>CM052810.1:83191499-83222908 GCA_028533885.1 Nasua narica | reverse complement strand
TCTTCTTGATCAAGATGCACAGTGGTTTGACCTAAGATTTCGATAATGCGTACCCCATCAAATACCTGTATTTGATTTAAAATTTGTTTCAGTATAGCTGACCCACAATGTTACATTAGTTTTGGGTGTATATCATGGTGATTCAACATCTCCATACCTTAATCTGTGCTCACCACAAGTGCGGCCACCATCTGTCACTGTGCAATGCTGTTATAATACCACTGACTATCCCCTATGCATGCCTTTTATTCCTGTGGCTCATTCATTCCGTAACTGGAATTCTGTATCTCCCACTTCCCTTCACCCATTTTGCTCATCCCCCATCCTCTCCCCTCTGGAAACCATCCATTTGATTTCTGTAGTTACTCATTTGTTTCATTGCCTATATTTGAATTTCATCTTTAAGTAAAACCTCAAGTTATATGGATGGGCTATTGAAGATTTCAGAGTCTGAGTCAATAGCATTCATTATCATGATAAGGATTATTATTACCCTTTACATTTGGGAAGTACCTTTCATATGCATTTATCCAGTAGGAAGGGTCCTTCGATCACTGCTATACATTGCTATACATTGTGTGTCTAATGGCGAGCCAGGAGCAGACTTCAAATAACTGGGATATCAGATACTGACCTTGGTACCCACGGCGGAAGCAGATGTATCACGATTTGTAAATTCTCTCTCTAATCCAAAGTGAATGACACTTGAGTTTCCTGAATAGCTTAAGTTGAATGTCAAAGATGAGCCCTACTCAGGAAGTAGAGTGAATCCTAGGAAATTACTCAGGCCAAAGAGAAGAATAAATAATGTATAGATTAGGAATGGAGCAAGAAAGAAGGGGTGGGGCAGATGAAGAGAGACCCCTTCTCTAACCCACTCCAGGGAATAAGACACAGCTGGTATGGAGAGACTTCTCTGCCATCACCCATCCACCATCCCTCATCTTTATTTTGGGTGAGTTCAGAGCTTGGAAATGTGGGTTGACTACCTGCGGTCCCCCAGGTTTCCTGATTCAGTTTCCTGAATCCCAGCTATTCGTTCTCAATTCTCAACTCATCTTCTCTTACCAAAATCTCCTAATAATTCCCTCTGTTCAGGAAATCCATACCAACTGGGTGGGTCTTGAAAAAGATACATCACGGAACAGAGTATTTCTAGGTTGGAAGAAATGTTAGTGGTCATCCAGCCCCTTCATTTAAAAATAGGAGTTAGAGGGCCATAATGGCTTCGTGAGTTGTCCACCATCACCTCTTTGACAGCCTTCTCTCTGGAGAAGTGATATGGAAGGGAAAGAAAGAAGGGAGGATGGCTATCGTGTTTTATTCCAGTGGTCACCTCTGCTTCCTCCCTCACTGTTGCCTCAGATCCCCGCTCACTCCATCTCTCTTTTCATGATGAAAATCAAAATAGAGAAGTCTGGGAACCTTCCATTTTTTCCACTCCCCCTGCGCACCTTCTCAACCCGGGTACCAAGGCCAAATACCTCCTTACTCTTGTTAACTACCAGCTCTTCTCCACTCCGCTCCTTCCTCCACATTCCTTACTTCTCACCGGTGTTTCCGTAACAACCCTGTCACCTCTCCAAGCTTGTCCATCTCCAATCCACTTTCCACACCTCCAGTGGGCGCATCTGACTATAGGACTTTCCAGATGAAAATCCTTTGTGGCTTAATTATCTTCAGAATAAAATTCAAACTTGCTGTACAGTTACACAAGATCCTTCCTGATCGAATCAAAACCACACTGAGATACCACCTTACCCCAGTTAGAATGGCCAAAATCAACAAGACAGTAAACAACAAATGCTGGAGAGGATGTGGAGAAAGGGGAACCCTCCTCCACTGTTGGTGGGAATGCAAGTTGGTGCAGCCACTTTGGAAAACAGTGTGGAGATTCCTCAAGAAATTAGATATACAGCTACCCTATGACCCTGCAATTGCACTACTCGGTGTTTACCCCAAAGAAGCAGATGCAGTACAAAGAAGGGTCACATGTACCCCAATGTTCATAGCAGCAATGGCCACCATCACCAAACTGTGGAAAGAACCAAAATGCCTTTCAACAGATGAGTGGATAAGGAAGATGTGGTACATCTATACATGGAATATTATGCCTCCATCAGAAAGGATGAATACCCAACTTTTATATCAACATGGATGGGACTAGAAGAGATAATGTTGAGTGAAATAAGTCAAGCAGAGAGAGTCAATTATCATATGGTCTCACTTACACATGGAGCATAAGGAAAAACATGGAGGACATTGGGAAAAAGAAAGAAAGGGTGAATGGGGGGGAATCGGAGGGGGCGATGAACCAGGAGAGACTGTGGACTCTGAGCAACAAACTGAGGGGTTTGGAGGGGGGGGGTGGGGGGTTGGGCGAGCCTGGTGGTGGGTATTGAGAAGGGCACGTATTGCATGGAGCACTGGGTGTGGTGCATGAACGATCAATCTTGTAACACTGAAAAAATAAAATAAACATATTTGGGAAAAAAAAAAGATCCTTCCTGATCTGACTCCTGCCTTCTCTAGCTACACTTCCATTACCCATTTATTCTCTGGAAAGTGTACCAAACAATCTAAGAACTGAATGCACATGCACACACTTTGCCATACACTGCCCTTTATGCTTCTGCTCTTGCCATATGGAATGGCTTAAGGTTCCTCAAGGTGGCATGCTTTCTCAAACTCTGCTTACCTGCTGCGACTCTGACGCTAGTTCTCCTGTCTCACTCCTACTTATACTTCTTTTTGTTTCGTGGTATATTTTTGTCCTTCTCTTGGAAACATTCTCCTCCAAGAGTCATTCTCTGACCCCCTATGCTGGATAAATGACTGACATTTTTCCCAGAGCATCTCATATATTATAGAAACTGTTGCCTTGTCTCCATCCCCCACTAGCCGTACGTTTGTAGAAAGCAAAGGTTATTTTTCCATCTCTGTATCCCAGCACATGACCTGTTGTGTAATACCATAATAGGCATTCAATAATTATTTGTTGAATGAGTGAATAGACGAACGCCGTCTTACCTCCCCAGCAGATGGCTGTTAGTCCTTCTCAGCCTTGTTTGTGGGACTCGACTGCTTGGCTATACAATTTTATCTCTAGAGGATGTGAGGAGAGTTTGTAGACCCAGAAAAAGAAAAAAACGGCTAAGGATTTTAGTACAAACCAAAAGAAGATTGAAATGACCAGAGCAATTCTTCTGCCACTGTTTCCTGTGGTAAAATCACCTCCTCCTTTTTCATTTTCTTTATCTGTAAATGGTGATAAGGATGACTGAGATTTACCCTAAAGTCATATACATCATTTGAAAACCTAATTAACAAGTGCATAGTATTAACTTCTAGAAAGTTAACCAGAGAAAATCTTAGGCAAAAAAAATGAACTTCAGTAACAAGATGTCTGACAAAGCAATGAACCCCGAGTGTGTGTGTGTGTGTGTGTGTGTGCGCGCGTGCGCGCACGTGCTCACACAAGCCTAGGAACTGAAGTGGTATAAAGAAAGATAGTGAATCTTCATTTTCCACATCTTACAGTAAAAGGAGAATATTTGCTTTACCTTGTGACGTCATGAAAGTTAGTATCTCTAAAGATTAACTTCTCCGTGTTTAAATCCAAAGAATATTCACTTAGCAAATTTGAGGAACATAAAGAAATAGAACAGATAGTTGTACATATATAAGAATTTAAGGTTCTTAAAAATTAAATTTGCTCTTTTCCTTGAAAGAGGTAGACTATTATAAAGAACAAAAAGACACAGAAAAGCCAAGACCTCTAAAAATCTATTAGACCTAATGAACAAGTTCAACAAGTTTCAGGATAGAAGATCGATATTCAAAATTGAATTGTTTTTCTACACAGGAGCAACGAGCAAACAAAAAATAAAATTGAGAAAACAATGCCACTTGTAATAACATCAAAAAGAATAAAATACATAGGAATACATTTAAGAAAAAGAGTACAAAACTTATACCCTGAAAACTCCAAATCGTTGATGAGAGAAATTACAGAAGACCTGAGTAGATGGAAAGACATCCCATGTTCTTGAATCAGAAGACTCAATATGGTTCAAATGACAGTAATCCTCCTGCTGATCTGTAGAGTCAAGGCAATCTCTATCAAAATATCAGTTGACTCCTTTACATGAATTGACAAGCTAAACCTAAAATTCATATAGAAATTCAAGAGCCAAAGCAAATGAAAAAGAAGAAAGAAGGCAAAGGACTCACACTTCCCCAATTTAAAACATACTACAAAACTACAGTAATCAAGACAGAGAGGTACTGGCCTGAAATTAGGCATATAGACTGGTGGCATGGAATTGAGAATCTAGAAATAAACTTTTACGCTTACACTTGATTTTCAACAAGGTGTCAGGACAGTTTGATTAGGAAAGAATACTCTTCTCAACAAATGATAGTGGGGCACTGGCACATTCGCATGCAAAGGAATGAAATCGGGGTGCCACCTTAGCCCACATACAAAAACCAACTCAAAATGAATCAGAGATCTAAGTGAAAGAGCTAAAACTATATAGTTCTGACGAGAGCACAGGCTTAAATTTTCATGACCTTCATGACCTTGGATTAGGCAAAAACACAAGTGACAACAACAAAAACATTAACTGGACATATTAAAATGACGAACTTCTGTGTTTTAAATGACACCTTAAATAAAGAGAAAAGACAACTTGTAGAATGGAGAAAAATTTTTCAGTTCATATATTTGGTAAAAGGCTCGTATATGGAATATATAAAGAACTATTACAATTCAATAATTAAAAGATAAATATCCCAATAAAAAATGGGCAAAGGATTTGAATAGCCATTTCTCCAAGGAAGATATGCAAATGGCCCATGAAAAGATATGCATCATTAGCCGCCAGGAAAATGCAAATCCAAACCACAATGAGATACCCATTTAAGATGGCTTTAATCAAAGATAGATAATACCAAGTATGACGAGGATGCGGAGAGCCTGGAACCCTTATACTTTGCTGAATGTTAAATGGTGCAGCTGCTTTGGAAAATAGGCTGGCAGTTCCTCAAATGGTTAAACATAGTTACCATGTGATTCAACAATTTTTCCCCTAGGCATATACGCAGGAGAAAGGAAAGTATTTATCCACACACAAACTTGTCCATGACTGTTCACAGCAGCGTTATTCATGAAGCAGCCCCAAAGTGAAAACAACCCAAATGTCTATCAGCTCACTAATGGATAGATAACATTGTAGTATACCCATAAATAGATTATTATGAATCCATACAAAGGCATGAAGTACTCCATGTAACGACACGGACGAACCTCGAAAACACGTTAAGTGAAAGAAGCCAGTCACAAAGGGCTACATAGCGTTTGATTCCCTTTATATAAAATGTCCAGAATAAGCAAATCTATAGAGGACTGGTTGCCTAGAGCTGAGAGGGAGAGAGGGACACGGGGAGTGATGGCGAAGAGCTGTGAGATTTCTTTTTAGGATAATGACAATATTTTAGTGATGGGATGGGCTACACAACTCTGTGAATGCACTAGAAACCATTGGATTTTACACTTTCACTGGATGAATTAGATAGCATGGGAACTATATTTCAACAAAACTGGCAAAAACAAATTAAAAAGCTACAGCCCCACCACTTAAGATTGTTTTTCCTCCGGAGGATCTTCTCTCTTCAGAGCCTCTGTAGCCTGCGCTCTGTGCTAATGACCCGATGCATATGTACAGACGCATAAACACACGCTCACATGTATACACAGTCCCACACACTCACGGGCATGCACACACCCTCACACACACACACACACACACACACACACACACACTTACACACCCATCAGCCCTGCCAGGGGAAGAACTACCCTGGCTTTTGGGTGGGGGCGATAGCTAGGGACTAACAGAAATCAGTACCAAAACAATTGTTCTCATTTCTTTTCCCCGGAGCCGGAGGAAGGGAGTGGAGGAGGGAGGAATGAACGTCTCACTTTGAACCTCTCACCGACGGCGAGTGCGGGACTCTGATCTCACTGCGGCAGCCTCCTAGCGCAGGTCCCAGGAGAGGAAGAAATAATGAAGTCCGCTTGGAGCAGCTGAGGCTGCCTTCCCCGTGTCTCTGAGAGGCGGCTGCCTCCCTGGTGAGATGGAGGAAGAGGGAGACAGGACTGTGCCTGCAAATCTCCACCCTGCACCCTATTCCGAGCATAAGGCCCGTACTGGAGACTCGCTTCTTTGGCACAGATCGCTTTCAAGCCGCTGTGATTCAGGTGCCTGACTGGCCAGAATCTGTTTCATCATTGTGACTCCTGCCTCGGGAGGTAGACTTGCTGGGTTTAAGTACCATCCCAGCTCCTTGAGTCAGGGAAGGGCCCTGCCCTCATTACAATCCTGGACATGCGGGAAGAAATTGACCATTGGCTTTTGGAACGTTCTTCTTTGCTCTTAAAAAAAAAAAAAAAAAAGGAGTGGGGGCGGGGGAGGGGCTAGGGAAGCCTCTTGCTTTCTCTTCCATGGTATGAACTAGAAATCGTGGAGCCCGAATTGCTCCTGGGAGCCATGCTGCACCCACGAGAGGAAGCAGACGCAGGATATTCCTGGAAATGGTAGGAGAGGCAGGATGAAGTTCAGTCCTTGGTGACAGCCTCCAGATCAATCAGTCTCGGAACTGTCTTTATTTCTCAACTTCCTGTCAGGTGCTGCGATAAACGCGTCTGTGGTTGAGGCTATTCGGGTTGAGATTTTTGACCCTTGAGGTTGAAAGCATCCTGACCGTTGAAGAGACTTCCAGAGGGTGTGTCTGACCGCTTGGAGGGGACAGGGGCAGCCGTTGACACCTGTGTGGAGAGTCGTTGGGGGGGGGGACTGCTCCCCCACCTGCCTGCATATCTGTGAGCGGACATCGCATGGGATGAGTATGAAGATGCACTTGGACGACTGAGTTCACTTGCTCATTCCCTCATTCATGAAACGTGCCCTTGTTAAGCCACCACTACGCTCAACAAATCCCCTAATGTGAGGGGAGGGGTATTAAGAGTACGAGTTATGTATGTGCAAATGGGCACGCGTGCCTGTTTTCTTCCAGAGGATTATGGGATTTGCAGCAATCTGCCCTCCTGGCTGAAGTCAGACACTCCATAAAGAGGAGTCCTTAGCCCCATGTCCTTCGCATGTCTCATCGCTAATTCTGGGTGGACCAGAACGGCGAAGACTCCCGTGACGATGGGGGGACAGTCAGTGCCAAGTGGCACACAACTGATAGGCTCTGGCATTCTTGATCTTTGCACCGGGAAGCAAGGCCTTGGACCTCAGAGGGGGCGGTGCACGAAGCACATCCAAACAAGGTTCATCCCCTATAATTGATTTCTTCTGGCAGGTCTGACCTCCTAATAGTGCCCCTGCCTAGGCTGGAGCTATTATAATTAGTCTCTGGTCCCTGAGACACGAACCACATGCTGACTTAGAGAGGCTGGCTTTCTGGGTTTAGAAACTTGTCAGAGGTAATTCACAAAGCAAATAATTCACTTCACAAAACAGTGTGATGTTTCCACCCGCCCCTTTTGCAATGCTAAAGTCTTGGTGTGATTTAATATTCAAATTGTTAATACCACACAGCGCTAATATGTTAAATTTAAAAAATTATATTCTCCTCTCTATAGATGCCTAAAAAAGCCATTGGATTAAATTCTGCTTATGTTTCTACTCTCCATATGTTTTAGTAAACTAGAGATCTATATTTCCGCAACATAGTAAGTAAAATGTTGTTAAGGCCAACAACCAGAATTAAACCTAATACTTAATCATGGAAACAATTTTATCAAAATTAAGGAAAGATGAAGATGACCTCTACTAGGCACTATTATTTGAGACTGTTGTGGAAATTCTACCCAATGAAACAGAATTTTTAAAATGAAAGAAAGTTTAAAGAAATGAAAGAAAGTTTAAAAGAAATTTTAAAAATGAGAGGAAGAGATACTCGAAATAAAAGAAAAAACAAATTACCAGTATCTTGCAGAATCATGATGCACTTTATTTTAACAATGATCTCAGTGATTGTAACTGACTTCTGAAGGAACTAGATATTTGCCAACCAGTCTGAAAAAATAAATACTATTCTCTACAATGATTACTAGATTTTACGTTATTATTCCTGGTAGGACTTCAACTGAATCATTATTGTCCACTGGTTAAAGGTTACTTTTTCAGGGCATCTGGGTGGCTCAGTGGATTAAAGCCTCTGCATTCAGCTCAGGTCATGGTCTCAGGGTCCTGGGATCGAGCCCCGCATCGGGCTCTCTGCTCAGCAGGGAGCCTGCTTCCCCCTTTCTCTCTGCCTGCCTCTCTGCCTACTTGTGATCTCTCTCTCTCTGTCAAATAAATAAATAAAATCTTAAAAAAAAAATTGCTTTTTTTGAAACTCAAACCATCATATTTGGCGAGTATTGTGCAATGTTAAACTGGTTATGACTAATAATTGGATATAATACCTGGAGGTACAAATTTGCAAATCCCCTATTTCTTTGATTTTAAGGTGCAATTTTAAAATTATAAATATTTGAAAAATTGAGGCATATTTTACAGTTGATGTGTATGTTTAATGTGTTAGTGTATCCTTTTTCCTGAATGGCCGTTATTATTTTATATTCCTAGAATGGGGCAACATTGCCCCAAGTCGATGTATGATGAATGTTTTGTGGTGGTTTCCAGAGGGCTAGGGTGGGCGTATGGTAATGTCCACAGTGAGCATTTTCTAGGTTAGACACGCTGGGGCTAATATGGCAGGAATATGGCAGCTTCGTCCAAGTGTGAGTCTGGTGTGTTACAGTCCTTTCCAAACACTCTTGGAGGACTGTGCAGGTCCAACCCATTGGTTTTTCTTCAGCCCCCATGTGGAG
The DNA here is from genome assembly GCA_028533885.1 of Nasua narica. NCBI lineage: Eukaryota > Metazoa > Chordata > Mammalia > Carnivora > Procyonidae > Nasua > Nasua narica. The sequence goes on along the minus strand of CM052810.1, from coordinate 83,214,018 downwards.
AGGGGTTGTCTTTCCTTTTGAACACAGTTATTGCTTAAGCCTTGTAATTTTCTTTTTTTTTAATATTTTATTTATTTATTTGACAGAAAGAGAGAGAGAGAGTACAAGTAGGCAGAGAGGCAGGCAGAGGGAAATGAGAAGCAGGTTCCCCACTGAGCAGAGAGCCCGATGCAGGGCTCGAGCCCAAGACCCTGGGATCATGACCTGATCCGAAGGCAGCCGCTTAACCAACTGAGCCACCCAGGCGCCCCAAGCCTTGTAATTTTCATAAGGGAGATTTAACTTGATCTACCTGGTTGCTCACCAAGGTGTGTGACCTGTCACTTCCTCCGGAAGATGGTCACACCAGATTCTTGCTGCGGAGAATAACCTTGAACTCACTTTCATCCCAAACTGATCAAGAGCTTGGTAATGAGAGAGAACGCCTGTAGATAATCGTCTGTGGGGCACACAGATTCAAATCTTTCTCTAGCTCAGTTGTATTTCAGTGTTTCTTAACCATGGAAATGTTTGTTCAAGGAAAGAAGAGACGGATACAAAGCTCTTGCAATTGAAGTGGATGAAGGACTAAGAAACTCGTCTACACCTTTATTTTCTCTCCCACCGTACCCCAACTCCCAGGAGAGTCTGAGGAGATGACAGAGAGCTTAGTTTGAAATCGATTACTCTAGATGTCTTTCATTTCTCCCTGAGTCATTCGAAATCACTGGAGCGCTGGTTCTATGGACAATTGTTTTTATTCCCTGAAATTTGGGCATAAACCATGAATCTGAATAAAGAGATACTATCAAAATGTGTGCATGCACACGCTGTGCACACTCGCTCACACACACAAACCAGCTAAATGAAACATAGAGTGTCTCACTGAAGCTAATTGAAACCTATTGCAATTGTATGTGTTGGGATATTGTTAAGGACACCGTCTGCTACCATTACTTAAAATTTTATACTTAATTTTTTTACTTAAATTTTTTTTAACAAATTATTGTATGACACTACATGCCAGGTATCATTCTAAGAGATTTGCAAATATTAACTCATTTAAGTTTCATTAAAGCCCTACAGGGTAGATTCTACCATTATCTACATTTTGTAGATAAAAAAACAGAGGTACAGAGAAGTTATGCAAATCACCCAAAGTCACACAGCTCTAAAGTAGAGGAGCTGCATTTTTTTTTATTATGTACATACAGTACATCACTAGGTTTTGATGTGCTGTTTGATGATTTGTTAGTTGCGTGTAAAACCCAGTGCTCATCACAACACATACCTTCCTTAATACCCATCACTCCCGCTACCCCATCCCCGACCCCCATCCCTTCTCTAACCCTATTTGTTTCCCAGAGTCCAGAGTCTCTCATGGTTTGTCTCGTCTCTGATATCTTTCCATTCCATTTTCCCGCCCTTCCCCTATATGCTATTGCCTGTTTTACATATGAGTGAAACCATATGATAATTGTCTTTCTCTGCTTGACTTACTTCACTCAGCATAATCCCGTCCAGTTCTATCCATGTTGATGCAAATGTTGGGTATTCATCCTTTCTGATGGCTGAGTAATATTCCATTGTATATATATGGACCACCTCTTCTTTATCCATTCATCTGTTGAAGGGCATCTCGGCTCCTCAAGATGTTAAAAATAGAGCTACCCTGCGACCCAGCAATTGCACTAGTAGGTATTTACACCAAAGATACAGATGTAGTGAAAAGAAGGGGCACCTGCGCCCCAATGTCCATAGCAGCGATGCCCACAATAGCCGATCTGTGGAAAGAGCTGGCATTTGAATCCAGGCATTCTAGCCATTTCCTGACCCACTAGCTGCCTCCTTTCTATAAACACCCATAGGAAAAAAATAATCTTTTTGGATTTCCGTAGTTGGACAAGTGATTGCTCTGAATAGACCATTTTTTTAGACATTTCAGACATTGATTTTTATAACTAAACTTCAGCCCTCTTGACTGAGCCCTTAGGGGAGCTCAGAGGTACCAAGTCAGCTTGCAAGAGGCCCTCCCATCATCTCTACAAAATGTGAGGCGTCTGCAGTCCTATCCTTTTTTTGCTTTGGCAAATGTACAACATCCCATGACCTTCCATGTGAGGTACACGGTGGGAGGAGAGCCCCTCCATGGCCCACCACAGAGACCTCACTCCCTCTCCTCTGCATTTTCAACTTTTTTTTTTTAGATTTTATTTATTTATTTGACAGAGAGAGAGAGATCACAAGTAGGCAGAGAGGCAGGCAGAGAGGGAGAGGGGGAAGCAGGCTCCCCACGGAGCAGAGAGCCCGATGTGGGGCTCGATCCCAGGACCCCGAGATCATGACCTGAGCTGAAGGTAGAGGCTTTAACCCACTGAGCCACCCCGGTGCCCCTGCATTTTCAACTTTTTACCCAGATCAGGCATTAGAATTCTCTTCTTCTGCTGACCGACGACATCCACCCTCTAGGGCTCAGAAGGTAAAAGCAGCCATGAGCCCCAGAGAAGGGCACATAAGCCCAACAGAAGAGACAGAGGAGAGGAGATGCAGGATAGAGCAGTGGGCACAGGGCTGAGTCAGGCCAGGCAGGGGTCCTGGCCAACAAGGGGAGCCCGGTAGCAGGCAGGCGTTTGAATCTGGGCAGGCAGGGATGTCATTGTAAGATCTGGCAGCTGATACTAGAATTCAGGGGCAAAACCCCCAAGTCCCCAAGAAGGTAAACCGAGGAGGGGGAATTGAGGCTTTTCTCATTAAAGTGGGTGCCTTGTCTTGTCCGGTTTATTATTAAAGCATATGAATCGACCCTCGATCTGGAAAAGGAAATATGTACAGTTTTTCGTGGGGATTATAAGCTTTGAACTCACAGAACAAGTGGAGGCAGGAACTCAGGCACAGGAGCAATGACATAAGAAGGGAAATGAGTGGGTTCTGGGGCACGTGAGGGCTCCCCACTGGGCAGGGAAATGGACTTGGCCAGGGAGTTAGTTTCTTGTGAGACTGGCAGTGGGAGGGGTCACTCACCAGAAAGTTGAAGGCAAGTGCTCTGGTCAGTCCCACGGTCCTTGTAGCTCTGAGTGCTGTCTTGGGAAGTTCCTAGAAGCTCAGGGCCACTGTAACCTTGGGCTCCTGTCCGGAAGTAGCCACCACCTGGTCACACAGAGAAGGCTACAGGCAGAGGTTCAGGGAGTGTCTGTGCCCCTCCCCCAAGAAGGCCTTGACTCCACTTGACACACCTTGGAACCTCCTATTGTCTTTTCTCTTTAGGTCATTCTAGATACAAATTAAGAAGTTACCTCAGAGGTGCCTGGGTGGCTCAGGTGGTTGAGCAACTGCCTTCGGCTCAGGTCATAATCCTTGAGTTCCGGGATCAAGTCCCACATCGGGCTCCCAGCTCCACGGGGAGTCCTCTTCTTCTTCTAACCTTCTCTCTTCTCATGCTCTCTCTCACTTTCTCTGTCTCTCAAATAAATAAATAAAAACTTAAAAAAAAAAAAAAAAAAGAAGTTACCTCAGTTACCTCAGGCCCCAGCGGAGGGACATGGATGTTGGCCACAGCTATGTAGGGCCCTGAAGTCGTGGGTCTTGATCAGCTGCAAGAGTTTCGTGTTGCCAGCGTGCAAACAAATGAGCCAGGAACCCAGGTGCTGGAACTGAGGTGAGTGAACAAAGCAAGAATCTCATTACTGAAAGCAGGAGACCAGGCAGAAATCGGAAGGGCAGCTAAACCAAGAGGGGACAAACAATGAAGCTGAGGCATCTGGGACCCTCTATTCCCACGGCAGTGTTCTCTATTCAGCCTATCCCTTACATCCCCCGGGGATATTTATTTTTAAAAATATTACATACCAGATCCCATTCCCAAAGAGTCTAATTTGTCAGCCTGGGGGTGGGTCCTTGCCTTGGATTTTTTTTTAAGCATCCCTATAATTCTAATATGCTGCTGGGATTGAGAATCAGTGTACCAAGACTTTTCAGGTGCTCTGCTTACTGGTGGGGTTTTAAGAAGCCCTGGCTAGACTGACAGACAACCTTGGAGTTTGGTTTTTTATGAGCACAGAATATGCTCCTCCCCTCTTGCCCTCTGATCCAAGTTGCATTTTTACATTTCTGAGATTATTTGAATAATATCTTCCTCTTCAACTGGACTATCAGCTCCGAAAGGTAAGAACATGTCTGTCCCTTCAAAAAGTATAAAGCAAACAAATAAGAAAAGGACAGAACTAAAAGGAGAACCACATAAGTCCATAATCACAACTAGAGGTATTAACTCTTTAACAAATCAAAAAAACAGAGAAGAAAAATATCATACGGTATACGGATGGTTTCAAACGCAGTATTAACAAATATAACTAAGTAATATATTGGCTTCTGTCAACAAATAAAAAGCCGACTAGGCTGGAAAATCAACAAATCTCCTTAAATCTGTAAGAGAGGGGAGAACACAGAGCAAACCAAGATTGCCCCCAAGATTGGAGAGACAGTTGGCCCCAGGGTGTCAAGGCTTATTGGAGCAGAGACTCATGTGCACAACGCATCATGGGAACCAGTGCCAGGGTAGGGAAACCTGAAGTGTAACTGACAAATTGTTGGAAGCTCAGTGTGGACAGCTGTGAGCTAAACAATTCCAGGGGCACCCAATCATAAGGGTGCCCTCACACTTTTGTGAGTTTTATCTCCAATTGCTGGACCAAGTTCTCACAGTAAATATTAGAGAAAAATTCCCCCATGCTTCCAGCATGGGGAGGGGAAAAATAATTATTTTAAAATACGGTAAATACGGCCAGTCTACTGCTAATCACAAGAAGCTTATCAATTCACCTAAGTAGTTTGGCCAGGGGTCAAATCAATTCTCAGAAAAATGATGATGAAACCACAGAATGATATCCTCCTACGTGGACTCCCAGTACACGTGGGCTACCTCGGGATTTGTGTGTAGATTTATTTGCTGAATTCCCTTGTCTTATCTCAATAACATTTTCCCCTCACCAGGAAACCCCCAGCTGTCTCTTTACCAGTAACTATGCATCCTATGCCTATTATGGTCATCATATTACTCTCCTTCAGTTTTCAAATGAAGAAAAATATACCATGTTAAAAATTGCATTAGTCAGACTTATACTTTCAGTCATGCTGGGGTAACTAGTATCAGATTAATTTTCCTGATAAAAATGATTGTAAAAACAGAATATAATTTGAAAAAAAATGCTTGAAGCTGTTAAACAATGACCAGGAAAGCCGGGATTTAAGAGACAAAGATACAGGAGAAAATAGAAATGCTTTGTGTTGTGTGTTTGCATTGAATGTTACAGGTTGAATTGTATATCCCACTAAATTTCAATGTTGAAGTCCTAACTCCCAGTCTCTCAGAACATGAACTTATTTGGAAATAGGGTCTTGCAGATGTAATTTTAAGATGAGGTCATACTAGAGTTGGATATGACCCTAATCCAATATGATTGTGGACTAATAAAAAAGGGGGAATTCGGACACAGAAACAGAGATACAGGAAACCATGTACGATTAGACATATGCTTCTACAAGCCAAGGAACTACCAAAATTTAAGAGCGAGTCCTAGAACATATTCTTCCTTAGCACCTTCAGAGGGAACATGTCCCTGCCAATACCTCAGTCTCAGACTTCTAGCTTCCAGAGCTGTGAGACAATAAATTTCCATTGGGCAAGCAACCCAGTCTGTGGTACTTCGTTATAGCAGCTGTAGCAAACTAATACATCGAGTTCAGTATTTTGTATACGATTTCCTGTCATTTGTCAACATATAAATTACATGTTGAGAAGCCAAGCAGGAACTAAGAAGCTAAAAACTAAACAGATTTCCATGGAGTTATAGTGCTGGGGGGGGGTCAAAACTTGTTCTTAGCACCTAGTAAAGAGGAAGGATCTTGTTAAGCAAGCTGGGGTTTCAATTAAGATTCAAGAATTAGGAGAAAATGGAAATATACCAGCATTGACTGGATCAAGGTAATATGACTATAGTCTAGCAGCCTATCGGGACCAAATTAAATGCTCACTGGAGGAAGATAACTTGCCCAAACATCTACAATTTATCTTATATAAGCCAACCTAGACACAGACCCATAGGATCTTTGGATAATGCAGATATCAGACCAGGATTTTACAATATCTAAGGTTAATATATTTTAAAAGGATGAAAATTTGGTAAATTCCACCACAGAATTGGAATCTATCTATAAAAATTAAAAGAAATATAAAATTACTGAAAGAAAAATGGAATAGACAAAGTTAATATAGTACATCATGCAAAAGACAGAATTAGTAAACTAGAAGATAGATCAAGAAGAAATATCCAGGTGGAAGCCCATAGAGATAAAAGAACAAAAATGCAGACATTTCCATTAGAGACATACAGAACATGATACAGAAATTTATCATTTTTGCAACTGGAGTTCCCCCACTCCCCAAGAAAAGAAAGAGAGGGACGAAAGTAATATTTGAAGACATACTGACCAAACATTTTTCAAAACCATTGAAAGACATCCAGTCACACATCCAGGTAACTAAGAATCTCAAATAGGTTACACAAAAAGAAAATCACAATAAGGCATTTAGTTGTCAAACACTGAAAGCCAAAAGAGAAAGACTTAAAGGTATTCAGATGAAGACATCAGCATGATGATACCCTATAAATGGATATACATAGAAATATTTATAGATGTGTGATTATATACACAAGTTATTATGCATACATATATTTTCTTGCTCTGTCAGCTGAGAGAAATAAAAACTCTATCCACAATGAGCACAACTAGCACCCAGATCTTGGTTCCTGATAAAATTCACCAATACAAGAAATGATGTATCCTTGAAGAAATGGCTGATTCTTGAAACTGTGGTTGGGAATATACAAGATAAGCCTGGAGTATCATGTAGGCCAGAAGATAAGGAAGTGCTAAAAAACGAGCTCACATTCAGGATGCAAAGGAACATAGGAACACAGGAGCCAACTGAAAGGCCAACAAGTAGCCAAAGCTGAAACAAATTAAGCAAAAAATAAATTAGTGTTGGATTATAACACAGAGTACAAAATATCCGGGAGTTCATACTAACATAAATAAATTATTAAATAGGGCACCTGGGTGGTTCAGTTGGTTAAGCGTCTGCCTTCAGCTCAGGTCATGATCCCAAGGTCCTGGAATCAAGCCCCACATCAGGCTCCCTGCTCAGTGGGGAGCCTGCTTCTCCCTCTCCCTCTGGTTTTGCTCATACTCTCTCTCTTTCACTCTCAAATACATAAATAAAATCTTTTAAAAAATAAATGATTAAATAAATAGCTAGATAAATAAATAGGGGAGAATAGACAAATCTACTGTGTGTAAGAATTGCAAATAATTCCTGTAGATGCTCCAAGCTCAAAGGTATGGAGCATAACTCTCCACTCCTGAAGTGTGGGCTGCCATTAGTGATTTTCTTCCAAAAAATACAAAATCAAAAAGGAATAACTTTATAGTGCAGAAATCTGACAAATGTCTCCTTGGCCAGGTTATCAACAATGATTTCATGTTGATAACATGTACCCTTGGTATGATGTGATAATAATGGTACTTTACCTCTGTGGTCTTTCTCCCACAAACCCCACAATTCAAGATAAAGAAAGACTGGAGGAAAAAAAAACCAGAATATCCAAGGACTATAGGATAACTATGAAACGTAACATATACATGTGATGAGAATACCCCAGAAGGAGAAGAAAGAGAAAGGAACAGAAGAAATATTTGAAACAATAACGACTTAGAATTTTCCCATACTAATATCAAAAACCAAACCACAGAACCAGGAATCTCAGAGAACAACGAACAGTATAAATGCCAATATCATATAGAACAGTGGATGTAATAACTGAGAACTAAACATTCTTTTAAGTATATGTGAAATATCTACCAAAATTGACTATACATTAGGCCATAAAGAAAATATTAACAAATACCGAAGGGTTGAAATCATACAGAGTAAGTTATCTGACCGTGAATCTAAGCAAGAAATCAGAGACAAAGAGTAGCTCAAAAATCCTCCAGATGTTTTTAAATGAAGCAATATGTTTCTAAATAATCAATGGATCAAAGAGTATATCACACTATATATTGGACTATATTTTCAAGTGAGTTTTAATCAAAAGATTACCTATTAGTTTTGTGGGATGAAGCTGAAGCAATGCTTAGAGGGAAATTTATAGCCTTAAATTCATATATTAGCAAATGAGAATGAAAAACAATGATCTAAATACCCATTTCAAGAAATTGTTATTTTCCTTAGTTCAAGTTAATAAATATAGCAATTGAATTCCCAGAAACTATAACAAAGAAAATAAAAGAAGAGCAGAAATTAATGAAGTCAAAAGCCAACATATAATGGAGAGCATCAGCAAAGTCAAATTAAAATGATGATTTGCTGATAAATCCCTAGCAAGATGACCAAAAGAAGACCAAATATCAGAAATGGAAAAAGGGGATGTAACTACAAAGTCTACAGATATCAAAAATTATGTAAACACTATAAGCAACTTTATGCCAATCAATCTAAGTTAAAGATGTCTATCACCCCTTAGGGTGTCTATCACTCCTTAGTAAGGAAGTCCTTACTAGTCCTTACTAATTTAATAAGTTAAGAAAATAAATAAATAAATATTAGAAAAGGAGAAATTAAACTTACCATATTTATAGGTGATGTATTTTGTGCATAGAAAACCCCAAAGCACATACAAATGAATGATTAGAATTCATAAGTAAATAAGTAAAGAATAATTTTGGATATAGAGTCAATTAAAAAATAAGTTCTATTCCTCTATACAGGCTTGGATAATTAGAAAATGAAATTTTAAAATGAAACCATTTACGATAACATCAAATCCATCAACTACATAGGAAGAAATTTAGCCAATGTTGTACAAGATCTCTACACAAGAATTATATGAACTATATATACTGAAAGAAAGTAAAAAAGACCCGAGTAAATGGAGGGATATAGTATGCTCACAGGTTGGGAGGGCAATATTTTACAAATGTCAACTCTTTCCATATTGATATCTCTATTCAAGGCAACCTGAATAAAATTTCCAGCAAGTTTTTTCTGGATATTGACAAACTTACTATAAAATTTATCAAGAAAAGCAAAAGGTCAATAGTAATAAGACAGTTTTAAAAGAAACAGAATAGAATTGGAGGACCGATCAAGACTTTTAGACAAGAACAGCAATTAAAACTGTGCAGCTGTTACAAGAACAAACAGACCAATGGAACAGAATAGAAAATCCAATATCGGACTTACATATATAATATCATATATGCTATTGAAATGCAGTGAAGAAAGAATAGGCTTTTCAATAACTGATGCCTGGTCAATTGCTTATCCTTGTGGAAAAAAATTGAATTTCACCTCTAGATCACACCATATGCAGAAATCAATTCCAGATAGACTATAGATTTAAATGTGAAAAGTAGAACAATAACATTTCCAGAAGATAGTGTAGGAGAATATCTTTCTAGCTTTGGCTGAGATACATAAAGATATCCTAAACAGTATATATAAAGAAAAATCATAAAGGAAAACACTGATAAACTGAACTTTGTTAAAATTAAGAACTAATGTTCATCAAAAGATATGATTAAAACAGTGAAAAGGAAACTATAGAGAAGAAATGTGCATAACATGTATCTGATAAAAGACCAATAACCAGAATATATGGAGAAATCTTATGAATCAATTACAAAATATGGACACTCCAATAAAAAAATGGGCAAAACATTTGAATGGGCATTCTTTTGCAGTAACTACTAAAAATGAAGTTTTGCATACCCTTGTACCTACCAATTTCATTCTCTTGCCTGAACTCAGCTGCCAGAATCTTGTCCTGGGTCACAAAGAAATATTTTCTTATCTAGCTTCAAATGAGGCTTGATACATCAAGTTAACAGTTGAGAGTGTCATAGAGGGTACATTAGCACTTTTAAAGTCAAAATCAAACTACTTAAGTATGAAAAAAATAAATCTTTATTTTATATAACAGGAAATAAAATCCAAGAGTAGAAATAGTTTCAGATAATGTTTGACCCGAGGATTTAAATGATGTCATTTAAGACCTCGTTACTCTCTCTTGGCTCTGTCACCATATGAGTTTTATTCTCAGGCACCATGTAGTGGTAAAATGGTACCAATAACTCTAGTCCTACTTCTTTCCAGGTTCAAATCCAGCTAAAACCTGAGCACTTTTCCACAGTTGCTATATCATAAGTTGCAAAATTCACGTTAATTACAATTTGAGACGTGTGTTCAACACCGAAACAATAACCGTGGGTCAAGACAATGGAATTGCAGCAATTGGTTAGTCTGGGTCATGTGCTCACCCCTGAGCCCATTCCTGTGGCTGGAGAATGTGAAGTGTTGTCTGGCCAGTCATGAGTTATGGTCTCTTTATCTGGAATCAAGACCCTCACCAGATCTATACGGATGGAGCGACGAGTGGACAAAGGAACTTTGAGATGTTGTTCCCAGAAGAAAGGGATGATGAATGCAGAACATTTTAAAACCACGAACATGCCAGCTGGTTATTTTGTGAGCCTGAGTTTCAGAGAGTAAGGTGACAGATCCACAGTGTCAGAAACTGGACATGAGAACAAAAAACTTCAGCTGGAAAGCTTAAGAAGAGTGGGGTTTTCTTGAAGGCTGTGGAGAAGCAGACAGGCTCTTAGACCTGAATTCTGTTGGGCATTCTTCCCTCAAGTCCTGGCTGGCTCCAAGTCCAGGGAAGGGAGGTACCTCATGCTGGGGGAACAGGTTGCCAGACAGTCTCCTAAGGTATCTGGATGCAATCCCACATGGCCTTCATAGGGGAAGGCTGGGATCCTGACTAGGAGCCAGGAATCTGGTGGCCTGGCCGGGCCTGGGCATCTAGGATTGGCAGGAGGTGCCTTCTGCCCGCTATCTCTCCATGGCACCATCTGCAGCTGCCGTCTGCATTTGGCCCAAAGACAACATTGCCAATCACTTCAGGGGATTGCTCGGCCTTCCGTAAGCAAGACTTGGGAAAGGCCAAATTTGACACTTGGCTGCTCTCCTTGAAGTTAAATGACCCAGCTTAGGTCAAGAAACATGAAGCAAGGAAAAAAAAAAAAAAAGCATAGCATGTTGCCTGAGAGAATGCAGCCCTACAAGATGGCAGAGCAGAACGTCCATGCCAAAGAAATGGATAAAGGAGGCCGGAAAAGGATCTATGGTCTCGAGGTCCCTCAAAGATGCTCTAGCTAGCTTGATGATTTTGTTTTTAAGAAACCACGAGGCTGGTTCTTAAGAACTAGAATGAGGGCGAGACAGAAAAGGAACAGTGGGTTCCTTCTTCAAATTTCTCTTCCTAAAAGTCAAAGGCACAAGTGAGTAAGTAAAATCGGTCAGTCAGTCAGGGGCTCACTGGTTGGCCATGACTGGGCCGATCTGTGTCTGATCCTTCTCTATTACCAGGTGGGGGCCACAGCAGTGATAGACTGGGTGGGGAAGGATCTCCTCTGATCATTGTTACAGAAACAGGGTGGGGACAAAATCTGTGAACTGGGGGGAATATGAGAGCCTGAGGAGAGCAGGGAGGAGGGGAAACACACAGGCAAATCCAAAGCTCTGGCACAGTGGGGTTTTTCAACTTGCTCTACCCAACGCCCTGACCTGTCTGGGCCCTAACCTGAAAGGATGCTCACCGCAGCCTCCATCTGCAGAGAGGTGCAAACATAATCTCTCACCCTGGTGCAACGCATTGAGTAGACTGACCACCTGCAGCTACTTTTCTAAATTACTCACGCAAATGAGTAATGAACTTCATTCAGGAACTTGCATGAACTTCATGAACTTGCATGAACTTTGCATGAACTTCATTTATGCAAAATGAAGTTTTGCATACCCTTGCACCTAGCAATTTCATTCTCTTGCCTAAACTCAGCTGCCAGAATCTTGTCCTGGGTTAAGGACAAGATTCTTGCATGCTTGGCCTGCAAGCCTTCCACCTTCCCTGGAGACTGTCATGATCTCCTGACCATGACCTTGCTTCTCCGTGTAGCTCTCACAGCCTCTCTGTTCCAGATTAGTGTATCCTCCAGAAGACACTCTTAGCCTCTTTCTCAAGTTGACCCTGGAGAAGGCAAAGCCATCTTGCCTTATGGCCAACTCCAGCCCTAGGGTGAACCCAGATGCTGATACCCAATATTCAATCTGATAGAGAATCAAGTAGCTATGGTGGTGGGAGAAGTGAGACAAATGGACAAATATAACTGTAACTGAAAGCCAGGTGGATGCATTGTCAAAACCAAAGCTGGTCAGACTTAACGGCAGGCAAGACATCATCCAGGGTCAAGACTCACTCTCTGCCCCCGCTCCTCTGAATTGCCGAGAAACACCCTCCAAGACAGCTCAAAAGGAGGCTCCGTCTTCAACGCCACCCCATAGAAACGACAGGTATGAACTACAGTCCTCATCATCTAAGTGTAACAAAGGCACTACTTAGGGAATCCCCAGGTGCCAAGGCCATTTGATGCTGAAGATAATCACCAAACATTGATTCCTTATGGTCTGCCATGAGACCATTAACAAGTAAATGATGCAGTGTTTGGTTTTCTTCCATTAAACAAATACCATACAAGCATTCTTGAAACTTTCAGGGACACCGTACAAAAAAGATCCCCATGACCAGTGGGAGGCTGGATAAAATGATGTCAAAGGTCTGTTTCTTGGGTTTCTCATTGGCTGGGTAATCAGAGACTGCCCCATCACCTCTCCCAAACTCAACCCTTTCACGGGCAAACTGGAGAGAATTTCACCTGCTCTATATCAGCCTACAAAGTTGTTGTGAGAAACAAATGGAGTGATAGATGTGCAAAGAGATTTATAGAGGATCAAACTTTATACAGGGTTGGGAAACTATGTTGATTATTAAAAGCTTTTGACAAAATTCCTCCCTGGGGAAAATCTGGTCAGGGAGTGGAGAAAGGAAGCAAAAAGCACATATGAAAGCGTGGTGCCTGATGAAATGAGAACATTTGAAGGTGCCTGGGAAGCCTGAAAGAGGGAAGAGAGGATGCCTGGAACCGAGGAAGACAAGGGAGAAGCCAAGAGGTGTGGAAAGAACAGAAGACCAGAGAAGACCTGCCACCATGGGAAAAGCCTAGGACAGGAGATAAAGAAACTCCAGAAAGCAGGTCCCACAGGTAGAAAAGGCTGAGGACTTCCTACATTAAAGCTGAAGGTTTGTTTTGAGTTGTGAAATAATCTCCCTCCATTCCCCTAAGCCTGTTCCAATAACTTCCTCATGCAGGAAACATTTAGGGGGAAACAGAAGAGTTATGTTCCCCATTTGGGGTGACTCAGGTTAGAGGGGGGAAAAAGAGCCCCAGAAGGAAAGATGATTGGGATCTCAGGAGCAAAAAGAAAGGCAGAACAAAAGCTGAAAACAAAAAATTAAACCTCTCAAAATAAATGAAAATTTTGGAAAGACATTGGCTCTAATAGTAAACGTGATAGAGGTTTGAAACAGTTTTATTTTGCCTGTTAATTATTATCCTTATGGTGGTTTTCAAGGTAGGAGTGCTTGGTACTCATGTATGTTTTAGATTGAGGGTTTAGAAATGCTCTAAAAATATTTTGGTTGGCTGAAACACAGGCCTGAAAGTAATCTACATTAAATGAACTGAAGTGTCAATATAGTCTTGGTACACTGTAGAGGTTAGCATCCAAAGGCTTAGGGAGAGTGGAATGGTAGAGTGGATTTCATCATGTAAGACCTTCTCATCCACCCTGAAAAGACTCAGAAGACACACCTTTACCATGACTATGAGAAGCAAATATATGAGGAGATCTTCAGCACAAAGAACTTTGTGCTTGTTCTTCTCATAGGTCCAGTGGGAATGGCTACCATTGAACTGGGCTGCTTGAATCCAATGGAGACCATTGGATCCCAGAGTGGCAGGGGACAAGTGACAGCACTTAATTGCCAAAGGCAGTGTGGGTGTGGCTACTATAATGGATAACAGTGTCAAAGTAGTAATCAGAGCAGGCTGATTTGCAGAGACCTATGATATTGGTTAGTTGATCTTTGTATCCTTAGAGAGGAAATAGGCACTCTCTGTAATTTTTACTTGATCTGTAAAAGTGGAAGAGTTCCAGATAGAATAAACAGAAGTCTAGTGTGAATCATCAAAATAGAGGGTCATAGCACCTCAATCAATTTCTAGACTTGAGGAGTCTATAGACCCAGAATCCACTGAATGAAGGGGAAATGGAGTTCCCTTGAGGGAGGACCTCTAATACACTACCCACAATTTGTGCTGTTAATTTTTCTCCCAGTCTCCCTCAAAGGGAACTATGGTCTATACCAGAGTGAACATGCACTGGGGAAAGAGAAATAGTCAGCCTTCTGGGGACTACCAGACAGTGGCTCTGGACTGACACTAATTCCTAGAGACTCAAAATGTCATTGCGGGCCACCAATCAGAGTAGAGCCTTACCAAGTTCAGGTGCTCAATAGCAACTTAGGTCATCTGTCTCAGAGAGGGTCTAGTAGGTCCCTGAGCCCGCCCCTTGGTTATTTTCTCAGTTCTAGCATGCCTAATTGGAATAGATATATTCATACTTCCAGAACCAACTGGTAGAATCTCAGATTGGTTCCCTGACCTCCAGAGTGAGGGCTATTACAGTAAAGAAGGTCAAGTGGAAGCCACTAGAACTGCCCTACTTACACAAATAGAAGAGCAAAAGCAATACCGCATTCCTGGGAGGGTTGCGGAGATTTTCCACACCATCGATGACTTGAAAGAGGCAGGGGGTGGTAATCCCCCCCACGTTCCCATTCACCTCTCCTATTTCACCTGTGCAGAAGACAGATATGCTTTAAATCAGCATCAATTATGTCGTGCTGTGTATTCCAGACCCAGTATTTCATGGGTCCAGGAATTAAGAGGTAGAGGGGGGAGTGGCTTCACCCACCATTAGCCATAGTTATTTACTAGCAGAACTTTTGCTTCCCATCCCCATGATCTTACATTCTTCTGGCCTAGAGGTTTTAGCTCCAAAGGGAGAAACGCTTCCAACAGGAGATGCAACAATGATCCCATTAAACTGGAAGTTAAGATGGCCACCTAGCTACTTTGGGTTTCTCATGCCTCTCTTCTCCACAGGAAAAGATGGGTTGCAGAAATCAGGACTGTAATAGTTCTGAGTATTTATTCCTTATTTTGTTATAAATATATTTCTATATATACTAACAAAAAATTTTTGTTTTCTTCATCTATTATCCCCTATCATCCAGCATAAGATAATACTAACGATAGTTAGCCTTATATCACAGTATTTAAGTTATAAGATATCAGAGGAGAAAAATGAACGTTTTCCAAAGATTTCACATGGCCTCCTGAGGAAAAGGTCAGCATGTTTTTGGTTGTATGCAGAATAGTTGTCTCATTTTAGGTGTATCACTTTGTTATTACCTTTATTTGGAAATAATTTACGGATGTGATTCAAGTTCATTATTTATTGATGTTAAACACGGTAGATTATCCTAGATAATCTGGGTGGGCCTGATTTAATCAGTCAAAAGACCTCAAAAGCAAAAAAAAAAAAAAAAAAAAAAAGACCTCAAAAGCAAAACTGAGGAAGACAGAAGAAATTCTACCCACGGATAAATAGCTCCAGCTGATGCCTCAGAGTTCCAGCCTGCCCTTCTTGATGCCTTATGGACTTCATACTGGCCTTGCCAGACCTCACAATTATGTAGGCTAATTCCTTATAATGAGTTTCCTAATATAACATCTACTTATCTTCTCCTTTGTGTTACTCTTTTACCATGTGGTCCAGGCTAGAATTGATTGCTTCCTTGAATCAAACAACAAATAATTAACCAGAAAAGCTACAGTCTTCATCTGAAACTCTCTAATTGAGACTTTTTAACAATAATCCAACTGCTAATTTTAAGAAGGCTTTTTTTTTTTTCTTCCAATAGTTTCTGGAAAATATCTGCCTCTAATCAGTTAAAATGAGGGAGGTCCTTCTGTATTTGCAGGGTTCTTTCTGTATGTGTCCTCTGCCTGATGCTTTTTGTGCTGTTATAATAATAGTTTGCACTCTTAAATATACTTGTGTATTTAATCTTTACAACAACCTCATGGGGCATATACATGTAATTACCTCCTATGTACAGATGAAGGAGTAGGCACAGACAGCTTAAGGCACTTGTCCACAATCACATGGCTAGATAGTAGCAAAGCCAGGGTTTGAACCCCAGCAGTGTGACTCCAAAGTCTGTGACCTTGACCACTATATCACACCGCCTCTCATTCCCAAACCCGTGCCATTTGCCAAGAATCAGTAATGAGGTCTGGAAGGACGATGGTTCTGTGGCTAAACAGAAGCCTGGCTGATGGGATGGGTTCTCTGTATTCATCAGCAAATGATATTCCATGATCGTAACTTGCATGGGAAAACTTGGACCGGGGAGACTGGGGAGAACTTATCTGTTCCCTACTGATGCCTCGCCTTCTTCTGTCGAGGTGGGAGATGAGTTCAAACCACAAAGCCTCTGTACATTTTCCTGAGACAATCTGCTAAAAACTGCCTTGTTTTTGCAAACGCGACAAGTTTTCTGCAGAAGTTAATACATCTCAGCTCTCAACTATTGAGATGGAAGCCACTCAAGATTCTGAATATCTGGAGTTCATCAGAGAACCATTCCCACTGAAGCCTGTGTGCCCACAAGGTAGGGGGATCCATGGAAAGGATTGGGCTCTGTCCATGGTATCTCTGGGGGTTTTGAGACTTTGGGGATAAGGGAGGGAAGAAGAGAGGGGAACAGCCTCTTATCCTCCAACACTGGCCTATGGCCTGTCAGCCAGTCCCGGATCTCAGCATAATATGGAGGCTCTCCAACATGCACCTACACAACTATTTCTCCCCTGTAGGAACCCAGTGGCCTAAGCTCACTACTCATTTCCATGAAGTGTGCTCTCTAGAAAGGTCCACGGGACCCCCACTGTAAATAACCCAACTTCTTCTCGAAGGTTGGATTGCAGCCTACTTTCATACCATGATGCCATAGATGATTGTCCCAGATGACAGGATTTCAGAAACCCCGGGGGCGAATGGAGAACACGTTCCTGGGGCAAAAACCACTCCGTGGGGCCTCCCTTGCTCCCCACGGACATTTGCCTTATTTCGTCAGACCATCATTCTCCACTTTGGCTGTCACAAAACCATCTGGGGGCTTTAAAAACATTCCATTACCCGTGCGGCACCCCAGACCTCTAAATCAAGATCCCAAGAGCAAGACCCAGGCCTCTGTGTTTTTTAAGCTCCCCCGGTGATTCCCATATGCAGCCAGGTTGAAAGCCACTGGGCCAAGTCCTCATGGGCATGATGAGAATTTTTATCATCTACATGCAAGAGTCCTCACATCACTCAGAGAAGTTCTAAGCATCATGACCAGCCCCCGGGGCACTAACAGACCTTTCTCTCTGCTGTGAGATTACTCACCTGTTGGGGAAGGAGCAGGGTTCCTCTGAGCAGAACCCCAGCAGGCTGGGTACGAGTGTGTGCCCATGCTCCTAAGGGACATGGACACATGGTTCCATTTTAGCGAGGCTTCTGGATAATCAGGGACAGCTGTGCTGCTGAGAAATCATTGGCCCCCAAAAGATGGGGCTTCCATACTTCCAGGAGAGCTGCAGGTGTGCCGGGGATGTGCCGAACAGCTCCCCTCACAGGAGGAGACACACTGCTCATCTCTCTGCTTCTCATGATACTCATGTCTGAGAAGTCTCCATCCCCGGCAAAGCTAGGTCCTGGGGCTCATTATTGCAACAAGAGGGCTCTGCAGACCCTGACCCAGCAAGGGCACATGGAAATCCTGGGATAAAGCTGCCTTGTTATCGGACCAACATCCCACCCACCGGATACCGAAATCACAACCAGCGTATTCAGAAGTGCTTAAAATGGAACAGGTGCGTGGTACAGGTACTTGTAGAAAACAGAAAGGGCCAGAGACTTCCCGGAGTTCTAAGGTCCGATGTAGTCATGCTCCTGCTTCCCAGAAAAACCAGCCTTTCAAGATTCCAATACAGGGGCAATGTTGTCGATTTTTCCAGTCTAAGCGGGGAGGGAAAGGAACTAACACTTCCTAGCACCTGTATTGGAATCGCCACGTGCCTTAAATTGTTTAATCCCAAATAGTACCAAACGTAAGATAGGTATTTTTACCCCCTTTACAAGTCACAAAACTGGAGATGTCAGACATCAGGGAAATTTCTCGAAGGGGAGGACATGTCAGAGTTCCTGTTCACCCCACCTCTTTCTGACTCTAAAATCCAGTCTTTCCCCCAGCCCAGGCTGCACCACCGTTTACGTTGAGGCTTAATGCTCTAACTACCACTAGCATCAATGCTGCTGACTCCCATTCCTCCAGCATTCTTTGTGCCCTGGGTATTCTGTGCAAGCGGTCTCTGTTTTCGCCACAGCCATGGGAAAGGAATGGTATTTTGTCCATTTCACAGGCGTTAGGCTCAGGGAGATAGGCTGACTCCTTGAAGACCCACAGCCAGCAAATGCAGTCAGATTTACCCCCAAGTCTTCATTTTGCCCTTTCTCCCTGATGGGGACTTTAGGAGACTTCAAAAACCAAAGGGGTAAGGGGCTCATGGTAGAATTTCAGCCTTCAGTAGTGTGTGGGTGGAGATCTTGGGGTACAGAGATAGGGAATTTCCTCTGACCTCAGGCCTCACCACACTGTGGGCACTTTCTCACTCCATCTCTGCAAAAGGGCTGCTCAGAACTTCCAAAGTGACTTCAGGACTGGAGCGGGCTGCAGAAAAGGCAGTGGGCAGTGCAAACGTGAACTACGACAATGTCACTGACCTTAGAACATATTTATAACACCGCAGCTGAGTCATTTTGCACGTTCCCAGTATCCAAAATTTACATCTAATCCATTGTCCTCATCAGGCTGTGATGCATGGCAAAGGCAAACCATAAATATTTTCCTTCTTTGATAATGACAGCAGGCGAGCCCCTTCTAAAAGGCATTCAAAGATGAGAAGCACGCGCAGGGAGCCAGGTTGCTGAGATTCGGGGGCAAATTATGAACAATACTTATTATTCTGATTACATTTTTGCAAGCTTATAAATGAAAAAAAAAAAAAAAACAAAAAACTCTGTTCTTTGAGGCTTACACACCCGGACTTTGGGCACCCCCTCCCTTCTGTCCTTTCTATTTTGGCGTTTCATTTGCAAGAAGTCCCCATCTCCCTGATTTACATGTGAAAAAACGTGGAGCATCATGTGGTGAGGGTTCGGGCAGACACTGAATTCCATTCAATTCTCATTTCCTCTCTGACAGTCACCATTGAATCAATCATGTTCTCCCTGCCCTCTCTCTGACCACCTCGGAGATCCCAAATCGCTTTTCATCTCATGTGTCAATCACCCTCGGACCATGTCCACTTTTCATTACTAACACGCCATCACATGACCCGCTAATCTGTCACTTTCTGACAGCGGTTAGTGTGCCAATTGATTTAATTAGCAATCAATTAGCTTGTTACTATTGGAAGTAATTACCTTTTATAGAGAAAAGAGTGCAGCTGGTGAGGGCAATAAAATTGCACTAATAAAACTGCATCTACTCCCCTCTGTACAGCAGTCAAGGGCTGGCCAAATTATGGGTGACACACACATCTTTTGAATAGCCCCCGGGGACGTATTTCCCCTCCTTATTATGTGCAAAGCCCCTCTGTCATTGATATTACCCAGAATTGGTATTTTCAGGGGAAGTTTGGGTTAATTGTTTGCGTTCTTGCTCTTAGAGCACGGACTCTTCAGAAAGCTTATGTTTCCGAGCCAGAAGAACACTTGGAAATCACCTAGACCCTCCCTCTTCCAAAAATGGGGTCCTCAAGGCTGCGGCGGCCAAGTGACTTGCCCAAGGTCACACAGCTAGCCAGTGCTGGAGCCCACCACCCCCGCGCCCCACCACATTGGGAGGGGCCTCTTCCCACCAACCCTGCGCTTCTCCAAGAGTCTCTCATCTCTGCCTGAAGGATCCGCTGTCTTTTCAAGAGGGATTGGGGGCGTGGCACATCTTCAAGGGAAAGACCCTCACGGTCTTGAAGATCACTGTGATTTTAGCATCCCATTCTGAAAACATGCAGAGAAAACTCTGCCAGCCAATGAGATGTGGGCATAGCGCGCGGTCTTGGGTGGCACAGAAGGGTAGCGATTTTCGGCACGATTGCCTCTTCTTGTACACACAGACTTAAAACGTACCTTCTGCCACTCCTGACCCAGGGCTACAGCACATTTCCCGCACTTTCGCTATTAAATTCAGCCTCCAAACTACTCCCTAGGCGCGCGATGACTCGCTACATTAGCTCCGTGGTGAAGGGGAGGCAGTAATGAGATGACTAAGGAGACCCGGATTCCATTCATCATCCTGTTTGCTCCAATATAAGTGTTCTTTTATCAGCACTATTCCTACTGATGTCATCGCAGGAGGCATAAATCACCTCACCAGTGACAGGGTCCTATTAAGGGTCACGGCCTAAAATCATTATTGACAAATTAAGGATCACACTTGGCCATTTTGTCCGCGTGCCCTCAATTGGGGGTACGGCCTGGTTCCTGTATCTGGTCGGAAATTAAATAGTCATTTAGAGTCCTCAACAGCCGTGGGGATTAATTCCAAGTGCAGCCACCTCTGCGTCTCCCTCAAATTTGAGAAACTGGCAGGGGAGTTTGGAGAAAGCAAGGAGTCCTGCGTCCTTTATCAATTCTCCTCCTTCCAGCGGCTGCGGGGACACATTACACGACACTATAGAGTGCATGGTGGCACTTCCTGGGTTTGGATGGGGGGCGGACAGCTGGGGGCTTGTCAGAGAATTACGGAGAATTTTCATTCGGAACGCTGTCACTTCGGTCCTTCTCCGTCACTACCGAATGGAACTTTTTTGGGGGGGGAGGCGGAATGTAGATGAGGGGACCAGGTGAAGAATTAACACTGTCATATTTTCCCATTCATGTGATGCCCCCCCCCCATTAAAAGAAAAATGGCTTTCCTGTAATATTTGGCAAGGTTAGAGCTCTTAGGTTTTTTAGGGCGAGCACCAAAGCGAGCTTTGCGTTTAAGTCGGTTCCAATATTTGGACCTCAAGTACTCATCTTAAGAAAGGGATCCCGGCATGTAAGTGAAATTAGTACTCCTCGGCTGTGGCTCCCCGGCAGGATTTTAGCATCCCATGAGTCATTTTAGATAATGTAATCTGAAATGATGCTGAAAGTTGTTTATAAAACACCTGAACAACTAGCCTCATCGAGTCCTTGCTCAGAAAGCATCACTATTGTTAAGAGAGCAGTCTGCTCCAAGTTAATCTACAAATTTAATGCAATTTGATACCAATTTAATGGTGTGTGTCTGTGCGTGCATGAGATTGTCATAAAGTGATTATGTAATTTGTATGGAAGAATGAACAAGTAAAACTATGCAGGGAAATTTTCTAAAGAGTGAGAGAAGACTCCCTGTTCCATCAGATTCTAAAATGTATTACAAACCTATAACAATCAAAACAGTGTGGCAATCGCACCAGAGCAGACGTGGAAAAGCATCAAAAAGAAAGTCCAGAAATAAACACAAGTGTAAGAATTCAGTACAGGGCACCTGAGTGGCTCAGGCGGTTAAGCGTCTGCCTTTGGCTCAGGTCATGATCCCAGGGTCCTGGGATCGAACCCCGAGTCAGGCTCCTCGCTCAGTGGAGAGCCTGCTTCTCTCTCTCTCTCTGCTTCGTTCCCCTGCTTATGCTCTCTGTCTCTCTCCCTCTCAAATAAATAAATAAAGTCTACAAAAAAGAAAAGAAACGAACTCTGTACATAATAAGATGGCATTTCAAATAATAGGGAAGAGATTAATTATTTGATAATATTCTAAAACTTTGATTAACATTTTGGAGAAATGATTACATTCCTCATGCATACCTTACGAAAACTTAGCTTTCTTAAAAATATAAATGTAGGTAGGGGTGCCTCGGTGGCTCAGTGGGTTAAAGCCTCTGTCTTCGGCTCAGGTCATGATCTCGGGGTCCCCGGATCGAGCCCCACATCAGGCTCTCTGCTCAGCGGAGAGTCTGCTTTCCCATCTCTCTCTGCCTACTTGTGACCTTTCTCTCTCTGTCAAATAAATAAATAAAATATTAAAATATATATATATATAAATGTAAAATATAAAGCCACAAAAGTAATGAAGGGTGAAAGTAAAATTGTGTATAATTTTAGGAGAGGGAAGGCCTTTCTGAGTCTGACACCAAAACCAGAAATCATAAAGCAATTTCTTAATTCTTAATAAAGCGATTACATAATAATTATGTAAACATGGCAAAAAATTAAAATTAAAAACAAACCACAACTAAAAAATGTATGAAGTAGACAAAGGGTAGGTAATAAATGGCTACTCCAGTAGGGGAAAAAAAATTAGGCCGGAGTGCAAATAGAGTACAGTATTTA
>CM052810.1:83167578-83190999 GCA_028533885.1 Nasua narica | reverse complement strand
GTCTCTTCCTTTTATGATTTTTGAGGTTTGTAGGTTTTTTTTTTTTTTTTCATAAAAGCCTTCCTCCCTGCAGAACTCTAAGATATGGGCAGCTCTATTATCATCTGATACTTTTTTGTGTTTACATCTATAACCCCCATAGATTTTTTCTTAAAAGAGTGAAATCAGAATTGATTTTTGTTTTTCCCAGGTGGAAAGCCAGCTGCCCTTATACCATTTATCGAATAATTTATCTTTTTCCTATGCATTTAAAAAATGTGTTTTTCTCTAAGTATTTGAGAATGTTAAGGCTTAGGATAGTGGTTCTCAAAGCATAGTCTAGGGAGTCCTAGGAGTCTCCAGGACTAATTAAAGCGGAAACTATTTTCATAATAATATGAATACACTGTAATACTAATATGAGATCATTCTCTCATGAGTATCACTTGAGTTTTCCGGAAACTACACGACATGTTACGATGTCACTATTTTTATGGATATTGGAAGGTATGCCTCTGTATTCTCGTGTTTCAAATTTTTCTGTTTTAATTTTTAATAGAGTAAATATTGATAGACATAACCCGTGGAAACAAAAGCTCTTTGGGATCCTCAGTAATTTGTAAGAGCTATACAAAGAGGTTCTAAGATCAAGCAGTTTGGGAACTGTTGGTCTGGGGAGATACGGCCTGTTTATTCTATGATTTCAGATTTGCTCTGGAATATTTCTACCTAACAGAGTACACACCCCCGAGACTGAGAAATGAACAGTGCAAGTAGAGAGACAGAACATAGCTCCGAAAGGGTCTAGCCCTGACATCTGTCACCTCCATTTATGAGTTCTGTCAATTTAAATGAGGAGCCTAACCCAAAACAGCTCCTAGGATGTATCTGGCCGGTGTTTTCCTCTTCATTTACCATTCATCTTTTTCAAATTGAGATACAACCATTTCTCACTCCTGAGATCCCTGGTACACAAATGGGATCTTTTCGCCACCCAATGTTATGGTCCTAATTCAACTGCAGGTCTTTAAGAAGGGAGACCGGTTTGTGTTTTACTTGTCAAGAGATGGAGAAGAACTCCCAGGTTGAAGGTATCATTTACTTTCCGGCAGGTGCAGCAGCCTACACCATGGGATGGAGGGACGGGAAGCAGCGGGGATCTGGCCCCTTTGAAACTCAGCCCAGTGTCCTGGAATCATTGCAACCGACAAGCCTGCCATTGGCAGTCAGCCCTGCCGGCACAGGGAGATATAATAAGATGGGCAAAGACGGGGTCATTAGAATCTTGAGTTCAGGAGGCATTTCAGATTTGTCTAGTAATGAGTATAACGCTTATCTTGTGAGGCCATTGCCCTTCGTAATCTCCAGCGAGCAGTTGTACGGTGTGTGTGCTTAAACCCTTGCTTGACAGGAAGCTCACTACCTCGTGAAATAACCCTCATTGTTGAACAACTCGATTTATTATGTCTGGCCAGAAGCCCCTGACCTCCCCTGCACACACACACATGCACACACACACACACACTCAAACTGTGCCAATCCTGCTATTTCACTCAGGCGTCAATCCTTTCCGAAATCCATCCCTGACTCTTCTTCCCTCTGGTCTCTGGCTAGAGGGTTTCAGGTGCTCCCTAGTGCTCCCCCAGCACTTTGGTTAGCCTTGACTCTGCACTTAGACTGAGTGTATTCATTTCCCAGGGCTGCTGTAACACAGGACCACAACCTGGGTGGCTTATAGCAACCGAGATTTATACTCTCACAGTTCTGGAGGCTTGACGTCTGAAATCAAGGTGTCGGGCAGGCTGTGCTCCCTTGAAAGGCTAGAAGGGAGCATCCTTCTGCCTCCTGCCTCCTCCAGCTTCTTGTGGCTGTGGGTGTTTCTGGTCTTCCTTGGTTGCATCACCCCACTCTCTACTTCTGTCTTTCGTTTTTTCTCTTTTGTCTCTTATGAAGACACTGGTCATTGGATTTAGGGCCCACCAGGAAAATCCAGAATGATCTCAACTATAAATCCTTTACTTAATACATTTGCAAAGACCCTTTCTCTAAATAGGTAACATTCCCAGGTTCCAAGAGTTAGGCTACAGATACTTTTTGGTGCCCCCATTCAACCCATTATAAAAGGTGTGGCAAAATGGATACCCTTGGGTCAAATTTTGCCTTTCCCTGCATAACACTATACACATTTGGACATTCCACTTCAATATTTGGATTCCCAGCTTCTTTGGAAAAAGCAGAGGATCTGGCCACACTGGGACTGCCTTCCCAAAGGCATCAGTCAGGGGACCTGCATGGGGGGCTGCACTCAGCGGATGTCTGTGTTCTCCGATTCACCTCATCTCTACCCCCTTCCCAGTCCACCTTGCTCACTTGAACCTGACCTGACCTGTCAGCTCCCCATAAGCATTTGATTTTGTGACCCTTAATTTTGACTCTGTTAATTTTGCCCCAGGCAGACATTAAGCTGTCTTATTTGACTTGGCATTCTTAAGATCCAGGACAGAGTCTGATACAGAGTAGTTGCTCAAAAATAGTTATTGGACTAAAGAATGTAGGTAACTCACGTGGAACCGAAAATGATGCTTCCCTCTAACTCCTACAATAGGAGTTGTAAATAGGTCTTGTTCTTACAATCAGAGCCACACAGCATAGGCTCTTTCTTCTTTATGAACATGTTTTACATTTTAAAAATATATGACACGCGAGAGGACCCCCACATTTGCACTGATAGATCTCTATTAACAAAGAGGGGGTGTTTCAGTTAGCATTTATGAATAATAGGGCCCGAAAAATAGTGACTAAGTCAAAATAGGCATTATTTCTCTATCATGAAAAAGAAATCTGGAAGTATGCGGGCCAGGCATGGTGGCTTCTTTTTCAGTTGTCTTCTGTATGTTGCTTCCATTCCTGGACATTCTCTCTCCAGATATCTCTTCTTCCTCATTCTCCCTTCCTGCTCTTTCTTGGGCACAGGTTATACATACGCTAGACATTGTCCCTCGGGTTTCAGATGCTCTTTTCTCTGCTTCCCATGCTTTTTTCCTTGGGGACATCTGTCTGAATATCTCTTCTTGACTAACATTCTGGTTCGCAGTTTCGCTTATGATTATGTTTGCCCTGCTCTCAAAGCCCCTTCTGCTGAGTTCTAAATTTTGATTATTTTTTGACTTCCAGAATTTCCTTTTAAAACTTCTTTACATTTTCCAGTCTGTCTGCTGAAATTTCGCTTCTTGTTATCTCATTTTTTAAACATATTAATGGCATTTATTTTATAATTTTTGTCTAACTCAAATACCTGTTTCCTTTATGGATCCATTTCTATTGACTGTATTTTCTCTTAGTTTTAGTTATGTTGCCCTCGTCTTGTGTTATGCTTGGCAAATTGTTACTGTATGTCAGATATTATAGCTGAAAGGGATAGAATTAATTTTAGGTCCAAACGTGATGCCCTCTGCCTCCAAAGAGGATTTGCTTTTATTTCTGGAAGGCAGTTAGGATAGGAGTAATCTACCTTATTCCAATCAGGACTGAGCTGATTCAAATGAGGTCCTCCCCTCCCCTTATGGAGCTGTCAAGAAAGTCCCAAACACAGCACTCTGTTTTGCTCTGACTAGCCAAAACTTAATCATGTGGCTGGCCACATGGAGATGAGAGGGAAGCTGAGAAATGTAGTCTGTTGACTGAGTACGTTAGCTGGGCAGTAAAAAATCAAACTTTTGCTACCAAGCAGAAAGGGAAGAAAGTCTAGCAAAGGTAAACGATTAGCACTCACTGCCCACCGGGATGTTCCAGAAATGTCCTTTGTGAGAAATTTCATAACGGGGCTGAGAGGTAATGTAAGAGCAATAAGAATGAGTTGTAGGGGAGCAAGTGCAGCGTGAAAATGTACTAAATTATTAAAGAGTGATATAAAGCATATCTGATTAGCATAAGACCAAAAAAAACATCTCGGGGCAGAGGAAGGAAAGATGACCTTGTGTAGAGGGATTGCAAATCCACAAGCCTATAACCACCAGGCAGATTCTTACAATGAGTCACATGGGTGCAGGGCGGCAAAGGATCCGTTCTTCATGGTGGTAGCTGAGGGGAAGCTGCGGAGAGACTTGTGGGCAGTCTCTCCCCCAGTGGGCAGTCTGCCACAGTCTAATGTCTCAGACCCTTGAGGCTGGGTCTCGACTTGGCAATAGACATAATTAATAAGTGGCAGAACCCAGCATGGACATCGGTATGGCTTCTCAAAGAGCTGTCTTTGGAGCGAAAAGGAGACCTAGATCCCCGCCCTGCCACTTACAACATTGGGCATGCCATTTAATCCCTTGGAGCCTCATTTTCCATACCAGAAAGAAAGAAATGATCATCACAGTAAACCCTCTAGGGCTCATCGTGAGGCTCCAAGGAGCGGACCTGCAGCAGGTCGTCTGGAAGTCTGTCCCAGTGTTCCCTCCCATGGATAGGCAATATGGCGGCCACACCTCACTGACCTGCATCCGAGGCATTCATTGTTCCTTCATTGTTCGGGTGAGTGAGAGTCACCTGTCAGGTGCTGTCAATCATACGCAGCGAGGCACAAGCTTAGGGAGGCAAACCCAGTGGTCTGGGCCCCGATAAGTCTTCTTTGTTTTACCCTCCTGCTTATGACTCCTCTTGGCTGGTTCCCAAATCTTCAGTATTAGATTGGATAATCCCACTTTTAATAATGCTCAGGATATTTACCTCCCTTGGGGGACTGCGATCACAGCCGTGGAGGGTATTAAAATGGAGCTGAATGCCACGCAGAGCACTTACCCTTTAAGCTGTGTGTATGTGGGCATGGCGTTTTGCATGTGCACACACAAGGGATAGCCCGAGTGCGTGTGTGTGTGTGTGTGTGTGCGCGCGTGCATTCTCTTTGCCTTCTGAGATTTTTGTCAACAATATATTACGTGGAACACCCAGTTCATTCTCAGCCTTAAAGCACTGATGAACCAGTTCAAAACTCAGATTTTCTAAATCACTGAGGTTATTAACTTCCAAATTCAGTGTTTTTATTTCTCCTCAATGGTACTGGCTCAGCATTAGCCTTGAGGGCATAGTAACACCTCAGGAGACCCCAGAAACATTAAGTTAATACATGGTTGGATTTATTCAAAGTTATTTGAATTGTGCCCAGTATTTAAAACTTAGCATAAATCGAGTAGTAATCACGGACACAATTTGCTCCCATTTATATTAACATGTTTAGGGGGCCGTGTTTTTTACCCCCTTCCCCTGACTCTTCCGGTAATCAAGAGGCCACACTGAAAAATAATTGGTAGAGAACAGAGAAAAGAAATATACAGAGTTACTAATATACACCAGGGTTTAAGCTGACATGAAATTTTATCTTAATTATCGGACAAATTTGTACTCCCACTATCTAATTCAATTTGCATGCATCGGTAGACACTTATTAAAGGTAATATTACATCTGTCATTTTAAGACTGGTGAGAATTTTATCATATGAGCTGCATGAAACAGCCACTCTATTATGTACAGAACTCTTTTGTATGGCTTAAAATAACCGGCATTGCATCCTAATTAAGTATTTTTTGTAATTGTCTTCAGGGCAGTCATAGTCTTGTCCATTTCATGTCCGTCTTGTAAGTTATTTGGACACAGAATTGAAGTTGCAGGAATGTATTTCTCCTCCCCTCTGCTTCCTCATTCTGGGTGAAAAATGAGAGCTTTGCTAATAAAATGTAAACTGGAATCAAATGTTCAAATAAGGTTTTATGAGAAGCATGCAATGCATAAACCCGTCTTATAATTCTCAGCTGGATTTAGAATTCTGCTGTATACAAATACATTAGGCTGCTGAGGCATTAGCAGTTGAATACATCAGGGCTGTTTTTGAGATGAGTTTATTAGATTTGTACTTTGTGTGAAATGAATTGGTGGAGTGCTAATATAGCATCATCAATTCAGGATAACAATGGCAGCTTCTGAGCAGAGAAAGCCCTGAGATGCCATTAGATGTTGATACGATACTTTCCAAACAGACCCCAAAATCAGCTCACAGATTTCTGCTCTGAGCTTCAGGCCTTGGGTGAGGTTTGAGATAAAAATCCAGTCGTACAAAGCGCACATTTAATTGTACCTTGGCTGCCCCCGCTACGGCCATCTTGGTTTCGGAGCTCTTTTGTTCCACCCACTAAAGAGAGTGAAAGAAATGAATCAGGGATGAAAAAATCATCAGCATGCAAGGAGAGAAGAGGGGGAAGTCCAGTAGGGCAAGTGTGCCGGACCGGAACTGCCAGGGGGAGGCTCTTGGGAAAGGGCGGGGTGGGGGACACAGGATGGTGGTCCCTTACTCCCTGTCTGCCTCTCTTTTCCTGGGGACCCCGATCCTCCTGGAAATGGAAAAATTAAGCATTGCAGCTTTTGACTTGCTCCTCCCGGGGTCCACAAATACACTTGACATGGTCACAGACACCTTTCCTGCTTGGTAACAAGATATGGCTTTTTGGTCCTAACTTTTAAAAAAAAAAAAAGAGCCCCTTTTGTCTGTGACCAAACAAGAGCTCCCACACAGTTTGAAGCAGACATCACCCACTCATAAAACTGTCAGAGAGCATTTGCTTGGTCACGATGCTGCCTTCTTCAATGGGAACTTTTTTGGTTGTTGTTAATTTAACCAAGACATCTTATCATCAGATCATTTTTTTTCCTATTTTCTTATTTTATTTAATTTTTTTTTTTTCAGAGACAGAGCCCAATCTTCCATCGCTTTCCCGAGATGAACAATTTAAGTTGCGATAAATTACGAAAGTGGCTTCTTTCATCATTGTTTTACAACGCACACATCTCTAACGGGATGCACTTGGTCTTTGAGAAGGGTGCCCCTGTTTTAAGCCACCTCAAAAGTAAAATAGTCTTACACCTCTTCTGTGCCTTTTCTTTTTTCCTCCAACAGCCATCCCGTTGCTGTCCTTCAGTCCCCAGATACGTAGCAGGGCGTCTTCTGGGTCTCGGAGTAGAGGGGAGGGGAGGGGAGGTTCTATTCTCCCTCACCACCATCCAGAAGCAGCGGATGAATAATTCATGGTGCCCACACGCGGGTCTTCTCTGAGACATCTCTGGAACACGTCTGAGCCGGCGAAGGACCCGGGAACTTCCAAACAGTCACAGTGTGCCGTGTCAAAGAACAGTCAATCAATCTCCAAAGAAATGTGACGAGAGCAGGTTTTTCATGCCTGTGCGTTGGGTGGGAGCCAAATGTGTGTTGCCATTTGATGGTAGACTCAGCGTACACCTGTTTCGACCAGCTGTCAACATAACCTGTGTCGGAGGCACGTGCCGCGTCGGCAGCATCCGCACAGCGGGCCGTGTCTGTGTGACGGTCGGGACAGAAAGCACCAGGAACTTGGGGACCGCGAGAGGGGGAGTCTGCAGAGCCATCGCGGGGACACAGATGTGTGAGGAGCGTGATAAAGGAACGAAACATCTGAGGGAATAAGCTCAAACAAAACAGCAAATGTCATTTGCATTATATAATTATGGCCGACCATTGAGTCCTTTGTAATAACACTCGGTAGGCCAATGTTAAACCTACAGTGACTGATAAAACGGTCTCAGCTTGAAAAAAGGTCAGCGTGAATTAGTATATATTTGCTGATTAATTCAGAGTGTGCCTTCGTCAATTTTAGAGTCCGCGGCCCCAGCCTGGTTGGAGACAGCCGCCTAGGAAAT
This sequence comes from Nasua narica, assembly GCA_028533885.1. Taxonomy (NCBI): domain Eukaryota; kingdom Metazoa; phylum Chordata; class Mammalia; order Carnivora; family Procyonidae; genus Nasua; species Nasua narica. The sequence goes on along the minus strand of CM052810.1, from coordinate 83,183,312 downwards.
TCAAATGCGCCCCACTCAGCACAGACCAGCACTCGGACCTGGCACAGTGCTTTGTGGAAAACCTCGTCACGTGAACGTGGACACGCGCCGGCGTGCGGCAGGATGGACAGACCGCCGGATCTGGGAACAAACGTGAAACAAGACATGTGCCCCCGGGACAGCGCTTGCCACCCGCCTGTGCGCGCCCGGCTGTGGCAGGTCTGCTGGAGGGATTTCTGCCTTTTTACCCAAATCTCTATCATCAGGGCTGTTGATGGCCATGCGAGGCTCTGATGATGCTGTCTAGTCTGTGTGCAAAGGAAAAAGTTGCTGTGTGTATGTGTGTGTGTAAGGGGGGCGTGGGGGGATAAACACGCATTCAAGGAAAACGTTTAGTCTAAAAGAGTGTTAGCCGGCAACTATTTTCAAGATTATAAATACAGGGGCACCTGGGTGGGGCAGACAGCTGAGCGTCTGACTCCTGGTTTCAGCTCAGGTTCTGATCTCAAGGTCATGAGATCGAGCCCTGCATGGGGCTCTGTGCTCAGTGGGGAGTCTGCTTGAGTTTCTCCTTCCCTCTCCCTCTGCCCCTCCCACTCATGCTATTTCTCTCTCAAATAAATAAACCATAAAAAAGATTATAAATATAGATTCTGCATGCTAATGAACACCTACTATGCGCAAGTTAATTTGTCAACTTCAATTCTCACTATTGCGCCACAAGATACAAACTATTATCTTCATGAAACAGCTCTCCCAGGATGGCCCAGGTATCAAATGGTGCCGTAGGGATTTGACCGTAAGTTTGACTACCTCCAAAAGCCCTTGCTTTCCACTTCACCCTCATTGTCTTTGCAATTGCTTGTTACACCTGCTTTTGTACACATTTGCTAAATCCCTTGCCAGATGCTTGGAGTTGGGGACCCCCACATAAAGCACAGACCCTTAGCAGATTTCAAACACTTCCTCGGCTGTTCCAACCCAAGCACCTTCCCCGGCAAGCCGGAACGGCAGCCAGAAACTCCATCCCATCCAGATCTATGATGAAAAGATCTGTTCTCCCACCTCCAAACCCTTGTCTCCCCTCTTTGCCTCCACAAAGTGGCTTTTCTTTATACAAAAGGTGGAGACCCTACCCTTAGACCCCTGGTGAGCTTCTCTGCCCCCGCCAACAGAGTCTTTAGATGAACCAAGCAGCAGTGGATTGCATTTCTTGAAGACTAGCAAATCTCTTGGTTTCATTGAGCAAAGAGCCCTTCTCCAAGGTTTTGGGAGAAGTGTTGGCTGCGAGTCGGGGAAGGAGAAACAGATTACAGTGCACAGTTTGGGATGTTTGTCTGAGAGGGCTCAGACCCAAACGGGGGACTTCCCGTCGGCTTCATATTTTATGAGACCAAGACTGGCAGGTCTAGATGGAGTTATCGCGTAGGTTGTGGCGTGATGGAAAGACACAAACCTGGAGGTCAGCACAGTTGCCCCCTCCGCCATGTTCTCTCTGCTTCTAGCTTGCAGAACCATCTGGGCACGTGTCAAACCAGCTGGGGCCTCCATTTTTCTTGGGCGAAGCCGAGTGTTACATCACCAAAGTGTCTTCCGGCTTTAACCTTATACTATTAACAATGATAACCTTGCATTGTGATGCCTTCATGGTTCACAGCGTGCTCGTGTCTATGCTACTCTAGAAAATACTTGGAGGGCAAGACGTGGGAAGATGAAGGGTTGGATGCTGACAAGGGGTTTGTAGCCCCCTCCATACCTGTCCACCTGTGGGATAGCTCCTCAGACACGCTCTTCAACCCTGTGGATGCACTGGGCCTGGGCTGTCTCCGAAATGGGGTTTCCACCTGCCCCCTCTCCATCCTCTCAAGGGAAGTGTGGGTCTCAGCCCCACCCCAGGTGTCTTCCCCGACCTTCCTCCTTTGAGCACCTGCTCCCTTGTCAGCAGCACAGCGGATGGGGCTCCGCACCCCCTGAATCTGCCCATTGCTCTAGGAATATAGCCAAAGGTCCTAAATAATCTCCAAGGTCCTACCAATCTGGTTCCACCGCGCCTCTGCTGACCTTCACTCAACACACCCCTTTGCTTCTATGCATGAGTTACATGTGTCCTCGTTCTGAAAACCCCTTGCCTCTCAGGGCCCGGAACACTCTCCATCTTGCTCCTTCTCTCCTTGTCTTTTACTCCTTTCTTGTCCAGGCTTGAATGTCACTTCCTTGCAACAGATCTCCCCTAACGCCTTTGCTGGGTACAGTGTGTGTTTTATATTCTCAGAACTCCCTAGGATTTTTTTTTTCCTGTTAGCACTTACCACAAGTGTGATGCATTACCTGTGTGGTTATTTGAACAATGTTCACATTTGCACAAATACTGACCTCTGCCCTGCCCGGTTGTATCCCCCCCCGCATCTAGGGAAGAAGCAGCACTTGCTAAGTGTTCAACAGCACTTGGGTTGACCTGGCTGAACCCCAGGGGAGAAGGGGACGGTGTGAACAGTTCTTCTGAGCAGGAGCTGTGCCTTTAGAGCTCTTTGTCGCCATGTCTACAGTGGAACTGAACACCCAGTAGGTGCTCACAAGTCCAGAAAGTCAGGGAGGTGGCAAGAGATGGATTCCAGCCATGTCACGAAGTTCTGCAAAGTTGCCGCCAAGCCTCCCCTGAGAGAACTGCTGCAGAACTGCTGACCCCGGGGCCTGCACCCGGAGAGTCCCAACCTCCAGCTTTCCAACCATCAGCTTTCCTGGCCATGGCCCTTTAAAGGTAATCAAGGGTGGAATTTAATGCAGTCCATTATAAGCCCAACCGTTATAACACCAAATAGTATTAGCATTTAAATTTTGGCTTCCAAGCTCTCAGGATTTTTCTAGAACCCCATTTGCAGAAGAGTTCATGGCTTTCTATGAAATAGGCCATAAAGTAGAGCATTATCCATTCCCATCTTCCAGCCCCCTGCTTGGGTGAACAGCTATCCTGGTTTTCCTGGGACAGAGGGGTCACCCAGGAAATGGGACTTCCAGGGCCAAATCTAGGAGAGTCCCAGGCCCACCTGTAACAGATGCAGTGAGAACACAAAGACACAAGCTGGACTGATGGGCAGGTTTATCCTGGTCTCAGTATGGAGTTCCCCAAAAGCAAACCCCCAAGAGAAGGACTCGGGTGCAGGCAGTTTACTTGAGAGGGGATTGTAGGAAGGGCACCTGCTAAGAGACCATATAGTCTTAGAAATGTCCTATAAGAGGATGGAGCAAGAGGTGGTGTATTAGCCCAGTGACTTCAACACCTCATTGGTTAAAGGTTGCTCCCTAGCCGTGTCTTCCTCGCCCTTGGGGCTACTTCTGCTCTAAGTTGGCACCATGCTGGGAATTCCCTCTAGCAGCTGCCATAGATAGATGAAGAAGTTATGGGGCATAGGGGTACGAAATGGAGCATCAACAGCAAATGCAATACCTAGGAGACCAGAAACAGGTAAGTCCAAGGGGTGAACTTCAGTCATGGTCCAAGAAGGAAGCCAAGGGTCAGAGAAGTGGAATCTGGTATAGACTCAAAAAGACAGGTTGAAGCCAGTTCGTTTGGGAAATAGATCTTGACCATGGGGAATGCTGGTCATGTGTATCTGCCAGAACTCAGTGCAGGAAACAGAATCTCTCTAAGTGTTTTGAATGAAAAGACGTAATTGCTTGCAAAGCACTTGGAAGTAAGTGCTAAAGGAGCAGATGTCGGGAACCACCACTAAACTACTGGTTTCAAGGTCACACCACCCTGACTGTGGTCTAGGGGTCAAGAAGCTGGTGCTCCACTGCAACCACTGCATCTCATTCCCCTGGCGCTGCCATGACCCCTGAGTGTTCGCATGTCCGCCCAGCCTCCTTGCGATCAACCAAGATGGCCACCACCTGTGTGTTCCGAATTTCTCCTCCATGCCTTAGATTTGCAGGACCTAACTTGTAGGCAGATTCCTAGCAGCCAGATCTTCTGGACAAGGAAGATTATAGTTTTCCAAATTATTCAAGTAAAATGGGAGGAAAAATGGAAGTTGAGAGAGCCAATCATTTACTAGACCGCATACAACTTTGGGAGGGGGGGGGCGGCTGCTGTCTTGAAGTGGTTTTATTATTCTCTAAGTGCAACTGACCGAGATTCCCAAGAGAAACAGAACAAGACCAAGGTTTTGTTCATTTTTCTTCTCTAGCTCATGTTCTCTAACAGTCCACGCTCATCCATCAAGATGAATGACATTTGGAGACTGCTAGAGTCCCATGTTAGAAGGAACCCCACCCTCGCTACCTCCAAACTGAGTCTGACTCTTTTAGCTGCTTCCAGAAATATAACAGAGGCCCTCCCTTTTACTTCTGAGCTGTAAGCTCTGAGTTCACTTCATTCACTGTCTGTTTCTTTTCTGGCTTCGTCCTTCAGATGATGATCTCCTTAAAGTCAGGGCTGTTCTTACGTTGCCTTTGAATGTCCTGCCCAGAGGGTACCAGGAATGGGCCAAAGTGTGTGGTGGCTTTGTGGAAGTTCGGTTACCCAGCCCCTCTCTCCTGGTGCCACAAGTGCCCTCACAAATGTCCGAGGATGGGCCTCACACTGTGAGATGGGCCCCTCTGAGATGAGATGGCCATGTTGACATGAAACTGCGGCCTCCTTCGAAGGCTCTGTCCCACCGAGTTCACACGTCTCCAGGTCCATGACCAGGCAGGTTTCCAAAGAAGCTTGCTGAAAAGCATCCTTCTCAGCTGAGAGCACGGTGATGTCATTTTCCTTCGTACAAATCCCCTGCATTTGGGAGCCAGGGCTACGGATCATATCTGGGGACCCACTCAAATCCCCACTACCTTCTCCTTTCCCTCTCCCAACCTTCCATGATATCTACACACAAGACTCATGGAGGGGTCCCCTCACCAGTCACATCCCTGTCATTAGGAAATTGTATTAAGAAAGCAGAACCAGGCCACCATCCATCCGGTTCTGTGTAATTTTTTTTCCCAAATTACTGATGCAGTTTTATTACCATCCCTTTTATCCAGAGCAAATAGAGCCACTGATTTTTAAAAAAATAAAAATAGGGACGCCTGGGTGGCTCAGTTGGTTAGGCAGCTGCCTTTGGCTCAGGTCATGATCCCGGCGTCTTGGGATCGAGTCCCGCATCGGGCTCCTTGCTCGGCGGGGAGCCTGCTCCTCTCTCTGTCTCTGCCTGCCTCTCTGCCTGCTTGTGTTCTCTCTCTGTTGAATGAATAAATAAAATCTTTTTTAAAAAATAAAAGCTTTCCACCTGATTCTAAGCCACCATGCCCACTAACATGGGAAAAATCTCTTTCAACTTCACTTTTTTTCTTCCTTTGCTGTCTCCATTTGCCTCTCAGGGAAAAGAAGAAAAGGGGAGTGGTATTGGGTATTGAGTATTGGGTTATATCTACACTTTGCAAACAGTTGAGTTATTTTCAAGTGAGATTGATGGGGCCAGGGTGCCATGTTATGACGTGGTCCGAGTTACTCATTTTGGCTCAACTGGGGTCTGAACTGTTTATGTAATAGGCCTCTCCACTCCTATAGTCTCTGCAGAAGCCAAAAGCAGCCCAGATATAGTTCTAACTAGACCACCATAGCCCAGCCTCCAGGGCTTTTCATGTCTGGCCCATCCCCTGGCCTGGCTTCTGCTATTCTGAGAATGGTCTTAACACCCCAAAAGTCAAGACTGACCAACTGGTATCCAGAATCCAGGGAGAAGAATTTTACCTGTTGTATAGACACCCCTTTCTCCAAAGTAGCCAACAGAAGACCAATCAGTAATACATTAGAAAGGCTTCATTGCCTTTTGGGGTACCTGGAATTGCACCTTTAAAATGTATTACTTGGCATCTCGAAATCCTCTTGTTCTTTAAGGAAACCGTATTAATATGGGATTTCAAGTTTCCCTGAAAATAGACCACCTTCTTAGCTACTGTTTAAAGAATAAGTTCTAGCATCTGGACAGGTAGGCAGGAAAGGAAAGGACAGGAAGGCCAAGATGGAAAGCCCTAGAGATGGACTTTGTCCACTTTACTTCTTCGTTGAGAGCCACCTCTGCCGTCCTGGGTCTGCTGTGTATGGTTGTTCAGGTTGTGGGCTGCTCAAGTAGTACTGAACAAGCAGTGCTGAAATCCAACCCTGTACTTCACTTTCCAATCTATATGACTTGGTGGGAGGCTGCAATAGCACAGACAAAGACAGCCTTTCTCCAGTTCACCTAGAAATGCCATATGACAGAGATGTCAGTGGCCACCATGCATCTGACCTAAGCTAAGATGTGAGAACCTACTTTTGGATACATAGGCTGGGCCTCAACCTCTGTCCTTACTAAATAGCACCTCTGGAACTAGGAGTAGAGACTTGGAGACAGTCATCACAAATAGGTTCAGATACTTTCTTGCATGAGCTTGTGTGTGAGAGAGATTTACTTTGCTTGGTTCTGGAGATGGTGGGTCACGGAATGGAATATGGAGCCACGGTTCTGCAAGAGACAGAAGGAGTGGAAGCCAATGAAGATGGCGAAGTTGATGAACAATAGACGGGACACACACCTGGTGGTGCAAAGGCACGGACAACATGAGCTCCAAGGTACCTTCCAGATGTGGGTTCTGGTCTCCCCAAGGTGGTTGCCATATCCACTTTTAATCTGTTCTTGATGGCAAAGGTGGGCTTTACGTCTTCTAAAATGCACTGGAAGGTCTATTCAAAGATGTAATCTCAACTGCGTCACACACAAAGTTCAGGCACACAAGTGCGTCACACTTCTCCTTGGAAGTGCAGAAGTTAAAAAAAAAAAGATGAAGAGGAAAAACACAGTTTTTCTGATGAAATGGCTTCTTTAGCGTGAACAAGGCAGATATTCCGACAATAAAATAATGATTTAATAGCCTTGAAGTCAATCAGCCGAATACAATAACATTAATTAGCCTTTTATGCCCAACTCGCAACTAATTCTGTTGTCTACTTATTTTTGTTCCAAAAGGATTATTAATGAAATATTTAATATTTCACCAGGTTTCAGATTCATTTCCATACTGGCTGGTAATTTTCTCTTCTATGGCTTGAAATTGTACTCTGGATAATTTCACTCCAGAGTGTATCTACATCGTAGGATCACTGACTGCAGGAGGAAGGCCTCCTCAGTCTTTGACAATCGGATAATAGCTTCACTTTTAGCCAGTAGAGGAAGTCAAGAGCAAGAGAGTACAGATAATGTGAGTATAATTCATTATTCAAATCTGCAAGTGAAGCACTGAAAACAAAGGGAGAAGAGGAATAATGGTGTCATTATTTTTATTACTTTTGTTGGGTAAACCTAGCGTGAAACATTTAAGGAGACTGGAGTGAGCTTTGTGACTACACGGTGACAAATTGACTTTCAGAGCAATATTGATAAGAGGAAAGTAGAACAGACAAATTTTCTGTACAGGGTTTGCTTTCTTATTAGTGGTCCCATTAACGATGTTCTTGTTGCTGGATGCTTTCTGAAATTCCCGTCGTTTCTTATGTTTCTTGTCCTTCGAGGTCCATAGCGGCTGCAGAGAAGAAGTGAGGTGTGGTTCCTTGGGCTCCTGGGAGCCCAGTTTCCCTTTGCCTGGAGCTTGAATAACAAAGGCCAAGGGAGAGGGTTGCAGGTGGCTTTCCTTCAGAGACAAAGGGACTTGAAGTCCTAGTAAGGCATCATAGGCAAACAGGGCTGTTTTCAGACTCTGGAAACAAGAGTGTTGTAGATCTGTTTTAATCTCAGATTTTCTTTCTTTAAAAAAAAAAAAAAGATTTTATTTATTTATTTGACACAGAGAGAAAGATCACAAGTAGGCAGAGAGAGAGGGGGAAGCAGGCTCCCTGCCGAGCAGAGAGCCCGATGCGGGGCTCGATCCCAGGACCCTGAGATCATGACCTGAGCTGCAGGCAGAGGCTTTAACCCGCTGAGCCACCCAGGCGCCCCTAATCTCAGATTTTCAAAGTTCCTTCACCTTTAGCCATTTTAATGAATATTTCTCTTTAATCATTTCTCTTCCTGGATTCTCTGCCACACAGAAACACATCCTTTGACACTCTATCTACGGCAGTTTTTTCTAAGCTTTGTAAAAAAGCTGGAGACCTAGCTGGGTACATTTGGGATCATCTTCTGGGGATGGGCGATGGAACCAGGTGGAGCAAATGGTGAGGGCCACTCAGGCAAACTGCTGCAAGCAAGTCTGGGCTCTTGGAAGTGGGGCCTGAGGTTGCCAGATTGCTGTGATTCCAAGGTGACTGGAAAGGGTCCCCCCACCTCTTCTCCCATCCAAGAATAGTTTATACTCCAAGGTACATGGTACCTGCAATTCAACTATTATAGACTTATTCCTTTGGCTGTTTATCTCTAGAGTAAATGCTTTCGAAAGGCGAATAGCGATGAAAGAAGTCGTATGCTAACCTATTGTTCACCAAAATGTTAGTGGTCAATGACAAGAGGAATTCTAGAGAGCTGGGAGGGATGAAAAATGCAGATAAGGGAGGAGAGATGAAGAATGGAAACACAGAAGTGTGAAAAGCCATGTTCTTATTACCTCGACATTAAGAAAAGCAGCTATTCTGTGGCTCGCCCAACGTGCTAAGGCTGTCTATCCAGATGATGCGGGAAGAAAGAGTAAGAGAAACATGAATAACCTGTTCAAATTTTTGTGAGGGGCTCACTAACTCCCATAGATGATCCAATTCACTGTAGAAAGCCAGCATCATGAAACCCTAAGTAAGCCAGTAGACACTTAGACGACTTCACTTATGTGAGCTAAGGAAACCACTTTACATGTCTGAACCTCAGTTTTCACCATCTGCAAAATGGGCTTATAACAACAAGTCCCACATGCGCAGACTCATTCATTCATTTATTCAACCAGTAATACTGAAGACTCACTACATCCAAACTTGATCATAGCCGCTGCAGATCCTAAGTGAAAAACAGAATTTTTGGCAAAACTCCTATCATCCTGGAGATTACTTTCTAGTGACGGTGTTCTTGAAAGGATGTCCCGAGTAGTTAGGTCCTGCAATAGTGTAAAATAGTATCATTTTGGGGAATTAGAGATCTTCTATCTTTAAAGATTTCATTTATTTATTGGAAAGAGAGAGAGAGAGAGTAGTGGGGAGGGGCAGAAGGAGAGGGAAAGATTGAATCTCAAGCAGGCTCTGCGCTGAGCATGGGGCCCGACATGGGGCTCGATCTCACGACCCTGAGATCATGACCTGAGCCAAAACCAAGAGTTGGTCACTCAACTGACTGAGCCACCTAGGCGCCCCTGGACGTCTTCTACCTTTGAATTCTGTTTGTGTTCCAGGACAACAGAGAGGAAGTGTCGCTCCCCCGGATAGAATCTTCCCCTTCAGGTATTTGAAGACAACCGTCACATCGGTTCTGGCCTCTGCCTCTTCATACCGAACACCTCAAGTTTCTTCAGCGGCTCTTCCTATGGTACACCTTATACAGCCTTCCCTTCCTGGTGGCACTCACCATGTCCCTTCCAGGGCAGGGCCTGGGGCAAAGCACAGGATTCCAGGACAGACCTCGGTGGAGACTCTGGCCCTCTCTGCCTGCAATGCAAACTTCGTAGTAGACTCAACACGCTTATTTAGCCACCATCATTTTTCCTTGGCACCCATGCCCATGGACACACAGAACATTCAGGCCAACTGACAGAGGCATCAAGTTTGACAATAAGACTCCCAGCATCACCTTGAGTAGACAGAAACAAAGCTGGCACATCGGGGCAGCATGCATAATCCTGTAGCCTCCATAATTTAATAGAGAAGTTACATTTCCCATTCTCATCACCAGAAAACAATCACCATATGAATGCACTTTAGCTATTAATACTTATTCCTTGATGCATAAACAATCTCATTTAAAAATTCTCGCTCCCGTAGATGCTTATCTTCTGCAAGGGGAGGCGCGTGGGTTGGGGGGGAAGGCAAGGTAAGCGTGATGCATCACGTACAGCTGAATTCCCGGCCAAACTCACAGCCTTAAGAATAAAAAACTGTTAATGAGTATCATCGTAGTCAGTGCCCCAAATAGTGAGATACGGAATCCCATTCACTCTATCACGGCCATGACTGACATTTAATTATTCTCTATTTTTTGGTGCTTATAATTCCATTCTTATCATTCATTGTAAATCCTTTGGAACCCCTAGAAAAAGCGAGATCGAGTGACAAAACAAAGATAATGAAATCAGAGGCAGGAGAATAAAATTATATCTTGTAGGTAGAGCGATGATTCAGTAGAGCAAGTTATTTCATAAGGTTGTGGAAGATGGGGGAAGGACTCAGAATTAATGCAGAATTAAGGCTTTCAGGAGAGTTGCAAGGGAATCCATGAGTTAGGGGCACACAATAGATGGGAAAGTAGGGTGCTGTGGGAGGAACAGTTGACTAAGCATTAACCCAGCTGCGCTTCTGTTTAGTGGAGATGTGTGACCTTAGGCATACACTTAACCCTCTCTGGGCTTTCCACTTTCTCTCCTGTAAATGCCATCACAGGCTTCATAACATGATCATGAAACTTACAATGGCCGTACAGATGTAAAGATTGGACCTATTTCCTGGTACTAGAGGTGAAACTGAAAGCCTATGGTCAATGACAAAAGATGAAGGGTGTAGTCCATGGAACCCAGAAGGTCTAGGATTCGCTCTTTCCACAGCCCCTCCCCCCTCCCCCAGCCAATAACTGAGCGTGGCAGGGATACCGAGGCAGGCCCCTTCCTGGGAGACTGAGGCCTTCTGATGGGCGAGTGTGGCGTGGCACTCCTTGAAAGCCTTGTTAAACATCCCTTAGAACTTCCCAGCAGCCTGAAATGCTTCTGCCCAGCATTCTGTCCTTCCTTCTTTCCCTCTCGCCTTCACTGGAGGTCAGGTCAGCCTCAGACTGGCAGCTCTTTCACAACCCTCCCGCCTCCCCCCGCCCCGCTTCCTCTCGCCATCACCGCCCCATCCCATCTTGATGTCTGCTCCCTATTTGCACAAGTCCCCCCAAAAGAAGAGTTCCAAGAACGGATTTGAGCCCCGCTCACAGCCTGAGAAACACGTCCTCACATACACTCTTACTCAAGTCCAGAACCCAACATCGTACATCTCTTCTTTTTTAGGAAAAATTTCCACGTTCCTTTGAAACAGAAAGGTTCCCCCTACGATGGAAGAGGAAGTTCAACCGTAGGGAACAAGGAAGGCTTCTAACCTACTAGTTGGTTTCCTCCTCTTCCCCTTCCCATCTGCTCGTTTCAGTCCCAAAGCAATAGGTGGGGCAAAACAAGGTAGGTGTCCGTGGTGTGGTTCAGGATGGGGAGAGCCACGGGGGCTCAGAGGGGGAGCAAGGGCCCAGCATAATAAGGACATCCATGTCAGTGAGTGGGGTCCTGCGTGGGGAATCCCAGTGCAAGAGGACCAGGGAGGGCCGTGCATGGATGGGTGGGCTGAGTGAGGTGGGGAGGGATTTCCTCAGAAGGGAGAGGGTGCAGTGAAGGAGTCCCCGAGGGAGGCCAGGCATTAAGGTGTCAAAGTCAGAATGAATTCAGAGGGCATCTATGGGGGCAAAGGGTGGCAGTCAAGATGGGAGATGCATTATATACAGGAAGCCTGAACAAATAAGCAAATATATTGAGGGTAATAGGATCTAAGGCTCTTATTGTCAGAAAGGGAAATTAAAAGTACGGGAAAAGAAGAAAAGAATACAGGAAGAGAGAAAACCACACTCACCCTTGTGGTGTCGGATTGCAATTGAAAGCACATTTTGAACTCGCCACTTTCAATATGTGAGGAAGTGATTGAATCCAGGACCAAGACAGGGCAAACATAAGATGAGTTGGGAACATTGGCGGTGCCAGAAAGCAAGAAGGCTAAAAGAGTAGGGACCCAAACGGGTCAGAGACACACAGCTGGAAGGGGCTCCCATTCTCCAAATCAGGACAAGGTGAGCACCAAAATAAAGAATGACTATCATGGAACATAAACTATTGATTAAAACAGAAAAAATATAGCAAGACGTAGCCATAAATGAGTACACTCAAAGTCTGATGGGTCCTCACACAGTTTCAAATCCCTCCTAGCCAAATACTAATTTGTTTCAAAATCCCTCCTAACAAAATGCTAATTTGTTATAAAGAGAAAGTCACTTTGAAGTGGGAAAGGCAAAGAGCTGCGCCTTGAAGGGAGTGATCAAAGTGAACACGGACAGAAACGGGACGAAGAAAACTTGTGTGCCCCCACTAGGAGGCAGTGAGAAGACCCGGCATCCCTTGCGGGATATTCCTGCCAAGGATGTGTAACCGGGATCTTATCGCTGGAGAAACCCCAACCGAGGAGCTCTCCATGAAGTGAGGGGTCTGTAACCCTCACTCAAGGGACACCTGAAGGACTCTTCCAAATAGGACACTCAAGAGACACCACACTTCTCTCTCTCCCTCTCCCTCTGTCTTCTAGCTTTTGGATTTGGATTCCTTTTCCAGCTCCACCGTGGTTTTTGCTCTTTTCGTTAATACGAGCTTGGTTTCAGTCACCTAGTACTGCTTTCACAAGTACCTGCCTCCAGCGGTCACTTTCCTGCTCCAGAGTTTTCTGCTGCATGCTCTAACAGCAGATCGCCAAGCACGTTAGAACTGTGTGTCGACAAAGAATTAGTAAGCTCTGAGTGCGGGCTTAGGTGGCTTTCCTAAGAATAAAGCGCGTGCGTTTGGTTTGGATTCATGGCTATTTGGATGGTCCCGAAGCCTGACTCCCTGAATCCGCTCATAGGCTGCCCAGCTCGTGTGCTAAGAACCTTACTCTCAGGGGCACCTGGGTGGCTCAGTCAGTTAAGCGTCTGCCTTCTGCTCAGGTCATGATCCCAGGGGTCGAGGGATCAAGCCCTGCCTTGGGTTCCCTGCTCGGTGGGGAGTCTGCTTCTCCCTCTCCCTCTCCCCCTGCTTGTGTTTCCTCTCCCGCAGTCTCTCTCTGTCAAAATAAACATAAAATCTTGTGCTTTTTTTTTGACTCTCTCTCCATCAAAGGAGAGACTCTCTGTCAAAATAAACATAAGATCTTAAAAAAAAGAAAAAAGAGAAAAAAGAACCTTACTCTCTAAGTATTAGCTAAAACATTGTTGCAATATAGGCTATTTTTATCCCACTAATCCCCACACAAGGGAAAAATACACCTTCATCCCTGGAAGGGACACAGATCAGCTATTCAAACCAAGCACGTGACAGATGCAGAAGCAGAAGTTCAAGGTGAAAACCAATGGCTTGCCGACGACCTCACAACTAGTTAGAGGAGATCCTGGACTCTCTCAAATAGCTCCTGGTTCCCCTGGCGTTTCAGGACCCAGTCTGAAAACGGGTAGCCTGTGTGGTCTGCACTATAGGACCTTAGAGGAACCAGGAATTACCTTCTCCACGTCCGGGAGATGGCAAAACAATCCCAATTGGAAGGTGAGTTATCCAAAGTCAGATAGACGTTGAAGGCCAGGACACTCTCTCTGCAGTCTCTGGAATCTCCACACATCCTCCTCTTTCCATCTCATCAACTGCTTCGCAGAGAGGGATTCTATATGTTTGAGAAGGGAAAGCCAGGGGCGGAGCTGGTTAGGAAATAGCAGGACCTCTGCAAGAGCCGCTGGAGAAAGTTAAGACCAATCTGCCACTTTACTCACAGCCTTGTCAACAGCCGGACACTTTCTCAGCCCCTGGGAACTTGCTCAGGCGATGGCAGAGAATGATTCAAAGTAAAGGACCCAGGAGGCTTAGGACTTCACACAGTTCTGCTGATGGACGCTGAGAAGTTATCGTCCCCCCACTTCGAAGCCAGAAATGAACAGGAGTCCAACAGTCTTCAAGGTCGACCTCTTCAAAACCCGGGTTATTGCAATAGCCTCCCCCCTTGTCTGTCTGCCTCCCCTCTCTCTTCTCCAATTTATTGTCCACACTGCCCTGAGACTTAAGCGTTCTACATCATATGCTCAAAAATCTTCAATAACGTTCTGTTGCTTATAGAAAAAAAGAGGTCAAACTATCTATCAGGTATCGGAAGATGTGTACATACATAAACCACCAGGCTTTTCGTTCCTCAGTTGTCCTCTTTGGGTGGCTCAGGCCAACCTCCCTCAGGAGAGGTCCCTCAAAGGCACTCCATGCTTTGTTACTTGGGGCCCCAGAACAGTGGTTTTCTCTGCTGCAAAGTCTTCTCCCCTTCCAGCCAGAGCCCCAAATCCTACCAATGCTCCCAGATCATCGGGAGAAAGTGCCCAGAAGCACTCGCTGCCTCTCCCAAATCCCTTCATATTTTATCTGTCCCTCTTTCCAGGCATTTATCACAACTCTGTTCGGTATCACTATTATTTATAGAAATGTCAGATCTCAACTTTCAGACCATTTTTTTTCAAAGTAAGATCCTCTTCTGCTTTATTTTTACATCCTTTGCAGGATTTAGTGGTGCCCCGATCCCAGGGGATTTATTGTGGCAGAGTAAGAACTGCGTGGAATTTTCAGTCACAGAGGCTTGGATTCAAGTCCTGACTCTGCTCCCTGCGAGTGGCTAACGTAACAGTGCCAGGCCTCGGTTTCCTCCTCCGAAGGAAGGGAACATCTCCTTTGCAGAGCTGTGAGGCGAGCTAGCGAGGAGTAAGCTGTCCGACATAGGATTTGGGGTAAATGATTAGATAATAAGTAAATGGGCCCGTGAACTAGTATCTGGGGGAGGGGGATGAATGATTTGGGAGAACGTGTGAGACGGAAATGCAGCTAAATTGGAATTGACAAGTGGGAGACCTCTTCTGATCAAGTTGAAAAAGCCCCAGGAATGGTGCCCTTCCCTTCGTCCTTTCTCACTCAAACACGACAGTGTCCCCGCATGGGAAATCTTTGTCGCCCTCGCCGCCCCACCGTCCAAGCCTGATCCTGTACTTCTAGTTTGGGGCAAAGCCTTTGTGGCCCCCCTTCCTCCCCCAAGATCCTCTCCCTAAACCCCAGACCGCCAGGGCTTAAATATGGCCCCCAGATGGCTCTGAGAAGGAGGGGGCGGCCCCGCCCCTGCCTCCCCTGCTCTCGCCCGCCACACCCACCGTCCCAATGAGAAACAGGTGATTGCAGAGGGTACTGGGAGAGACTTTGATCTGCCCGCTGCACAGAAGCCAGCTAAGCCAAGAAGGAGTAGTGTCAGATTTATTGCGGCCCTGAGAAGTACAGATATTAGGTTGGCTGTAGCTCACTGACCTCTTCAGGCTTTCCATTTTCGGTCGGAGATTTATTACCTCCTCGGCTTTTTTAATTCCCAGGGATCTGCGGCTTTAACATTTCTGCTCAAGCCGCATCCCCCCCACCCCCCGCAATTCACAAGGACTTCCTGTTTGCCCAGACCACAGATAAAGAAGACACAAACCACAGGACACCAACACTATGTAATTTTTTTGTGCCTGACTCCTTAATTTCTCAGCCTTCCTAGGTGTTCTGTCAAATGTAGTCTGAAAGTCTAGACCGAGAGATATCTATGATAGAAAATGTACATCAGTATTTCAAGTCCTCTGAATTTATTCTAGCCGTTTGACAGTTGCTTGGAGATACAATCTCAATTTTTGCAATGGCCCCTTCAGCGAGATATTTATGGCAGATACAACTGTAATTATTTACCTGTAACAAAGTCCAGGTCTGTCTGCGTCAGGTGATTCTGGCAGCAGAGGGACAAGAAGAAAAGATTCATCTTCCTCTTGTCCAAAAGTTGACCTTTTGCCCTCAGGTCCCTGCCC
>CM052810.1:83096039-83167078 GCA_028533885.1 Nasua narica | reverse complement strand
AGCCTTGGAGACCGAACCCCGGCTCTGCCTTCCTCAAGCTTTTTTGGCCATCGTCCACCAAGATCTAGGGATTAGGAGAGCAAAACACCCCATTTGGGGTCTGGGTGTCTCAGATGTTTCCTGCTGCCCGGGGAAGATTTCCAGCCTGGGCGAAGGTCCACCAAGTCTGAGAAATTTGTCTGAATCCATCAAAGTCATATTGGGACATAAAACTCAAAACCTCTCTCCCCAGCAGGAAAGCCTCACTCTGCCAAGACAGCAGCGTGCCCTGCCATCAGCAATAATTGCCGACAAGAATAGAAGAACCACGGGAGATGAAAAATAGATTTTAAATTGTTCAACCACCCCAAATCGTCCGTGGTCATGGTACGAGTCTCAGGTAGAGGTGGACAAGAAGACCGACCTCTCTAAGATTTACCTGCCTCCCCAGCCACCCACCCACACCTCCCGAGTTCTAGAACTCTTGTTAGCTCTCCCCCACTCCATGCTGTCTGTCCCTGGGCTATTCCTTTCTCAGTCTCCCTAAAATTAACCCCTTTGCGTCCTTGGCCCGTGTGCAAAGGGGAGCCATTAAACAGTAGAAGGGCACCAGAGAAACAAATGGAAAAGAAGAATTATTTACATTTGCCATTGTATTGTTCTTGAGCTCCCAGGAGAAATAGTCCCAGGTACTGTAGAATTATCTTGAACCATTTTATTTTATTTATTTTATTTTATTTTTGAACTATTTTACTTATTTATTTGCAAGAGAGAGAGAGTGAGATCGTGCACGTGCACGCGCGCGCGCACACGCACACGCACAAGCCGGGGGAGGGGAGGAGGGGAAGGGAGAAGCAGACTCCCCGCTGAGCAAGTTATGGAATCAAGCTGACAGGCCCGTGAGGGATGCCAGACTGAGGTCTCAGGCCTGATTATTCTGTCCTCCAGCGCTGGCCCTGCTGAGATGTTTGCCACAGACACTCTTCTCCTGTGGTCAGGCTAACCCCTGTGCTTTACCTCCTCTATTTGTTTATATGTTTTGGTTGAATTAATCAATGAATGGGTGCAGGACTAGACTCTTGAATGGTGAGGAAGAATTAAGCGGGAATAGGAAGAAAGATGCCGTTGGCAGAGCGCCTATTTAGGAGACCGTGTGGTTGGCGAAGCAGGAATATTCCAGGTGGGACCTGGGAGGGTCAGGACTGGGGCGCTGGGCAAGGGCCCCAAGCTGGAAGGCCTTGCAGGCTTTGTTACGTATTCCAGTCACTTCCAGGAAACACAGAAATGATTGCTCGGTTTTTATTTAGTGCATCACCTATCTTTACGTATACCAGCAAGAAGGTGGGATTTCCAAGTTGGTTTTGATGGACGAGGGACCAGGGAGTGGACACAGAGAACACGTGCTCTCCGAACACAAATCCCAAGCTGCCCCCAAGTTTGGGCATTGGCGTCTCTCTGTGCCTTTGCACGATTCCCTGATGTAGAGCTAGTGTGTTGGGGAGGAGACATCAGACCTGGAACTGGCCTTCCCCCCTCCACTCCCCCATGTGACTGTGACCGGGGCTCAGTGGCCTGGTTTCCAGTCCCTGGCTCCCTCCTTGTAATCTTTCTTCCTCAGAGGCAGGACAGTATGTCTGGGCTCAGAGCAACTCTTTCAACCGGGTGGCTCTTGGCTGCCCTCAGTCCTGAAGTCCTCCCTGCAATTCCCCAGGCAGGGGGTGATGCCTGCTGGGGCTCCAGGGTAGGCTCACGGCGTGCTGTCCAGTTGGGCGCTGATTTGCAATCTGTAAGCTAACGGACGCTCAGACTGCTGGCAGCTGGCTGAGTGAGAAGTGACTCTATGATAAGGGAGCCCCTCTCCAGTATTTACAACTGAGCTGGGAGAGGCCAGACAGCCTCCCGGAGGCCTCAGCCAGGTCTGGAGGGGCGGAGCTAGCAGCGGGTGGGTGGCCCAGGGTCCTGGGGTGAGGGAGGACATCCCAGCCAGAGGAGGAGAGCACTTTGGGGTGGGAGTCCAGCACGCTGCACTCTCTTCCTGGCTCCCACCCGAACTAGCGGCGTGACTCTGAGCAACTTATTTCCTCTCTCCCAGCCTTTTTTGCCAATGTAGTGGAGACAATCATTGCAGCCTTGCTTTCAGCTCCAAATATCAGAAGGATCAAATTAGGTAGCATCTCAGAAGGGACCACATAGGAGTTTAAAGCTCTGTGAGAATGTGCTGGAGAACAAAGATGGACAGGGAAGGCTCCCGCCGAGGGGCTCTCCGGATGACTGCCCACGTGGCACCGGGCCACTTACGATGATTTCAGGAGTTAGGCATTTTCAGGATGACGTGTATAGGTCAATGCATATTAAGAGGTGCATGAAATTAAACCTGCGATTTGTGACCTCGATTGTTTAAATATGGCTAAGGTGCAAATGTAAATGAATGTTTTTCAAGTGCCGGTGTGGCAAATGTCGCAAAGGTGCTCCCGAACGCTTGTAGTTTGGGGATCACGGACTGGGGGCAGAGTTGGGGGGCCTCTCCATCTGCATTTCATTCAATCTTCTGTCTTCTGGTGGAGGCATTACTGCCCTCATTCCCTGGCTGGGTGGACGTCGCCCTTGCTCCATGGTGAGCAAACGGGATTGGAGAAGGAAGGACCTGGGCCCGCCAGGGGTGCTGGGGTCGCGCCCAACTCCCCAAACCCCAGAGTGTGTGCTCCTCCCACTACACCCAGTGACCCTTGTCCTCCTTGTGGGCATCTGCCTCAGGGGCAGGTTCATGATGGACCCTTCTGGGCTCTCTTAAGTAACCTTCATGACAAATGGTGGGCAGGAGCGCCTTGTCATAATGACATCACAGATATGGGAGCATCTGGAAAAGAAAAGGGAGGGAGGGAAAAAAACAAGTCACACAGACACGGGCAGTGAGCGGCAAACCTAGGCCTCCAAGGTGGATCATGTGACTCTAAGATCATTTCCAATTGATCCAGTTTGGTTCTTTGGAGCTTTATTCCTGTTGCTGGTTTCCCTCCTGGGAGCGGGGCCAGGGGGGAGGGGTGTCTTAAAATTAAAGGAGCATTTAAGTCATTCCTTCTGGAAAAACAAATAAATAAAACCCTCTGAAATAAAGCAAGTTGTGGGGCAATGACTGAAGGTAGGAGATAGTTTTGAGACTGGAGGTTGTTTAAGGGAAACATCTCCCCATTTGGTAGAACCCCAAATGGAAGGCAGCAGAGTGTGGTGACAGGTAAGGTGCCCGAGCCGAGGACTGAGAACCAGAAGAGAGCAGCCGGGGGGCGAATCCTGCCTCTGTAGGCAGCTCCCTGCAGAACCCAGGGCAATTCCGTACCCCCAGGCCCTTGTCATTCACATCCCAAGAATGGGTTTACTAATCCCACCCAGCGGAGATAAGACATGTGATTCTTTGATTAAAACTCTCTGTATTCCCGGTTTTATTTTTCTTCACTGTTCTCATAAACGCCTGACGTATTACATAGTGAGTTTTCGATGTCTCTTTCCAGAACGCACGCAGCCTGAGAGCAGAGATCTTGCCCTAGGTCAGGCCCAGGACTCGGATCAATGACATTCGCGGTAGATACCCCGTAAACCTTTGTTGAAGGCCGGAAGGAACGATGAAAGAAGGAATGTTTGCCCTATACGCCTCATCAGGAAGGGATTATGTCTCTTCCTCACTTACACATCCCAACACCTAGCACAGAGCCTCCACATAATAAGCTCTTAAAAATGTCTGTTAAACAAATGCAAATCAGAGAAACACAATTACCATAGTTTCACTGATATGTGGAACCTAAGGAATAGTGCAGAGGACACTAGGGGTTGCCGGGGGAGTGGTGGAAACCTAGTGGGATGAAATCAGAGAGGGAGACAAACCAAATGAGACTCTTGACTCCGGGAAACCAACGGAGGGGTGCGGAAGGGGAGGTGGGTGGCGGGATGGGATAACCGGGTGACGGGCATTAAGGAGGATACCTGATATGATGAGCCCTGGGTGATATACTCCACTAAAGAATCATTGAGCATTAGATCAAAAACTAAAAATGGGCTATACCTTGGCTAATCGAATTTAAATTAAAAGCAAAAACAAATGCAAGGTACAGGAAAGCATTTTGTAAACAGCAGGGGCCCGAAGGCAGGAAAGTGTAAGCTCTACCTATATAAGAGCAATATCCCACCAACTGGTCTTCCCAAAAGGGAAAGGGAAATTGCAGCTGCCCACTCAACCCGTTGGGACTCCTGACTTCAGTCAATCGACTGGTTATCTTAAAAACAACCAGCATGGAATCCCTCAGTGAGAGTCACTCCTGAGGATGAATTCAGCTTCCAAATCAATGTGCCTGTGGAGACACAGACAGACTCTAAGCCAAAGGCCAAATTACAAAGGTGAACCCAGAGCCCAAGGCCTGCCAAGAATGGAACCAGCAAGGGCCCATTAGATCTCTAGAACGATCTCTGTGCTAATAATCTAAGCTACCATTAGTGACTTAAAGCGGAGAGTTTTTTCAAATGTTAGAATGCATATGATTTTTATCTTGACATTATCCCTGTAATCACTGGTCCTGATTAAAGGCTTCTGCCCTCAAAGACGGATGGGCTCGAACACTAAGTACATGGTAATCGTTCACCTCTTAAATGCTGCTTCTCCCAACGCATTCTTCCACGCTCTTCCATTTAAAGACCAGCAATTGCCGTTCTTCAACTGTTTGTCTTCGACTATGTGAAAAATACCAGAGTTGGGTCGGAGGGGAATGGTAAAAAAATAATAACAATTCTAACAACCTCCATTCCTCCTGACTAAGGAAGTTAACCAAACAGTTAAGAGGCCTGTTACAATTTTTTTTTTTTTTTTTTTTTGCAATCAAGAGTCAAATATTTGAAAAAATGCCAAAACGTGTTGGTGCTTGTTTCTCTGTAAATACGCAGGGCAAGATAGTCATCAGAAGGGAAACGTCAGGGTATCATTCACGTTGTTCCTCTCCCATCTGGCTAATGCCAAGCAGGCTGGCATTCCTAGGGCACTCCCATAGCATCCAGGTCCCCAAGTTCCCTTCCCATCCCGACCTAGCTGTCATCCCCCTCAGCGGGCCAGCCCTCAGCGATCTGACATGCTTTCAAATCTTTTTGGGGTTAGCTCTGATCTCAGGCTGGCGTTTAAAAGCGAAGTAACTGGGGCTGTGTGTTTTCAGAGAGCAATACGGGTTCCTTGTGATGGATGGGGGTGGGGAGGGCTTTTTCTAGAAGCAAATTTGAACTTCCACAGCTCTCACCCTATCCACGGCATCTTCAAGAGCTCCAGCCAACGGTGACTATCTTTGTGTAAATCTGGATGTTTCTCTTTCAAGCGAGACAAGCCTTACTTCAGGAAACTTGATGTTCAAGGCCCCCCACGGTCCACCTTCAGGCTCGTGGCTGGCGTTTCTCCCGAGAGAACCTAGTTGCTGATCGCTTTCCCCAAATGCTCCGTTTAGATCGCCTGCCTCAGTGTCCTTGCTCCCTGGAATGTCCTCCCTCCGTCCCTCTGCTTGTCAGGGCTCTGCTTGGTCCCCGAAGCCCTTGGAAAGGTCATCGTCTACCTCATGTGTTCCTCAGTGAGCCCAGTCGTGGGCAATCGGGCCCCATTCCTTCGCTCCTGGGTCGGCTCATGCACTCAGCACGGGTGGGCGCTAGGGTGCGCGGGGGCGGGGGGTATTGTGTGCAAAGCCAGACCCCGTGTCTGTCTGGTCTCCCCGACTCTGAGCTGCAAGAGGCCGAAGACGGTGTTTTTGTTCCTGATATCCCAGCCCCTGGCACACAGCGGGCTTAGGGTTTACTGGCTGAATCTGAATTCTGCTCTTGGTCCTAATGCTGCCTATTAGAGCCTCAGGAAAAAGGTATCTATCTATTTTCTTTCACCTGAAAGCCTGGTGACCTTCCTTTCCAAACACAACTCTCCCACTTTCTTCCCAAGCCAGACACTGGGGCCCTTCTCGACTTGTTTCTCTCCCCCTGGCCTCCGTCTCCCGCGTCTCCACTACTCCCGAGGCCTTCAAGTCCTACTGGTTCTACCTCCCTAAGGTCTGTCTAGCTTGCCTCCTTCCTCCAAGACCACCACCACCACCTGGTTCAAAGCCAGGACCCTTTGCACTGGGACAACGCGCAGGGCCCGTGGACACCTCGTCAGCGGTCAGAAGTCAGCACTGCTTTGCTTCCTCCTCTTGACCTTGGCCTCTGGGGCCCTGTCAAGTGCTCCCACAGCTCCTCCTTCTTCCCCCTGGTGGCCAATACCACAGCCTGTGCCTCTCTATTCACTTCCGGGTGCTGCATTGGTCTTTTCGACTGGATCAGACAGGCACAGTGCCCCTCAGAGAGTAGGTGCTAAATGAAGATCGTGGATGAATGAGTGAATGAAAATGAATGAACACAAACGCTCAGTACCCTCTCCATTCTGCAACCAGAGGGATCTTTTCATTTATTTTTACTTTTTTTTTAAGATTTTATTATTTGACAGAAGAGAGAGAGAGAGACAAGGAGCGAGGGAACACAAGCGGGGAGAGTGGGAGAGGGAAAAGCAGAATGAGCAGGGAGCCCAATGCGGGGGCTCGATCCCAGGACCCTGGGATCATGACCTGAGCCCAAGGCAGATGCTTAAGGACTAAGCCACCCAGGCGCCCCCAGAGCGATCTTTTTTAAAACAACTCTGATCATGTCATTCTCCTGTTAAAATCTTTCTGTGCTTCCCCACAGTGCGTATGAGTATTCCAAAATGCTTAGCCCATCTCAAGATGCGTGCTCCCTGCCCAGGACCATCTCTGTCCCTTACCCTCCCTTGTGTTTTTATGCAAAGTGCTCACCACACAGAATCCCCTCCCCCCCCCCGCCCCCCACCGGCTCCAAACAGCCCTGCTGTCTTTGCACACATGGGACTTCTTCCCTTGGATCACTCCGCATTCCCTTCCCCCGCCCATGGCCATTCCCCCTCACACACACATCAGGCCGGCTCCACTCTAGCTGACTAAATCCTACTGGTCCTTCAAGAGCCTCCTAAACAGTCTCCATTCAAAGGAGTCATGCCTGGCTGCTTTCACCTTTAAGACAATTTGCATTTCAACCGTGTGCTCCCTACCCTCGGAGCAGAAAGGAAAAAATCCTCACATAGCCTATGATTTAGTCATTGAAATTAAGTAACTTGTCTGAGTCTTTCTTATTTATTTATTTGTTTTTTAACTCGAGGATAGCCGACTCACCACCGGGACGTTAGTTTCAGGCGTACAACATAGTGATTCCGCATCTCTGTATGTTACACTGCGCTTGCAAGCGTAGCTATCCTCTGTGACCGAACAACCTATTACACATCATTGACTGTTCCCTATGCTGTGCCTTTTATTTCCATCTAAAGAAATAAAGAAACAAAGCACAACATAATATGATACAATGCCACACGCCAATTATATGCCAATAAAACCGGAAAAAATAAGGCATTTACATTGTTTTTAAATTTTTGAAACATTCTCCTGGGTCCCTTCCTCCAGGAGGCTTCCCTGCCCATCCAGACTGGGCTAGGGCACCAACTTTGAGCCCACAGGGCATCCTGTGGTTGCTTTTCTTAGAGCCCTTGGTCTGCTCAATATTCCCTCCCCCATTCGTCCATGAACTTACAGAGGATCAGCGGCATGCGTAGGTCATAGTACTGTCCTTAGTCTCCTCCACAAGGCTTGGCCCAGAAGAGGCACTCAGTACTTTTTCAGAGGCTGTTCAGGGGGTGATTGAATGAATGAAACCACCATTCGGGAGGAGAAGGACCATTAGCACAATTACAGAGCTCCCGGAACTGAGTGAGACAGCGAAGTGGGGTTTCCTGGGCAACGAGGACACTGTGGGGGCATTAAACACCGTGCACGGGTGCAGAGGACCTCGGACATTGCGCAGCTCGCCTTCTAATGGGAGAGAGACATTGAAACAGTGTACAAGTGACCGAATAGATAAAACAAAGGTAATTATAAATCATGATTAGAGTTTTGGAGAAAGCGAACAAGGGAATCTGAATTATATGGTCACAGAATAGTGATATTTGGGATGGGAAGATGAGAAGGAGCCCCGCGAACAATGAGATGGAGGAGGAGGGTTAGAAGCTGGCCGATTTGAGGATCCAAAAAGAGATACCACCATTGTTATGAGAGTCTAGTGTGATAGCATCAGAGTTACAGTGTATGCATACGTATATGTGTGTGTTTGTACGTGTGTGTGTATGTACACACACTCCTGTGTCTACATCTCAACCTGTAAAATGATCTCTGAACTTCTCTCCTTTCTCATCGCATCTCAGTTTTCTTACCTACAAGTGACAGATTCGAAGACCCAATAAAATAATGTTCTCATGGCCATCCCAACAGAGGCCCGCAGTTAGGATGAAGCTACTTCCTAGTAGGTGTGGCATCAGGGAGCAGAGGCAGGACACAGAGAGCGAGCTCAAGGCCGTGCAAGGACGTGCTATGCAACTCCAGAAGCTTTACTGATTTGCCAAGGCTGTTTCTTCTTCCATCTGCAAACGCATTTTAAATCTGATATATACATTCATACAGGCATACACATAGAAATACAAGCACACACACGTGCAAATGAATACACAGAGGGACTAGAACGCATGAGCTCAAATATAATGAATATCTACATGTAGATAACCTGTAATCCAAATAGATGGTTTTAAGTATTTATTTGTTTATTTGTTTGTTTGATTGAAGCCTATTCAATAATGGCATCCCTAGGAGTGGACACTTTCGTTCTACAGCCTTCTTTAAGGCAAATTCCTACATGGAGCAGACCGATAGGCTTTCCCTTTAGAAAAGGACCTTCCGGGTTTTGGAAATGAGCATCCTGGAGGCCCAGATTAGGTGGCTTCCACCTCAATCCTACTGGATCGAGCTACTGCGTGGTTACTAGAGAGGATGTCCTCATTAACAACTGCTCTAATGACACTGAAGGTCACAGAGCAGCTGCCTTGATTATCTTGCCCACACAAAGAACCAAAAACTATGTTTTGCTAAATAATCAGGAAAATGTGGGCTACTCCCCCTAGTGCTTCCTAAAATGCTTACATCTGTTAGCTTCCTTCTAACATCCCCAAACTCCCAGGTATCCTTAATTATACGATCCAGAGAACTCAAATGGGCATCACCCCACTCAACTGTTTTCTCAACTCTCATCTACACAGCAGAGAATGTGCTTTTCCTTATCCAAACCACCAGCAGGATAATCTCATTTTACATTTTGCTGATTGGTCTGCAAATATAATCTTCAGTGGCAAAAATCTTGAAAGGTTGCCTTGAGATTTGAGCCTTCAATCAATCTAAGGAATTTCTTTTGGCAACAATACTTGGGCTTGGTCAGAACTCATGGGGCCGTGGTTGGCTCTGTGTCTCCGAGGTTGTGTATGCCCGGCGGCGTGGTTAAGTATCATTGGCACTAAAGTTGGCCATGGGGTTTGTTCGAGGAAATTATGCTGCTGTGATTTTGAAGAAAGCTTAAAGGAAATGGTACTATTTCTCCTGAAGGACAAAAGACTGAAGAGCAATCAGATTTCTGTTTCCAAGTTCAACAGTATCTGCAACCCTGAGCGAAGCACAGAACATACCACAAGACCCTGCAGTTGTCTTTCCGCCATTAGAATGGGAGGTTGCGGAAAATTCTTTCACCTCTATACTCCTGATGCACCTCAACATAGCGGATGTTCAGAGGACTTGTGCCAACTCTTGAATTCATGAATGAACAGAAGAAATTATATTCTCTTGTCATTAGAAACTAAACAAGAGGGCATGGGCTCAAGCTACATAGTGATTTCTGGTGTACACTTGGAACAATTCCCAGAGCAGCTAAGTGAGAGCCAAGTGAAGATAAAGAATGTAAATAAGTTTACTGGAAAAGTTGAAGAAACTCTATCCTTGAAAATATTTTAGAATTCTTAGTTATTAATAATGGATGCTTAAGTTTATTTATCTTCATGTAGATAGGGGACTGGATATGTCACGTTTTCCCCAAGTTTTAAATAATCATTGTAGGACATTTCCGTAGTCTTTAATTCTGCCTAAAACACCTCTGAATATAAGACAAGTTCTTGGTACACCCATGGATGTGGTAGACACCATTAAGCCTACAACAGCAGGAATTCAGCACATGAGCCTGAACGCTCCCACAAGTTGCCCATGGCAGACATTACTAATCAATCATGACACTCCCAATGATCTCAGGTGGTGCCTCAAAGTCCTTCTTAACCACCTCCAGGTAATCAGTGTTGCCACACAGGAAGAAACCAATTTGCCATTTCAGATTTAGTAATTCTCTACTCCAAGCTTTCTGAATAAGGATTTGTTTGCCCCCCAGTGATACACAGTCTATGCCAGAGAGTAAGTGAGTTTACAGGAAGGAAATGGGCTCACAGTAACTAACTTTACTAAAATGTTGAGGGGAGGGGAGAGATTTTTCAGACTCTCTACTCTTGAAATCAATGACAGAAGAAACATTTCCCGGGCATCT
This sequence comes from Nasua narica, assembly GCA_028533885.1. NCBI lineage: Eukaryota > Metazoa > Chordata > Mammalia > Carnivora > Procyonidae > Nasua > Nasua narica. The sequence continues at coordinate 83,156,590 of CM052810.1, read as the reverse complement.
CCCACAGCAGACATGGCATCAGGCATGGGGGACAGCAGTGTCTGGGACAAGCAGGACTCCTGTACTCAAAGCATTTTCATTCTAGAATGCAAAGCTGATAATAGGCATGTAGTCAATAGGCACGTTTTACAATTTCAGACTCTTAGAAGTAATATGAAGAAAACAAAGGGGGGTATTTAATAGAAGGTGGAGGTACAGTGTGTTGAGTTTGGAGCATCAATAAAGCCTCATGGAGGAGATGACCAAAATCATAATCATGGGGTTGATAATTGGAAATTAAAACTTGGGGAAAACGTGACATATCCAGTCCCCTACTTACATGAAGATAAATAAACTTAAGCAAACTATAGCTAATGCAGAATGAATTTTGGTGGGAGGTGAGGTCAGAGAGATGGGTAAAGGTGAGATCAAATAGGACCTGTGGACTTACATGTGAATTTGATTCTGGTTTCTGTTGCAGTGTTTTCAACACAGGAATAATGTGACATAATGTGCACTTCAGTAAATTCACTCTGGCTGCTAAGTGGCTGTTGGGCTTTGGGGCTGTGGGGGAATGAGGCTGAAAGAAATGGAAGGAGGCTGTTCTTTGGTCAGAGCAAGGAAAAATGGTGGCTGTTAGAGGCTGAGTTGTGTTCCCCCAGATTCATGTTAAAACTTGAACCTCAAATACCTCTGAATGTGGCTGTGTGTGGAGCTACACACAGGGTCTTTAAAGAGGTGATTAAGGCAAAGTGGGCTCCCTGGGGGCAGATCCTAATCCAGTGTGGCTGATGACCTTATAAGAAAGGAAGATTAGGACATAGATTGGTATAGAAGACCACATGAAGACACAGAGAGAAGATGGCCATCTGCTACCAAGAAGAGGGGCCTCAGAAGAAACCAACCCTTCTGACACCTTGATCTTGGACTTGTATACTCTACAACTATAAGACTATACATTTCTGTTGCTTAAGCCACCCAGTCTATGGGGCTTTGTTATAGCAGCCCGAGCAAACTAACATAGTGGCTTAGGTTTGGGTTGTGGGTGAGAAGTGAAGTGGTCAGGTCCAAGATACATTTTGGAGGAGAATTAACAATTCTTATTAATGGATCAAATGTGGAATGTGAAGGGAAGAGAGTAATGAAGGCTACTCCTAGGTTTGAATCCTGAATGTTTGCATTGGGGTGGGGTCCTGGCGCCATTATGGAGATGGGGAAGAAATACAGAATTCCATTTGGACTAGATTAGGCTGAGATTTGTCTTAGGTTCAGAAAACATCAAGTCTCATGTGTTCCATTTCTAAACAGTCCCACAGGATACAAGTTACCTTCCCTCTGCCACAAAGGATTTCCCAGAAGAAATGTTGGCAAAGCATCATTTTAACTAAGACATGACAGAGAGCTCTCAATTTCATGAGCCACCCATTTTTATTATTATTAGGATAATTGCTAGGAAGTTATTTCTTTACTTTAGTAGAAATTGGCCTCTTTGTAAATTCCATCCATCAGACTTCATCCAACCACCAGACAAAACAGAACAAATCTATTCTCTCACTTAATGGCTTCTAGTAATTACATACTTGGTAATAAGGACCAATCCTCCTACAGAAAATAAGTAGAAGAGATGAGCAGCAAAGTGTTTTAAAAGCTACTGAAGTAATGGAGAAGTTCCAGGCCAAGATCCAGAAGTAAATGGAAATCTGGAGATATAATTTTGGTAGGGGTTGTGTTTTCCCTGAAAGCAGATGTTGACTCTGGATGCAGGGCACTGGGGCTAAACAGTACTACCCTTGTTTTTATCCTTTTAGGGATAAAGGAGTAAGAGTTGAATCCAGAGGCAGCCAAGGGGGAATGACAAGGAGGTAATAAAGCCCCATATTTTAGGTTGCAACCCTAAAAGACTATACCCTAGAAATAAAGGTGACTCGGAAATAAACCAGCCCTGACATGGACAACTTCATGTCCCTTGAATGGCCCTTGAAATCTAAAACTATAAAGTTGGATTAAGGTGACCACTGACTGCTAGTCCCCCTGCTTTCTGCTAGCACTAACAGAAAAGCCATTTCTGGTGAAAGATCAGTCATCTCTGGTCTCACCACTTTTTCCACAAACAATTTTTTAGTACAATGTTGATAAGATAATCACAAGAAAAGTAGGTATACAAAGATGTAAGGCAAAATGATCAGCAATAAATAGAAATAACAGAAGATAAAATCAGATCCATAAGGGGCACCTGGGTGGCTCAGTTGGTTAAGCATCTGCCCTCAGCTCATGTCATTGATCCCAGGGTCCTGAGATCAAGCTCTGCAAGGGGTTCCCTGGTCAGAGGGGAGGCTGCTTCTCTCTCTCCTTGCTAGTGTTTTCTCTCTTGTTCTCTCTCTCTCTCTCTCTCTCTCTCTCTCTCAAATAAATAAATAAATAAAAATAAAAATATCCATAGGATGTCCAGTTATTGAACTTATCAGATAAACACCTTCCAATAACAACGCCTTTGGTGTTCAGGAAGATAAAAAGAGAATTAAAAATTTCGTCACAGAACTGAAAATATACAACATAATGTAAAATGGAATGGGAGTTCTATAACTGCCAAACCACATAACAAAAACCCAGATGACAGTTTTGTAACCAGATATTTCACGGGAGTCCAAGAAGGAGAAAAGAGAGAAAGCAGGAGGAGCAACATGGAAAGACAAAAATGGTTGAGAATTTCACAAAACTGATGGAAAAATCTCAAATGACAGGCTTAAGAAGTTAAAAAAAATTAAGATGTATTTATTTATCTGAGATAGAGAGAGAATATGAGCTGTGGAAGGTTTCAGAGGGATAAGCAGACTCCTCGCTGATATAGAGTTCAACATGGGGCTCGATCCCAAGACCCTGAGATCACTACCTGGGCCGAAATCAAGAGTTGGACGCTTGACCAACTGAGCCACCAAGGAGCCCCAAGAAGTTTAAAAATTTAAAGTTTGGCTTCATGTTCTCTGTAAGTTTCTCTTCTCCAGGCACAATAACCCTACTGCCTTCCCTACATGGCTCTGTATTCCAATTCTTCATCTCTGAGTGCTGGCACATCTGTATTCCTCCTCAAATCACCATCTACACTACAATCCCCTGCCTCAGAAGGAACACGACTACCATCAAGCACATACGATCAACTCACTGCTAATAGGAACTACACACTGACGTCTATTAAGGCAATCTAAGTTTGCAGCCAGCTTGTTTTTATAGTGTCATCTCTTTCTTCCATACTTCCCTTCAGGGGGACATTTTGTCCCCCTATACCCTATATGGGACATTTTGTCCCATATACTTTGCTGAAATGAGGATCCTCTAATTTTGCTGAAGATGTACCATCTACTTAATCCTGAGAGTAGTTGGTGGGACATATTCCTAGCGAATGTAGGCAGATGGCTAGAAGTCATATGATTTTCAAAATGCCCGTAAACCACCAATTTAACAAAATGTTCTGGAATTAACCAAGAGTCAACGCACTCTACTAGTACGAAGTGTCTTGAAACGTTCTTGCCCGGTTAATAAAAATAAGTATATCATTTGACTGCCTCAAATATACTCAAAACTTTTCAAGCATTACTGACAGTGAGGTAAGTCGCATTTGCAGGTTCTTATCAGATGCTGGGATACAATTCATGTGGGCTCAGTCACCCCAGATCACCTACGAGGGCCAGAAGCTCTCCTACTCACTCACCACTGACATTGTGGCCACATTCTGTTTCCTCTCCGTTCTTGAGCTGTATTTCTTGAGCAGCCACAAAGAATAAGAGCAGCAATTAATGAGTCGAACTTACATCTCCTTTGGAACATGGTAAAAATGGCTTCTTCTGGGGCACCTGGGTGGCTCATTCGGTTGGGCATCCGCCTTTGGCTCAGATCATGATCCCAGGATCCTGGGATCGAGCCCTGCATCGGACTCCCTGCTCAGTGGGGAGCCTGCTTCTCCCTCTCCTTCTGCTTGCTGCTACCTTTGCCTGTGTGCTCTCTAATAAATAAAATCCTTTAAAAAAATGGCTTCCTCTGTCCGAAATGTTCCCTCTTCCCTGCCCCAGCCCCCTCCACATCCTAGCTAATCCACAGTCATCCCTGCAAATGTAGCACATAGACCTCATCCTCTGTCCAATCAGCTTCTTTAGCTCCTCAATCTGGGTTAGAATCTTTTCTCTGGAATGGTAGGGCCTCCGTGTCTTCTCTCCATCACAGCGTTTCTAAATCTGACTTCTAATCATCCTTCTCCTGTTCATGTTCTCAGCTGAACTGCGTGCAATTTGAGGGCAGGAACCAGGTCTTAGGCACTGTATGCGCTTGTATATACAAGTGCCGTATGCGCTTGTATATAATATACTGCCTGGCATATGGCACAATTGGGAAATTGTTTCCTGAATGAATGTTGCAAATGTTAAAAGCTGGGTAGCAGCTAAAATTGAATAAGGACGAGACACAATGGCGGGTGCAAAGATAGTTTGCAATTCCAGGATGAAGACAGAGATATCTGAGGTTCCTTTGCATTGACTGAAGGCTCTGGAAAACCTGCAAGAATACAGAATCAACCTGATTTTAAAGACCCAGGAAGTAATCTCTGATATGCCTAATGACTTAGTCACAAGGACGTTTACATCATTGTTATTTCGAATGTTAATAAGTATTTGTTTAATGTCATACTATTTTATGAATCGTGTAATTATTATTGTATGTTTATACATCATGATAGAATAATAACCAATTTGATTTATTCATACATAAGAACAATTTTAATAACTATTTTCAGCAGTGAACATTGAAAATGATTTAAGTATCCAACACAAAGGGATGAGTTAAATTAATCAAAGCACATCGACACAACAGAACGCATTTTTAAATGCATTTTAAACAGACTGCATTTTTAAATGCAGTCATTTCAAAAGGTTATGTAATGGGGAGTGCAGGGATGGGCAAAATGGGTGGAGGAAATGGGAAGTACAGGCTTCCAGTTATGGAATGAGTAAGTCAAGGGATGAAAGTTCCAGCACAGGGAATACAGTCAGTAATATATTTTAATGGCATGGTATGGGGACAGATGCTGGCTGGCTACAGTTGTGTTTAACATAATAAAATGTGTAGACTTGTTCAATCACTACGTGGTACATCTGAAACTAATGTAACAGTGTGTGCCAACTAGGTTTCAATTTTTAAAAAGAGATTATGTAATTGTGTACTTATTGATAGGCAAATATTTTCAGAATTATTAAAATTGAAAAATATGTTAGAAGCTGTGAAATAGTTCATATAAGTGGATATAAAGTGGTGTATGAAATTAAAAGGCACATGGTCTTATGAAGGGGATACAGGTGATTGAAATTTTTTTCTCGATCCACACCTATATTTTCTGAAGTTTGTTCAATGAACATGTGATATTTTGCAGAAAGAGAAAAATCTAAGGAAAAACTGTACAATTTTTAAAAGGTCAGCGTCTACTCTATCTTCCAATCCACTGGGTTATTATGAGATGCAAATAAGATAAATATGCATGAAATAGATGAGATTATGGTTATTAGACATGATTGTGAGGTAAATATGCAAACTAAAATATGGTTTTGAAGCCTTGTTATTAACATTACAAATATGATCAATAATATTTTTGAAGATCTGGTCCGGGGGTGGGGATGGGCGGTGTGGGGGAAACAAAGCCTACGACACAAAGGTTGATGTGTCCGAGGTGGTCCCGGGTCCCCGGATTCCCCGCACACTGTTAAAAATGGAACTGCCGCCACGTAGGGAATCCCAGATTCCGTTGACCCAACCCACCGCCCGGCGCCAGTCTCTGGGCCAGCAGCCGCGCCCACGTTCCCAGCCAGTCTGCCGACAGAACTCTTTGCGGTTCCGTCGACCCGCCTCTTCTTTGTCAACCCTGACTTCCTCTTCAAAGGCCGATCCCTTGGATTTGTTTGGAGATGTACAACTTTTAAAACCTGAGCCAGCTTTAGAGAGCAGTCGCCTCCCTTCCCTGGATAGGCTGAGTCCCCGCTCATTTGCGCCAGGGGAAATTTACGCATCTCTTCTCACCAGCTCGCCTAGGTCCTTGCTAATTCCCTAATCATATTGAATTATTTGGAGTTTACTGTGTCATCCCTGGTCACCTGCAGATTCCCTCACTTCATTACTCCTTGGCCAAACTGTCTTTGGAAGGCTCCCGTGACAGATTTATATTCTGAGCAACAGACAGGAATGTGTTTCTCTGCTTTCCCCTTGCTTGTACTACATAAACATGTCCCAGGGCATTCCCAGGCAGGAGCTGCTGGGCAGACCTTGTTCACAGAGGGGCTCCCAGAGAGGAATCTTCTGAAAGGAGAGGTCACCGGCAAGGGGATGGGATTACCCACCAAGAGCCCGATGCCTGAAAGGTGTGTTTAAGTTTCAACATGCCTCCTGAAAACTGAACTATTTAATTGTTGTGTTTTTTTTTTTTTCTCTCCTGAGAGACAGAGAAAGTGAGAGAGAGCATGAGAGGAGAGAAGGTTAGAGGAAGAAGCAGACTCCCAGTGGAGCCGGGAGCCCGATCCCTGACTCGATCCCGGAACTCAAGGATCATGACCTGAGCCGAAGGCAGTTGCTCAACCAACTGAGCCACCCAGGCGCCCCTATTTAATTGTCTTGTAGAAATGTATATGACTTAAATGCATATATTGGAGTTACTGATGTCAAAAGAAGCTATTTCAACTTTTGGGTTTCGCACAACACTTTCATATATGTGCTGGCATACTTTAGCTAAATTTACCACTTAGAGATTGTCCATCATGGGTGAGCAGCTTCGTAGAAATAGATCCAATAGAAATATATATATTATAAGGAGTATATGATATTGATATTGGTGTTATTGTTGCTCTCGGGCTTTTCTTGCCCTGGGGCGGGGATGAGACAAGGTTTTCATCCTGAAGAGTTACAGTCTAGCAGGAAAGGTGGTATACAAATAGATGTTATTCTATGACCGGTACATCAAAGAATTATAAATAAAGCATTGTAGAAACACAGACCAAACAGTAAGTAAGTAACTCGGTGACACTGAAAAGACTTTTGCTTGGATGGGAAACATTGTAATGAATCTTAAAGTATGTATAGAAGGGGGCATCGCAGAAAAGGAGGAGAAGACCTTCCAAAAGGGGGAAAAATCACAAGGAAAGTCATGGAGGAGGGCGCCTGGGTGGCTCAGTAGGTTAAAGTCTCTGCCTTCGGCTCAGGTCATGGTCTTAGGGTTCAGGGATCGAGCCCCGTATCGGGCTCTCTGCTCAGCGGGGAGCCTGCTTCTCCCTCTCTCTCTGCCTGCCTCTCTGCCTACTTGTGATCTCTCTCTCTCTCTGTCAAATAAATAGATAAATAATCTTAAAAAAAAAAAAAAAAGAAAGGCATGGAGGTTTAAAGGGACAGGATTTCTTTGGCAAATGTTGAGAAGTTCAGCACATGAAGGAGACCAGACAATGAATAGTAGTGTTTTGCAAGGTAGCAGAATGCAACTGGGTGATTTTTCTAGATCAGTGACTCTGGCATTTGTGAGAGAGGTATATAGGTAGATAAAACAGAGACTGGTGGATGGAAGAACAATCAGGCAGTGGTCACAGGAGAACTGAAGGCAAACAGTGGGGATAGAAATTGGGTCAAATTCCAGCCAAGTTTGGAAGACGTACTGGACAAAACTTGTGGTTAATGGGAATCAGGGATGGGTAGTGGAAGAGTCTATAGGGTTTGGACAATGGGGTAAATAGAGAAGGAAAGGCACATTTACTGGTTAACCCCTGTGCCCTAATCACTGTAACTGAACTCAAAGGTGCAAGAGATGGCAATGATTTGAGATTTAGGTACCGTGTAAAATTACAGCCACGTTAACTTGGAGGCACCTCGTACTGGCAGTCCTTATTTTGTGTGGTAGGATAGTGCTGCAAAAGAGACTGGGCAAACTGCATTCACACAGCTACTAACAATCTTAGTAGTCAATTACAATTGTTCCGTGACCTTTAAAATTTTTTGTGAAACCATTAAAAACTCTTATCGTTGGCTATAAATGTATAAGAAATGAAAAATAGGAAAAGTCGTATTCACTGTAACTCAAAACATCGGAAGAGAATTAAAGTATCTTATTTCATGGGAAAAAAAAAAGAACTTACCAAGATGACTGCCTTCTCCTAGTTATATAATCTGATATAGAGGCAGTGCCTTTTTTCTAAGCCTTGGTCAATTTTCATACTCTTTTCTAAGTTTGGGTCAGCTTCTCGGTGCTTTGAATGCTGTGAAATATTTCTGAGAGTTCCTTTAGTGTGAAGCTTCTTGCAAGGGTCAATTCCCCGGGACATCATCCTTCTTGTGACAACCATTTTCCTCATTTATGTCGGTGAGTTTATCTTCAATAAGTTCCTGAGGCTGCACACCTAGCGTTTCCCATCAGCAGCAGCAAAATGTGCCTCTGCTCAGCTGTTTGGTCGACTTATACTTTTTTCATGTCTTACTCCAGTATTATCATATTTTGGAGTTTTTTACTTCACTTTCATCTGTGCTGGCTAATTTCCACTTTTGATGATCTATTTTTGTCAAATTTTATGTAGGCTTATCTCTAGGACATAAGGAGGCAACACAACTACATGCTTTGCTGTCTGTGCCCAAACCGAATAATAGATACACAGAGACTGCAGACTTTAAAAGATATGATGTGCCCTTCTAATCATGACACATGCCTGTGATTTATGTGATGATTTTTGGACTTAAGAGCTGACAGTGAAGTTTACACAATCATTCATTATTCATAGGTCATGGTAACTAAAGTTTGAGCTATCTTATTGGCGACTGGTGTTATTTAAACTTTGGAAACTGAAACTTTCATATATTGGAGCCATGCAAAGAGAGGACTACTTGTGGTCACTGGTCATCTGGGTGATACAGGAGTACTTAGGTCTTTGGGAACAAAGAGAAACTTTTAGGAAGTATGGACGTATCACTAATGTCAAATACTGACCTCCAGGAGGTAAAAGGAATGAGTCTGAAAACAGTGACCTTGCTTTGTCCATCGGGAACCTTAATGACTAAATTATGAGGTAAAGATCTAACTGTAATAGGTTTCAAGAAAAACACTGAGAAATTTGATAAAATGAATATTAGCTATTTTTTTATTTTTATTTTTTCTTAACATCTTAATTTTTTATTTTATTTTTTTCAGTTTTCCGAGATTCATTGTTTATGCACCACACCCAGTGCTCCCTGCAATACGTGCCCTCCTCAATACCCACCACCAGGCTCACCCAACCCCTCACCCCTCTCCCCTCCAAAACCATCAGTTTGTTTCTCAGAGTCCAGTCTTTCATGATTTGTCTCCCCCTCCGATTTCCCTCAATTCACTTTTCCTTTCCTTCTCCTAATGTCCTCCATGTTATTCCTTATGTTCCACAAATAAGTGAAACTATATGATAATTAGCTATTTTTAAGAAATTTGGCAATGAAAGGAATGGAGTTAAGATACCAGAATGAGAAGAAGGCATTTAACACTGTCAGGTAAAAATTTCCATTGACCATGAAAGCACCTAAATGTTTAGGTACAAGTCTAAGAGATTAAGTCAATAACTTCTAAAATTCAGATATATCTCATCTACAATAGTCCCCACGAGTATAAATTCTTGTGCATTTCACAACTTCAATCTACAGGAAGTAAATGAGACCTGCCTGGTGTTTTCCCTCACCTTCACCATGCATCCCTCTCTCTGAGAACTCACCAGCTGTTATTTTGCTGACTGTAAGGTCAATATTGGCCAACAGAGATCATTGTTATAATTAATGTGAGGCTTGAACAGAACAATGGGACTCTGTCTGTCTTGAGATCTTTCTAAGAGGGACTTTCAGACAACTTTCTGGCAGCTGGCAACATGGAAAGCCAGAAATCAGTGGGCAATAAATAAAATGGTTTCGGTGATAGCAAAATCGACACCAGGAAACCAGAAATGGTAATAGATGAAAAACATATTTTCCTTGGGCCACCATTCAATTCTCAGTCTCACTACCTCAAATTAGTGAGGATTTTATTAAAACAAGTAGCCAAGGGCATTAACATTGAAATATCAACTTTCACCGCTTAGTAACTGCCTAACTCTTGGCAAATTATTGAATATCTTTCATCTATAAAGTTGTAAACTAATATTTACCTCATGGGGTTAAGGTGAAGATTGAGTGAGATTATTTAAGAAAAGGCCTTGATTATGGTTTTGCGTTAGCTTGGAAGACAACCAAAAGATGTCATCTCTCTTCCAATCAATAAGAGAGTTGAGCCTAGTTCTTAATGCAAGAATTAGGATAGACCTATCATCCTATAGATGAGAATATGACTGTCACATGAATAGTTACAATGTCACCGAAGCCGAAACCTCTTTCATATTCACAGATTATTTCAATAAAACATCATCACAGTAGATTCCTTAACAAAACTTCCATAGTTATCTTATTCATGGCCTGTTCTTTCCTGCCTTTAGAAGAGAGTGTTCAATCAAGTTCATTTCTGCCCACCCGGAGTCAGAGTTTCCTCACCCAGCTGTTCTCCAATGACAACTGGACAGCACTGTCCAGAGGCACGGTCATACCCTAAATCTGCCCAGAGACCCTCCAGAGTTATAACTTACTCTGTCCTCATTATAACCAGGTGACACATTTGCTCATCGCCGTTTGTCTCTCACTGCCCACCCCTCCAAAGATAAGCTTATATAAGCGAGGACGTTAGGATGCTCCCTGCTGTGCCCCAGTGTCCACCACAGGGTATATGGGTGGAATAAAGGAAGGAATGAGCAACTCTATAAAGTTTGCAGAATACTACAAAAGGACTGGATAGACACTTCTCCAAAAAAGTCACGTAAATGACTGACAGGTATACGAAAATGTGCTTAACATCACTCATCATCAGGGAACTACAAATCAAAACCAAAGTGAGATACCATGTATCTCACCATGTTAGGATGACTCACACCTGTTAGGATGACTATTATTAAAAAAAAAAAGTATTGGCAAGGATACGAAAAAAGAAAACCCTGATACACTGTTGGTGGGGAGGCAAATTGGCGCAGCCGCTATGGAAGGCCGTATGGATCTTCCTCAAAAAATTAAAACTAGAGGGGTGCCTGGGTGGCTCAGTTGGTTGAGCAACTGCCTTCAGCTCAGTTTATGATCCTTGAGTTCCGGGATCGAGTCCCACATCGGGCTCCCAGCTCCGCGGGGAGTCTGCTTCTTCCTCTAACCTTCTCTCATGCTCTCTCTCACTTTCTCTGTCTCTCAAATAAATAAATAAAATCTTTAAAAAAAATTAAAACTAGAAATGCCATACTATCTAGTAATCTCAGTTCTGGGTTGTATACTCAGAAGAATTGAAGTAGGATCACAGTTTATTGCAGTATCATTCACAATAAGTAGCCAAGACGTGAAAGTAACTTAAATGTCCTTTGACCAATGAATGAAGAAAGAAAATGTGTTATGCACACACAAGGGAATGTTATTCAGCCTTTAACAAGAAGGGAATCTTACCGTTTGCAACAGCATGGATGAACTTGGAAGATAATATGCTAAGTGAAATAAACCAGCTACAAAACACTATATGATACCATTTATATGAGGAATCTAAAATAGTAATCTCATGGAAGCAGAGAATAAAATGGTGGTTACCATGGGCCTGGGGAGGTGGAAACAGGGAGAGATAATCAAAGGATACCAAGTTTCAGTTATAGGAGATGAGTGAACCCTGCAGACTTACTGTAGAGTGCCTATAGTTAATAATGGTTGTATTGTATGCTTAAAAATTTGCTAAGATAAGATCTTCACATAGATCTTATGTGAAGCGTTCCTATCACAGAATAACAATGATAGAATAATAATAATAAAGGTGAGAGGAAACTTTGAGAGGCGATGGAATTGTTTATGCCATAGATTGTTAAGATGGTGTCAAGAATGTATACTTCTCTCCAAACTCATCAAGTTCTATACATTAAATTCGTAGTTTTTTTTGCATGTCATACCAAAAATAAAAAACATAGAACTCATATAATATCCTCCCCCCTTGGAGAAGTCAGGAAAGCAAAGCAGAGAGGACCAGTGAATTGCCTGAAGACTACACCTAAACCACTGGACTCCCATTGGCCCCCTGCAGAGTTCTAGACTTCTACTGGCCAAGCCTTGAGCAATGAGCATGTGTCACCATCTCCCTGCGAAGCCACCAGATGGGATGGACGTGGGCTGCTATACGGATGCTGTCTTTAGGCTGAAGACAATGCCATGGCTACTTTGTGCTACCCCTGGTTGTTTACTCCCACCAGGAATGTCCTGGAAGCTGTGGGGCTGGGGGTGTTCCCTGCCAGAATGAGGAAGGCCAAAGGCTCAGGAAGAAGTGCGGAAAGACTGAATTTCCAAAGGCATAATGGAGGCCTTCTACCCCCCACCCCCAACCTACCATGAAGTATTGCAATTGGCCCTGTCAGCTTGGTATTTGAAAGAAATGGGACGGGCTATGGGGCCAGATAAATCACAGTGATTCAAAATGTCGCTTTGTTCTTCTATCGTGCTTGAATTTCTTCCATGTTACAATAGATCTTCTCTCCTTGCCCAAGCCAAATTGAATCCCTCTTTTTCTGCTGTTGGAGGAGCTCAGGGTAAGGTTGCTGGTGGACTTTTCCCAAAAGCCTGTCTCTGCACCCCTCCCGGCAGTCTCCCCGTGTCTCTTGCCAATCACAAGGAAAGACTTCTGAGTTGTTACCAGTTTGCAAAACATCTGCTTTTGCTATTTGGCATAGTGTGGGGTTGGGGTGACAGGGGATTTGATTGGCCTCATAGGACTTATTATATTTGATACATTGTGTGTCAGACTCGGGACCCCCTCCCCTCACTCGTTCCCATGCTCTGCGTTCAAACTTGTGACTGGCTTGTTATCAGCTTTATTTTTCCAAGGCCCAGAGTTCTAGGGTTAACTGTCCTTTTTCTGCCAGTACTTCTTGGTCCCTTCCTCTTGTACTCTCTTCTTCTTAATAAATATAAGAAGCTGCTGGCCTCTTTTGTTCTTGGTCATCTTCTGGGGTTTCAGAGGAAGGGGTTGTCCATAAAAGAGACTCCTGATTTACGGATCATCTCTCCATGCTCAGTCAGGGCCAACATTCCTCAGCGCTGTGTCCACATGTGTGCTCGGCTGGCCAAAGGTCCATCCAGACAGCAGGGATGGCAGCTCAGTGATCCAGCCAAATTAGCAGCCCTGTGGCCTGAAACGCCCTCCTCCTTTCCCTCTGCCCATCTTCATCTTTCCCAAACTTCCCTTTCCGATGCTGACCTCATTTGGGAGGCCTTTCCTGACCCTCGCCCTTGCCCACCTTCCCTCCCATCACATTTAATCACTGTGCACATCACTCATTTGGCTCCTGCCTGTCTGCCTCCCACATTGCTGACTGATCATTCCCCTGGTACAGAGAAAGGGTCAGCCAGAGCTTTGGAACTACTCATACCTGGTGACGAATCGCCATTGTACTTTGCATGAGTTTCCTAAGGCTGTCACCACAAAGTATCCCAGGCTGGCTGCTTTAAACAATAGAAACTGGTTTCCTCACAGTTCTAGAGGCTGAAAGGCCAAGCCCAAGTTGTCAGCAGGGCCAGTTCCTTCTGAGGCCTTTCTCCTTGGCTTGTCGATGGCAGCCTTCCCCCTGGGTCTTTCACGGTCTTCCCTCTTTTTGTGTCTGTATCCAAATTTCCTCTCCTTAGAAGAACACGAGTCATACTGGATGAGGGCCCCATAGTGGACGATTAAACTGGATTTAATCATCCAGTTAAATGAGGGCCCACCTCATTTAACCTTAGTTATCTCTTTAAGACTCAGTCCCCAAATACAGACATATCTGAAGTATTAGAGGTTACTTCTTCAGCATATACATCTTGGGGGATGCAATTCAGCCCATTGCCTAGCCTTTAATTAGAGCAGGGGTTTGTAACCTAAAGTTAATGTTGCTTCATCTGGAAAATGAGTTAATAATCCTCCTAGGACTACAAAGATTAAACGAAATCCTCTATGTCAAGAACCTGACAAAAAATAAGTTTTCAAAAGACCAGTTCCTTTCCCATTGTCCCCATTCCACCCTGACCTCCCTCCATTTCAGGTCATGGGCTGCTCTTCTTCATGTCAATCAATCAATAGATACTGTTTCCTGCATTTTAATGCAAATAGATTGAGTACATTATTGACTTCTGGGTGCCTCTTTCTGCCCTAGTTAACTGTAATCTCTGCAAAGGAAACAATCACCAGGGCAGCACAATGCAAGGAAGACAAGGAGCACAGTGACTCTGGGTGCCAACGCTGGAGTGACTTTGAGCGAGTTACTAAAGCTTCCTCTGCCTCATTTCTCCTCCAAGAAAGAAGGCTGGGTAAGGCACATCGATTAAGTGAAGAACTCTGTCCAATGGCCAGCGCGCCATGAGCCCTCTTTGATGATTGTTGCTACCACTTTGATTGTGAAGACATGTCCACCATTGTCCACAAGTATCTGAGCTAGCCAGATAGCCCTATTCGATGTGCAAATGTGTTCTAAAAGTTAATCAAACAAAACAAGGAAATTGGGTAATGTTTTGTCCTATAGGCCGGGTACCTGGACACAGCCTGCCTTGGGTGAAATTGGCAATTGTCAGCCTGCCATATAAATAGAGCCCCACTCAGTACGCAGCTTCTTCCATGGCCAAACATAGCCAAATAGCCCTACCCTCAGCCTCTCTTTGGGTTGAAGTCAACGCAAAATGTTGACGTCAACATTTGTGAAATGTTAGTAGCTGGCCTAGAACGGGAGGCAATCTATCAACCATCAGTCCAGCCCTGGCTGAGAGCAGGGCCTTAAGATTGGGTGGGTTTCAGAGGGCAGAGTCAGAGTGCACCTGCAAGTTAGCCAGTCCCCAAGACCACCCCCACCTTTGACACCAACTGAAAGTTCCAGGGTCTCCCAAGCCTACGCTTGTTTCAGTAGGGGGACTCACAGAACTCACTGCATGGATTCTAATTTGATTGCTTATTTTACCACTATTTGTATCTTATAATAAACTTGTACAGACCTAGGTTATATAAAAATTAGCCGACAGTTTGCTGAACGCAGTTCTTCCTCACTATCAATATTCCATCCTGAGGAAGATTTAACTCATTTTGCCAATGTATTTGAGCATCAGTATCAGTATCATGAGAGTTGTTCCCATAAAGTGATTGAATCCTAACCAACAGTGCCAAGGCTAACACCATAGTGTTAGTGTACCCAGAAACTAAGAGTCAGAAGGTACCTCATTGGAATCTCATGTAGTCATTCACAACTGGTCCAGGTCAAGGATGCTTCCAGGGGAGCTCATTCACCAGGGAAAAAAGCAATTTCTTAGAGAGAAAACGGGGCTTGTCCAAGGAAGTGGGTGGCACAGCTTTCCCTATTCTGGAGAATCTAGAGAGTGATCTAGAGAGTGTTCCCAGGAGGTGAGGATTAAGAATAGTGTGTTGGGTTGAATAACTGCCCCCCAAGATGTCCACATCTTAATTTTTATGAATTGGTCACTTTGCATGACAAAAGGGCCTTCACTGATGTGATTAAGTTAGGGGTCCTGACATGAGTAACGGCTCTTTGACAAAGGTTTCAGCTGAAGTATAATGAGAATACTCCAATCTACAGAAGTGTTATTTTTTTAAGATTTTATTTTTATTTTTAAAGTTTTATTTATTTAATCTCTACGCCCAATGTGAGGCTTGAACTCAGGAGATCAAGAGTTGTGTGCTTTTCTAACAGAGCCAGCCAGATGCCCCTATGATTTGATTTTTTTTTAAGTAATCTCTATACCCCATGTGGAGCTCGAACTCACAACCCCTAGATCAAGAGTTACATGCTCCACAGACTAGACCACCCAGGGGCCCCTAGAGAAGTGTTATTCTTGACAACTTGGCTTCAAGGTCTATAAATCCAAATTGTATGTAAAGCTATGTGTTGTCTTGTATATTTAAAAAGAAGTGTCTATAGCTTTCCTCAGATTTTTTTGGAAAGCACTAAACTAAAAGTTTAAGAGTTACTACTACAGGGGCCCCTGGGTGGCGCAGTTGGTTGAGCGACTGCCTTCAGCTCGGGTCATGATCCCGGAGTCCCGGGATCGAGTCCCACATCGGGCTCCCAGCTCCACGGGGAGTCCGCTTCTCACTCTGACCTTCTCCCCTCTCATGCTCTCTCTCACTCTCTCTCTCTCAAATAAATAAATAAAATCTTTAAAAAAAAAAAAGAGTTACTACTACAGAGTGAAAATTCTTTTAAAACCTGAATAATTTAACTTACTTTATATGAGATTAAAGATATGCCTATACCCCGCCCCCCCAAAAAAGTTAGGTGTCCTGAGATGGGGAGAAGATCCTGGATTATCCCAGCCAGCCCAATGTAATCAAACGGCAGGAGAGTCTGAGAACAGTGGAAACAGAGGTCAGAGACAGAGATTTGAAGATGCTGTGCTGCTGTCTTCGAAGATGGCGGGAGGGGCCGTGAACCAAGGAATGTAGGCTTCTAGAAGCTAGAAAGGCCAGGAAACAGATTCTCCCTTAGAGGCTCCAGAAGAACTGCAGCCTTGCTCACACCATCATTTTAAGACCTAGAAGATAAAACTGAAAGATAATATATTGAAAGATAATATATTTGTGTTGTTTTAAGCCACCAAACTTGTGATAATTTAATGTAATGGCCACAGGAATAGCATTATCTGTGGAAAGGTAGAGGGTGAAGAAAGATCCCTTCTACTAGCAACCCAGTGGGATTGATAAACAGAGCAAGCAACCCTCTTAAGGGTGCTTAAACTGGAATACATAGTCCGCAGGTAAGATGGGGGAGAGCCTCATATCCCCTGAAACAGTAAAATTCTATATGTGGACAATCTTCAGGAAAGAGATGGTCCAAGTATCTATGGCCCCAGAATGGTTAAGAGCTACTACTTTAAGAGAGGACAAAATCGGCGCTCCAAAGTCAACAGAGACAAGTGATGTCAGGAGTCAGAGGGAAGAGAATATGAGGTAGGCCTCAGGATGTAGGAAGGCAGGGTGTGTTAGGGTCGTGGCCTGCTCCTCATGGGGGATTGAGGCTATGATCCTGACTGAACAGAGGTGTAGAGAGAAGAGAACAAAATTCAGCTCCGTCCCTTCTGAAGAATGGGAATTGACTCCACCCCATGATATGCCAATACGATAGACATCTAGCATTTCCAGAAATCATAGGGAAGCAACAAGAGTCTTCAGTTGCCCTTCACTCTTGTCCTGAGGCAAGTCTCTGATGTGGATCTAGGGAGCCAGGACATTTGTGCCAAGAGATCATCCCCAAAAACCCCTGCCAGTTACAGTTTCCCCAGTCCCATTAGAACCACGCCTTAGGGGACGTGGGCCAGCTCAGAGTCAGAGTAGGGCAAGTTAGTGCTGTGGGAAACAGAGGCTCCCAAAATTTCCTAAAGGCAGAGTGGGGGAAGGCCCTCTTGTTTGCTCACTAGCTGCTAAATTATCATTTCATGATCTGAGTGTAAATAAATCAAAGCCACATGTTCCATTTTAATCCAAATGAACTGAGTTCTAAATTAAAGGAAATCATGCCTGTGGATAGAGTGAGCCAAACCTCAGGGTGGCATTTGAAAAATCCAATGATACCTGGTGGTTCCCCAAATGCAGTGGGAGGGGAGAGTGAAGTGAAACTCCCCGGCATCCCTGTCTAGCTCCAAACCTAGGTAACCCTGGAAAAAGGGGTCCATGAGAAAGGTCACCAAGGGAAGTGACCACATTAGGAATCTTCTAGTTTAGGGACCTCAGCACTCCCAGCATTTGTGCACATTGCCAGGCAATTGGAATGTGTCCGTGGCATTTTTCAACCTGGATCACTGAGTAACTGTCGGTGCATAACCTTGAACACACCATTGTGTTGATTACACTCACATATGCTGCTTAACATGACCGAAAAATAAAAAGACAACTGAAGTGTGCACAGACGTGCCCGTGTGTGTTTGTAGTGCATGGGGGAGGGGTGGAGAAATGAAGTATGTGAGAGAAGGTCTCAGCTAGTAGGAGAGAAAATGTGTTTTCTCCATCACATAATAGTTTTTCCATAAAGTCACAAAATGTGAGGTTGGAAACCCAGGCCACTTGACTCACCTAATGGGCTGGCAAGCACTCCAAAGTGCAAAGAGGGAAGTGCCCTCTCAAGTCAACGTGAGCTTTCTCCCCCTCGAGCATTGGAATCAGCCGTTCCTGCCATCTTGACTGCTCTTCTTCAGAAATCCCCATGGAACATTCTCTCATTCCATTCAGGTCTCTGCTTACAGGTTGACTTATCAGAGAGGCGGTCCCTATCCACCCCATCTAAGACACACACACACACACACACATGCACACACGCACGCAACACACTCAATGGCAGTAAACACTGCCTTGCAGACACTAGGCGCTCAATAAATACCTGTTGAGGGTTGTTGAATGGCCAGGTAATGATGCCTCCCTGTGGCCACCTTTCCTGGATGGCGGCAGCGCAACCACCTGGTGAGAATTCCGCCATCTTAATTTGATATCAGCATGCTATAAAATCTGCAAGACCTAGGAAATGAGAAGGCACTGGCCTATATTCAAGGAACTCACTATCTAGTTGACGATGCAAGGATTGCACACACAAAACTAATTAATTTAGCACAGCCTCACCCTCTAAATAGTCAAGATCCTGTAGGGGAGATAGAAGGCAATTATAGGAGTCAGTACAGATGGAAAGTTCTCTCTGTTCAAGAAGGGGAGAGATCAGTGTAGGCCAGGAAAGTCTTCCCTGTGTGAGTTAAGTCTTAACAGGAAAAACACATAACTGGGCACACGGTACCTAAGCCAGCCTGAGAGGTGGGCCAGGTGCGCGCCTGCTCAGGGCACACACTTAGACCTCCAGACCATCACTGGAGTAAGTTGGAACTATGGTGCCAGCCAACACGGAATTTCTTGCATAAATGGCAGAACTTCCGTCTGCCTCCACCTTTTTTCTGTGACTAAAAAGCCTTAATTTGTTATTCACTTGACCATGTAACAGGAAAAAAATAAGATATTTATGGCCTCTCTCTTCTTCTGAAGATACTTGGAGAAATTTTTGTTTCCTCGGTTAGTCAGTCACCAGGTATTTCTTAAGTGCTTCTTCTGCACTGGACTTTTTTTTAGGTTCTGAAAGTCAGCTGTGAACAAGAGAGCCGGAGGTCCCTCTTCAGGACTCCACTCAGGGTGACCGTGGGCTGCAGGGAACAGCCATTGCTAACTATCATGGGTTGTCTCTAGGCACACTGCCCAGGGATCTACCCTTTGCTGTGTGTGTGTGTGTGTGTGTGTGTGTGTGTATGTGTGTGTGTATACTCAAGATTTTTGCATTTTGCTGTATGCATATTATACTCTACTTAAGTGTTTACTTTAAAAAATAGAATATAGAGGGGCGCCTGGGTGGCTCAGTGGGTTAAACCCTCTGCCTTCGGCTCAGGGCATGGTCTCAGGGTCCTGGGATTGAGCCCCGTATCAGGCTCTCTGCTCAGCGGGGAGCCTGCTTCCCCCTCTCTCTCTGCCTGCCTCGCTGCCTACTTGTGAACTCTCTCTCTTTTTCTGTCAATTAAATAAATAAAATCTTTAAAAAAATAGGATATAGGAAAAGGCCAATGGTCCCCAAAAAGGACTTGGTAGCAAATATCCCAGGAGGTGCTCAAAGTGATAACAAACTGTGAAAAAGAGACTTTTGCCTGATGTTAGCACTGGGGGAAACTGGGTCAAGGATATATGGGAACTCTTTATGTTTTTACAACTTTGCTGTAAATCTGAAATTACTGCCCTGTCCAAAAGAATTTATTTAAAAAACCACATTTGCTAAACAACTTATAAGGGGAAATGGAATTGCGAGTGATTTGATTTACATACTCAGAAGCCATTCTCTTTCAGTATTTTATAAGCATTCATCCATCTATGAACATTTAAACAACTATTGTTCAACTTAGAAGCATTGCATCCAAATAAAGCCACACCACTTGAACGTGGGAAGGAGATGTTAGAACTCCTTATGTTTGTTTTTATCTCAAATATTTCTATTTCTTTTCTGCATACATCCCATGATGTGCCCAAGATCGTAATATGTAGTTCGCATATATAACTTACATACAAATAAATACACATATAATAATGGAGTATGTCCCCCACATATTTTTCTGACTGAGGTAGGCGATCCAAATCATGTGGAGATGTGGGCATCTGGGTGGCTCAGTCGATTAAGCATCGGACTCTTGGTTTCAGCGCAGGTCATGATCTCAGGGTCCCAAGATCAAGCCCTGCATTGGGCTCTACCCCAGTTAGGAGTCTGCTTGTCTCTCCCTCTGCTCCTTACTGCCCCCTTTTCCCTCAAATAAATAAAGGTAAAAAAATAATAATGTGGTGATCACTGAGAAATGTACACTAAGCACATCGTATCCTGAGAAGTTATCTGCAGGTCTGTCTTCCCCTTGTCCTTAAGGGAAGGAGTCCAGCTTCCCACCGACACATGCACATAGTAGGTCCTTGACTGTACTCCCTGGACGCCATATTCCTTCTGGTTACCTTTGTGTTTTGAGAGCAAAACAGTGCAGTTAACCTGGGAATCAAGGGCAGAAACAAAATCCTCCAGGTATTTGAAAAGCCTGTCCACCACCAATTTATAATTGCTTTGTGCTGTTTTTTCTTTAATCTTTTTTAAAATTTTTCATTGTCAGTTTGTGTGTGTTTCCAGCTGTAAGCTGCCTCAAGTCCATTCTGGACCCAAGGCAGAGCATAAATCATGAATAGTCATAAGAATAATCTATGGAAAAAAAGCAAGAGCTAAACAACGTCAAAGGACAATTCCACAAGGGTTGCTCAATCTATTTAAGAGAAGCGTCCTTTTGAGCACTTCATAAGCAAGCATTTACATTTAAACAATTAACGTTCTAATTACAAATATTCTATTTGAATAAAGCCAAACCCTTTTTGCCAATGCTTCAGTAGCCTGATGGACAACTTTTTCTGCTTGAACTGAACCCAGTAGCAGGTTTTCACCAAAAGCTGATGGTATAGACTGACTCCGGTCCATATATTCCTTTGCTTCCCCTGCAGGGCCCAGAACACTGACCTGCCTGGGCTTGGTACTTAATGAATATTCCAGATGCTAGACTCTGAGATGTGGACGGGTCTTTAGAGAGGATTTGTTCAAAACTCCACTTCTGGTACGTGAGGAAGGATGTATACCAAGAGAGGAAGAATGCCGCCCCAAGTCAGCCAGCAAGTTGATGGCAAAGCTTGGATGAAAACCTGGTTTTTCAACCCCTTGTCTAGTGGCCTGTTAACATCAAACTCTCTTCCAGCTGTTGAGCTGGATTTAATATGATTTAGCCCTCTCAGTTATTCTCACTGTCCTTCACAACGATTAGCCCAAATGACTAAGGCTTTAGGGGGCTTATGATGGGCTTCATCTTTCTTTGCCCATTATTCTGGGAGAAGGACTTTCTGTTTGTGTGGAGAAAGTGCCCATTCTCCATTTTCTCCCAGCTTCTGACAGCTCCCTGACATCGGGGAGGGGGGGACGTGACGAAAATCCTCCTCCTGCCGCAGGGAACTCTGCAGCCAAACGATGTGAGGGACCAAACCGCGCATCGTCCTGGGATCCAACTTCTTCATTGAATTGTCTGTGAAGAAGTCAACAACTATTGTTTTTCTGAGGCCCATCATGCTATTGTTGCCCCACAAGACACCCTCCATGATGGGAAAGCCCAGGCGACCACGGATAATAATGCAACAATGGGGCCTTTGCCTCATCAAGGATGACTCCAGGAAAAATAATTACAAGCAGGGATGCTCTCCAAAACCCACAGATGGTTCCACCAGCTCTTTCCCCAGAGTTAAAGACAGACCTGACAAACACCATCAGCCTCAAGGATATCAAAAGTGGAGAGAACAGGAAAAACGGGGGAAGATGAAGACATCGCTAGCTGGACCAAAAGACTCCAAGGCAGTGAGCAGCAGGAGGGAGGATTCTTGAGTGAAACAACATCACAGCTGACATCATCCAGGCAAGGCAAGCCGAGAAACAGCTGAGCTAGCAAAACAAGCTCCCAGCAAGCTCTAGAGACAGTCCCACAGCACAAGATAATCCTGCAACATTCGTTCTTCAGCAGCACAGAAAATTCCAGCAAAGCAGAGGCAGGATCCCAGTCAAATAAAAGATTTCTTAAGATAAAGCAAAGTAGTATCAAGATCTTTACTCTCATTCTTAGAACGAATGGATCCTGTCCTTATCTGGAAGGTTCTAGAAATGGTAGACGGTCATCAGCCAAGATGGCAAGACCCGAGCTCTGAACCCACCACTGGCTACTTGTGTAAAGGTGAGCAGCTTACTCTAGGCCAACAGACCAGTCATTCTTATTTACAGAAATAAGGAATTGGATTAGATTTGTGGCTTTCAATTTTTGTTGTTGTTGTTTTTTCAAAGATTTTATTTATTTATTTGACAGAGGGAGAGAGATCACAAGTAGGCAGAGAGGCAGGCAGAGAGAGAGGAGGAAGTAGGCTCCCTGCTGAGCAGAGAGCCCGATGCGGGGCTCGATCCCAGGACCCTGAGATCATGACTTGAGCCGAAGGCAGAGGCTTTAACCCACTGAGCCACCCAGGCGCCCCTCGATTTTTGTTTTAAGCATGAAAACTTTTTCTATTCCTTTATCATATTTTACATGGAAGAGCAAGATCAAAAAGGAACCTAAAGGAGACTTTAAGTTCAAATGGAAGTGGCCAGTACAGGGCTTGGCCTAAAGGAACCCCCCCACCATCACCCTTTTGCCGCTGAGGCCCCTCCTCAGACCTCAATACTTGGAGGGTTTGAAATAGCTGGACTAGAATCTCAGAAAAAGCTTTCTAGCTCTCAAGCTCTGTGACACCATGATCCTGAGAACCAATGGATTTGGGAAGACGGTAAGACCCCCATGGGCTAGTTGGGTTGGGCTTTGAAGAACGAGCCAAGCTGAAGCAAAGGAATGAGAGAGAAGGAAGTATTCTAGGCAAGGAGCAGAAACATGAAGAAGCAGAAGGGGCTTTCCAGTTGAAATAAAGTGTTTGGATAGATAGTGTAGACTCTGAAGTCTACAGCAAGGATAGGATCAGTGCTTCCCAAGAATGTTTGCTGTGGGACCTGTTTTCATTATATCCTATCCCAACAAATGGGAAATGCTTTCCAATGACATCCCAAGTTGCGGATCAGAGATGCCAAAAACACAAATCAGCTTGGCAGATAGCAAGATAGCTCATCCATGGCAAGAGTCCATGGAAGTCAACACTCCATCCGCCTCATCTACCCCGTCGTCTTTGGAGAAGGGGCATCGGTGATAGTCCAGGGCCTTCAAAGAGTTGCTGCTCTTGTAACAAGATCAAAGAGTTGTTCCCATTTAGTAGAACTATACTAGCTGAAATAGGACTTGTCGGTCCTTTCCTTCGGGAGTGTCCAATTTTGTCTAGAGAAAAAAAAAAAGACATGTATTTCTGGGATGAGAAAAAATTTTTTTAAAAAATGAGCTCTGTGGGCGCCTGGGTAGCTCAGTTGGTTAAGCGACTGCCTTCGGCTCAGGTCATGATCCCGGAGTCCCGGGATCGAGTCCCATATCAGACTCCCGGCTCTGCGGGAGGTCTGCTTCTCCCTCTGACCTTCTTCTCCCCTCTCATTCTCAGTCTCTCTCTCTCTAATAAATAAATAAAATCTTTTAAAAAATTAAAAAATTTAAAAAATTAAAATAAAAAAAAATTAAAAATGAGCTCTGTAACAAAGTCCAAAGTGCAGTCAAGTTTGCAGGGGATGTGGATGTTTCACTGGGAGACTGGGAGAGCAATGGCAGGAGGGAGAAACATAAGCTTTAAGGAACAAGGCTTCCTCTACCTTCTGATGGCCTTTGTGATAGCGCAAAGGAAGACACACACTAGAAGATAAATTCTTGAAAAGCAGGAAGCAAATGTTCGGGTTCTGCCATAGGAGCTCATTGCTCTAGCATGTGCAGGGGAGTATCCTTTACAATGATGAGGCCTCTCACACTTTGCAAGAACCTAGTGTAGGTAAACTGTCTCCAGAATGGCCATCAGCAATCCCGCCATCACCGTAAGTGCGCAGGGCTCGTCTAATCCGGAGACAGCATCTGTTTTCCCTCCTTTTGAGTCTGGGCTGCTCTGTGCCTTGCTTCGACCGATAGAGTGTGGTGGATGGGACCCTGTCAGTTCTGGGCTCAGCTTTTCAGAGGCCTGGCAGCTTCCAGTCTCTCTCTCCCTTGGATGCCAGCAACTCAGGCTTAACTACAGACTGATGAGAAAACACGTGGAGAGAGAGAAAGACAGTCCTGATGGAAAAGAACTAAGGTGCCCTGGGGGACAGCCAAGACCAAGGCACCAGACATGTAGCTGAGGTCATGTCGGACATTCCGGCCCCAGAAGAGCAACCCATGACCTCCCGGCTGAATGCAGCCTCATGAGTAACCCTAGCCAACGCTACACGGAACAGTAGAACCACCGGTGGAGGTCAACTAACACACAAAATTGAGAGAAATGACAAAGTGTTATGGTTTTAAGTCAGTAGGTCACGAGATGGCTTGGTATGCAGCAGTCATAGAGAAGTGATGTACGGAAACTGGATGATAGGAGATTGTGTATGATAGGGTCCCTCCTCTCCAAGGCAGAGGTCCCGAACTGGAGATTCATGGGCGTTTAGGAGCTTTGAGGATGGACTTCAGAGAGGCTCAACTCTCCCAGAAACTATGTAAAAAATTGTAAATTCCTGGGCATGTGCACATTTCTCAAGGGAAAGACATAAAATTAATCAGATTCTCCCACCTAGGAGTTCCCAAGCTGCTTGGGCTGGACAAGGAGTGGAGACTTATACCTTATACCTCCTTGCTGTGACTTCAGATGCTGTTTCATCTGGATTTAGTGTATTCGAACTTTTTTAAAGTATAGAACAAGCTTTTCAGAAGAACCAAACCCCAGTGCCTGAAAGAGATAAAGGAAAAGCTTCTCTGATCCGGCAGGTGCTCAGAATCTTCTGAAAGCTATTTTACCCTCATTTGACATGGAGACTCCTGAGGCATTCCTGAGATCGAAAACTACTTGCTCTGGGGATGATTTTTTCCCAATTGCTTTGCCTTTTCCAGAACGTCATATCCATGGAAACTTAGGGCATGTGATCATGTGATTTTGGTTTCTTTCACTTAGCACAATGCTTCTGAGATTTATCCACACCTTTTGGCTAGTGAGTAGTATTCCTTCATGTGGACGCTGCAATTTCTTTATCTATCTGCCTATTAAAGGACACTTGAATTGTTTCCTCATTAAGTTTTTAATACCAAAAGGAGTTTTGGGGGGAAATTTGACAACTTCCTTTCCTGAGCTTTCAAAGTTGCATGGGTTTTCCGGGAGGGTGACCCGGGCGGAATATCCCTGGTGATCTGGATTTTAAGGAGGGGAGGCGAATGGCCTCCCTGAAATTAACAATTTAGCTTCCTGCCGATCATTTCCGCCGGCGTGTCATTTGGCATATGTGGGAGTTTTGCACAGCCAAAATGGAGGCAGAGAAGCCAGTCGGGCCCCTCCCTCCTGGTGCCCACCCACTCCGGGGTAGGTTGGCACCCCTGCACACATGAGGATGCGGATGAATTCCCAGACAGTTGTGTAACAGGCCGTGGGTGTGATAGATAGGCAGGTGTCACAAGCAGAGGCGCCCTGAACCCAACCAGCTTTATCACATTTCACAGTGTTCTAGTTCTTCCCTTCCCAGCACTGATTCCGTGCAGGGCCCTGAAATCGATCCATGCACTGGAAAGCCCAGGAGGGCCCCCATCCAAATCTGCCTCTGCGGGATGTCCCTTAGTCCCACTGCCTGCACCGAGCTTCCCTGCCGCCTAGGAGCTCGGGAGACGATTTGCAATGGCAAGGCGTTCCTCTTCACTCGTGGCGCCAGTGGTTTCATGGGCATCTTTTCCTGCTTGGCAGCCCCCGGGAAGCAGAGATTACATAGCCTGTTGTGAGCTCTGCCTGGGGATTACGAAATACATTTAGTCACTTGTAATTGGGCAAAGAGAAGCGTTAGCCCCAAAACGTGGTTCTGGGGATTGGCATCGGAAAGGAGAAGCTCTCGGTGGAGAAGGTGACCCTGGAGCTGGGATTCATCTTTCCCTGGAATTGCCTGTCCCTGTTGCAATGGCGTCCCCCGCAACCCCCCCCCCCCCCACACACACACACACTTCAGTCTGGCCCAAGGTGGACAAATCTTCCTTCTAGTGCCTCGCAGAGACGGGGCTGGGGTCCCACAAAGAAGCATGGAGCTAGAAGGTCTGTGCTTCCATGGCTGGCTCCCCTCTCAGTTCTTACCCTCCCCCGGACCATTCTTAAATACATCAGCCAGGACGATAGGCACAGGTCCCTTGATTCTTGGGGTTCCTACCAAAAGAAAGAAGCTGAGCTTGCTTTCCCAGTCTGCTGGCATCCGCAGCCTTCATTGATCACGTTCTCGTGTGACAATTTCCCTCTTTCTTAAAAAAGTTCAACAAGCAAGCCTTCATCAATGGTGGGAGACCCAACCTTCGACTCCTAGGGTCACACTTGACTGTTCCTTGAAGAAAACCAAAGCACAACATGCGCATTAACAGCATGGGGTGGGGTGGGCTAAAGAGGTCAACATAGCAGAAAGGTTAAGGGCAGAGCCTCTGGGACCAAACTGCTTAGTCCTACCACCTCCCTGCTGTGAGACCGTGAGCAAGGCGCCGAACCTCCGTGAACCTTAGTTTCCATACCTATAACATGGGGTAACAATAATGCCTATCTTGTTGGATATAATTGAACAATAAACGTTTAAATAAAGTAGATATGTTGGTGCCTGGCATGCAATAAGTACTAATAAATAAAACATGTGTCCTTATTGACGTATTCTGACAATGCTCTGTTAGGGACAGTTTCCGGTCCCCACTGATCAGATCGGCTTAGCTCTCCGTCACTTCCTCATTTTCAGGCTGGGCCCCCGAGGCTCCAAGTCCAGATTCTGCAGAGGGGCTGATCAGAATAACAAGCGTCACTTCCCAGAGGCCAGTGGTGCTTGGCCCCGTGGGCAGTCCCTTGTCGCATGTGGGCACAGGTGAGCAGTCAAGAGGCCAGACCATCTCATTTGGGCATCAATACCACGGGGCTGGGAAGAGAGGGCATCCAGGTTCAAAGCTGAGCTACAGAACTCGGCACTCCCACCAGGACTTTCTAGACTCATGTACAGGTGTGGTCGCCTACATCCCGCCCCCGTGCTTCATACATGCCGTTCCCTCTGCTGCACACCTTTCCCCATTCTTCACATGGTTCACTCCAGCTCATCACTCAGCCGCCACCTAAGTGGCACTGCCTCTGAGACACCTTCCTTGGTTTCCGCCATTGTCCTTGTCCTCCCAAGTTCTGACCTTGATGGCACCCATCGTGATTTCTACTTAAGTTTATTTGAAACTCCTTGGCTCTCTGTTTCCCACTCTACCTTCATTTCCATGTTTTCTTGGTTTATCACTTATCATTCAGCACCTGGAAGACCAGTCTCTTGATTTGTTGAATGACTCACAGGAAGGACGGACGGATGAATTCCAGAGGGCGATATTAGGTAGAACCACATGAAATTGCTGTTATTCAACTGTCTTCAACCTACAAAAACAGCAGTTCATGTTTTGACCTAATATTTGCCATATGGAGAATTCACCTTCATTTATCTGTGATAGGTTTATAAATTATAAAGGGCATAGGAAGCCTCCCATTAGTGTGGACCCACCTCACTGGTTGGGACACCAGTATCTTCATAAATATAACAACATGTGAGACACACATAGCTGTCCTCGACTCACGTGTGATGAAACTGAACAGAGTGGTTAAATGGCCTGCCCAAGGTCAGGTTCGCTCATGGTTTAGATTAGATACATGTGTGTTTACATATACCAGCAATTTTTAAAGCCCACATTCAGGAGCAAAAAAAGCTTGGCAAATTGAGGGAACATATATTGTTGGATTTAAAACAACACAGTTAATAAAATGCTTTCACTGTTTTTGAACTTAACGGCAAGCAGGGTTTTTATTGATTTAATTCTTAATGCTCACCATTAACTCAACAAAACTGCTTTTTAATTTAACCCAAGTGCTTTTAGCTCTCAATTTTTGAATTCAATAAAATCCTTTTTAAAATTCACTTTATCGCTCTGTTCACCCTGATTTAAACATTTCCCTGAACTCGAACAAG
Source organism: Nasua narica (assembly GCA_028533885.1). Taxonomy (NCBI): domain Eukaryota; kingdom Metazoa; phylum Chordata; class Mammalia; order Carnivora; family Procyonidae; genus Nasua; species Nasua narica. Next base: position 83,128,316 of record CM052810.1, on the reverse strand, counting down.
ACCCCTTTGCAGATGGACATGTTTCTGTAAATACGCATTGCCGTCTTCCATAATTTAAATCTGAGCACAGGTCGATGGGCAAAATCACCAGTCAATTTCCTCATCCATCAGAAAGCCGTGGCTGATCTCAAACACCAGTATGGGATTATTAAATTCTGACAGGTGTCTTTCTAATTGTTGTTTTGACAGTAACTTCTATAAATTATGCAATTTTATCCAACGGGGTCGAAAATTTTAACTGATATGTAAAACTTCAGCAGATAGAAAGATTAGCTGGCTCTTGTTACTATTGGCATCATTAGCATCTTTCTAGACTATGCAGCTGCGAGTTTCACGACTCCCATCCCCAAACTCCCACGCTAGTGGAAGCAGTCTGTAATCAGTTCCGACACACGCCGCATTTGTTGGCTTCGTGAATCTTCTCGGGGCATTCCGCTACAACCATTTCCCCTGAAAAGCTTAAATTTGAGGTTACAGTACAGGTTGTATGTTGTGTGGCATTGTTACCACATAAAAACTTTATTAGCAACTTTATCTTGAGCCTTTTTTAATACTAAAAATTCCTCCATATTGACTTTCTTATAAACATGGGCAAAAAAAAAAATCCAAAAAAGATCGTCACTTCCGTAGTCTGGTAAGTGCAAACATATTTTTATTTTTCACATGTTCCTCTTCCTCTCATTCCTATTAATGCCTAAGGGAGTCAATGACTTTACCTCTGTTACATTAAAAAACAAAACAAAAAACAAAACAAAAAACAAACCAAAAAAAAAACCCCAAAAAAACAAACATCAAAAACTAATGATGTACTGTATGGTCACTAATATAACACAATAAAAAAAAAGAGAGAAAAACTTAAAAAGAAAAAAATGCAAAGTTTTAAAAAGGACAACATTTACCATTTTCGTGGGCTGTGGCATAAGTGCCAGGGGCTGTTAATCTTCTGAAATCATTGATTATTAATGCGTCTACATTCTCTCTCCATGGTGAGTATGTCGGAGTGATATTCTATGAGACAGTGTGTGAGACGAGATGATTTTGCGATCATGCTCTGTGAGGTAGAAGATTAAGCCAACGATACTGTTTAAACTCCAGCCATAGGCACTCAACATTCTCGAAGCCTAGCCTCAGTTTCTTGTGGGCCCACAGATGCACTTGTATTGGGCGAGAAGAGTGTCCCAAGGGTGGTAAGGTAAGCGGCTGCTCTTCTGCCCTTCCTCTAAAAACAAGAGGAAAATGAAAACGTGAAAGGGTTTATTAATGAAGGCAGCAGACCAAAAGACACACACACACACACACACACACACACGCAAACAAAACAGGAGATGAGAAGCAAAAATAGACATCGGGCCCATATGTGCTCATGGCAAGGCAGGGGGAAGGGGAGATAATCATAAAAGCATGCGTGAAAGCCCAACACGTCAGGGCCATCACCAAGCCTGCTCGGATGGGGCAGAGGAAGTGTTTGCAGCAAAGAAGGGCAGAACCACGAAATTGCACCCAGACATCCCTGAAATGGGCTTGAGAACGGATGGCCAGTAATGTGGGTAACCACTGACATCCCAGACCACAGACATCAGCAGCGACATCAGAATTCCTTTTTAAAAAATGCTCCGTTGCTCAGTCTGTGAAAATGGAAAGCAGCTAACACTTTTTCTCGGACCGCGTTCTGATTACAGATGTCTACACCCGGGCCCCAGCTCTGCACGTACCAACAAGAAACAGGCAGGCGGGAGGGGCGGGCCCGCCGTGCACTTGCAGAGTAAAGGCTCGTGAGTTGAACTGAGGCTGCAGGCTTCTCCCTGCACACGTCACCTCAATATTTAGAACAGAGTCTATAACCAAAGAGTAAAGGCAAGTACGGGGTCTTCTTTCCTCTCCACCTTGGATGCTGGTCAGCCCCGTGCACACCGCTCGCTCGCTGCCATGTTCCCCAAAGCTCTATGGTAAAGAGTCTGAGCTGTAGACAGAGCCCCGGCCCACCACTTGCTACCTTGACGGCATTGATCACATTGCTTAAGACTTTCTGTGGCTCCATTTCTGCACCTGGTGAGTGTGACTAATAATAGAAGCCTATTTCATGAGTTGCAATAAGACTCAAATGAGATCTTCACTTAAGGTACTTTGCAATACCATCTGGCACATAGTAATCGCTCAATAGATATTGGTCAGCCTTATTACTGTTAGAGTTGCCCCCACTGGCTCGACCACTGAGAACCCAGCCCACTTCATATCTCAGTTGTGACAGAAGGTAGAACAAACACTTCCTGTTTCCTTTTCTTCTGACTCCAGTTCTCCCTTTTTGCCTCCTGTCTTTATTTCTGGCTAAACCATAATTTTCCTGACCCCTCTTTTCCTTTTGCTGTGGTTGCTTTGCTTACAGTGAATAGCCATCCCCATACTGCCATCACTATGACCAACGCCACGGCCAAGACCACTTCTACCGCCAACACCAACGCCAGGACCAAGACCGTCTTCACTACCTCTACCACCACTGCCAACAACACTACCTCCGCTTCCCCCTTAACCCTCTGAAGGACTAACACCTCCACCACCATCACGACCACCGCATTAGTCCATTACGACCATTTATTGAACTAAACATTTTATATCCTTAAATTCTATGTTCTGCTTCTTATTGTAATTTCATTTTTGAAGGTACTATGGTATTACTGAAACCACTTCTAAATTTTTTTCTCCCCAAATATGTTTATTTTATTTTTTCAGTGTTACAAGATTGATTGTTCATGCACCACACCCTGTGCTCCATGCAATACGTGCCTTTCTCGATACCCACCACCAGGCTCGCCCACCCCCCCACCCCCTCCCCTCCAAAACCCTCAGTTTGTTGCTCAGAGTCCACAGTCTCTCCTGGTTCATCGCCCCCTCTGATTTGCCCCCATTCACCCTTCCCTTCCTTTCACGATGCCCTCTGTGTTTTTCCTTATGCTCCACACGTAAGTGGGACCATAAGATAATTGAGTCTCTCTGCTTGACTTATTTCACTCCGCATAATCTCTTCTAGTCCCATCCATGTTGATACAAAAGTTGGGTATTCATCCTTTCTGATGGAGGCATAATATTCCATCGTATAGATGTACCACATCTTCCTTATCCATTCATCTGTTGAAGGGCATTTTGGTTCTTTCCACAGTTTGGCGATTGTGGCCATTGCGGCTATGAACATTGGGGTACATGTGGCCCTTCTTTGTACTGCATCTGCTTCTTTGGGATAAATACCGAGTAGTGCAATTGCAGGATCATAGGGTAGCTCTATTTTTAATTTCCTGAGGAATCTCCACACTGTTTTCCAAAGTGGCTGCACCAACTTGCATTCCCACCAACAGTGGAGGACAGCGAAGGAAACAGTCCACAAAACAAACAGGCAACCCACAGAATGGGAGAAGATATTCACAAATGACACTACAGACAAAGGTCTGATATCTAAGATCTATAAAGAACTCCTCAAACTCAACACTTCTAAATCTTTTTGAAACAAGGTATGGTATAATATATAGATATATAACTAGCCATTCTTTAAGGAAAAGACATAAGGACAATAGGTGTCGCCTAAATTGGTCTATAAAACTAAAAGACCTTATTGACAGTAAATTAGAAAGTAACGCTATGAACTACTAGAAATTAAAACCTTCTTATCTCACTTCTATTTTTGTTAAGTGTGTGTGTATAATCCCAGACAGGTTTCTTAAGTTCTGGCACCCTTTATTTCTTCTGCAAAATGAGATAACAACCCCAGCAACAACATCTTCCTGGCCTTTCCAGGTAGATCAGGCTGCAGGGGAAAAGGCCATTGCCCCTTAGTTTAGTCACTTTAAGTGACATTGTACTAGCTTCTTCACAATTAAAATGAACTTGTGTTTTCTCTGCTTGGTGATCTGGTAATGGTGAACGTGACCCTTTCAGCAGACTGGATTCTACAGGAGGGGGCTAGAGCAGCTTCGTATGTTAGCCTTGGGGACAGAGTGTGGGAAGAAACAGAAACAATGTGTGGTAATCAAATCCAATCACTCCTGGGGTGCCAGGCTTGAACACAATCTACTTGGTTTGGGGATGCAGGGTTGGAAAGGGGAGAACTCAGTTAAGGCAACAGAAGTTGCTGGGAGTAGAGGAAGAGTTGGGCCAGATCTCAGGAACACAGAGATGAATAGCGTCAAAGACAAGGGGCAAAATCAGAATCAGAGGCAAAACCCTGGGGCCTAGAATCAGGAAACTGAGAGCCAGTGAGACCTAATTGGTCAAGCAGATGGGAGGATGAGGTTAAGATAGGTTGGGGCAGAGGGAGAGGTCCGGAGCAATCGCCTAAAGCAGCAAGAGTGTTAGTTTCCTCGGCGCTCTGATGGGGAGGTCTACCTGGCTTGTTACAGGCTTTTTAATTTATTCACGAATTTAGACACCATCTTCTTCCAGAGAGTCTTCGAGAAGGTTTAGTCTTATATAACAAACATCAACAGAGAACATCGGAGGACTGATTTCATCTTCCCACTTCGAAATCACAATGCCATCCCATCTCACTAATTCTGGTAAATCCAGAAAGAACATCAGTGTGCATTAGAGGCTGGTTTAAATTAAAGAAAAAATTTGGAGGAAACATCTTTTGGTAGCGCATTTTCAACAACATTCGGAGTCACAGGCTAGATGAAGATTGGAAAGGATGTGCAGACAGCCGTTTACGTATGCATTAGGTTGGAGCAGGACAAGGGAAAGCCGAGGTTGCGATCATTGACTCTGGATTCTAAGCGCAGGTAAGAGCACCCAAATATTTGTGTCTGCAAATACCTAAGAGAATAATGAGGCTTGTTTTACAGAGCCCATGACTTAAAATAAGGAAACAACTGAAGTCCTTTCTGTTGGAGCTCTCCAAATAGAGGGGATTACCTTGTAAGGCAGTGAGCCCTGGAGTAGCCAAGATGGGATGGAAGCCCATTTGGAGAGACATTGGAGAAGGGGTTCAATGGGAGGAGTCACACTTAATGACCTTGGACTCCGTGGTTCAGAAAAATAACATACACAACTAGTACTCTGCTTGAGAACCTGAAAACAGTAGGTTCATTACCCTTGTAAACTTGATTACACTATTAATTTGTTTGCCAAATTCTTCACGCAGCTAAAGCTCGTCCTTGGTCGAAAGAAAGCATTCCTTCAACATCAGCAACATTTTAACTCAGGAAGGTTTTTAGCGCATCTCCAAATAATCTAATCGTGATTCAATTTACAGCCAGCACTAACCCCCTCCTCCCTGACACACACACACACACACACACACACACACGATTTCTACTTGCTGATACACACGACCTGGATCTACATTATAGACACATTTACAGATGCTCGAAAAATGGTGTTATTCCAGGAAGATTCGTGTTTTCTAAGGGACCGCAGTGGACCTAGTGATTACCTAAGGGTTGATTGACTCGTCTATGGCGCGGACATGGCCCCCACCCTAACGAGGCCCCTGCCACGCTCCCTTCCCACCCCACAAAGCAGCCCTGATTACCTGGCTGATTATTTTTCAGTCTCCTCCGCCACTAATGCCGGCTGCAACAGGATCAATATTGACTCAACAGCAATGTGTGTTATATTAGGAAACAGAAAAAATAATCCAGAAGGAGCATGCATTCAAAGAGCTGTGAAATCCCGTCCTTGAGGGTTATTATCTTTCTCTATGAGCAGAAGCAGGTAGTCTGCGCCTACCTGTGCTGGGGCGCAGAGCACTGGGCGACCCGCGCAATTGGCCCGGATTAGTGTCCCCTCAGCACCCTGGGGACAATAGACATGGAAGGAAAGTGGTGCCGGCCACGTATGGGTCTGAAAACATCCACTGTGCACAGGGTCGAACTTGCAGTTATACTTGTCCCCATGAATGAGTACAAGATGGACCTGGGAAGGGACTGCGTGTGTATTTCAAGGTCAGTTCATCGAAGGTCAAGAGAAAGGCTGCTTGCTGCGCGGGAACCCAAGACAACATGATAAAATGGCTCCCATGGGTGGCCGGTCAGAATGCCTCCCTTCTTCCCTTTGTCCAAAGAGCTGTCTGGGCTGGGGAGCGTTTCCTCCTCCTTGCACAGTCTATCCTTTGCCTTGTACCTAACCCTGGCGACACACCTGTCCCTACCCAGCTCCCCTCTGGCCCTACTGGGGACTCCACAAGGCTTCCCTGAGCCCCTAGCACCTCCGCCTCGGAATGTGCTCCTATCATACCTCGGCTTCCCCCCAGTACAGTTTAAAGCTTCAGGGCCAAGATCTGACCCTGCTCCTCTCTCTCCCCCCTAGATTGACGCTCCTGGAGGGCCATGACAGCATCTCGTCCCCTCTGCACCCCCAGTGCCTGGCATGGGGCTTGCCCACACTAGGTGCTCCTATGTGCTGAATGGATGGACAGAATGCTTTGAACTGACAAGAGTTGGCAGTTTTCAAGGCAAATGTTCTTTGGAAAAGAAGGAACCTCATTTATGCTTTCCTGAACCCTCCTGTGGGGTGATTAAGTTTCTAAAGAAAGGGCCCAGCTAGATACCTGTCTCTGAGGTCCCTTTAGGAAGACAGTGTCGTTTCTAAGACTCGCCCCCCCCACCCCACCACCATCACCCCGGAAAGCAGGCCACCAGCAAGCAACTATAATGCGTGTGAGTGACACAGCTCACGGGGCCCTACCTGGGTCTCCTCTCTTAGCCCTGCAGCCAGACCTCGATCAGATCTCATGCCCCTTCTCTTCTCAGCTGGCCAGACTTGGACATAACCCCAAAGGACTGAACGACTAACACCCTTTTAGCAGTGACCTCACCACATGCACCCAAGTGACTTCTGGAATGCCCTCTTCCTTAATAACCAAGTAAAGGACCCAGTTCCCAGTTTTCATCATGCGGTTCCTATAGCTCTTTATCCTTAAGATGTTGTCTAATATTTCTTTCCTGCAGGCTTGGGTGCGAAGGGGAGGCACCCCTCTTGGTTCTAAAGCTCCTTTCCAGTATCTTTCCACAAGGAATCCTTGAGTGCTATCTCTCTCTTCTTGGGCCTCACAGGCCTCCATGTTGCCTGGGTATGTTCCTAATTGCACATCTTTTCTCCCCTTCTCTCTTGTCTGTTTGAGAATCACAGAGCCCTGTTTCCTGGCCCATGAGGGAAACACTACAATCCCTTCAAATTCAGAAGACAATCAATCTGCTCATACAGGCTACTCTTTGACTTGTACCTGAAAAACAATTTACGTTTTCTTACCTTCACTCTCGCTATTCTAGAAAAAAGCCCTGGGGCTAATACTGCCACCACCTAACAACCCAAAAAGGCATTTCCCAAGCAAAATTGGAGCCTTCCTTTTGCCAAGGTCGTCCCCCCACGGCATGTTCCCCACCACTCTTCAAACTAGAATGCAAAAAGAGCTCCCAATTCTTTTTTTATTTTTTTAATATTTTATTTATTTATTTGACAGAGGGAGAGAGAGAGAGCACAAGCAGAGGGAGTGGCAGGCAGAGGGAGAGGGAGAAACAGGCTCCCCACTGAACAGGAAGCCTGAAGCAGGACTCGATCCTAGGACCCTGGGATCATGACCTGAGCCGAAGATGGACGCATAACCGACTGAGCCATCCAGGCACCTAGCTCCCAATTCTTTAAATAACAAATGTTACTTCTCTGTCTGTTGATACAGATTTTTATCTGTGGCTTTATATCATGGGACCTGCGGAAGGAGAAATCCACAGTCTCCACCCAGAAAAACGTTCATAGTGCCACCTGCCACAATATGGAGGAAAACTTGGAAAAGGAGCAGGGAAAAGTCATGTGCTCCCAGCCTCCTGCCCCTGAGCTCACGCCGTCATACCACACAACAGACATCCCTCCCATTCCGATCTCTCCCCCAAGTCATCCTTGACTTTACCTCCTCGTGTCACCCTTGCTAAAGCCTCCTGCTGCCCTCGAACCCAATTCCATTCTGTCCCACAATGGGGACAACCTGTCAGCAGCAATCTCCTTCTAAAGACTGTTTTCATTATAAGATCTGTGAACAGCGAATTTGATGGCATTAACACAGTTTCAGGAAGCTGGAACCGAGACAGAAGGGAAAGCATTTCTGTCCTGGGGAACTCCAGTTCCAACAGAGACCACACAACAAAGCAAGGCAAGTGCTCGTGAAGGGGTCCTAGTAGAAATCAAGGCTGTATTTTCCTGGTTGTCTATTCATCAGCATGTGAGCTCTGGCAAGTCAGGCCTGGGTAGCAATACTGATAGAAAGGAACACTTTCACAGCCTTATGATATGCCAAACACTGTTCTTTTTTCCCCAACAGATTGCCCATGAAGGAATTAGCTTTGCTGACTCCATTTTACCTATGAGGAAACTGAGGCACCATAAACAGGATGATTTGGATAGGGTTAGGTAACCTTAGGTACCTCTCCAGTCTGGCACCTAGATAAGAGATCCAAGGGAAGAGGGGCTGCGTCAGTAGGCAATGATTTCTACCCCTAGATACTGGTACCACGGGCATCTGCAAATCCTAGAGACACATTACTTTAAGGAAGTCCCTCTAACCAGCTTCTCTCCCAAAGAGCAAATGGCTTCTCTTAACCAGATTCACTCAAATATTAAAAATGTGGTGCTAGAAGCTGCATCAAAGAACCTTTGTATCAGAGGCAAGTCCAAATTCAGAAGTACATAAAAAACCGAACAGCGATCATTCCCTCAAATAAAACAGCTGCCCTTGTAACATTTCTGATATTGTCCCCAAGTACCTGGAAATGGACAAGTATATATACTAATGTCAACAATGTACATAACATCGAAGGCACAACTTGTTTGGATACACTGCAGTCATTTATTTGTCCATGGCTCTGTCCCAGTGAGCCATCAACTCAAGGACAGGGCATAGATCCCCAATGCCTGGCAGAGTCCCTGGCTAAATGTTTTTTGAGTGAATGAACGAACAAATGAATAAGTGAAAAAAGAAACACATGAGCGAATGAACATAGTTCCCCCCCCCAACGCCCCCATCGACGCCATATATGTTAAGTTGTATATGAAGTAAACCTCAAAAATGAATGACATCGATGCTAACGAGCAGTTTGACTTTAGTTTGATTGTTTTCTAAATTTCCTTTTCCTACAGCGAGACGACCTCAGAGATAGGGACCCAGGACTGCCAGGTGATTGATTGGCCTACAGAACCAATTGGAGAGCCCACTTGCTCCAAAATTGATGGCCCCAGCCCCACCGAGGTACTGCAGTTTTTCATTATATGAAATGGAAAAGTGATTTAATAATTCTTTCTGTCTTATATTGCTCTAAAGAATTTCAGACAGTTAAAAATTGCATGGATTTTTCCACCATCTGTGTGAGAGTGGGGGAAAAAATGCTGGTTTTGTTTTTCCTATTTTTAATATGAGCCAGATGAAACAAAAAAATTTGTTTCCCTGCAAACTGTAGGTCAAGTACCTATAGAAGCTCGGGGATGCTCTGTAAGTTATCATATTATCTTTCTTCCTTGACAGGATACCATTAGATGGTGTATCATTTCAACATTTATTATCTTTCATGTCCTTTTATCTTCACACTAGGATTTCTTTTAAAATTCCGATCTGTGCATTTGGTTTCATTATACAGCACTGTCTTTTACCAAACCAGTTTTTGAGTGGCTTTCAATATTCTTCAGTTTCACATTTGTCATATCAGCCTGCAACAGTGCCCCAGTTATGTCTGTTTTAGCTTGTTAAAAAGAAACACATCCAGGGAATGAAGTGTTGGGAGATCACACCTTTAAAGGTAAGCATTACGAGTTCTGGAGAAGTGGAAACGGCTCAGTGGGGAAAGGCAAGCACTGCAGAAAATAAAACAAAAATGTTGAAACTGAATGCAACAACTGGTGTTCGTTTTTTAGGATCGCGTCAATTGTTTTAACATCTGGAAACATTCCGGAGACTACAGCAATTTTCTCCTGTGGCCCATGTGGGGCTATGTCCCGATTCACAAACGGGTTGCCCAACCCTAGTGCAAAGTGGTCCAGAGTTTCCCCGGCTTTCAGAATCAGCAACATAAATAGCTTCTAGAAGAATATCAAAAAAGAAAGACAGAAAGAAAGACAGAGAGGAAGGAGGGAAGGAAGGAAGGAAGGAAGGAAGGAAGGAAGGAAGGAAGGAAGGAAGGAAGGAAGGAAGGAAGAAGGAAGGAAGGAAGGAAAGAAAAAGAAGAAAAGAAAAGAAAGAAAGCAAGCAAGCTTTCCGCTAACTCTCCTTAGTTGAAAATAAGACAGCCTATGTTTGCATGATTACCAGCAGCCTTGTGAAGCATCTCAACACTTTTTTAGGATGTTGAGTACTTTTTCAGGATCCATTTAGATGTCTTCATTTCTACCATAGCTTTACTAAGCTAAAGGGATTTACATCGCAGGAAATTTGAAGGGTTTTGGAGAAATTGCATCCAAGCCTCTACTGCAATGTTGTCGATTAGGGTTGCGTGAAGCATAACATCTTGGCCAGACTGGGAAGTGTCATTTCAGCAGAGCCCAACACCAACAAGAGCAGCGCGGGGCCCCGAGATCATCTCACACATGAATTCCACAAGACGTTGCTGTCCCACATAGTACTGACAAAGAGAAGAGCCTTCGAACAAAAGGCAGAGTCATACAGTAATTTTTATGCATCAGAGTGAAATGGACTTTAAAGAATTTCGAACAGTGCCTGGCTCAAGGAGTTGGGTGTGTGAACAAACAACAAAGGGGAAGACAAAGCAGGTGGAGGGGTGGGGGGGGGCGATGCCACAGAAACGATCGAAAGGTGGTTTGAAGTGTTGAAGACTGGATTTGTTTCCTCAGGCTGCCAGGGAATTGCCACAAATTGGGTGGCTTAAAACAATAGGAATTTATACTGTCCCAGTTCTGGAGGCTGGAAATCCAACAGCACGGTGTTGGCAGGGCCATGCTCCCTTGGAAGGGTCTAGGGAAGAATCCTTCCTTTGCTTCTTCCAGCTTCTGGTGGCTACTGGCAATCCTGGAAGTGTCTTGGCCTGTGGCCGCGTCTCTCCAGTCTCTGCCTCCTTCATCACCTGGCCTTCTTCCCGTGTGTATTTGACTCTCTGTGTTTATCCATATAAGGGCACTAGTCACTGGATATAGAGCCCCCCACCCCCCGCCCACCGATCTAGTACAATCTCATCCTAACTAATTATAAAAACCTGTAAAGACCCTATTTCCAAACGAGATCACATCCTGAGTTTCTGGAAAGGCATGGAATTTTGGGGGAGACACTGTTCATCCAATACAAAGATCAATCCTGATCTTGGAGAGCTTTGAAAATGTTCTCAGTCCTATTTGAGCTTTCAACCTTTCTAACATGGTCCTTCCAATTTCTTAAGTCTCACGGTACTCTTCAGACAACAAAGATAGACCTCTACATCTTAAACAACATGTTCACGGAGGATCCAACGCCCTCTTGGCCTCTAGGATAAAATGAAGTTTCCTACTTTGGCAGTCAGACCTCTGAAGGGTTTTGGCTACTGACTGTGGCCAAGCTGGTCTCAGACCTTAACACCAGGTGGGATGAGTTGAGGAGGAATTTATTATGGTGTGAAGATTCCATACACTTCTTGGACTGACTATCAGTCAGCAGAAAGCATGTGTGGAAATATATAATCCATAGAAAGTGTTCAACGAAAGTAGAATTAAGGCTAAATCATGATTTAATTTTTGTTCAGACAACTTTGAAAAATTATTACACCAGTTGAGTTTAAATTAAGCTTATATATATAATTTATATATATAAATTATATATAAACATAATTATATTATATTAAAAGAATCAAAATAATAGGGACTTAAACAAAGTAAGCTATTTCTCCCTTTCTGTTACGTAGAAGTCCAGAAGTAAGGAGTCATCTATCCATGCTGCATGGAAACCTATCTCCTCGGAAAGGATTGGGCTCCTTTCAGCTCACCATCCACCATCCTTAGTGATGTAAGGCATCATTTTCATGGTCCAATATGGCAGCATCCATTTGCCAATATAAAAAAGGGTAATGAAATGGGCATATATACGAGATGACTTTTAAGCTTGGATTCACATGAGCCAGGCATGCTAAACCTGCTGGTCATGCCTTCAGTAGAGCCTTATCATTTCTTGCCTCCACACTGAGTGTAGATGATGAATCCATGAGGGAGGGGTACGTACCTTCGTGGTCTGCCGAAAAATCAATAGGTACCTACCTTCATTCGACACGTAAGGATACTATTCTTATTTTTAATTTTCAGATCTAATTTGCATACAATAAAATGGATGTACCCTTTTTCAGTGTACAGTTTAGTAAGTTTTTGCCAAATATGGATATCTCTGTGACTACTACCACAGTCAAGGTATAGAGTATTTCTACCACCCCAAAACATCCCCTCGTGCTCACCCTTGTCAATCTCCCTTCGCCTTTCTAGGCAAACATTGATCTGATTTCTATCAATATAGGTTATTTTTTCCTATTTTAGAGCCTCCTCTAAGTGAAATCAGGAGGAAGTATGTGTTCTTTTCTATCTGGCTTCTTTTGCACAGTAAAACGTATTCAAGATTCCACCATGTTGTTGTACGCATCAGGAATTAGTTTCCTTTTTACTGGAGAGCAGTGTTTCAGTGTATGGGGGCACCATAACTGGCTCATCCATCATGGCAGCCATGGAGTCTTTGATTATCTCCAGTTTGGGGTTATCATCACTAAGGTGCTCTGACCAATCTTGTATAAGTCTCCATGCGGACATGTTTTTATTTCTTTCAGGTATAGATCCAGGAACAAGAATTGCTGGCTTATATAGTAAATGTATGTTTATCTTTATAAAAAACAAAAACTGTTTTCCAAAGCACTTGTATGTTTCACCCATCCCATCAGCAGTGTTCGAGAGTTCTAGTTATTCCTAACTCTTCCAAAATGTGATTGTAAGTCCTTTTAATTTTAACAATTCTAATGGGTATATAGTGGCACCCCGTTGAGCTTTTAATTCTCATTTCCCTGATGACTAGCAATGTTGACCATTTGTTCATATCCGTATTGATCATCTTATATATTCTTTTGTTAAATGTTCAAATATTATGCCCATCTTTTTAGATTATTTGCCATATCAGTAAAAGTTATAAGAGTTCCTTATATATTCTGGACACAAGTCCTTTGACATATGTATGCCTTTTGCATATTTTCATCTAAATTCGTGAAGATTTTCTCCCATACTTTCTTCTAGAACGTTCATATTTTAACTTTTATAGTTAGGTCTATGATTCATCTCAATTTTTTCTCTTTATATGGCATGAGATAGAGATTGGAGTTAGTTTTTTCTTTGTTTGTTTCTCTTTATGAATGCCTATTTCTTACAGCACCATTTATTAAAAGGAGTATACTTTCTCTGTTGAATTAACTTAGTATCTTTGTTAAAAATCAAATACAGGTGCATCTATTTATGAACTCTCTATTCTGTCTTATTGAACAATACATCTGGCCTTCTACAAGCACTATGTTGTCTTGTTTATTACATCTTTGTAATAAGTCTTTAAATCAAGCAGTGTTAGTCCTCTGACATCTTCCCTATCAAAGTTGTTTTGGCTCATCTATGTTCTTTACATTTCTGAACAAATAAAATCAGGTTTCCAGTTTTTAAAATAAAAATCTTTCTGGTGGTTTTTTGGTAGAAATTGACAACATGATTCTAAAAATTTTATGGAAATGCCAAAGACCTAGAGTAGCCAAAATGACCTTGAAAGAGAAGAACAAAGTTGGAAGACTAACATGACCTGACTTGAACACTTAGTACAAAGATACAGTCGTCAATACAATGGAATATAGTACACATCAGGGTATAAACATGTCACTGGAACATAAATAGATGTACACACAGGTGGACAATTGGTTTTTTGTTTGTTTGTTTGTTTAAAGATTGTATTTATTTATGTGACAGACAGAAAGGACAAGTAGGCAGAGAGGCAGGCAGAGGGAGAGGGAGATGCAGGATCCCCAGTGAGCAAGGAGCCCATGTGGGGCTCGATCCCAGGACCCAGGGATCACAACCTGAGCCAAAATTAGCCGCTTAACTGACTAAGCCACCCAGGCACCCAGAACAATTGGTTTTTAATAACGTTGCAAAAGCAATTCTGAACAAATTGGAGCAATTGGATACCCACATACAAAAAAAAATTAATTTTAATTTCTAATTTGGAAAAAGATGCCCAATATCTGTTAATGGACTGACTGTGTCTGCCCTTCTCATTCATATATTGAATCTCTGTCCCTCAACGTGATAATATTTGGAGATGGGGCTTTTGAGGTGGTAATTAGAACTAGATGAGGTCATGAGAGAAGCACCCTCAAATTCAGATAGTGGCCTTAGAAAAAGAAGAAATCTCTCCATCTCAGTCTCCTTTCTCTCTCTCTCTCTCTCTCTCTCTCTACTCCCTCCCATCCCTCACATGTCCTCACTGAAATAAATCCATGTGAGAATGTAGCAAGGGGTGCCTGGGTGGCTCAGTCAGTTAAGTGTCTGCCTTTGGCTCAGGTCATGACCCTGGGGTCCTAGGATCGAATCCCAAGTTGGGCTCCCTGCTAAGCGGGGAGTCTGCTTCTCCTTCTGTCCCTCACCCATCCCATGCTCCTCTCTCTCTCTCTCTCTCAAATAAATAAATAAAATTTAAAGAACAAAATGTAACACAAGAAGATGCACATTCTCAAGCTTGGAAGAGAATCATCACCAGAACCCAACCGTTCTAGCACCTTGACCTTGATTTCTAGGCCTCAGAACTATAAGAAAGCCACCCAGTCTGTGAACTCTTTTGCGGCACCTCTAGTAGATTAAGACAATGTCATTAGTCATTAGTCATTAAGGAACACAACTAAAACCACAGAGATACCACTACATACCTATTAGAAAGCTAAAATTAAAAGGACTGACCATACCAAGAATTGGTAAGAATGTGAATGAACTGGAAACTCCTAATTACTGCTGATGGGACCATAAAATGGTATGACCATTCTGGACAACAATTTGAGTTTCTTAGAAGTTTACATACACATCTACTACATAATCCAGACATTCTACTTTTAGGTAACTACTAAAAAGAAATGAAAGCAATGACCATACAAATATTTATACATAAATCTCATATCAGCTTTCATAAACAACCCAAATGTCCACCAACATGTAAATGGTTAAACAAACTGTGGTATATCCATTCAATAGATTACTGACCAGCAATTAGAAAGAATCAATATCGATCTATTCTCCAACACGGAAAAGTCTCAAAATAATTATGGTGAATGAAAGATGCAAGAAAGAGGACATACAGTATGGTTTTGTTTATGTAAAATTGCAAGAAAGACAAACACTGTAGAGAGACAGAGAGCATATCAGTGGTTACCTGGATGGGGGCGGTTTGGAAAAGGGTAAGAGGGAGAAATTAAAGATGCACCAAGAAACTCGATGACGGATATGTTCATTAGATAGGTCAAGGGTTGAAAACTTTTTTCTATCAAGAGCCAGATAGTGAGTATTTCTGGCTTTGTAACTATGTATTTAGTCTCTGTTGCAACTACCCAACTCTGCCACCATAGAACAAAAGCAGCCATAAACAATATGTAAACAAAAGGGCACAGCTGGTTTCCAGTAAAACTTTATTTGCAGAACAGGTGGTCAACTATATTTGGTCCATGAGCTCTAGTTTGCCTACCCCTGAGCTAGACAGTAGTAGTGGTTTCATAGGTGAATACATACACCAAATTTATCAAGTTGTACATAATGTGCAATTTATTATATGTCAATTATACCTCAATAAAGCTGTTATTTAAAAAATAGAAGTAAGAAAAACAAAGTCCCTGAATCTGATTGTCTTGTTATTCACAACTATCCATCTCACCCCTTAAGATGACTGTACCTCCACTTCATTTAGATTTGACTTATACAATGCCCCCGGGGTAAGCAGAGTATACTTTCCCATCCATGTGAAAGCAGAAACTTTAATGATATATTTTGCTTTGTGAGTTACATTTCTCCCTTCTACCTTGAGAAGAGAGAGTCCCAAGTGAGAAGAAACGTGGAAGCAATTCGCACACACCTTGGACCAGATTCTTAGTCTACCCGTAATCTACATTAATGTCACAAGAAATAAACGTTTGTAACTGGAAACCACGGAGACAATGGGATTGTTTCTTACAGCACTGAAAACTGACTAATATACTTCCCAAATACTTTCCCCAGCCCTCAAGTTTGGCTTCTCAATTCTTTCCTGAATGATATACACAAATTCACTAATTCATTTTTATGGGCTGTTTCCAATACACGAGGCACTGCCGACACTGAATATATCCATAGTCTCTACTCACAAGGAACATGCAGTCAAATGAGAAAAGCAGACCAGAAATAGGAAAATGTGAAAAGGCGTGGTTCTGACCTTAGGAACACGAAGGAGAAAGTGTTGGATCAAACAGAGGGAGCTGAAGGCACTGAGGGACAGATCAAAGCAGATCTCCCCACAGAATTTAACCTGGGAGCTAATCCTGAAAACTTGAATAAGAATGTTCCAGGCCAAAAAAGGCTCAAAGGATGCAGACAGGAAGTTGTCCCCAGCAGTGGAGATATTTTGGGCAAAAGTTTTCAAAGCTTATTTTGCTCCTTTCTCTGTGTATCTGTTAATGACTTTTCACCATAAAGGCTCTGGAAAAGGTGTACCATTTTTCAGAGGATACCTTCTCTTTATTCACTGTAACAAGTTGCTCACCCCTCAACACTGCAAATAAATATGTTATAAAAAGTGAAGTTTCGACATTATGGTTTCAGGCAAAGACTCATTCAACAATTTCCTTGACACCACATTTTCTGGTTAAAGAATACCACTGGGGACAAAATTGAATTCACATTTGAATGAACCCAAATCATTTTGCTTTATGTACACCAAACAAGAGTGATGAAGAGGTAGTGTCTTCTACGACTTTTTAGTCCGTTACGAATATGCATTATTTCCATATGCTTCGATGCACTAGTATAATTAGCCTTTATTTTGTTTAAAGGTGTTTTCTTTGCTATTGTTTTTTTTAAGTATATCTTGAGTGCAAGATAACCACAAGTTCCCCCTAAGTTATAATATACCTAAAAAAAATAATGCGTAAAAGAAAAGAAAGCATTTTCTAAAGAATGACTCCTGGTAGCGTCCACCAGCTACCATCTACTATTAAGTCTTTGATTCTTCCTTTGGCAAATACAATGATTCTTCACTTTACTGACAAAGAAAGCTTATATATTTACTTTCAAGTTGCTCTTATGACAATATGAATTAAAGGTCCTGAAACCAATCACAGTAGGCGGGATGGGGGCAGATTTTTCCCATACCATGGAACACTTCTTCACAACCCCAGCTGGGTGTCCTACGGTTCTACTCAATTGTGGCACTATCTACTCGGAGGCAGCATCAGATCCCATGGTGAAAGGCTCAGTCCTACAAGACCACGCCTTCCCACCTCACTTCATATGCCAGTCTGAAGCCCAAGTTGTCACCTGGGCTTCTGACCATGGGCTATAGATTGGAGGTTTCAATGGACCCCTTCCTTGGATTAGGTTAATTTGCTAGAGTGGTTCATGGAATTCAGAGAAATATTTTACTTACTAGATCATAGTTTATTATCAAAGAATGCAAGTCAGAAATAGCCAGATGGAATAAATGTGTAGGCAAGGTATAGGGAAAGAACAAGCCAGTCTCCCAAATCTTCATACTCACCAACCCAGACGCTCTCTGAATGCCATCCTTTTGAGTTTTTATGGAGGCTTCATTACATAGACGTGATTGATTAAATCACTAGCCATTGGAGAATGAGTCAAGCTCTATCCCTCTCCCCTTTCCAGGGGGTCAGAGAGGTGGGACTGAAGGTTCCAATCCTCTAATCACAGAGTCTGTTCTCTTGGCAACCAGTCCTGTCCTTAGGAGCTGTCTAAAACTTGCCTCATTAACATAACAAAAGGCTTTTGGGGGGGGGGTCTCATCATTTAAGAAATTCCAAATGTTTTAGGAACTCTGTGCCAGAAATGGGAACAAAGACCCAAATATATATTTCTCATTATAAATCACAATATCAGAAGCTTCTTTTCATTGTTCAGTTAATGTATTTTTCTCTCGGTGAAAATCGCTGGGATGAAATTTACCGTATTTTTTCTTACTAAAAGAACGGAATGATTTCCTTCATTCAACAGGTTTTTTTCTCTTAGAGACAAGGCTTGGGGGGAACAAATTGAAGAGGCTAAGCAAGGGACAGGTACACAATGTGGCCTGATTTCGATGAGGGACACACTTTTAAAATGTACCAGAATTCCAGTTTCCCTTGTCTCTCTCAAATTCTTTGAGGAGATTCAAGTATGTAGTCCCCAATGCCTGGGCACCCCTCGTCCTTCTTCCAGCCATCTTCCTTTGGGTCCCTTCTCTTCTACCTCACTCAGCTGGGGGGCTGTGGACCTTTGAGCCCCATACTCTCCCCAGAGAAAAGTAGGGAACAAAGCAGACAACACCTACATGCTGCGATACAGGAATGGAAGGAGGAACTCCAGGAAGCCCCTCGGCTTGCTATCTTGTGTACATAGTACATAAAGAAAACTGATGACTGTTCTTTATTTCTGTAAAATCTCTTGATTGGCCTAAACTAATCCTACCCTTCTACTCTTGGTTTCTCTCCATGGAGCCTGTGTCTCCATGAGGTCTTCTTGGCCACGCATCCCATCCCACTCTATTCTCTCTGTCCCTAGGATCCTCCTGCCCCTTCCCTCACTCTTTCTACCCACTTGAAAATTCCAGACCTCAAGTTCTCTGTATAGCATGTCTCTCGTCTCTGCAGTACTTTTGTACGGATATACAATGAATATAGATGTAGCCTTAGATTGTTCCAGAAGAGTTTCGTTTTGGCTCCCTGGTGAGACCCAAGGAAGGTCAAGGTTCTCTGCATCTGCAGCCCCGTATTTAGCACACAGGGTGCCCTGTTGTGCCGAGAGGAGAACGGAAGAGCCCCACGCACAAGTCTTACCATTTACTGTAGCGCCACCCGTTCGCTGTGTGACTTGCTTACCTCTCCGGGACCCAAGCTTACACCATCATGTAACGATGCAAGATAGAGAGATAAAAACACGTGTGTTGATCTTTGCTGTCTTTTCTACATCTGAAAGCCCTGCTGCCAGTAAACAATTTGCTACCAGACTCTACTGTCAGAGGACATCGTTTACAATTAAGTTTTAATCATAAAATTCTCTTCCGCTCCTTCCCTTCTGGAATTTTCTCTAAAGGGTCTAATCCAAAAAGGGGCCATCAAAAGTCCATCAGATTAGTGCATGACCTTTGCTTGTAGTTGAACTCCAGGTCCCCATCATTGTCATCACGACATGCACGTTGCGTGCGTGACACATGCGCACACACAGCACTTGGACTGTACCTAGGACAAATTGTTGTTTGATAGATTCACAAGGATTGACTTTTACATATGTGTCCTTAGCAAGGTTATAGGAGGAAAGAGATGGAGCGAAAGATTCAGACAAGGAACAATGGAAAATATTATGCCACTGTGTAAGTGTTCCACGGGTGTAGAAATCAGAATATTTGAGATAGTCTAGAGAGGAATGTCGCTAGGGGCAATGACCTGAAATCAAGTGGAGAAAATGTGGAGCTGAGCAGGAAATTTCCCAGTTGGCCTGTTACACCAGGCTTGACAGCCCCAAGGAGCCCGTGGAAGCTCGTGTCATTAAAAATCTCTTGCAGTTATATGCTGCTAATGGGAATAATCCCATTTTGCAGGGATTAGAGAATGTCTTTTAGGCCCGACAGCTCAACCCCTTCACTTTTCAAGTGAGAACACTGGGACCCAGACAAGAGAAATCACCTTTGCAGACTGAGTTATACTTGAACCTGACTCCACGCGCGAACTCTGCTTTCTCACCTGCTATTCCTGAAAAACCCAGGTGCTTGCCCCAAACTTCCTCTACAGTGGCCCCCAGGCCACCACAGACAATTTGCAGTCCCCACCTTCCTTGCTGTGTAGGAAACACCTGGCACAGGTAATAGCTCCCTTTCCCTCACAACATCGCTTCCGTGGCTGCCACGATCCGAACCACCAGTTTTCCGGCTGCTTCTCCAGCTTATGCTTCCTAGTTGTCTAGATCAGGGTCCTTCTCAAGGCTCAGCCTCAGCCTTCTGGCTTTTCACTCCCCCCACCTCCCCGGGTAGTCAGGACCCCAAGCACAGGGTCAGCACTCCCAAATGAGTATCCCCCATCGCCGTCTCTTGTCTCATCCCTGGGTTTGAGGAGCTCCGTCCGCTCCCCAGCAGGTCTGCCTGTGTGCATCTCAGGGGACTCTCAAAGCCAGCACAACCGGCCCCAAACACCGACTTACACTGCTCTCGCTCCATCCTTCCCCATCATGGGACTGACTCCACAATCCGCGTGTGCCTCCACCAGAACCCCGGGCATTGCCCCCTGACACCATGTCCCTCTCCAAGTCACGTCCATGCTGCCTCCTACACGCCTCCTTCAGCCTGCGCCCTGCTCTGGCCCACCGCCATCCCCCACCCGGGTACCTGCTCAGTGCTGTCCCTGTACCTCCCCACCCCTGTTGCCACTAAGTCGCCCTCGGTGACTTTTTAAAGTGAAAAGTAGAGCCTGCTACTCCGCACTTAAAAGCCTTCCATTAGTTTAGTCCCATCGCCCTTAGGATAAAGCCCAAAGGTCCTGCACTGGCTGGTCCCAGCCTCCTTCCTCAGCCTCATCTTGTAATTGCCCCCTAAGCGTTCCTCCAGACCCTCCAGTTCCTCCCCCACTCTAGCCTGCGATTCATCGGTCAGGTTGCACAGAAGCCACATCTCCTGGGAAGCATCCCCTGGTCCCCCCCAAAGAGCTCGGGTCTCCAGGTCTCTTGCCTTCACTGCATTCTCCTCCTTTATTGTGATGTCATCATAGAGATCTAAAACATCTGCCTCCTCGCTCTGGACCATGAGCTCTAGTCAGGCTCATGGTCAGGCGTGCCTACTTTGTTCCTGTGCCCCGGGGCCAAGCACTGAGCACCCCATGTAGCAGATATCCAGCCAGAGTTCTGGAGAGCCAAGCAACATGATGTCTGGACACTGGCCTCGCTGGAGCCTGCTTTTCCCGCCTTTCTTCATGCTCTCCCCTTCAGCGGAAGGTTCAGAGGGGTGAAAGAGACCACCGAATGGGGTCTGAGGATCTATTCAACCCACACGCTCAGTGAGCATAGGGGAGCTTGGGGACACAGCAGCTGAGCAGGTGGCCGTGGGAGCCTGGACGCTGGAAAGGCAGAGACTCGGTGAACAGCGTGCACGGGGCACCCGCTGTGGGCAGACCCAGAAAATCGCGCGCGCGCGCAATTCTGCTAGAACAGCGTAAAGTCCTCGTAAGAGAACTGAACTGACGCCTCTAAGTTACAAGACGGGGCCTGGAAACAAGAAGGCCCCCTCTGAGCCCAGCGTATCTGCTAACTTTCCCATCCTGCGGCTGCGCGCCCTTGCCCTTGGGAAGTCCTTCATGCTCTCTAAAGCTTGGCCTGTCCATCTGCGAAATGGAAGTAAGCACCTGGTTTCGGGCCGCGTCAGAGGGCCACTGAGACCATCAGGTGTGATGTGTGAGGCCAGGTTGTAAACCGTAACCCCCCCTTGTGAAGGGGCGGGCCCAGACACAGAGGCAGAGAAAGCCCGCGAGATCTCAGGCCAGGTGACTCCGGCCGGGGTTTGTTCGTCCAAAAAACTCCAGGGCTCCTGACGCCGCAAATCACCCCGGCTGTGGACCCAGGCAGCACCAGGACCTCAGTCAGATTCCATAAGGACTCCAGGGCCGAAGAGGTCCATGGGGTGGGACGGTGTCCGTACGGAGCCGGAGCAGGGACCTGTGGGCGGCCCGACGCGTGCAGAGCGGCGCGAGGGCTTGCTGTCACCTGCTGGTCTACTCAGGCTGAGCCCCACGTGGGACTTGTTCAAAGCTGTCACTCTAATTACAGCTTTCCAGAGCCGTCTCCGGCCCTCACCCAGGCCCCGGAACCCCACGGCTGTCTGCTAAATGACACAGAAACCCTCATGACTCACTGGAGGTCCCTTGTCTACACTGACGGGGTACGGTCAGAATCAGCCCTGATTTGTATAAACCCAGCATCCGCTGTCTCCAAGAATCACTCAAGTCTTCAAATTCAAGGAACGACTCTTACTTCAGTATTAAAAGAAAGATGGCTCAATACCCCCATCCCATGTAAAACGAGAAATTCAGCATTTCCCATGCCTGGTACCTTCAAGGGACCCACAAACCTGGGGCAAGTCACTCTATTTCATTTTCCTGCTTCTGCCAAATTGTCCCCTTCAAACCTCACCTCCTACACCTAGAATCTACTCTCCATGGCTTTCTGACCTGGATCCAACCTGGAACCAGCCTTTTCCCTTGATTGCCCACAGCACCCGCCGTCCGACTTTATCCAGAGCCCTGTGACTCTGTTTCCCCACCTGTGAAATGGGCACACTGTTTGTATGTACTATTGTGATCGCTGAGTTAATACAGTGTAGCTCTTAGGATGGGCTATGAGCCATTACTGTCATCTCTCCGTCTACACGCTGCTTCTCAGCTGCCTCCATAAGCTACAAAACAGAAGGGACTCAGCTGGCAAAAGAAGCCCTATGAATGGCCAGCGAGCTTAGACATCCCTTCTAGCTTAGACGGCCTGGGCTGCCAGACTTTAAGCTCGAGTTTTGAAAGTATAAACTTGACACCTTCTGCCCCCGAATCCACAGGGAGCTTGTTAAAAAACGCAGATTCCTGGCCGCCTTCTAACCACTGAGTCGGGGTCAGTCCCTGGCCTGGGGTTTAGGACTCTGCATTTTAACCCCATTCCTCTCGCTGCTGTCATTCACCCACCCAATCCGGCAGATCGGGAGTCACCCCAGAGTGGAGACCGACGGCCAAGTGGGGGGCAGAATGCTGAAGTTACAAAGAGCCAGATGCCTGGATGGTGATCTCAGTTCCACCCCTTACTGGCTGTGTAAACTTGGGAAAATTGCTTAACCTCTCTGTACTTAAATGTTTTCATCTATACGATGTTACGAAGCTTCACTCAGTTAATGCTTTTAAAGATCTCAGAACAGTGCTTGGCCACAGTAAATGCTAGATGAATATTAGCTGTTTTGTTCCTAGCGGAAGAGAGGTCATGCCTAAGGGCTGGATACTCCCTGAGCCACGGGGTCCCGGACTCTTTGTGTTGGGAGACAGGACACAGCCTGCTGCGCCCTGCCCTCGAATCTGAGTATGCTAACCCACAGACCAGGGGTGCTCATGTATTTTTTGCTTCCCTGTGAAAATCTGAGGGACTGAAAAATCGCCAGCCTCACTATTTGCTGGGAGTTGCTTATCCACTTCAGGGCACAGAGTAGTGGTTTGCAACCTTTGCTATATACTAGAATCACCTTGGTAGCGCAGGGGAGGGGGGGGATGGGGGGACAAGGTGGGGAGGGGGGGCATTAAGAAATACTGATGCTTAGGCCCCACCCCCAGAGATTCTGGTATAATTTTCAGGGATTGGACCTGGGCATTTGGAAGCTTTGAATGTTTCCCAGGTGATTTCAATATGCAGCCAGTTGAAAACCACTACGGGGTTAAGATATGGGGTTAAGTAAAAAAAAAAAAAAAAAAAAAAGATATGGGGTTAAGTTACGACCCTGTGATAGGAGGTAGGTTTTTCCCAGGGTAAGAGGGGGATATTATCATTTCCACTGTCAATCTTTCTACGCAGAGACGGACCCTCAGGCAGAAAATCTCAATCATTCAGAGGTGGGTCTTAAACCTGTA
Organism: Nasua narica; assembly: GCA_028533885.1. Classification (NCBI taxonomy): domain Eukaryota; kingdom Metazoa; phylum Chordata; class Mammalia; order Carnivora; family Procyonidae; genus Nasua; species Nasua narica. Next base: position 83,104,503 of record CM052810.1, on the reverse strand, counting down.
GAGTGGGGACTCTCATCTCTGTCTGGGCTCTTTGGTCCTGGAGCTGGTCGCAAGTTCAAAGCCAGCCTCTTCTCTGGGGAAGCAGGCTGGGAATCGAGTAAGGTGGCAATGGGCCCCAAGAGAGTGGTTGGTTTGGGTGCTTCTGGTTTAGGCTCTCTTAATAAGGTCGCAGTTGACTTAAGGCTGCATTCGTCTGAAGGCACGATTAGGCTAAGTGGTCCCTACGTCATTCAGTTCAAGGGAGAGAGAGACAGAAAGACCGAGACGGAGGGAGGAGGAGGAGGGAGAAAAGAAAACCACAGTGAAGTCACACACCATCCCTTGGGCCGCATAGGTGGTCAGAAGCGAGTTGCTAAAATTACACTCCATGGGACTTAGGCCCCACCTTTGGAGGGAAGGATTGCCCAAGAATTGATGGACATATTTCAAATCCACTGTACTCTTCATGCTCGGGTTTTAAATAAAATTACTTCTCTTGGGCTCCTGGGTGGTTCAGTCCGTTGAGCGTCTGACTCTTGATTCTGACTTAGGTCGTGATCTCAGGGTTGTGAGTTTGAGCCCCGTGTTGGGCTTCACCCTGGCGGTAGAGCCTGCCTAAGATCCTCTCTCTCTGCCCCTCCCTCCACTCCACTCCCCGTCACATGCCCGTGCTCTGTCGCTCAAAGAAAGGAAGAAAACAAGGAAGGAAGGAAGGAAAGGAAGGAAATTCCCAGTGCCTGTCACAGGGACTGGTCCCCACAAGAGTCTCTAAATGTTTTTCAGAGTGGCTCCAGCTTAGCTATTAGCTGAGTGATCCTGGGTGAGCGAGGCTTCCCTTCCATGGGAAGGACACCTCCTACCATGTCAGAGTCTAGTGGAAGCTTCTTTACAGCATAGCAGCTGGTCTCTAAGAGAGCAGAAGCAGAAGCTATCAGACCTCTTAAGGGCTAAGCCCAGAACTAACACAATGTCGCTTTTCCCACACTGGGTAAGTCACAGACCAGCGCAGATTTACGTGTAGAGCAAACAGCCTCTGCCGCGGGATGGGAAGAATGGTCTATGTTTGCAAGAGACGGAAGGAATCATTGCTCATCATTTCTACCACCGCAATCAAAGAAATTTGGAAAATTGTAAAATTAAAGTAACAGAGATTTGTCTTTGTGTCTTACCTGCGGGAATTCTCAAAGTCTTTTAAATAGCCTTAGTCATTAGGAGTCTCCGAGAAGTCGATATCGTTCACGAAATTTCCCAAACTTACCGAACCATAGAATTGCTGGTGGTTGTTTTTGTTTGTTTTTTCATCTTGCAGAACTAGGATTGCACAAAACACAAAATCTTTAATGGTGCTTCCAACCTTAAAATCTTTTGATTTCCAAACAGAATGGGTTTTTTCCAGTATGGATGAGGAAAAAAAAAAAAAATGGCCAGGTCACAGAGTCCCTGGCAGCAAGTTTCTTTGGTGCTGTCAGCTCTGGGGAAAGAGAGTGTCCTCCTTTCCCCTGGTTCTTTAACTGCTTTCTTTTTGGCTGATTGGACTCTCTTATCCCACCCCCTTCCTGCTGTGGGTAATTCTTGTCTTTGCTAAGGGTCTGAACAAACCATCCAAAGTGAAAGAAGTGATGGGAAAATCACCCTGGAGCTTTGCAGAAAAATAAACCTCCGCCCAATACCTCTCTGCTTTCTAGAGAGCCAAGTTCATTGTCTTTATCAGCTTGCCGCTCCGAGCCAGACCTACCCATCAACGTGGCTCTCCCTGGCACCTGCTCCTCCCCATCGCCAGCTGGGGTCTTGCATGGGTGGGGGCACCCTCCCCTGAGCTGAGCTCCCTACCTGCTGAGATACCGCTCACAGGGAGGGACACACGTGGGGCCGGGTCCTGCTGGTCTCCAGTGCTCCAGAAGCCACCTATCATCCCAGGGAAGCTCTTGATGAGCTCCCGGGATGCTGAGATGAGAGTTCCCCATGGAGAGACCTGCAAATTCGTGGAGAGAAGATCACCTCCTCAGGGCCTGCTCGGAATCATCACCGTGAGATCCTCCAATGAATGAATTTCCACATTTAGAGATGGGGCCCCGGAGCATATCTTGGAAATCAAGTGACTCGCACACACATAAAGGTGAAAATCACCAAGTTTTGTTTTTTCCCAGAAGCAGAATGGGATAAAGACCAAAGAGAAACCTGGAAGGCACAAGGAAAAACCAAAGAGTGAAATTGAAGGGTTGGGATAAATGAGAGCTGGGGTTTCTTCCTGCTGCTGAAATTCTTTTTTCTGCCTAATGACCCATCTCCCCAGAGCTAGAGGGATCTATAGAGAACAAGTCACTTTGGTCACCTTGTATTTTTTTCTTTTTTCTTTTTTTTCTTTTCTTCCTTTTTTTCTTTTTCCTTTTCTTTTTTTCTTTCTTTCTTTTTCTTTCCTTCCTTCCTTCTTTCCTTCCTCCCTCTTTCTTTCTTTCTTTCTTTCTTTCTTTCTTTCTTTCTTTCTTTCTTTCTTTCTTTTTTCTTTCTCTCTTTCTTTCTCTCTCTCATGGACAGGAAGGCAAAGAAAGAAGATGGGCAGGTGAGCAGAAATAGAGCTAGAGATTATCTGTGGGTTTTCATTTTCTGGGTTGTATGGGTTCCCTGTGACCATTCTACTTTTGGGGTGGGTGGGGAACCTTTGGAAAATACAAAGAAATAGAAAGAAAATAAACTTGCTTGTAATCCCATCACCGGAAGATAATATGTAATAGTTGAGTATATTTGTTTTCAGAATTTTATTGTATTTATGCATATATATTACATATAAGCAGTATGTTCTCGATTTTGTTAAAAATATGTGTGCATATGCATGTATTTTATATATGTATATATATGTATATACAGTCGACCCCTGAACAACGCGAGTTTGAACTGGATGAGTCCATTTACGTGTGGATTTTTCTCCATACAGTACAGTGCTGTAAATGTATTTTCTCTTCCTTAAGATTTTCTTAATAACATTTTCTTTTCTCCAGCTTACTGTGTTGTAAGAATAGAGCATAGAATATGAATAACACGCAAAGTATGTGTTAATGAACTGTTTATGTTGTTGATAAGGCTTCCGGTCAACAGTAGGCTATTAGTTAAGTTTTGGGGGAGTAGAAATTTACAGGAATATTTTTTCCTTTTTTTTATTTTTATTTTTTCAGTGTTCCAAGATTCATTGTTCATATATTTTTTAAAGATTTTATTTATTTATTTGACAGAGAGAGAGATATCACAAGTAGGCAGAGAGGCAGGCGGGGGGAGGGGGGGAAGCCCGCTGAGGGGCTCGATCCCAGGACCCTGAGATCATGACCTGAGCTAAAGGCAGACGATTAACTGACTGTGCCCCCACAAATATTTCTGAGTGAGTCGGGGTTTGGCACCTCTATTCTCCTTGTTTGGGTCGCAACTGTATACTGTAGTACTGTGAACACACATATATGTACCTCTAACAAAACTGAGAAAATGCTGCATATGCAGTTTTGTGTCCTGCTTTTTTACTCTGAGAATGTGGCAATGTGGAGTGTGTACTATTCCATCAGCGTCTGTACCTTTCCCTACTTTATTTGCATATATCTGTCAGAAATACTTGTGCATGAGCCTGAGTCTCTGATTATCTCAAGAGGCAATGTCTCTTAACAATGAAATTATTTGACTATATAAAAGATTTTGAGGGTTCTAATACACACAGAGAAATTTACACTTGAGAAACATTGTACGAAATTTTATTCTAACCAGAGTGCCATTTAATCACTGCTTTATTTGTATTAACAGATCATTTAATTCTTTCCAATATGAAAAGAGCAAAGTCGTATCTGGTTCTTGTGCTAATTTTCATCTCACTGACTAGTAGTAAGAACGACATATTTTCACAGGTATGTTCGGCTTCTTCAATTCTACTCACTAATTATGTAGTCAGGGTCTTTAAGTAGGGATCTTAAAATATTTCTTATGCTTCACTTATTAATTTTAAGAGCCTTTTTATATATGAGATATTCACCCTTCTCCTCAACGTTTTTCTGTTTTTTTCAAATTGCCACTTGCGTTTTGAGTTTTTTATGGGATCAAGTTCATTTTTTTTCTATTTTTTTCTTCTACTTTTTAAAAAGTTCTTCCTGATGCCCAAATCAATGAAATGTTTTGTTTTTCCCACTTTATAATCTGCTATTTTATGTTGCAATCTTTAGTCCAATCGGAATTTTAGTCTGTCGTCCGATGGTGAGTGTGGAGGTGATCTTTTTCTCCCAACTAGCAGTGTGTTTCCTTGCTTCTGTGTCCCTGATTGGCTGGCTAGAGAACTTTCAGCGCTGATTACTTTGAAATTTTAATTTGTACATTGGAATTACAGCTTTAATATGTATTAATATTGGGTAGAGTAAGCCCCTTCTCCGGGCTTTTATCCGTTCTGGCCACATTGTTCTTCTAGATGAACTCCAATCATTCTATCATGTTTGAAAGGATCTATTTTAAAACTAACTGCTATTTTGAAAGGAATGAACATCTTTGCAATGTACCACTTGCTTTTCAAAAGCATGAAGTTTATTCAGAAACTTTGTATCTCTCGGTGAAAGCTCACTTCTCTTCCTGTAGCTTCCAGGCATGTCTTGTTATTGTTTTGCTTAACTACTCTGTTTTCAGCTGCTACAAGGACTTTTTTTTACCCTATTATCCTTTTAACTGGATATTGCTGGCATTTGGGAAATCTAGTGTTGTTGCCTATTTCTCTTGCATCAGGCGATTTTGCTGAACTTTCTTATCAATTCTAAAAGATTTTCTGTCAATTACCTTGGGTTTTCTAAGCATATACTCATTTGCAAATTTCAGTAAATGTGCCTTCTTTCAACAATAATTCCACTACTTTCTGTTGTACGTTCTACTGTTCTCATGATGAAAGTAAAACTTCCTTATCCCGTTCCTGAGGTCATTGGCGATATTTCTTGTATTTTGCTACTACCTATGATGTAAAATGTTGATATGATTTAAGTATGCTTCATATTAAGAATTCTACTATTGCGAGCTTTCTAAATATTTTAAAAGCAGAAGGGGTGTTTAATTATGTCTAATGCCCTTTTAGCATCTAGTAAGAGAAGCATGAGTTAGATTATATTACTATATCCCATTGATCATAAAATACATTGTAATTTCAGAGATGTTTAAACATGAAAAGAAAAAGATACATCTTAGAATTGAGAAACATGTCCTAATATGCCCTACTATCTCACGAATAAATGTTCTTTTTATTAAAATATTATTGAATTCAGTTTGCTCAACTTCAATTCAGAATTTTAAAACATATTCATATATGGTATTATTTTATAGCTTTTAAAAATATGTTTATGCTTAATAGGTTTTGATAGTGGAGTGTCTCTAGTTCTGTAAGACAATTGGTTAGCTTTCTTATTTTTCCCTTTGTTCAGGAAAATTTTATATGGCATGAAAATTATGGTTCTTGGAAGATTAAAGTATCACATCAAAGTTTCTTGTCTCAGAGACTTGGTTTTTTTTTTCCTCCAGATACTTTTATTTTATTTTTTCAGTGTTACAAGATTCATTGTTCATGCACCACACCCAGGGCTCCATGCAATACGAGACTTGTTGAAGAAATAATATTTCAAGAAATTCTTAGTTTGCCTGGTTATGAATTCTTCTGTTTTTTGTTTTTTCCTGAGTCAAAGTGGGTCCTTCGTATCTTTCTGAAAAATTATCATTTCCTTTGAGATATTTTCATTTGTTGACAAAGAAATGTACATAACATTTGCTTAATCTTTAAAGAAATGGCTGTGTCCTTTGATTTATCCCTTTCTTCTTAATTTCATTTGTTTTCCTTGTATTTACTTTATTTACTTAATTTATGAGAAATTTGCCCTTTTTTTAGAAAATCAAGTTACTGTGCTTACTTTTGCATTTTCTTATTTTTAATCCTTTAATCTTTAGTTCTTTCCTCCGCTTGTTTTACTTAAGTTAGATTTTTAAATAACCTCACATTGACTATTGATTGATTCCTTCAATTTTCATGTTTTCGAATTACCATGCTATTATTATATTATTTAAGGTGACAAATAGACCTGTGAAGACTGGTCCTATCACATCCATTTTGATATGTAATATTCTCATGTTCATAATTTTCCATGTAATCTGTAATCACAGTTTTTATTTCATTTGGACTCAATATTTAATGAGAAATATACAAAGTGGCTTTTAAATTGCTAACTAATTTAGGATTTGGGTTTATAGATCCCTTTGTGTGTCTGTGTGTGTGTGTGTGTGTGTGTGTGTGTCTCACCCCCTCTGTCGTTAGTTTTATTACATTGTAGCTGAGAAATTTTTGCCCTGAGAAGGTTTCAAATTATTTTTCGTTTTGAAGGGTCTATTATACGATCAATTTTATGTGTTTAATGCATATTTGAAAAGAAGATGTGATCTCCATTGGTAGGGTATAAAGCATTTACTATCCTAATTAATTCTGTCTTTAAATTATGTCATTCAGATTCTTTATTGTATTTATGTCTCCTGTCCTGTGACAGCTAAATACTAGAAGGAATATTTCTCACAAATAGAAAGTGTTGTCCCTTCACTCCGTCTCCCATTTTTGCTTTCTATAGCTCGTGACAATCATGTGGCATATATTACCTTTATACTTTCATTGTGCATTTCACCTTTCATCATTATAAGAGAACGCTTTCTATCCCATGTAACACAGCTTACCTTGTAATCTACTGTGGGTGAAATTTATATTACCACTCTGATTTCCTTTGGTTTATACTTCCCTAGTAAATCTTTTCCCATTTTTTGTTCTTGGGATTTCTGCGTCACTTTGTTGTACTCACTTCGTTGTTGGATATTTTAAACCTATTTGAAGGTATTTCATTTTTCATAGGCGGTAAATCATTTATATTTGTCTCATAAATGATATGATTGGTCCTCTGTCTTTATGTACATTTCTGCTCCTGTTTTTAAATCTTATTTATTCTCCACTGGGTTGTGGTGTAAATGAATCTTGGAACACTGAAAAAAAATAACATTAAATTAAGATGTTAAAAAAAAATCTTATTTATTCTCTTCTGTCTTTTGTTACCAGGAATGTACTTTGTAATCTTCTCCCTGACTTAGAGGATATATACACACTCTACTTGTCCCTTCATGTTTTTCTAGTTATTGATACTTAGACTCCTTCAACTCCCTGATTCAGAGAATAAGTACTGCGCATTTAATGCTTTGGATTGTCCCCAACTTTCCTTTTTTCTAGCATAGTCTTGTGTTGGACATACTTATCCTTGATATTTTCTTCTGATTTTGCAGGTAGTTTATAAAAGTTATTTTTTTTTTAGATTTTATTTATTTATTTATTTGGCAGAGAGAAAGATCACAAGTAGGCAGAGAGGCAGGCAGAGGGAGAGGGGGAAGCAGGCTCCCCGCTGAGCAGAGAGCCCGATGTGGGGCTCGATCCCAGGACCCTGAGATCATGACCTGAGCCGAAAGCAGAAGCTTAACCCACTGAGCCACCCAGGTGCCCCTATTAGTTATTTAAACCTGATTGCATTCATTCATCTATGTAGTCAATAAATACACATTGAACATATACTACAGACAAGGTACTATGGATAAAACAAAATCTGTCAACTCATGAAGCTTAAAATCTGGTGGAGGAAATAGACAACAAATATGTAACAAATTTTAAATAAATAAACAAAGTAATTCCAGCTGATGCTAACTGCAGTGAAGAACAAATCCCAAGCAGAATAATATAATGTTATTAGCTTAGGTGGGAGGAGAAGGGTCCTCTTTGGAGAGACAGTATTCGAGCAATCACCTGAATAGAACCACCCATATGGAGACCTGGGGAAGACCTTCCAGGGAGGAGGAAGAGCGAGACCCAGCTCAAAGAGAAGAAAAAACAATGAGGCTCAGGCATAATGAGCAGGGGAAGGGGTCTCAAGTTGGCTTCAGAGGGACAGGCAGAATGTTGTATTAGTCAAGTATAAGTCAGGGTTCTCCAAATAAACAGAATGAATAGGAGAGAGATAGAGATTATATATATATATATATATATATATATATATATATATATATGAATGAATGAAGAGAGAAAGATAGAGAGAGAGAAACTGAAATATGGAAAAACCAACCAACAACCTAGCCCAAGGCAGTCAGGCAAGAGTTCCCTCTTACTACCAGAAGTTAGCATTTTGTTCTACTCAGACCCTCAACTGACCAGATGAGGCCCACCCACATTAGGGAAGACAGCTGCGTTAGTCAGTCTACTGATTTGAATATTAATCTCATCCAGAAACGCCCTCACAGACACAGCCAGAATAATGCTTGAACAGAAGTCTGCGTACCTTGCCGCTTAGTCACATTGACACATAACATTAACTATCACAAGGACATAAGAAGAGGGGTAGATTTTATTTTCAATATGATGGCAAGCCATCGAAGGATTTTAAGTAGGAGACTGACATGATATGATTTACTCATTTAA
>CM052810.1:83074418-83095539 GCA_028533885.1 Nasua narica | reverse complement strand
AGCTGGACAAAGTTCCTCCTCTCCTCCTGCAGATGAGTTTACCAGCTACCCACCTGGAGGGCCCTCTAAGAGCCACTTACGAGTCCCCATGGGGGAGAGACCATCACAATCACCAGAATCTCGTATATTCCCGGAGCAACTTATGCCAGTAACAGAGTGCTTTCACATCCCTTATTTCGTTTGACATTTACAATAACCCTGTAATTAGCAGGCAGATGTTATTATGCCCACTGTACAGATGAGAAAATTATAGACCATACAAGGTAAGTGATTCGCCTGAGTCATGAGGAAATACTGACTCTTGAACACAATCTTCTGAATCCTTAAGTGGTAGCCTCTTGGTTTTTTGTCTTCCACAATGATTATTATCCTTCTCATTTGAAAACTTCTACCCCTCCATAGTGTAAACTTGAAAAAAACATGAAAATACAGGAGGAAGAAAATAAACGGCAGTTCTAGTCTTAACAACTCAAGAGGACTATCATTAAACATGTTGATATATTTTTCCCTTCTTTTTTCTGTGTGTGTATTTTTTTTTCATGGAATCAGGAGCATACTATTTATATGTAATTTGTATGATGTGCATGCTTCACATTTTGTTAGCAGTTTCTATGTCATCAAGTATTTATGGAAAACGCGATTTTTAATAATTGCAAACATTCTCTGCAACAAAGGAGGCTTTCTCTATTTGGACATAATTTTGCGATTAAAAATGATACAGTGATAAACATCCTTATGGGTAAATTTTGGTCCACGTCTCTAGATAGGCTAAACAGTGACCTTTTTCTTTAGGAAATACAGTGAACCAAGCAATTAATCAACAAGCATTCTAAAATCGTGAACTCGAGCGTCTCATAAGTGCCCGATACTGGAGACGCAAGGGGCCAACACTCTGGGGACTATTTTCTCAAAGACCAACTCCTTACACTTTGGCGGCCAAACTAGTTCCCAAATATGATCCTTGCCCACTGCCTCTGCCCTAATTCAGGGGATTCCTCCTAGTTTCCCCTCACCACTGTCCTACCCCTAGCCTCTGCCCCAAAGCCATCTTCTGAGAAGCAGTCCAGATGACCTCTCTAAGGCCGTGTCTGTGCCATTCTGCAGAGGAAAAACCCTGCCCTGATTTCCTCCTGTCTTCCAGAATGAAAATACAGATTTCCTTAAACTCCGATCCTGGGAAATTGGAATCAAAAATAGGTTTGGGCATACAGCAAGCACTCAATAAATTCCCTTCCCACACACAGTTCCATGCCTCTGACTCCCTAGTCCAGTTGGTCCCCATTATTTATGTTTCTAAGGTCTTTCTTCCTTCCACTGGCCTAGGAGTCCTCCTTACCGCTGGTCTCCACTCTCTTTCTAGCTGGCCATAGCTTCCAGCTCAGGCCTCTTCCTCGCTGGAGGAGTGGGGGAGTGGGGGGTAGGGAGGGGAACTACCACGGGAGTTCTAGATGAACTGGTTCTTTACATTTAAAAAGGAGTCAAGACCTAAACCTGTAATCAAGCCAAATCTCCAAGGAAAACCCTGCTCAGAGAACCTTAGAAACTGCTAATGGTTTCAGACAGAGCTGTCATTAAAATTTAAGAAATATATTAAAAATACAGTTTGAAAACCATCTCCTCTTTTTGGAGGGACAATCATCTCACCACCCCCAACTCCTCCTCCGTGGCCCCGCCAACCTTTCCTTGATTTTTTCAGCATGGCGTGGGGCCACCCGAGTTCTGACGGCTCTGCCAGCAGCATCCGATCAGTTCTGGTTTAGGGCTGCTCACAGACATCAGTCTGAGCAGAATCCTCAAGCCAGTTTCATTTCTATTCTTCCTGAAACGAAAAACAACAACAACAACAACAAAAAATAGTGAAGAGACGATGCAGAAGAATGCTTTAAGCGGCAAGTCCGAAGACTGGGGCTTCCTTAGAAGGAAATAGGTCCTGGGCGCCTGGGTGGCTCAGTGGGTTAAGCATCTGCCTTCAGCTCTGGTCATGATCCCAGGGTCCTGGGATCAAGCCCCGCATCTGTCTCTCCGCTTAGCATGGAGCCTGCTGCTTCTCCCTCTCCCTCTGCTTTTCCCCATGCTTGTGCTCTCTAGCTCTATCAAATAAATAAATAAAATCTAAAAAAGAAAAGAAGTAAGTCCTTCCTCCTGCAGTTTCTCCCTGCATCAAATTCTCCACCATCTCAGTAGCGAGAGTGCTGTGATCCGATGGCGATTGTTGTCTATTTACAGTGTGCATAACCTCTCTCGTGGGCTTCTCGCAGCCTGTGTGTAGTGGCTCGGGCAGGCGTTATACTCCCTATAGAGGACGGATGAGAACCCTGCGGTTCGGACTGTGTTAGTGGCCTGGCCAGAGTTCGAAAGCAGGAAGATGCCAAGTCGGGGTGCAGACAGACCCCTCATTCCACCCAGTCACTGGGCACTCTAGTGTTAGCCTGAGATATCCTGGTCTTGGTGCCCCTCTTTCCCTGCCTCCAGCTTTGCCCTAAGAATGGTGCATAATCGTATTCTGCACCGCACCCCTCCACCCCTGGAAAGCCATATGGATGAGCGGAGCAAACCTCTTAAAGAAGAAAGCAGAGAGATGAGTCATTCTGGAAGTTGGCATTGTAGATGTCACTCTCATCCCGGCAGCTCTTGCAGGTGAAGGGGCTTCCTGGGCACCTGCTGTTGCCTTCCCCACATCCCTGCCCAGAGCAGTCATTATCTCATCCCCCTACCTCCCACAATGAGCTTCCCTCATACACTTCCCTCAAGGCCCCCAAGCCTCTCGCAAGCCTCGCCGCCTTCCTGGGATTCCAAAACTCCAAACCTTCAAAACCCACTTCAGGCTCTCCCACCGAGTTTCCTCTGGGTAGACCAGTCTTCCCCACCTCCTGGGGAACTGGCATACCGCTCGCCTGATGTCAACTCTGACCTGTAAGCTGCCATTTCCCGTCACCATAATGAGGCTACTGTGTCGAGTTCGTCTCGGCTCTCCAATTGCTACCAAATTCCTTGAAGGCTAAAACTATGCCTTCATGATTTCTCAAGTCACTTAGTGCCAAGCTCCAAGTAGGTGCTCAAAAGCTCCTCATGGATACCTGGGCACCAGCGCCATGATGGCAGGTATAAAAGATGGAGGGCCCAGCCGACAGACAGGAAATCCGGCTGTGAGGAGGCCTTGGCAAGCTTTCCTTCTCCTTCCTGTGCTCATGCTATTCATTTATAAAATAGAGATGAGACGCGATCACTTCAAATGCTCCTTCAAGCTCTGTGAACCCCTAAACGTATGGGGTGGATGGGAACTTTACAGCTAGGAGACAAAATAAAAACCTGGGAGGGCCATCCCTCTGCCACGCATTAGAAACAAAGTGGTAGAAGACCTGCTTTCTCACCAAATGTTGACCATGCATCCTGCAAATCCATTGATTTTTTTTTTCCTAAGCCCCCGCAGACCCAACGGCCATAATGAGATCCATACACTTGTCAGGTGCCAAAGTCATTTGGCCTTTGGCCTTAATCTCGCCGGCCCTTAGCACATGGAAGTTGGCCGCGACTTTCACACACGTGTTCCTTCTTACCTAATCTTTCAAAAGGAAACACAGTATTATAAAGTGTACAGCGAGACAGGAAGGGAGGAGAATGGCAGTGGAGAAAACGAGAACTTGAAAAATAGTTTTCCAACCAAGAAACGAGTTTCAGACGTGTAGGCCGTTGAATCCAAAAGTTGATCGGAATTCGGGGGATATTTTTGTGAGGGTCTGGGCTATGGTGGTTACAACGCACACGAAGACACACCCTCCAGTCCCATCTGAACATAAATACAAGGTTTACAAGTGAAGCATATTTGTTAGACACCAAAACAGTGGTAATTAGATTCACGGGTATGTGCATTACAGAAAAACGAGAATGCTAACAGCCCAAGACCTTATAAAGGAGACGATCATCACCAACACCATAATTACTCATGAGCCCAAGGAATGTACGCCAGGCCTCCTCAGACTTGTCTTAATATCAGGCAAGAAAGCACCATAATTATATTTCATATCTGGGGCCAACCTGAGAAACATGTACAGGGGAAACATCGACTCAACTCTCTGTCCCCGCCGAGGTGAGTTCAGGTACTGGGACTTGTTGCCTTAGAGAAAAACAGGAAATCTTGATTGAGCCAAAACTTAAAAAAGAAAAAAAAAAATCAGGAAACTATTCAAAAATGCCAAATAAAGAAGGACAAGTTCCATTTACCTTAGTGAAAAAGCTAAATGAAAGTTCAAGTGCGAAAAGGATACGTCATCACCTGAGATACAAATTAAACGGAATTAGTAAAATTAGGTAAGTGATGGGAAAAAGCTTGAACCCCGTTATTACAGAATATGGGACATTTTCATCCCATTTCAAAACATAAAAGTTTTCTCAATTGGATACCATAAGCTTTGAAAATATTTGAATTCCATGACTTCTCTCGATTCCAACCTTCTCTAAGCAGTAAGCAAAGCCAGGGTCATTAGTCCCTGTTTGCCCGTTGATAAACCTATCATCCTGAGAGGTGAAGTGACCCAGCCAAGATCACACAGCTGCTCACCAGCAGAGTTGGAACTAAAGCCCGAGCCCTCCGAGACCTGATCACACATCCATCTCTCTCCTCCGCGTCACCCCTTGGGGCTAGAGGCATGTTGATTTATTTCTTGCTTCTGTAAACTCTTGGCTAGAAAAAAGCTAATACACTTATATTGGATTTGGATTCAGAACAAATTTTTTAGTGTCGAGCCAAGACATCTAAAAGAGCACTTTCACCTACTTAATCTGGTTTGAATCTCAAAATTCTAAAAACTTCCCATAAAAAGAATTTAAAACATTTTTTCCACCATCGGGTGGAAGCAGGCAAATACGCCCCTAAATGCTGATGCCGTGAGCTTCTAATAATGCAATATTACAGTAATTAGATCTTTGAAACTACGCTAGCATGGGAGTCGTGAGCCTGAAAACCACAGAGCCACCACTCATTACTCCTTAGCTAGGTAGCCGTAGGCAAATGATTTCACCTTGCCAAGCCTCAGTTTCCCAATCCGAAAAAGGGGACAGTACCCATCAAGAACCTGAGAAATTTCCCGACACATCGTTAAGTACCAACGGTTATTAGTCCTGTCCCTTTCTTGGTTCAGTCTTCCTAAAATTTGGCTTATTAAAATAATGAGCCCGTTTCAAGGGTCATGGGGCTCATCATGGTTGATTTCTGAGTCAGAAATCGTAGTCACCCTTTCATGGACAAATATTGGTGTGTAGTCACTGTTCTCGGCACCGGTCTTAGAACAAAGCCTTCTTCTTAGAGTTTGTGCAACAAACCAGGCAGCTTCTTGACTTTGGTCAGTATTTCTGCACATGGAGGGGGTATGTTGAGTGAGCAAGTTCACCTGTAAGTCAGCCTCGCCAAACACAATCTGGTCCACTCCCTTCCCCCAAGGCAGAGACCAGCCCCCTGACCCAGAGGATGCTGTCGAGCGTCTGTTATGTGCTTCTACCCAATCACTAAGGCACTCAGCTGACTCTCTGCTCCGGAATCGTATCGCTGGGACAGTATCCTTGTGTAACGCCGTGAGACACGCCCATTCACCATGCTGGGTGGGGGAGGGGGGCAGGGACTTGGTGTACCAAAAGCTACCTAAAAGCTGGGTTTGTCCCTAAGAGCTTGGCTCTGACTTTTTCCCACTGACAGATACATCTCCAGGACGTGAGAAGTGGTGACAGCTTACTTCAGCTCAAAGAGCCCAGCCGGACGTTCGCCAGAGCCTCCCCTTCCCTCTCGGACACAGAGCTTACTTCCAAGTGGCCCTTAAGCTGGAAAACAGAACAAAAGGCCAGTCAAGTCTGCCAAAGTCCTGCAGCTTCCCATGCTCTCCTAGATCTTCTGCAGGATCCAGGCCCCGGCCTGGGGTGCTTGGGAACACCCCACGCAAAGCAGGTTGCTAATGGGGGACACGCCACAAAGTGTCTGTGCGGCTGCATAAGCGGGTCCATTTTTTTTTTTTTTTTTTTCATTTTCATTTCCCCTCTCACTGGCTCCTAACAGAATCATTTTCTGGTTTTGAAAGGCCGTCTGCAGGAATGCAGAGAACAGAACGGTGACTCAGAAGATGGTGACCGAGTCATCTGCTTTGCATTGTCGAATACATTTTTCACATGTTACTGGGTGAAACTAGCAAGAAAGGGCACCAAATGCTAGAAATAGACCAGAAAGAGATAAAGGAAAAGAAAATGGGACCAGAGGCGGGAGGGGGGGGGGTGGGCATATATCTTATTTCCTCTAGAGAAATCTGCCTCGATTCAAGACCCTGGTGTTGTAGGAAAAAATCATTTCACTTTGAACAGCTCTCTTTCTGACTCACTTTTGGGAAAGAATGTGCTGAACAGATAAACCGCCCTCCCCCCCTTGCAATAGCACTGTTGAAATCTGAACGCGCTGAGTCCTCCTTGTTGACTTGTGAAAGAGATCTCTCTATATTCATTTGGACTCCGTGCACGTCACATGATACTAGTACATTCCAAATGCTAAGATACAAGATTACTACTTAACCATAGAACAAACCAACAGGAATTTTAATCAAGACAATATCCAATAATGAATAAAGATGGAATGTTTTTGGAGGGAGTCCAGAATACACATTTGGGAATTTTTAATCTTGCTCATCTTTGAATCTAGCAAAAAGTATTTTAAACTTTTCTGACCATGCCATTTCGGGCTGAACCCAGAAACCAGCTACTATCTTCGGTATTAGAGCATTTCGTCTACGCAGACGAATTTCCAAATCTCGGCCAGTAATTGATACCAGATTAAGTGAAATATGAATCAGTAGACAAGTTCCTTTAAATGCAAGGTTTAAGCTGAATTATTTTATGATATGAAAGATAAAGAGACGTCAAGATGATAACGATCAGTACGTGACAAGGTTACTGTTGTTAATACTGCTGTATTTTAGGATTTATCTTAATATTCGTCTTCAGACCAGATTCATTTGTGACAGTTTATCAAATTGCTTAATTAAACGGTACTCAGCTATCCACGGTCTCTCTAAATCAACGCGAGCTGAAGTCTCTCTAAATCAACGCTTGGCGTAAAGGAGGCTTTTTTACAATAATCATCATCAGCTGTAACTCACCTAAAATGTGAATTTCAACAGGAGTTTTTGCTCTCTTTGAAACAGTGAGAAGGCAGTGGCCCAGGAATGAGGTTGAAAGTTATAGGTCGTGAAGCTATTCTTCCTGGGGCGGGGGCGGGGGGGAGTTCCACACCCATCCCACCCCAAGCTCCACCACCAAATGGAAACAAAGAGTACTTTCCTTCCACAGTGCAGCTTGGAGCCCTGGTGTTTGGGTCTTTGAAAAGGACCAAGTGATGCCTGGGAGGAAGATGCGGAAGGTGGAACATAGATTGAATGTGACACGTTACACCATAGGAAAGGTATTTTTATGGAATATGCACACAGTAGATCAAAGACGTCGCTGTGCTTATTTTTGTCTTCACACACCTACTAAACCTGCATTTCTGCTGATGAGTGAAATTCTAGCTCTTCCGTGATCCCAGGACCCTAAATTGATACATCAACCAGCAGCATTAAAATGTTGGTTTTGCATGGTTAAAAGTGTGGGTGCACAGTTTCACTGGGAGGCATGAGAGAGGCAGTCATTTAAAGTAAATCAAGACTAAACAAGGAAAATGAGAAAAATGGCCTGTGATATTGCCCTGTTGGTCCTCTCGGGCTCCCAGCTGAAGGGGGGATGGGAACAGAGGATAGGGCTGGGAATTCTTCTGGGGGTCTAAGGGCAGCGTCTCCAACACGCCCTGAGTGAGCCTCTGATGTGGGCGAGGAGGCAAAGAGGGCTCGAAAGGCATTTCTGGATCAATGCCGGAGAGGGATTGATTGAATCAAGCGCGCATGCGCGCGCTTGAGTTCCTTGTTTAAGGAATTAATTCTCCAATCGCCTCAAACATTACAGATCTCGTCGGTGTGTCCCAACCAAACGTTTCAGATGGAACCGAGCACACGCTGTGGGAGCTAACAAGCTGAGTAACGGTGAGCCGTAGAACACACTCGTCATTGAAACAAACTGACGGTGTTCCCGAAGGATGGGAGACACTAATAGAGTTATATATGTTTTAAGAGGTAGATACAATCACGTGTGCACAATATAAAACAGAAGGTCTCTAATGATTGAAAAAGGAGGGGGGAAAAAAGCTATTTGGTAGTAGCTTGGTGAACTTTGGCTGAACTTCCCTATTTGGCAGGCGCTGGTGTGGACGGTCTAAGATGAGGCATTAGGGCTCGCATCTGAGAAGTTGACATCAAGCAGACAGCAAGACATGATATCTTATTTTCCTGAGCCATGCTGACACAAATTGAACTCCCCTTATTATTTTCTTATGCCAGTAAAGTTGCACTTGGAGCTGAAGCATTTTGTGCGCAGATGTTGAAGACTGGGTTGGTTTAATTTAAATAATTTGCAGATTGTTTAGTAGCACGCCAAAGACGGGAGTGTTCTTCATCTGAGTTCAATTTTATGAGCTTTGGTTTTGTGATCTTCTGTAAGGTAAAACTGAAGCATTTCAGGTTCAGGAAACCCCAAGCGCTCCAGCTCCTGCTCCCGCGGCATCTGGCTTTGTTAATTGAAGAAAATGGGGAGGCCCCGGCGTGGTTTGTAATTTGCTCCATTTTGTCCCTTTTTGTGGTTCTCCACTTGAGGAATGACCGAGGGCCTTAGAAGGATCGAGTGGGGGCTGGGAAGGAGAGGGACCCAGACGAAGTAGCAAAATTAAAAACCAGACGTAATGGGGTCTGACTTGTTATAAAATCCTCATTCCCATCTTTCTGGCTGGAGAATCGCTGGGTTTCCAAGCTTTCTGGGCCGTGGCAATTATGCATTTGCACTGTTTATGCAACCCCCTTCCCCCACCAGACATTTCCTTCACTGATGTTTATTTACCCAGTTTTTCTACAGATTATACGTGACCTCCCCAGAGCCCAGGCCTAGATGCTTGATTGTATTCCCATTTATACAAGAGTCGAATGCCTTCATTTTCCAGCAAAGGATTTGTTTGCCCAGCTAGGCCCCACGTACTAAACAATATGAGGGAATGCTTCTTGGAAGAAAGTAAGATGTCAGAGTACATTACAACCCCCCAGGGGTAAATGGAGAGCATTCATAAAGGACTAAAGAAATGTACTTTATAATGAAATGTACCTCATATAATTTATGACCCAATACTCAGGGATGAGTTTTTCTCTTTGGCAGCATCTGTCTGTATGTGAGACAAGAGAGTGTGCGATTGTATAAAATTCTTAATAATGATCTGGGGAAAAAATGTTCTTTCCAGTTTGGGCAATGACCAAGAGCGATTTGCAGTGGCCTCTGTGAGTTGCTGAGAAGGATGTGAGGTCCCCCTTCCCCCACCTCCTGGTGTGGTCAGGGTGCCATAGGGGTCATGGCCTTGACTTTAGATGTGGAGAACCTTCTCTCCCTGAACAAGGGGGTAGGGAGGGTGGGACAGGCAGGAAGAGGTGGATGGTGTGTGTGCTTGGAACTGGGTTAGGGGGTCCATCTTGTTCCTTTATTTGGGGCTCCCTCAGAGTTCCTGTCCCCAAAATGGCCTTCAGCAGTGACGTACTAAATTGCAAGAGAGAAATACCCACAGTTGCAGTTGAAAGTCGTGGATTGTCAGAGCCTCTATTTTTCCCTTATGATGGACAAGATGAGACCAGCTCTTACTGAATCCTTTTTTTTTTCTTTTTTAGAAAAGAAAATATCCATAAAATACTTTTTTTTTTTTTTTTGCTTTCGCTTTCATACTAAAAAATATCTCACGTGTTGACATTTTGGATAGGAATGGAAGCACCTTCCATGGAAAAGACAGCCTGAGCGGCAGGAATGACAGTTTATCGTGAGATGTTGGAGTTGGAAGCGGTTGTAGAAATCACCTACTCTAAGCCCTCACTGTTGAGATAAGAAAGCTGGTGCCCAGAGAGGCAATGTGACCTAACCGAGGTCACACAGCTTGTTAGAGGAAGAACAAAGCCCAGAAGCCAGCGCTCCTGGCACTCTGGTCAGTCCTCAACCCACCACATGACCTGACCTTTCCCTACTTCTGCAGGAATCCCGCTTCCCCCAAAACCAACACACACAGGAAGGAACCCATGTCTCCCTGCTATACCACAAAAGAATGTTGACAGATTACTAACTCAGCTTTACAAGTGACTGGGTCTATAAATCCTCTTGCTAACTGCCTCCCAAGCCAGAGAAACCCAACAAAACCCTACCTAGCCAAAGCACCAGGATGAGGGTGAAGAATTCCTACATCTGGGACCATCGTAGGGCAGTGGCCGGCTCTCTCTCCCTACATCCGAGCCTGAGCTCCTCAGAAAGGTGACCCTGGGACAAACTCTCATGGACTTTCCTTTTGTTAAGACTGCAATCCAAGGAATCAGGAGTGGAGGGATATGGACAGGAAATCAGGAAAAGAGGGGCAGCCCACCTGAGGGTCACGTGCATTACCGACATCAAGGGACCAGCTGAGACTTTGCTCTCTCCTTGGAAACTACAACCCCAGAAGCCAGGTACACGGCTCTCCAAGACCACCTCCAGTTGGGGAAGGGGGGACAAATATATGCACTGGGTCCCATCTCCCTTAGCTTCTGCCTCACAGACATTAGCGCCTCTGTGCTTCCAGATCATGTGGATATGGGCATGAGCACTGAGCAGAGTCCCAAGACTGCCTTGGGGAAGCTCTAAGACTGGAGGCAAAAGTGGAGACCCCCTGTCAGAGGCAGGGCCTGCCAGACGTGAGGCGTTGTTGGGTCGAGTCTTTCCCGAGATGGAAGTAAGAGTCAGGTGAGGCCAGGAGACCCTGAGGTGGTACATGGAAGGTGTCTGGTACACCTTGAGAAATAAATGAGCTCATTTTACCTCAGGTCCAATATACAGATGAGAGAGAAAGACATTGCCACAAGGACAAAGTTGGTTGAATAAAAGAATGTTGTGTCAGATGGCCGATTTGATGACTCAGCAATAGTAAGTGAAGCAAAGCACATTAATTCGCCAACACAATATGATACAAAATGGTTTTGTCTTCCCTTATTCTTTACCTTTATGATTGTTTTTCATTGATAGCCAATGCTTTAACATCGCACACGTCCCCCGGATGGTTGGCGGGTGGCTAACGTTCAAAATGACTAGTGTAATCGATGTCATCGGTGTCCCCCGAAGAAAAGTAAATCACCAAATGACTTTTCCCCTAATCAAGGCCCCGAATCAAATTCTCAGAAACTCCTGCAGAATCTCTCCAGCTTATTCTTCAGCCTCCAAAGTATTTCGCCTTGACCTATGTTAAGAGAAGCTTGGGTTTGATTGATTTTATAGGTTGGGGTTCTGTGAGCAGTCGTGTGTGAGAGAAAAGCTCAAAATACCTGACAACCTCAAGACTAGCTGATTGCTGTTGTCCCACACCCTGGAATGAGGTAGGGCCTCAATGAAATGGTTCACAGCGGTGGAAAACGGAGGTCAGCGCGTGGTCTCCAAACCATGGGTCAGCAAAGGCATGCATGTCTCAGGATGATTCCCGTGGGTTCTGGGATGGCTGAGCCACGTGGCCAATTGGAGAAGATACTTAACTTTCATGGGTCCCAAGGACCATTTTGTCTTCCCCCCACACTGCCTTTGGGTGTCTGCGTCAGGTGGGAGCTCAGAGTATAAGCTCCATGAGGGCCTTCCAAAATAGCCAGTGCTGAATGCAAACTGCGGCAGCAACTGGAAAACAGTATAGAGGTGCCTCAAAAAGTGAAAAATAGAACTACCTTACCATCCAGTAATTGTACTACTAGGCATTTATCCCAAAATACAAAAATTCAAAGGGATACAAGCCCCCGTGTGTTTATAGCAGCGTTATCGACAATAGCCAAATTATGGAAGCATCTCTCAATTATCCGTCAGCTGGTGAATGGATAAAGATGTAGTACATTATACAATGGAATATTATTCAGCCACCAGAAAATGAACTCTTGCCATTTACAACAACATAGATGGAGCTAGAGAGTACAGCACTAAGTGAAATAAGTCAGAGAAAGGCAAATATCACAATCTCACTCATACAAACAAACAATTTAAGAAACAAACAAACAAACAACAAAACAAGCAAAGGGCCAAAAGAGAGAAAGGCAAACCAGGAAAACAGACCCTCAGCTATAGAGAACACAGGGATGGTTGCCAGAGGGGAGGGAAAGGGGGGAGGAGAGAAGTAGGTGATGGGGATGAAGGAGGGCACTTTCGATCAGCACCAGGTCATGTGTGGAAGTGTTGAATCACTATGTTGTACACTTGAAGCTAATATAACACTGTATGTTAACTGCATTGGAATTTAAAATAAAATCGAATAAAGCAAAATAAAACAAAGATACCCAGTGGTTAAACTACCTGAAACCAGTTGGATTATATCCCTTAAAAAGAAGATCTATTGGAGCCCTATCTCCTGGTACTTCCGAATCTGCCCGTATTTGGGGGAAGGGTCCTTACAGAGGTATTCAAGCTAAAATGACGTGATTAGGGTAGGTCCTAATCCAATGTGACTGTGTCTTTATAAAAGGAAGAAATTTGGACACACGCACACACACACACACACACACACACACACACACACACACACAAGCAGAACACCATGTTAAGATAAAGCTAGAGATCGGGCTGATGCGTCTATAAGCCAAGAAATGTCAAAGATTGCCAGCTAGCCACAAGAAGCTAGGAGAGAAATGTGGAACACATTCTCCCCCACAGCCCTCCAAAGGAACCAACACTGTCCACGATCCGAAACTTCTAGCCTCCAGGATGGTGAGACAATACATTTCTGTTATCGTTAAGCCACGCAGTTTTGAGTATTTTGTTACCACGTCCCTAGGAAACTAATATACTACTTATATTACTGCTCCTGTGTTTTACTGTGGAAGTAAATGGGGGAAACTGAGGCCCAGAGAGGAGAAGCGACTTGCCAGAGGTCACAAAGCAAGTTGATGGCAGAACAAGCAGGGCCTTCCTTGCCTGTGGAGCTGGCGATCCATGGGGCTCACCTTGGAGAGCCATTACTGCGTCCTCCAGCCCCACTGAGCTCAGCCTAGATTCAATGTGCTGTGAGGCTGGTCAATGAAGGCCCATTGTAAGAGGATGATCGTTTTTCCTATTTTCCCTTCAAAGGATGTCCCCTAGCCCTAGGATGTCCCCTAGATGGGACAGAGTGGAGCACCTGACGAGCAGCTTCCCCAGGCCTCTCCCTCAAGAGTGTCTCCTGCCCCTTCCCCAAACTGCTGAAAAATGGTCGGCAAACTCACAGCTATTATGCTGATGGCTCCTGCCCCATTCCCCGCCTACCGAAGAAATGACTGACCTTTAGAAACAGAAGGATCGATCCGAGCTAGAGATAGCTGGAAAGGCCAAAATGGGGGAAACACAGAGGAGGCATGGATTTGGGAGTGGAGAACAGCAAAGACGGCCGGTGGGCCTCTCCCGGCATGCCCCCTGTGGGTAAGGGGCCCCGGGCTCTACTGGCTTGGAAACTCCGTCAGAGGAAGAAGGCACCTAATTGATAGACAAAATGACTGGCTGCCCTTGGCCATGGCCCCTTAGTTAACAGGTAGCTCCAGGTGCTCAGAAGGGTCTTGGGGACCACTCTGTCAGGAGGTCCTAAGATGCATTGGAGTTCCCCATCAGGGGCACAGAGGAAGGGTTATAATTCATGCTGGAAATAACTCCCAACCCAGTAATTCCCAGGGTAATGGTGTAGTAGAGAAAGCATGGCTTTTGCAGGCAATCTGACCTTGGTACAAAATCCAGCCCCAGCATTTAAAAGTTGGGCTGAGTTACCTTCGAGAGCACGACCCAGATCCCACTTCTCGGAAGGACCTGCAGGTCACGTCTGTCCCGCGGCGACCACACCTGGTGGCTGGTTCGAGCATGCGCAGAAAGGCCCGGCCATCCCAGCCACCGTGACACGGTCCCGATGGGCAAACTCTCTCCTGTTTGGTGCAGCGTTTCCTGGACCTCCGTTGAAATTCACCTTCTCCCTCTGCCCGCTCCTGTTTCTTCTCCATCCTCTTATGGGTGTTGATCTGAACAAACACCTGCACGTCGATCTCCAGCATCAACGCGCTGGAAACCCGCCCATGCCCGCCCCACCGAGCCCGGTTTGAGCGTCTGCAAGATCAGAGCAGCCATGGTTTTCCACAGGGCTGTTGGACAAGAGAAAACGAGGTCGCTGGTGTATAGCTTCTAGGCCCATGGCCAGCACAGGGGACATGCTTATTAAAGTTAGTTTCCTCCCTTTTTCCCTTCTGAAAGCCCCCAATGCAGTGGGGGAGAGAAACAGCTTCAGCCATAGACTGTCCCTCCCCCACTGATGCTTCCGGGACCCCAGCTATAGGGCAGATGGTACATCTCTGGACTAGCCACCCCGCCGTTATCGCTTCAGCCAAGAGATGGGAAGGGGGGCTATTGGAAGAGAATAAAGATGGACCCAGGAACACAGACCTGTCTGCCGGGAAGCCTGCCCATTGGAAACTCAGTCCCCTGGGTTCAGTCAGACAGCTACTCCCTTTTAAAAATAATTGATTCAGTTTTGCTCAACTAAGACGCAGCCTGACCGACGCGCCTCTTGGAATTGGACTTGAGACTACAGATGCTTTCTCTCTCCAAATAGTAGCTGGAGGACGGGGGAGCGAGCCTGGAGAGCCTGCTTTTCCTGGGAATGCCCCCCGTGTAAAGCTGGGTCGGGGATGGAAAGAAAGAGTCAACCAGGAGAAAGAGCGTCCAGGAGAGAAATTCCCCCACACAGTAGTTCTCTGGGTGACATCCAGCCTAGTTTAATAAAGGAACCAGAGTTTCCATCTGATAGCTATTAAGGCAAGGGAGTTAAGAGAATTATTGGTCGTATTCAAATTCCACGTGTCCTCAGGGCCCAGGCAAGAATGAAAAGCGGAACAGTGTTAGCATCCGTGCCTGGTAATCTCAGAGAAGGAGCTCAGACCCCAGGGGTCTGCTAGTCCTCCTACTGCTCCCCTCTGCCTAAGGGCTGCTCCGAAGGAGAAAGAGGGTCCAAGCTCCCCCTTTGTGAGCCTTGAGAATTGGGGTGTGAGCCGGAACCCCACATGAGTGGGTGACCCCGCCTAGGGAGGGAGGCCTTCCCAGAGGGCCAGATAGAGGAACGCATCCTTGGAGTGCTTGAACGATGAGGCTAGGTGCTTAACTAATCCCAGGAGGAGGGACTCAACATAGAGATGCTGACTATCAGTAGGGCAGAGAGGATCAGGCAGTGGCCCCATTAGGTAGGAGGGAGCTGAAGACAGAGTGGAGGGAGGGAGTCAACTCTCATAACAAGAAAACATTCCAGGCAGAAACCCGGCCCTGGAAGTCTTGCTGGGAAGATTCAAGGCTCTGTTGTCAGATTTGGCCTTGTGGGGCAGAAAGCACAGAGCATTTTTGAGAATGAGGTTGGGGGCTGAGGGTAGAAGGAGAGGTTTACTAGGGAGAGCTTTCCTGACTGCTGGAGGGGGAACTGCTTCCAGGAATTCAGCCAGGAGAGCCCTGTCAACATGAAGAGGATCATCTGAAAACCGCAGGCATTGAAACGAGGCCCTCACAAGCTTCCAGGTCCTTCTGGGAGACTGGTCTGTAAGGGGAGATGGAAGAAATGGGGGAAATGCATGGAGGACGAAGTGAAGAGGGAAGAGAAAGTCAAGGTCCTATAAATAAACAAAAAAACCACAAAATAAGTTTTTAAGCAGAAGTATGTGGTGGTTTCCTCACGTCCCCCAAGAAATACAAACTTTCTGATGGCCCCAGCAGCTCCTGGCATCCTTGGAAGCACGTGGAGCAAGGCAGAGTCAGGAAGGAAACCAGCGTTGACCCAGAAGCTTCCATATAGCAGGCGCCTTGCGAAGCTCTGCATTGAATTCTGGAGACACCTGAGACGGTGATTATCCCCCCAGATGGTTGGGGGGATAACCGGCCTTTCATGAGACAGAGTGCCTTGTCCAGCTTCCCACAGCCGAAGAGACCCAGAGTGGGATTTGAACCTTGGCTTCTTCACTGTTAGCCAAGATACAAGGGTTCCTCACCCAATCCTGGCCCTCCGGTGGGCTTTCCAGTCCCGACCCGGGGCGCGCGGCATGTGAAAGGGGTTCATAGACCAGAAGGGTCCCTACCATAAATAGCCACGCCACACCGAGACAGTAGAACAACGGAAGCAAGTTTTCCTCCGGGTGCCCAACCATGGTAGACAAAGGTGTGTGGAGAAGTTCCCTCTCTCCATGGAGAGAGGAGATCGAGGGGGGGAATTAGCCGAAACATCTGGCTCGTGAAACCAGATTTCTAAAGGAAATTCCAACTGTCAGGGAGGCCCTGAATGAAAGGCAGACAAGGATCTGTGCATCTTTGTTTCCTATCCTTTGCCCAGGGCTGCCCAGTGACCTATGTCCCTAGAACGATTTTTTTTTTCCGAGGGTGGGTGTAAATCCAAGTCAGGGGAAGCAATTAGGCAAAGAACAGCTCAGGTAGGGGTCCTGATGGGAGATAACTACACTGAGGGACAGGCTGAACCAAGATGCTCCCTGGGGATGGGGGGAGAGCCTGGGCATCAGGGGACAGAGCCGGGACAACCCGAGCGTCCCCCCTCACAGAGGCAGGGGCGATCACTCACTGTCAGGTTGTTTCCGGGGGGCAGAAACGCAGACCTATGGGCTGTGCCAGCCCATAATTACCCACTCCCTTTCCTGCCCTTTTAAACTCCTGTGGTAGGTGTTCATCAGTAGCTCATTTCCAGTGAAAGAACCTGACTTTTCAAAATTAATATGTGCTTGTTAGCTCTGCCCTAAGTCAATGTATCATGTTAATTACACTTGGCAATAAGAAATCGCGCATTTGGGAGAGCAAGTCGGAGCAGGAAGCTTGTTATGACTGATGAGTGTCGGAAATGTTTCGGGGAGGCAGCTGTGGGGCAAGTGTGGGGCATCCTCTGGGCCCAGAGCCAGAGTGCTCGGTGGTGAGTGTGCACTGCCATTCACCTTGGAGGACGGGGTCTGCCCCGCGTTCGCTGGCCCCGAGGATCCCTCCCGAAAATGGAGGTGGGCGATGACACAGCAAATGGGAAAGACCATGGTGTGTTGTAGGTACCCCGAACGTGCGAGCGTGCTGGGTACTCTCTGGCCCCACAGATCGACACACTGCCACCCCGAGACTCCTGGACTCGGGTCCAGCTCCCTCTAACCCCCCACCCCCCACATCCACACATGGCTTCCCGGGTGGGTTGGCTGAAGGCGAACACCAGCAGGGGGACGGAAGGCAAGGAAGAGAACGAAACTGGGATATGCTTCTCCCTGAGGCTCCTTCCCTCTGGGAACCCCGAGGATGAATTGTATCCTTCAGAGGAGGTCATGGGTCCTGCTGGGCCCACCTTTCTATGCAGCCTTCTCTTTCTCCATGTTCTGGTGCTGGCCCCCTCTCCTAGGGGTTCCCCCACTCCCACTGCTGTGAAATGGTCCCTTAATTAAGTTCTCTCCCCCCAAAAAAATCCCAAACTGAGGGTGCCATTTGCTCCCTGCCAGGACCATGACTCACGCCGCACGTTTCCTCTTCGGGGCAGGCTGGCCGGAGACATGGGCGGTGGATGCCTGGGGGTACTTAGGCAAGAGGCCAGCTAAGGCCACAGCCACCAGGAGCAGGGCCCCCACTCCCAGGCCTGGGGAATGGAAGGGAAGGGCAGGCCTGAGGTAGCTCGCAGGGGAGAAGAGGCTCAGTGAGGGAGAGCAGGTGGCACTGGTGACAGGCTCTGACCTTCTGGCCACGGCCAAGGTGGACCACGCCTCCACTTGCAAGCTCACTTGCAAGTTCTCTCTACTTTGAAGCCCTGAGGTCCCGCCCCCAGGGGAACGTCATTTCTGTGCCATCACGTGGCTAAGTGGCTACGTTGGCAGAGGGGTGGAGGAAGAGAGAGCGAGAAAGGCTGGCCACAATAAAGGGGGGAAAAAAATGAAGGACTGAAGTCGGAAATCTGAGAAATAGTTGGAGAGCGGCACAGAGGACAGAGAGGAATGGGCTTAGGTCTGTCTGCTGCTTTGGGAGGACGGGGCCCATCTGTGGGCAGAATGTGCCCTGGCCTGAGTGGCAGGAGTGGAGGGGACACTCTAGAAGGAGGGTCCTTCTCAAGATGTCTGCATTTATTCCAATGGAGATTTCTTTTTCCCCCATGTGAGTCTTGGTTAAAGGCAAACAACACTTCAAGAGGGTGAATTAGAAGCCTTTCTCCTCGGATCCTCCAGAATGCTGAGAAGGGGATCTAGAAAATGCCTTGGAGGGAAGAGGAAGCCAACAGAGGGATGCCCCAGTTGGGCATGGGTCCCTCTCCCAATCATGGGGCCAGCTCTCCTTGCATCTGTGTGCCTAGAGGCAAAGAAGTTTTAGAAATCAGTGTTCTAAAAAATACCATTAAGATCTTGGATTGAAGAGTTTATAAGAGTCTACACTGGAGTTAAGGGACTAGGTCTCAGGACCTGTGGGTTTTAAAAGATGCCACAAATTCTTTGATACCTCTCCCATGGACAGAGGGTTTGTGCCCTCTCCCTTGAGCCCCAGCAGGCCTGGGACTGGCTGGCATTTTGATTTTCCAGGCTGCGTCAGAAGGTCTCCAGCAGCCTCTTTGTTCCCTAGACCACTCTTTCTTTAAGTCTCAGGCCCCCGTGTGAGAAGTCCAGGCTCCGGGAGCGGCCGTGTGGGAGGCCCGCAAGCGGGCGTTCAGGTCAACACTCCCAGACGGGCTCCTTTCAGCCACGCTGGCCGGGTGCCAGGCACGGGCCACAGAAGCCACCTTATATGGGCCTCCTCCAGCCCCTGCAGCTCCAGCTGGGCCATTGGAGAGAGCTGAGATATCCCCTCATGCCATTTCAGAGTTCCTGATCCACGGGACCCACATACATGCATGAAATGAGGCTTGTTTTCTTCTACTGAATTTTGGTGTGCTTGTTTCCATGGAAAGAGATCACGGGAGCACTTGGAAGGAAGAAGGCATTGATGAAGAAGAGATGAAGGCAGCTGACACCTCTCTGAAGGCTCTTCTTTTTCTGTTCCAGCTCCTTGTAGGTCCTGCGTGGGATCTGGCCTCATTCGCCTCCCCAGCCCCAATCTGCCCCACACTGCATTCAACTTTCCACCTGCAGTGGAGGTGGAAACACGCAGTTGTTGGCTCCTTTCCTGGTACCCAGGATGCCCTTCGCCACCACCTGCACTTACCTGACAAACTCCTGTTCATTCATCAAAACTAAACCCATATGGCACCTCCTCCAGGCAGCCTTCTTGGAACTCCCTGCCTTTGCTGCTGCTGCTGCGAACACCTGTGCTGGTCCCTCTTGTAACACTTGTCATCCTTCCAACTTCTCTGTGGGTCTATGACCACCAAAGCATCTGCGTCCCTCTCTTGTCCAATAGGGGCACAGTCGCTCTTACTTGATACTTGCTCAGTAAGTGAACGACAGTAGAATTTCAAATTCCATCCTCCCAACTGGGTGACCTGTAGGCAAATCCGTAGCCTCCCTGATCCCAACCAGGTGGCACTGACATCATGTAGGGAAAGCATACATTGTAGTAGCTACTATGAGTAATTTGGCCCTTTGCACCAACAACTGTGTATGCCCGCGATCCTGTTCCTTAGAAAGGTGGGAAGCATGGGCTCAGAAGCCCGACTCCTAGGGGGGCCTTGAGTGCTGCATGCGTTCTTGGGCAGAAAGTAGGGGAAGGAGGGTGCCTGGGTGGCTCAGTGGGCTAAAGCCTCTGCCTTCAGCTTGGGCCGTGATCTCAGGGTCCTGGGATCAAGCCCCACATCGGGCTCTCAGCTCAGCAGGGAGCCTGCTTCCTCCTCTCTCTGCCTGCCTCTCTGCCTGCTTGTGATTTCTCTCTCTCTCTCTGTCAAATAAATAAAATCTTTAAAAGAAAGAAGAATGAAGAAAGAAAAAGAAAGAAAGAAAGAAAGAAAAAGAAAGAAAGAAAAAAAGAAAGAAAGAAAAAGAAAGAAAGAGAAAGAAAGAAAGAAAGAAAGAAAAAGGAAAAGGAAGGAAGGAAGGAAGGAAGGAAGGAAGGAAGGAAGGAAGGAAGGAAGGAAGAAAGAAAGAAAAAGAAAGGAAGGAGAAAGAAAGAAAGAAAGAAAGAAAGAAAGAAAGAAAGAAAGAAAGAAAGAAAGAAAGAAAGGGAACGGGGAGGCAAAAAAAGGGAGAGCATAGAGCACCCCTCCCAGAGGTCCAGGCTGTACCCCACATGGGCACCTAACTGCAGGAAACCAACTTGGCCTCTGCTGCCATGGGCAAGAACGTGACCTTAGCCCTCCAGCTAAAAGCTGTGGTCAGGTTATTCCCCATGTGGCATGTCCAGACAGGAGTGTCATTCCATACTACTGACTTTGGGGACTTGACCAATTTTCGCTCACGGCCTGTTGTACTCAGGTGCTGTTTTCATGATCTTTCAGGAACTTCCTTCCACAGTCGCTCAGCTCGCTGCCCTCGTGGGGTCTGCCGTCACTCATCGTCGCAAGCGGGAAGGGTGCTGGGCGCTGAGCAGGGCCAAGAGACAAGGGGTAAGCAGAGCACTAAAGGGGATCCGGTGAGGCTTCTTGGGGGAAGGGGGAGTCCTCCGGAGTCCTACTTGACCCTCGGGGCAGGCCACTATTCTAGAAACTAATGGGTTAAATCTAAACTTACCCCGTCTCTCCCTTCCTGACTGGATTGTCACTTCCAAAAGGGCACAACAAGTGTGTCTGTCCTATCTTGGGACACGCTCATGTATGTGTGTTAAACTAATTAACTATTCAACTATCTAGCAGAAGACGGCACCAACCATGATTGGGCCTTTGGGTTTTTGGACCACAAACCAATCCATATGTAACTTGAATATTCAATAATTTTCCACCACAGACTATTAAAATGAAGGGATGTCAATAATCTAATCCTTCTCTTCTTTAATGAGAATTCGAGGCCCAGAGAAGAGTGACTCTTAAAAAGGAAGAAGGGGTGACACCTGCATGGCTCAGTTGGTTAGGCGGCTGCCTTCGGCTCAGGTCATGATCCCAGGGTCCTGGGAT
>CM052810.1:83024120-83074318 GCA_028533885.1 Nasua narica | reverse complement strand
CGTGCGTGACATACATTATATCATGTGATCTGCATAAACACCCTGAAAAATCCCCATGTTGCAGATGTGCCATGTGAGGCATGCAACTCTGAAATAATGGGTTCAAAGTAAGCCTGAGGTTAGTGAGTGGCCAAGGTAGGAATCAGATGCTGATATCTTCAGAGTATATTTGAAGCACTGAGCCACACTGTCTCTCCAGAGAAGATGACCCATGAGTGAGTTCTACAGTCCCCGGTGTTCGGAATCTGAAAGGTCAGGTAAGATGGGGTCAGGAGACAGGTTCAGCTCAGTGGGAGAAGCCCCAGGGACCAGGGATGAAGCTGTTGGTAGCTCTGTTGACATAAGGCATTAGCTAATATCCTGATAGCCTCTCCCCCAGTTTCATGGTTCAGTGCCCGACATCCGCATCCTCTCTGGGTTCATGGGGGGAGTTACCAAAGCCAGAGCGGGTCAGGGGTGTACAGACCATTGTGTTCCAGGATGAAACGGGATTCCAGGGTGAGCCTTACTTCACTACTTTTCTGTGGAGAGTCTATTCTTTATCTTCTTTAACCAAGAATTCAATTATTTCCTTCCATAGAACATTCCAGCAGCACGATCTGAAGACAACTGGATATCTGGAACTTCACTGCTGTTTGACCTTGGGGAAGTTCCTTAACTTCTTGATGCCTGTCTTCCGATGTCTATGAAAAGGGGCTCATCACGGTCCTTATCTCACAGAGTTCTTGCAAGAATTCACCCAGTTAATACCTGCGATGTATGTAGAATAGCGCTTACCACACAGTAAGGACAACATCTTTGTGTTCTTGTTATAATATTTTGTTCCTGATTCTTTCCTTTTTATGGATTATAAAAAAAATTACTTGCAGCATTAGTGATTATAGCCTTCTCAAGACACAGGCTCATTTTAATGGATGTGGCTGTGACCTGTTTTTCAAATAATGGCTGCTTTAAATTGAAAAGTCTCTCTCTCTCATAATTTGACAAGTGGCATATTTTATTGATGTTCCAAATTTTGTGGGATTTTTTTCTAAATCATGTCGAACATTATTTTATTCAGAGGGTGAAAAATACTCCATCTGACAGACCACTAACTACATAATTGCTTTAAAGCAATCTTACTAGGTGGGTTTTTTTGGTTTTTGAGGGTTTTTTTTTGCCAAATCAGTCATGGAAGCATGTGTTTTCTGATGTACAAGACCAAAAAAAAAAAAAAAAACCCTCTAATAGCTACAATATCATTTCACATCTACATGAAAGTTGAAACACAGAGAGGGAATATGAATTCTTGGTTGAAGCAAAGGAGACCCATGATTCTATTTTTAGTACAGAAAAGTTCAGATTAGCAGCTCTGAAATGATTATATCTGCTACCTTCCAAATTACCATAAGCCAGACGATGAAGTAACAAAGAAAGATAATTACTTCCGTATTAGCATATATGTCATGTTTAATCAATCAGAGAAGAACTGTAATTACTTTGCTCTCTTTTTAGCAAACTTTAAAGAAAAGGAGTCATGAACTTATAAAGTAAATGTCATCCTGTTTGGATAGTTATAGTTTTACAGGTAATTTGTTGCAGATTTTATTCAGATAACTGGTAATTATTTCCTTTCGAGCTCATCTTCAGTCCTACGGGCCATTTCAAACACAAACATAAGGGCTACAGATGTAAAAGTGGCTCGATGTTACATGCTAATTATTATAATTGGCTTCATGCAACGCATATCTGTTTATTGGCCCGTGACTTAGCTCTCCAAGCAAGTATCGCCTGGGTAAAAAGAATGCGATGGTCAGGAAGCACATGTTCTTGGACCTCTCTCATCCGTCAGGGTCCCACGTGGTTTGGAGGGTGGGAGGTAGGAAATACAGAGTCAGAGAATTCTGTATTCACGTTCTAGTGTCACTCTTTGGGCAAGATATTTAATGTTTCTGAAGTTTCATTTCCTCGACCATAAAATGAGAATGCTAACCTTATCTTCAATGGATGTCTTTGAAATTGAACTGAGATCACGCACACATACATACACACACACACACACACACACACACACACACCAGGATAGTACCTGACTATAGTCGATTGTGGTAGGATCTCTTTTGCTAAGTGGGTTGTCATCTACGTGGGCCGTTGTCTACACCTCTCCATTCATGTTCCAGCATTGTGACTACCTAGCTCTCCGACTTTGCTGCCACTCAGCTGGGACAAACATCTCTGCAATACAATTCCTTCATCCCCCCCCCCCGCCCCCCGCATCTGTCCAAGGGGAAGCAGAGGCCCGGTGCATACTCGCGGGCAGGACTCAGAGCGCCAACATGAGCTGCTCAGAACTTGAGTTGGAAAACTAGGGCTAAAAGAAACAAGATGGCTGGCTTAAAGACTTGGCTCCCCAATCCCCTCTGCGTCTTCTGGAGCGCTCAGAACACACTGCAACCACTCCATGGATTTCCCTGTGGTTCAGGAACCTGGGATGTCTCCAGCAAAGGCTCCAGCCCAAATCGTCGGATACACCTACGAACTCACGTCATGGGAAATGGGCCAGGCCAAATGGCTTCTCTCAAACTTCCTAAGGCGCACCCTGTGTTGAAAAACGAGAACTCATTCCCCAGGTGATGACACAGTTTGGGTGCGTCCATTTCTGAACTGATTCACTCCTTGATGAATTATTCTTGGCGAGATGATTCTTCCATATTGAAATCATCATTCAGCCAGAGTCTGCGGACTGCATGAGCCCTCCTCGCCTGCAGTAGACTCTACCCCCAGACACCTGGCTCATCCTTCTGGATGTTCTCTGTGTGGGGGGTTGAGAGACCACTGGATTGGAATGCAGTGGCCTGGCCAAGTCACTGCTTGGCTTCTGTCCCTTCCTTTATAAAACATAAGGACAAATTCTTATCCCACCTATCTCACCAGGATTTGTCAAAGGGACCACTGTGTATTAAAAAGCTTTTAAAAAGGTGCAGTGTTACTTAAATATTGGGAATCACACTATCAGTTGGTCTTTTCTCGTAAGTCTCTGTTGCTTTCCGAGAGCTGAAGACAACCTACCTCCTAAAGAGGCTACATACTCTGCAAGAGAGATGATGTTTAAAAAAGAGGAAAAAAAAGGTTTTTGTTTTTGTTTTGTGTTATACCCTCCACAGAACATAATAAGTACATATTTTTAAAATAATAACAACGAGGGGCACCTGGGTGGCTCAGTTGGTTGTGCGCTTGCCTTCAGCTCTGGTCATGATCCCAAGGTCCTGGGGATCGAGCCCCACATCAGGCTCCCCACTCGGCAGAAAGCCTGCTTCTCCCTCTCCCTCTGCCTCTCCTCCTGCTTGTGCTCTCTCTAGCCAATAAAATAAATAAAATATTTTAAAAATTAAAATTAAAATAAGATAATACCGATCATCCAGTATCAGGCACATAATAGACACAAGATTAAATTTTTTAATGAATTAAACTGAATTGGCTTAAATCAGGCATGTCAGAAGGAATATGGATACCCAGCTGGCCGGGTAGGCTAGTGAAACAGTCCAGGTCTGAGTGCAATAGGAACAGAGGTGAATTGAGGGGCATATGCCCCTACCGAGAGGGGCAGCCCCTGCTTAGCACCAGCCAATCAGGGGCAAGCAGGAATGGGGCTCAGGTTTGCCAGGATAACTGATCTTCCAAGAGAGCCAGCATTCCATTTTTACAGGAAATTACAGGAAATTGATTCATCCCTGGTCCAAATTTTTCCAAAGACTGTCAGAACCAATGGATGCAGGCCAAGCAGAAAGTTCCAAGGATCACGGGTAGCCAGTGGGCCTCCTGTTGACAATGTGTGGTTTATGGATTCAGCCAATCACCCTTCCTTTTTTTTTTTTAAAGTTTTACTGATTTATTTGAGAGAAGAGAGAGAGAGAGCACAGGTAGGAGGAGTGGCAGAGTGGGAGAGGGAGACGCAGACTCCCCGCTGATCAGGGAGCCTGATGCGGGACTCTATCCCAGGACCCCAGTATCATGACCTGAGTCGAAGGCAGACGCTTAACCTACTGAGCCACCTAGGCGCCCCAATCATGCCTCATCTAACAAATAAAAACAAACACAAAGATTCCCCTCATGCCCACTTAAAGTTCCCCCAAGAGGTTATTGAACCAACCGGGGCCAGGCCTGCCCCTGATAAGCCTACAAGTCCTCAACCCTCCCAACCACCCATGGGGAGGGCCCGCTTGCCCCTACGGGCTCTGACAAGCATAGAGTTCATGCCACAGGCAACTCAGTAACTGCCATAGAATGAATGTCTGTGTCTCTCCAAAATTCGTATGTTAAATCCTAATGCACAATGTAGAGGTTTCCCATACCAGCCCCTCCCCTAGAGGAAGAGGCTGTTCCTTCCAGAAGGTTCTGTCGATCACAGCCACCTTGGCACCAGCTGCTGGTTCTCCCTCTAAGGGACCATCTTAGAGGCAGCCAACACCTTTACCTGCTATTACCTCCATCATCCCACCTGGGAATCCCGTCTCCCCGGGGAGGGGGGGGGGACTTGTCTTCTTACCCCAGACATCCAGTCCCAGCAGGAGCCACATGGGCACATGTGACCCCTTCCCGGCTCATGAAGAGCCTCCCCTGGGATTTTTCAAGCCAGAATTGGGGAAGTCAGTCCCTCTCCAGGGGCAAACGTCTCGTGACGGGAGACTCATAAACCGTGAGTGGGAAATGTCTAGCAGCAGGCGGAGGAAGGAAGGAAGGACAAGGAAGTAGGCACAGAAGGAAACAAAATGACAGAGAAACAGAAACAGGAACAGAAAAAGAGAATGACTATTGGAGGCAGCCGAACTCCTGATCCCCACTGTTCCAGGGGCCTTTTGGCAGCGCTGCCCACCAGCTAGGTTTGACTATTCACTTCATTTTGTGCACTACTCCTTGTTGTTCAAAGAGCCCCTCCCCCCTTCTCTAACCTAGCATGAGTTGGGGTTTTGCCCCTGAAAACCATAAGAGACCGAATCGTATACGTGAACAAGACGTGACCTCAGCCCTTTGGGGGCTCACAGTCCAGTGAGGAAGAAATGCAGGTGCCCAGCTAACCGCAAAGCACAACTCAGGTAAGGACCGGTGGCCCGAGCAAGGACACCCCACCCAGTAGTACCTGGGGCCGGGGCAGGGGTCTCTCAGAGGAAGGAACATCTGCACCGAAGGAGGCATAGGAAGCCGCCAGGTGAAGAGGCTGCAGGGCAAAGAGTGATAGTAACAGAAGAAACAGAATTTGCTTAAGTGAGAACCACAGGACACTGTTAGGGAAGGGAAAGTAGTTGTAGTTGGCTACAAGAGACCATGGGGGGGAGGGGAGCAGGAAGGACCAGACGGGGGATGTGGTCAAGAGCCAGGCTGTGGGTGCCCTAAGTCCTGCACAGGTGTGTGGACTTCCTTCCGCTAGCCGTGGGAGCCACAGAAAGTTTAGGCAGGGAAGACACAGCCTCACCTCATGACCACAAGATGGCTGCCCAAGTTCCAAGAATCCACTGGATACTCACTCCCTTCCATACAACAAGGAAGCAGGGGTTGGAAAAGAGCCTTCTGCTCTGTCCTTTGGCTGAGGGGAATAGCGCTTTCCAGGTACTCCAGACTTTCTTCTTATAGCTCACTGGTTAGAACTGGGTCCCTTTCTGCAACAAAGTCTGGGAAAGAGAGGGCCTGACTTTGTCAGCCTTTTCGCCGGAGGCACGCAAGGAGGAAAAAGGCGGAGGCAACTAATACTGTCTAGCAGCAAGTTTCAAGGCTTTTGGTTTTTTATTGAGATTTAATTGCTTTACCCACCCCCCCAAAAATATCCCAGCACCTGTTTAACGTATATAATATGATGAGCTGGGATATGGGCCAATGGTCGTGACACCATCGCTGTAATCACGGTAATAAAAGTCACCTCCCAAAGCTTTCCCCCTGCCCTTTTATGGTCTTTTGCTTTCGTTTTTGAGGTAAGACCCTTATGAGATCTACCCTTTTAAGTTTTCAGATGCCCGCCATATTAACAATAGGCACCATAGAGCGGATCCCATGGCGGAGCTCTAGAACTTACTCACTGTGTACAGCTGAAACTTCATACCCATTGAATAGCGACTGCCCATTTCCCTACCCTCCAGCCCCTGGTGACCACCAATCTCTTCTCTTTTTCTGAGACTGTTTTTAGGTATCTCATCTAAGTGGAATCACAGTATCTGTCCTTCTATGACTGCCTTATTTCCCTTAGCGTAATGTCCTCCAGCTCATCTGTTACTGTAAATGGTAGCATTTCCTTCTTTTTAAAGGCTGAATAATAGTCCATTGTATGTATGCACCACATTTTCTTCATCCATTCATTTGCTGATCAACTTTGGGTCGGTTCCGAATCTTGGCTATTGTAAAGGTGGGAGAACCAAGATCTCTTTAAGATCCTAATCTCAGTTCTTTTGTATATCTATAGCCAGAAGGAAGATTTCCGGATCCTGTGGTAGTTCTACGTAGAATTTTTTGCATAACCTCTGGTGTTTCCCAGAGCAGCTGCACTAATTCACATTCCCACCAACCTGAATTAGAATCCTGGTAAATAGGGTTCCAATTTCTCAACACTTCCTCACTAAAACTTGTTATTTATTGATTTATTTTTACATATAATAGCCATCCTCACAAGTATGAGGTGATAGCTTGCTGTGGTTTTGATTTGCATTTTTTTTTAAGATTTTATTCATTTATTTGACAGAGAGAGACCACAAGTAGGCGGAGAGGCAGGCAGAGAGAGAGAGGAGGAAGTAGGCTCCCTGCTGAGCAGAGAGCCCAATGCGGGGCTCGATCCCAGGACCCCGAGATCATGACCTGAGCCGAAGGCAGAGGCTTTAAACCACTGAGCCACCCAGGCGCCCCTTGATTTCCATTTTCTTGATGATTAGTGATGTGGAGCTCCTTTATATATATATCTGGTGAAATGTATACCTCCTTTGGAGAAATGTCTACTTAAGCCCATTTTTAATCAGTTTATTTGTTATTTTGCTATTAGATTACAGGGTAATTCATGTTTGGGATATTAACTCCTTATCAGATCCATGATTTGCAGATATTTTCTCATTCCATAGGTTGTAAGGCAGACATACAGACCAATGGAACAGAATAGAAAGCCCAGAAAGAAACCCACACGTATATAATCAACGGATCTTTATTTTTTTTTATTTATTTATTTGAGAGACAGAGAACGTGAGAGAGAGCGTGAGAGGAGAGAAGGTTAGAGGAAGAAGCAGACTTCCTGTGGAGCTGGGAGCCCGATGTGGGACTCGATCCCGGAACTCAAGG
This sequence comes from Nasua narica, assembly GCA_028533885.1. Classification (NCBI taxonomy): domain Eukaryota; kingdom Metazoa; phylum Chordata; class Mammalia; order Carnivora; family Procyonidae; genus Nasua; species Nasua narica. The sequence continues at coordinate 83,067,031 of CM052810.1, read as the reverse complement.
ATCATGACCTGAGCCGAAGGCAGTCGCTCAACCAACTGAACCACCCAGGCGCCCCTAATCAACTGATCTTTAATGAGGGAGCCAAGAAGGTGCAAGGAGGAGAGAGACCATCCCTTCTATAAATGTTGCTGTATTAAGTGGACATTCATATCCAGTTGGAAGAATGGCATTGGACCCCTATCTTATACCAGATGCAAAATCAACCTGAAATGGATTAAGGACTTAAACATTAGGTCTGAGAGTGTAAAACTCCTAGAAGAAAACATAGGGGAAAAAATCTTCTTGACATTGGTCTTGACAATGATTTCCCCAAAACCACAGGCAACGAAAGCAAAAATAGACAGGTGGGCCTGGAGCAAACAAAAAAGTTTCTGCAGAGGAAAGGAAGCCATCCACAGAGTGAGAAGCTCTTTCTCACTGATGAGGAAGCTGAAACACCAGCCAAGTGAAACACCAGCAAAGTCTGGCCACTGTTGGTGGCAGAGTCAGGGCTGGGAGTCACGACTTCTGTCCCCTGGCAGTGCATCCTCTCCACTGAGCTCCACCACCAAGGTCTCATACCCCCGACGTTTGAATTGATTGAGGTACATTGTCCACCCAGATTCTCTTGAATCAAGGCATCTCGGAGCCCCTGATCCACCTGTCATGAAATCATTAATATAATGAGACAGGAGCCTCAGTTGTCTTGGCCGGAAAATGGAGAGTGGAATTGGACGATTGCATGTCCGAAGAGGTCTTGACAGCTTCAAAAGGTCAGGATGCGCTTTTCCCCCCAAATTCCAGACCTCTTGGTCAAATGGATTTCTAAAGCATGCGTGCACAGGGTGTCCAGGATTTTCTGAAGCAAACAGCCCCCGCTCCTGGAGCCTCTTCTCAAAGGACCCACTTGTACTCACGGCCCTCGGCTCCTCTTCGAATTCCCTTCCTGTTGCACGTCCCCCCACCATGACCCCGATTGCACGTCCCCCCTCATGACCCCAGTTGCAAGTCCGGGCTGGGAACGGGCTCAGAGAAGCCTCGTGCCTTGTGCTCCCCGGCACCTAGCAAAGCACCCTGCGGAAACCACAACCATGCCAGCCGACGTGTGAGTCTGGGGGCTTCTCCCCGCCTTCCGACTGCAGGGATGGGGCAGGGGCAGGAGAAGGAAGGAGAGGTAAAGGGCCAGCCGACTCACACCTCACTTATTTGTAAGTAGCCCATGTGGTTTCACTTTGCACCCACTTCTCCAGTGGGAGGCTGCGTGTTAGCACCTGGGGACACCTGTCTCCAATTAGCCCGACCATTTGCCTAAGAAATGATACCCCCAAGAAGATGGGACTCCGGCAATCTCCCCCCGGGGCCCCCAGAGAGAGTTGTGGCTTTGTCCACGTTCTCCAGCCAGCGGGGAAGCCGAAATAGGAAGAGGGACCGAGGAGTGGGTTGGGGAGGGCTTGCGCGTGGGGCACAGAGAAGGCGCAGAAACACCTCCCCAGCCCCGAACCACCTGGTGGCCTTGTGGCTGCCAGGCCTGGAGATGCTCGGCATTCCTCCGTGGCCACGCTGGACCAGAAATGGAAGCCAGCCTACTCAGAGGGCTTCAGAGGGCGCTGGGGCTACAGGGGTCACCTTTTGGGGGTCTGGGTGGATTTCATGGTCCTAGCTGTCTGGATGATTTGCTGAGGATTCCAGCCCACTGGGCCGCCCGCTGAGGGGCCTCCCCCAGCTGCTGAAAGTCTGCCAGTTGCTCGGCTGGGCCTTCAATAACACTAGAAAAACAAAACAATCCCTCCTCCCCTCGGCTACCTTGAGAGTTCCCCCTTCACACATTTGATTGACTGAAAGTAAATTACTTATTCTCACATCTTCAGCAGGAGATCAGACTTCCAATACCGAGCTAATAGGGCTCAGTCCTGATACGGAGACTGGGAAGGACGGCTTTCTGGAACCACAAGCACAAACTGTAATTCTATTTCGAACGTGAACGCATTGATTAATTCTCATGATCAGATTCCTAGGTCTCTCAGCAAACAAGCCAGGAAAAATCCTCATGGCTCAGCCGCTTAGGTTTTTTTGGTTTTTTAATTCATGTACCATAAAATTGAGATATAATTCACAAACCATAAAATCCACCCCATTTAAAGTGTGCAATTCGATGGTTTTTAGTATATTCAGAGCTGTGAAACCATCACCACAATCTAATTTTAAAACATTTCTATCACCCCAAAGAGAAACCTGTTAGCCATCACCCTTCGCCCCCTTCCCAGCCCCTGGGGACCATTCATCTACTTTCTGTCTCTTTATCTCCGCCTATCTGGACATCTCCTAGAAAAAGAATCATGCAATGTTTTTCTTCCTGTGACCAGCTTCTTTCACTTAGCTGAATGTTTCCAGGGGTCGTCTAGATCATAGTCTGTGTCATTAATTCCTCCCTTTCTAGGGCTGAACATTGTTCCATTGCATGGGATGTACCACACTTTGTTTATCCGTGCATCAGTTGATGGACATTTGGGTCATTTCCGCTGTTTTTTAGCGGGGGGTGGACGGTATAGAGGGGGGGAAGGACAGAGGGAGAGGGAGAGTATCTCAAGCAGGCTCCACAAGAGCCCAATATGGGGTTCGATCTTACAACCCCGAGATCATGACCTGAGTTGAAATCAAAAGTCAGATGCTTTACCAAGTGAGCCACCCAGGTGCCTGGGTCATTTCCATTTTTTAAATGATGACGAACAACACAGCTCTTTACGTTTAGAGTTTTTAAATAACTGGGGCGCCTGGGTGGCTCAGTGGGTTAAAGCCTCTGCCTTCGGCTCAGGTCATGATCTCAGGGTCCTGGGATCAAGTCCCACATCGGGCTCTCTGCTCAGCGGGGAGCCTGTTTCCTCCCCTGTCTCTCTGCCTGCCTCTCTGCCTACTTGTGGTCTCTCTCTGTGTGTCAAATAAATAAGTAATCTTGAAAAAAATAATTTAGAGGCGTTCCTTTTGTTTGACTTCTCTTTGAAAAATAACCAGGTTTAAAACATCGACCATTGTTTCTCACCCGCTACTCTGAATTTTTTCCTTTACTGTTGTTCAGAAATAATGTGCCCAGAGTGCCAAGTCTGGGGCTTGGCGCCCTGGTGGTCCTCGATCAACCAACAGGAGTTGGTGTCGATTCTCAGCGAAGGCCATTCAGGCGCCTAAACCATGGTGAACAAGGTCACTCAGAACAGAGAACTCGAAGTGCCATTTGTGCTCTGTGATGGGGAACTCCGGTCCACTCTGGAGCCAGGAAACCGACAGAATCACAGAGCCCTAGAACACTTGAGTGGTTCTTTGAGATGATCCAATGTGGTTCCCTCTTCTCATAGACATTCCAACTGTTTCAGAGAGAGAGCTCTAGCCCCGTGCATCCAAAGACCTGGGTTTGAGTTCCGACTTCACAACCAAGTAGTCACAAGATCTGACCCAAGGCACTGTCTTTCTAAGTTTCAACATTTTCTTCTGTAAGCCAGAGACTGGGTGTGCACAAACACACGTGCACAAACACCAAACAATCGTGGTGGCTCCATTCCCCATTAGCGCCTGGTTTAGATGTCTACTATTCTGCCCTACTTTGGCAAAAATCAATGGTTCATGAATCCTGGGGACCAGACCTGGTTAGTAGGGAATGTTGGGGTCATATTAAAAGGGATCCTCCCCCAAGAATGTAGCTTGACATGGAAAATGGAATCCACCAGTAAGAGGCTGCAGAGTGTGGGGTTGTCAGGGCTGGCCCCCTGAAGGAGCCCTACCCAATATGAGGGAGTTTTTGGAAAGGCCCCACAAAAAAGTCTCTCGGAACCCCCAGACGTGCCCACCGAAACAAAAGACAGCTGCAAACATCTGCCTCATACAGACAGCCAAAAGTCACCAGGCATTGAACATAAAAGAAATTTCCTAGCCTTCTACCATTCCTCCCTGCCTCCCACACAGAGGATCCATGGAGACAGGAGCTAGGGAATAGAGTAGATGTCACAGGAGAGAAGCAACCCCATCTCCCACCTGCCCGTAAGTTTTGCTGGAATCGGGACATCTGGGAATAGAAAATTAATGCCTCAACTGTGTCTGGATCACAACAGTGTAGGACTTGGTCAATTTAAGTTGAAGACCAAGACGTAGGTCTTCCCAAATTGGGCTTGAAGGGCAAATGGGAGGGCTACCCCATTAAGATTCAAGTGTCAGTAGGAAACAAAGATACAGTGGCTTTGGTGTTCACCATATTGAGTCCTGGCTCAACCTTGGGGTGGTGTTCTTTATGAAGTAAAGAATGCCACCCAAGACAGCGCTCAGAGAGGAAGGACCATTCCAGAAGGTTGGCATTAGATGGGCCCGAGTCTGCCTTCCTAGTCCGGCACTCACCATCTGGGTGAGCGTAATCACTCTGCTTACTCTCTTGTAGCCTTTGCGTTTTGATTTCACAAGTAGGCATGACCGGTGTGTCTCCATAGCTATGCACGCACGTGAGGGAAGAGAAAGCACTTTTCTGACATAAAAACAAACAAACAAAACTGTTTCACGTGCCACCTCTGGAGGTAAGAGCAGGATTGTGTGGCAAGACAGGGGCACTGATGGGAAAGGTGAACCCCTTTCGTACTCTATACTTCTGTACAGTTGGGGTGGGATTTAGATTGGTGGAAAGGAGGAGATCTTCAACTGTGTGCCTTTCCCAGTGGTTGAGACACACTTAGGTTGTGCTGGGCCCTAAGCCATACCCTTTTCATTTGTCTCGCTGTTTAATCCTTACAAGTGTGTGGTGAGATAGGTACTAGTATCATATCATCCTTTATTTTTATTCCTTAGGACAATGAGGCATAGAGAGAGTAGAGATCTCAGCAATGGAACCAAGATTACACCCCAGTGTCTGTTTCCAATCCCTGCAAACAGAGACAGAAAGAATGTTTGTAGGTTTTGTGAACCGGTGCCTAGAATAGTGCCAGGGATGTAGGATGCCATCAATAAATTGTTTGAATGAATGAAAAAGTCTACACATTACATATATATTCATTGTAGAAAGTCTGGATACTTGAGGAATAGTGTAGAAGAAATTTAAGTTATTCGTAATCTCACGATCCTGAGATAACAACTGTAATTCTGTATTTTCTTCCAGCATTTTTCCTGAAAATAGTATTTAAAGGGAAGTGATAGTTACATCATTTTTTTTAAAGATTTTATTTACTTATTCGAAAGAGAGAACATGAGAAGGGATAGGGTCAGAGGGAGAAGCAAACTCCCTGCTGAGCAGGGAGCCCAATGTGGGACTGAGCCGAAGGCAGTCACCCAACCAACTGAGCCACCCAGGTGCCCTACATCATTGAATTTACAATGTACATACAGTTTTCTATCCAGCTTCTTTCACTTCAACGGTATCATGTGTATTTTCCATGTCATTTAAAATTCTTCAAAAAAACTATATTAATCACTGAATGATATTTCACTGCATTGTTATATTAAAGTTTATTTAACCATTGGACATTTGAGCTGCTTCCAAGTAACTGCAATGAACATCTTTGTATGTATAAATCTTTGTCCCAGTTTCTATTTCTTTGGCAGACATCTCGAGAAAAGGAATTACAGGTCAAGTATTAGGAAAATTTTTATGTCTCTAGGTACATCCAGCAAAATAGTTTTCCAGAAGGGTAATGCCAGTTTTCCCTCCCCAAAGAATGTACTACCATCTTCTTCCACTCTCGTCAAAATCAAGGATTAATTATTAAGCACATTTTGCTAGTTCAATAGGTAAAAATTAAGATCGTCTCATTTCTATACACATATTTATTAATAGCAAAGCTGAAGACGTTTCCATGTTCGTTGCCCGTTTATAGTTCTTCTCTCAAAAATATCTCTGCCCTTAGTTCACTTTCCCATGTAGTACTGATGTTTTCTTATTGATTTCCGAGTGCTTTTTATATATGAAAACTATCAATCCGCTGTCAGATTTGTTTCACTGAAATTCGTTTTTGATTGACAGAATCTCCTATCGCTCCCTCTTAACTCTTTTCTGTAGTTGTCCACAAATCAGTTAAAATGATACTTCCAGTGACATCTTTAAACTTGTCACTTGCACATTCTGTCAGAGAATAAGCCGTCAACAAGGACCCATGTTGTCAGGAGACAGCCTCATGCATCACTCAAAACAGAGAGTCAGGGGGCCATCTCACCATGCCAGACCCCCTTTCCACCGCCGTCACCGTGTCTGTTGTCTGCCTGCTTGCCTGCCCCGGGGCCAGGCCGCCCAGCCGACGTTGACTACTCTGACAGGCATGCACTTGAAGCAGCGTTTTACCAATCGCCAGCCTCAGATCACAGAACTCTGGGCTCAGCTGCAGGTGTCAGCAGTCCGGATGGAAACCATGACAATGATTAGTGACACGGGGCACCAACAGATGTTTCTGTCCCTTACAGTTGCTGATCTAACAAGTCACTCACAGCTAGTACAGCTCTCCTGGGCCCCATGGTTGCAGCACTGAGGGGAGGGAGCTGGGGAACTAACCTTTTCAATTTTCTGAGGCTGACACCGGGGGTGAGGGCCCGGGACAGACTGCTTCAGTAGGCTTTCACCGATAGGGGACAGATGACGTTGTGCCTGTGTGGGGCACGATGCCCTAAAAATATAAAGTTCCGGAGGCCCGTAGGTCACACATTCATTCATTCCTTCATTCATTCACATGTCTACCACACGTGAGAGGGGTCAGAAGGAGCCCTCCCAAACAACATCTTGCAGGAGCTGAATTGTAAAGGGTAATTGGGAGCTCATCAGGAAGGGAATTCCAGAGAGAGGGAACAGCATGTACAAAGGCCCAGAGGACAAGAAAGAACTGTGTAAAACACAGTCTTTTGTCTCGTCAGAATAAATCTCTTCACTGCAGCTGGGGGATACCTGTTTACCAGCATGTGATCAGTGCCTCTCGAAGCACAATACTTACGGCATATCCCATGGGCCACGAAAACCAGCAAGATCATCCTGTCGGCCTTCGGCAAAGTCCTCCACTTTCCTTGAGATTCGGCTCAGGGTTTTTTGTCTATGCCCCGGTCATGAGCCCCTAACCTGGGTTCCTACATTCCCCCAGACTTCCCTTTTGCCACTCCTCACCCTCCAAGCGTTACCATTTCTGTGCATTTGCTTGACTGGGCTGCCAATCTAGGGGTCCCTCCGGAGAGCCTGCGTCTTGTTCATCGTCCATCCCCAAGGCTGACTGATGCCTGGATTTGAGGAAAGCCTTAGAAATCACGTTGTTCCATCCCATCAGTTTGTGTGCAGGGAAACTAAAGCCCTGAGAGCTCTAGAATGTGTTCCCGGAAAGAGGCAGTGCGGGGGTTCAGACTCACATCCCTCTGTAAGTCTGCCACCCTGGGTGCCCCCCATCGTCTTCTCGGTGGGGAGGAATGGGGCAGGTGGTAGCCAGCCAGAATAGGCCTGAAGGCTGGGAGCTGGGGAACTCTGGGGTAAGTACTAACCCAGTGTAGGTGAGAAGAGACACCTCCAGGAACGTCACCACCTGCTCTGGGCAGGGTCCCTCCACTGCTGGGCGGGTGGAGGCAGAGGGAACGATGCAGGTGCAGGCATCCAGGCACCCTTCTGTAAGGGCCGTGCAGCCAGCCCTCGGGAGCGGGCCCGCTCTCACCAGGGACAGCCCCAGGCATGACCAAGCCACACCTTGTCACCCAGACAGGCACACTGCAAGCCACAGAGCCATGGGGCCAATGACAAAGCCTTCCTTATGGAAAACACTGCTTTGCCTCTGCACTTCATCCCTTAATGAAGGGAGCGACTGACGGCAGGGGTGTGTTCTGAGCGCAAGGTGCTGGGAGCCCCGAGTGCCAGGCTCCGGACTGGGCTCCTCTAGAAACACACTGTAGACACCGGGGGCCTCGTTGGAACGCCCTTTTGAGGTGAGTCTGTCGAGAAGCATCGAGCATCAGCCAATTCTCTTTTGGTAAGTCACATCTTTTCTTCTTCATGACGGCCGGAATCTCCAGGAGGCCACACTCAGAGAAAAATCCTATGACGCTCCTGCCCCATGACTTGCCGTCCGAGTCCCGTGTCGAATTTCTTCTCCTACTCGGGAAAAATTTAAGATCCCACCTTGACGTTCTGTGATCTGAAAATCCATGGTTCTCAGTTTAAGCGTGCGTGCAGTGTGCGGTGTGTGTGTACGGTGTGTGTGCATAGTGTGGGGTATGTGTGTGTGGTATGTGTGTGCACGCACGCGCGTGTGCTCGGGGCTCCATGGACCCCATCAGTCAGGAAACCCCTGACTTTCAGATCTAGGAAAACTGCCAGTGTTGATTCTTTGAAACTTCCCCCCTTATATCTTCCCTAGTCTTTATTTTGAAAGCCTGTTAATAAAGTGTTGGCCATCCCGGCTGACCCTCTAATTCTCTTGGACTCCTTCTCCTATTTCCCATCACTTTGTGTTTTTCTTCCCCCGTCCCAGAAATTTCGTGGACGAATCTTCCAAAGTTTCTATTAAACTCTCTAATAGGTTTAGGTCTTTAATTTCCAACGGCTCCTTTGTATTTTCTGAATGTCCTTTTTTATTGCCTCCTGTTCGTGTTTCACAGATACAACCTAGTTTATCTCCCTGATCATATTCATATATGAGGCTCTTTCTCCGTTTTTTGCATTTTTCTCTGCCCAGTAGTCGTAACACAGGCTTTCCTTCCATGTTTGCTGAGCCTTGGCTGCCTGATCAGGCTCACGTGATGGGGACCGGATGTCACTTGGAAGCTCTGTGTGCAGGGATGCGGCATGGAAAGAGAGCTTCCTGCAGGTGAGAATACGGTGAGCCAGCTTTCTCGTTAGGATCCTCCAAATGTCTAGTCTGTCTTTTCTGAACTGGTCAGCTTCCCCCATCTCCTGCGAGGCGGCACAAAGCCCAGAGGCTGGATTTCAGAGAGCCAGGTGGCAGAGAGGGGAAGGGGAGAGATGGGGTCTCACTGTTCAGAATGCAGACAGCCCCTCCTCACTGCGCGGGCGTCCCGGAGGGTGGAGGTTCTTTTGCTCTTTTTTCCAGACTTTTTACCACTGTGCCGCTGCAGAAGGGGCGGGGCAGTTGCCTGCTGCAGGGCACAGGAGAGAGTCTCGGGACCCAGCTGCTCTTCAAAGACGATGAACTGTCTTACTGCTTGAAGCTCCTGACCTTCACCTTTGGAGCTACTCAATGCCTCCAACTTCTGAGCGTTTCTGAGGTTCTATTGTGGGATGCTTGCATCTCCCTGGCTTCCCCCAACTCTCTCCCCATCCTGGTACGCTGGCTTTCCACCTTCCTCCTCTGCTAAGTAAGTTCCTAGTCGCCTGTCCACTTTCCACCTCCAACCATCTCCTCCCTCGTTTTCTTTGTCCTTAGGAGTTTTTACTTTTCAATTCCTTCACTGTCGTCTGTTAGGGTTTGGGACAGGAATATATTTAAATGAATCCATTTTAAATGGATGTTCCAGGCTGCCTTGTTTACCTTTAGGTACTTTATTTAAGTCTTCAAATCCCCATGCGTGGGGCTACCACTCACACTTAAAGAGCCCAGAGAAGCCACCTAGAATATTTTTCTTGCCATGGAATTCCAAAATAATCCTCAGCCCAGAGACGAAGACATTCGTGCTCTTAATTATCAACATCAAGTCCTCAAACAAGCTTTACGCACTTGTTACATGCCAGGAACAGAGGGAGAGGCGGGGGTGTGGACATCCACACTCTCAGCCCATTGATGGTGTAGCCGGGGAGGCAGACATGTATACGACCCAGGGTGACAATCGCCGCATGCGGAGTATGGAACGATGAAGTGACGGCAGCAAGAGTGAACGAGCCCACGTGCGGTCGGGGGAGGCCAGAGGCAGAGGCGAGCCGTCTCCCTGGGAAGCTCTGCGATCTTGCTCCAGACTCCTGCCTGCCTACAGGCTAAATCGTGCCCGCTCCCACCAGTGTCAACACACCGGCTCCTCTGAGAGCAGTGCAAAAGTCTCGGGCTCTAGTAGGTGCTCAGTAAGTATTTATAGATCAAGGGAGAGATCTAGCTCTAAAGGACCACCGCACATGAGCTGTGTGACTGCAGAAATGTATATTTTAAGAGGATGGGATTATTTCTATTATGGCGGGCTAGGGGAAGCAGGGCACAGAGGCTCTTTCTGTCCACTCTGTGATATGCTTACATGTATTCACCCGCTTACGCATTAATTCTATCTATCTATTTATCTATCTATCTATCATCATCTACCTCTTTCCTATAGACACCCCCCCCCAAAGCCCTTGTCCAGAGCTTCTGAGTCATGTGAATTTACAGTACAGAGGTCTGCACACCCTTCTGAATGTATGGCGTTCGCAACAAAGAAGAAGTCAGTAGAAGGAAAGAGACAGCAGCCAGGGACTGGACCCGGCCATAGAAAATGAAAATCCCACCCGGGGAATTCTCGCCAGCCATGCACAAGCCTGAGAAGGAAGTGGGGGGGAGGGGGATCCCATGGGGTGGGGGAGGTGGCGGGGCATCCGAGACAATGTCCTCTGTCTTGGAAAAACCAACAGGTTGCTCCCGACAAAGCAAAAGGTGCCAGTGGGGAAATAGATTTGCAGGAGCACATGTGCTTGAAAAGGATAACTCGGAGCTTTTGAGCAAGAATTGGAGCGACAAAGAGAGGAAAGCGTGGAGGGCTCTGATAGAGGGAGAGGCAGCCAGGGACTCCCAGGCCACCAAGTGCCAGGAATGGAGAGTGAGCTAAATCCTGCTGTGACAAAGGGGCGGCTTAATATCAAGCCGCTATCAGTGGCAGCAGAGAGCGCGTCCCCCCATGCCACCAGGACGGGAGGACGGGAAGAGCGAGGCTCGGGGTGGCTAAGGGAAGTGGTATCCAGTCTCTGTGACCCATTTCCCCTCAGCTATGAAGCGAGACGCTGGTCAATCCTAAAAGAGAGTAGCGGGGGAGAAGGCACCGTGTAGCTTTTCTCACCTTCCCCTCATCATCATGCATCATTGTAGCGGTGAGGTCCAGAGAGGGTGAGCGTTTTGCCGAAGGTTGCACAGCAAATCTACCACCAAGTTAACCCCACAGTCCAGATCTCCCGACTCTTAGTCCAGCAGCCATTCTCCCAGGATATCTGCTCCTCCTTTAGTTTAGCGATGCTACCCTGTTTTAGCAGATCCTCCAGTCCTAAGACAGCAAGGTGCCCCGGCTGCGATTTCGCCCCCTGGCTGTAGTTATGTAGACATCAGCTGGAGACAGCTCAATATCAGAGAAGACAGGGCGCGGGTGCAATGGTGGACTCATTTTCTAACCCCTCGCATCCCTAAATACTCCCTTCCACCTCCCTCCCACTTACCTCTGTCCCGGGGCTTACCTCCATCAGAAAATACCCTCCTGATCTGATGCCAGTCTCCCGGCATCTTGTCTCCTCCCCTTCTAGACTTTATGCCTTGTCCACTGTAGGAGTCCCAGGGCTTCTCCAGGGCCGAGAGCATCACAATCAGGACTGACTTCGTGAGATTGGTTAGATGAAGAAATGAATGAAAACGTCGCTCTGAATGCCAGCGCCACCCATGATTAGCTGTGTGGCCTTAGGTAAGTGACTTAACCTCTCTGAACTTAGTTTAGCTGTAAACTCTGAACTTACTTAGCTGTAAAATAGGGATAGGAAGAGCTCCCTCTGTAGTTAAGTCATGGGAATTCGTTACCATGGGAACGGTATACTTGGCACACCATATGCCTAAGCCCAATACATGGTGGTGCCAGCACACTTACCCAACCTGGCCCCAGCAATGACGGCCTTGTATTGTCAATTACTAGAAAGACGTCAGTGAGCTGGAATGTCGGCTTTCATGCCCGCCCTGCCAGGAGCCCATGTCAGGAGTGCTCTAAAACTGTCCTCCCCACTCCCTCAAAAACACAGCATCAGAGATGGCCCAGGTCTGCCATGAGCACACAGGGGCCCTCTGCAGCCCCTTCTTCAAATTCATCCCCAACCCACCTGCCAGGCTAATAGCATTCTGAGCCCCCACGCTCCTGGGGGCGACTGTAAGAGTCCTACGTAACAGGCTTCCCTTTGGGTAGCAAGGGAGAGAGATCCTGGGGATGGGGCCGCTGGCAGAGGCCCAGTGTAAATAGGCCTTCTCTTCTAGAACCAGCAAGGCTCTGAAGAGTGACGGTGAGGAGAAGGGAGCTAAGTCTACTAAGGCTGTGTTTTAAATGGCCTGGGAGAATCTCTATTTCAAAATGAGACCCCAAAGGAAGGCTCTATGTTAGGGAATTACAATATTCGAATAATATCATTACTTTTAGACAGCCTCTAGGAAATGTTACTAAATTTAAAAACCCCTTCCATTCCGTGACTCATCCATCCACAGATATTTATGGAGTGCCCTTTATGTGCCGGCCCCCTTAATGCAACAATGGGTACCTGGCCCCTCATCGGTGAAGGTCCTTACATTAGAAGCAAAGCAGAGTGATCCAAAGGCATCTCCACCTTCCAGAAACTTATCCTAAGACATTCACCCAGGAGAGGACACAGGTTGGTTCATTGAAACTGAGGTCCAGGTAACCTAAACCCAAAATCCTATCTACAGCCCCAAACTAAAAGAATAAAACAATGCCTACAATATGCATGTTGGAAAGAACAAAGTGTTAAAATGACAAAGAAATAATGCAGGGATAGTATTTGGAACTTTCTAGACAATCGTGGTAGGTGAGCAACATTTCTTGTTTTTTTAATCGTTCCTCATTTTATTTGGCTGTTTTTTACCCTCTGATCTCTCACATATAGTCAGCCATGAAAAGCAGACTTGCTGAAGTCTGAATCTTGACCCGTATTGATGGTGACAAGCTTTGTAGAGAGAGAACCCAGGACATGCTCGTACCAATAAAATACAACCGGGAAATATTTTCAAATAATGTATATAATAAGTAAATATACATGTACATTCTTAATTTTACATGAAGTATATAAAATATGTATTATTGGAAATTATGTCCTTATGTGGGATTATTTACTTCTCTATGTCATAAATTCTATATTTAAAAAAGGAACTCGTAATGAAGAGATTAATATTAATTTCTGATAACTTAAAATAATATATATATTAAAATATATAATGTTGCTTAATTCCTTTTTAAAATTTTAAATTTTAATTCCAGTATAGGAACCAGGCAGTTTTATAATAATTTCAGGAGTACAGTATAATGATTCCACATTTCCATACATCACCCTGTGCTCATCATGATAAGTGCTCTCCTTAATCCCCATCACCCCTTTCCCCCATCCTCCACCCACCTCCCCTGGGGTAACCATCAGTTTGTTCTCTATAGCTGAGTCTGTTTCTTGGTTTGTCTCTCCCTCTTTTTTTTCCTTTGCTTGTTTCTGTTTGCTTGTTTGTTTCTTAAATCCCACAGATGAGTGAAATCAAGGTATGTGTCTTTCTCTGACTATTTCACTTAGCGTTATTCTCTCCAGATCCATCCACATTGTTGCAGTTGGCAAGATTTCATTCTTTTTCATGGCTGAGTAATGTTCCATTGTGTATATAAACACCACATCTCCTTTATCCGTTCATTTTTCAATGGACACTTGGGTTACTTCTATAATTTGCCTATTGTAAATAATGGGGAGCATGAGGTAGAGGCGGCAGCCCTTTGAATTAGCGTTTTCCTATTCTTTGCGTAAATACTCAGTGGTGCAATTACTGGAACACAGGGTAGTTCTATTTTTAACTTTTGTGAGGAACCTTCATATGGTTTTCCACAGTGGCTGCCCCAGGTCACATTCCCACCAACAGTGTGAACGGCTTCCTTTTTCTCCACATCCTTGCCAATACGTATTGTTTCTTGTGTTTTTTAATTTAGCCATTCTGATAGGTGTAAGGTGATATCCCATTGTAGTTTTGATTTGCATTGCCCTGACGATAAGTGACGACGAGCATCTTTTCATGTGTCTATCGGCCACCTGGATGTCTTCTTTACGGAAATGTCTGTTCATTTCTTCTGCCCATTTTTTAATTGGATTGTTTGTTGCTTCGGGTATTGAGTTGTATGAGTTGGTTATATATTTTGGATACTAACCCTAGATAAGCCGTTTGGCTATAGCAATATTCCTAAGGGGCTTGACTTAAAGAGAACTGAGTCCTCAGTTTTATTTCCCAAAATTAATGAAATGTTTTAGAACCCAGAGAGCCCTGGATTTGAATCTCAGTCTTAGTATACTATGCACCAAGTTCTGTGTGCCCTCGGCATAGCCACTTGACCTCTCTGGGCTTTAGCTTCCTAGTGTGTAAGAGGAGCATAATTCTTACTATCCAGTGTAGGATCAAATGATATAATGTCTATACAGTGCTTCATCCAACATCCAGCACATGGTAAATGCAAAGTAAGTGCACTCTACTGTTTCAGGTACTATCAATGAATAACAACCCCCAAATTCAGGAGTGTAAAACAATAACTACTTTCATTTGCCCATGAATTCATGCATTGGGAATTCTAGAAGGGCTTGGCCGACATGCGGCATCTCCAGCATGGCCCTCTCAGTGTAATCAGATTTGCTCCGTGGCATCTGGGATCTCCCAGAGCGAACACCTCCAAATGACCAGATGGAGGACGCGAGGCATTTCTCATCTCCTTTCAAAGCCAGTAGAATCACTTCTGCTTAACTCTATTGGCCAAACCCGTCCTGATCCAGCCCAGATTTGAGAAGAGGGGACATAGAGCCCATTTCTCAATGGGAAGAGTGTCAAAGAACTGGAGGTCATGTCTAAAACCATCACAACTACATTAGTCTACCCCTTATCTATCGGGGATACATTCCAAGACCCCCAATGGCCATTACTGAGCCCTGGATGTTAATGAACACTGGATGTATCACAGATATTGCTGAAACCAGAAACATGTACTGTTTTTACCTCTACATACATATCTATGATAAAATTTGATTTATAAATGAGACACAGTAAAAAATTGACAACTACAGGGGTGCCTGGGTGACTCAGTGGGTTAAAGCCTCTGCCTTCAGCTCAGGTCATGATCTCAGGGTCCTGGAATCGAGCCCCGCCTCGGGCTCTCTGCTCAGCCCTCTCTCTCTGCCTCCCTGCTTCCCCCTCTCTCTCTGTCTGCCCTTCTGCCTACTTGTGATTTCTCTCTGTGTGTCAAATAAATAAATAAAATCTTTAAAAAAATTGACAATTACTCATAATAAATTAGAACAATTATACCACATACCATAGTAAAAGTTACGTGAATGTGGTCTGTCTCTCTCTCTCTCTCTCTCTTTCTCTCGCACAATATCTTATTGTCCTGTGCTCACCCTTGTGATGCTGAGGGTTGATAAAATTTGGGAAACTATTGACCTTTTGACAATGTGTCAGAAGGAAGATCGTCTGCCTCCGGGCCACAGCCGATGGTGAGTAACTGAATCCATGAGAGAGGAGGGACTCTTGTGTGATTATCTTCATCTGCCAGACCGAATAAATGGCACACTCAACCCCCGTCACAGCTGTAAGTCGGCATGGGGCTCAAGAGATTGCGAGCCATTATTATTTGCTATGAAACTCTGGTTTCCAGCCATTCTTTTTTTTTTTTTTAAAGATTTTATTTATTCATTTAACAGAGAGAGAACACAAGCAGGCAGAGAGGCAGGCAGAGGCAGAGAAAGGAGCAGGCTCCCTGCGGAGCAAGGAGCCCGATGCGGCACTCGATCCCAAGATGCCGGGATCGTGACCTGAGCCAAAGGCAGCTGCTCAACCAACTGAGCCACCCAGGCATCCCTGGTTTCCCGCCATTCTAAAATACAGTGGACTTGGTGAGGACGCGGAGAAAGGGGAGCCCTCTTACACTGCCGGGTAGGGATGCAAGCTGGTGTAACCACTCTCGAAAATAGTATGGAGGTTCAAAAAGTTAAAAGTAGAACAGTATACCCTACGACCCAGCAATTACACCACTAGGTATTTACCCAAAGGATACAAACATAGTAATTCGAAGGGGCACATGCAAAATTTATAGCAGAGATGTCCACAATAGCTGAACTATGGAAAGAGCCCAAATGTCCATCAGCAGATGAATGGATAAAGAAGATGTGATATACTTATATAATCGAATACCACTCTGCTATCAAAAAAATGAAATCTTATCATTTGCAATGACGTGGATGGAACTACTAGGGATTAGGCTAAGTGAAAGAAGTCAATCAGAGAAAGGCAATTATCATATGATTTCACTCATATGTGGAATTTAAGAAACAAAACAGAGGATCTTAGGGAAAGGGAGGGAAAAATAAAATAAGATGAAATCAGAGAGGGAGACAAACTGTAAGAGACTCTTAACTCTAGGAAATGAACAAGGTTGCTGGAGGGGAAGTGGGTGGGGGATGGGATAACTGGGTGATGGACATTATGGAGGGCACATGATGTAATGAGCACTGGGTGTTATATGCAACTGACGAATTGCTGGATTCTGTGCCTAAAACTAATAATACACTATATGTTAATTAATTGAATTTACTCAGAGGCCATGGGATACATCTCCCTTAGGAGGCGGCCCCGCACCCCTCTTCACAAACGGAGCCCAGGCCCATCCCTGTTGTGGTCGTCATCCCATCCCGCGTTATGTTTCCACGGAGGCAGCCAGTTAGGTGCCTGCGTGCGCCCTGCTGCGGCGCAGTCATAACAAAGATAAGGCTGGGGGGGGAGCCTTTCTCTTAAGCCCTTCAACACGGTGTGACAAGAGACTTTCTAAACATCATCTCATGTGGCCAGTACTTCAAAACCCCCATCCCTCACCCGAATCGCTCTGGCCCTTGATCTAGTCTTAAATGAGCCTTTTGGTGCCAAGAGCTGGTTAGACATCTGGTTCTACTTGACTTTGTTGGGGGGAGGGGGTCGCGGAGTGTGGGGGGGTTGACGCTACCTCAACTAAAACCAAACCCTCCGACTCAGAAACACGCATCAAATCAGATGGCATGGAACTGCATTTCAAAACAGTGAGGAGAGACCAGATGATGGAGATGGAGAAAGATAACCACCCAGGGGAACCCACCTCCACGCGGCCCGGCGTCCACGCCTGGCAGCAATGGACACCGCCACTTGGCACCCACACATTCTAGCCCCACCACTGCACTAGGAGGCTTCTAGCCTCCTGCCACGTCCCAGCCTCTGGGTCCACCCGCTCTTACCAGACCACCCAGCGCAATCTACTCCAGTCTCCCCCAGCCCCACAGAGCCCTGCTGGCTGGCCTCCTGTGCCCACACTCACCCCCTCTTTTTTTTTCTTAAAGATGTATTTACTTATCTGAGAGAGAGAGAGTTGCAAGGGGAGCAGAGGGAGAGGGAGAAGGAAAGAGAATCTCAAGTAGATTCCCCACTGAGCAGGGAGCCCAACACAGGGCTCCATTTCACAACCCTGAGACCATGACCTGAGCCAAAATCAAGAGTCGGCACTTAACTGACTGAGCCATGAGGCACCCCCCACACTCACCCCTTCTGATGTGTGTTCCCAGTTCAGGAACTAGAAAGCCATTTCTGGGAAGAGACCTCATCTGAAACTTCCTAAAAAACAGAAACATCTTCAAAACTCAGATCTAAGGCCATCCACGAGCCTCGTCCCAGCCTTCTGCTGTAGCTTCACTATGCCAGACTCCAGCCCCAGGTCCTTTGCACATGCTGCTTCTGCCCACCCTCCACTTTCACCAGCTCTTTATCACTCAAGTCCCTACAGTTTGGGTCCTCACATCCCAGCTCAAGCTCGCCCCCTGGGACACTGCTTCCACTGTCATTCACCTGCGAAATGGATTTCTTTGCTCCAAGCTTTGGCACAGCAGTAGCCCTCCCAGCCAGCACTTCCTTCCCTCACTGTTTTCATGGGTGATTTCTTATTTAATGCTCATCTTCCCTATCAGACTGAAAGTTCTATAAAGAGCAAGGGGTGTTTCTTTCTTCATTACCTAATGCAGTACTTGGCACACACATTTAACTTGATAAATGAAAATGAGCAAAAAAATGAGTATTTCTTGCAGGTAACCCCAAGGACAAACTGTGGTTATCCCACTGGCACACACTGGGTCCTCACTTTGGCTCTGTGGTAGATGTGTGTGGTCACAGAATGTTCACTTTACTTCCTATGCAGCGTCTGATGATTTGACTGTTGGGGGACATGAACAGGTGTCTTATGCCTCTGGGAGGGTCAGGATACTGCCTTTGTGTTCCCTGAGATATCTGCAGAGTTTAGGTGTTGGGAAAGGATGGGAGAAGGGGCCACAGTAATAAGAACAAAGAGAAAAAAGGAAGGAAGGAAGGAACAAAGAGAAAGGAAAGAAACCAACTAAAAGCTACAATTATGCATTGTTATGAAAATAAAAGGAGAATCTATGTCACAGCAGGTGGGGTGCAAAACAAAGCTGTTCTCAAAGGTCAATGCATAGCCTCCGAAAAATAAAGAGCAGAGTGGGCACTTCCAGTAACTGGAAAAAAACCAAAATGCATCCCTAAGGATAGCAGGAGGGAAGAAATACTAGAAGAGGAGAGGGCGATTTAAGGAATTAAAGGAAACAGAAATCTGCAACGAGATTGCAGATCTGCCACCACAGACAACAGCTGATCCTGAAACTCACTAGGTGAATAGGTGACCTTCTCCACTTCCCCAAAGCCCACCCCCTTTCTTCCTCCATCCTCTTTCCACCTTTAATTTTCCAATGTCCTCTGGCTCCTGTCTCTTCAGATCTCCTCCCAAGAAAGGATCTAAAAGCCATTCATTGTAAGGAGTATATGCCTGGTGGAAATTCTACAACGTTACCCAGGAGAAAGGGACATTTTAATGGGAGAAGAACTAGAGATATACCTTAAGACAGAAAGATAAATCTCCAGTTAGACCCCTATGAGCAGGCAGAAGAGACCTTGACTTAGAAAGGACAGAAGAGCCTGGATCAATGAGACTATAACCCACACGTTGTCAGTTGGGCTTTCCCCCCACAAGTCAAGGAAATGGAAAATGGCTTGTAGGTGAGTGAGTTCTAGAAATGGAAAAGGAAGCCAATGTTTATTAAGCTGCTAGTATGTCAAACAAACACTGTGCTAGGAACTTTATATTTATTTAACTCAACACACAAACTAATGCCAGAAAGAAGACACAATTATTACCATCTCGTAAATGAAGAAAGCGAGCCTTGGCAAGGACAGCTCTGTAGGACAAAGCTGCCATGTGAGCCCTTGGGGCTCCATTGTCCTGTCTTTGAGTCCTCGCTGCAGATTTCCAGAGCCAGCGGAAACTGGGAACTGAGACTGGGCCCCTTGGAATAGGATTGAAAGTGAGAAACCTATGCAGGGAAAGACAGGACGGGTGGGGAGGATGGGGTCCAGCACCGAGGGTCTCGGAGTAGTTTCATCCCCAGAGTTGACCCCAAATAAATACCACACATTTTGTTGATTCTAAGACACAGTATTTTCCCACAATGTAGCTTCCCTAAAAGGAGGATGAATCCTGGAATTGATGTTAGCCAGGTGGCAATGGGGACATAGCTGTCACTGCCTGAATGTGAGTGCGCGAGGTCATAGATGTTCAAGATGCCTCACTTCCATCGTGCTGTGAACGCTATTGGTCCCCTACATATGGAGTTTCGTTACTGTTTCTAACGTCCTCTTAAAGTTATGATTCAGCATTGAAACCAAGCCTCGTGGGCACCCATAAAGGCCGGGGAAGAGAGCACTGGTAGACTTTGGTTCTCCGTGGAGCAATCATTAACACTGCAGCGATGACCGCAAGTCCATGTTCTCTTGTAAAACCAAGGCTTTCAGGTGCTTGGTGAACCAATCCAAGACATCACCCTACCAGCCCTGGACTACCCCAGCCCCGGCCTTTTCTTAGTATGAGAAACCAATCCCCAGTATGTTGAAGCCCCTATAACTGGGACTCTCTTGTGATCAGCACCATGGGCTCTTGTTGGCTCACAAAACAGTGGTCTGGGGGTCGGGTGCAGCCCAGCGTGCTGGAGGCGACCTGCGGGGCCGGCCTGGACCGTGATGATGATGATGATGATGGTGATGATGAGGATGTGATGGCGAAATCCACTGCCAACAATTGAAAACTAAGAGATGTGAAATAAAAAATCTGACTCTCCAGCTCCATTTGAAAAATCAGACATGCCCTACTGGGTCGTTATTCCTGCGGTGTGAAGGAGAGGACAGGCAGTGACCCGGCAGGTGACCACAGCCCCCATCAGACCCTGACTCCTCTACTCCACCTGCCTGGGGCCTTTAGGCATTCGGATTTGTAGCCCCAGCCCTAGAAGTCCCTTCAAACACCAGAAGTCTAGCAAGGAATGTCGAGAAGAGTTTGGAGCCAATTGCAAGGTAGTTGGAGAGCTATGTTGTTGTTTGATCACAATAAGCTGTTCTTAATTTGTTTCTGACCTGATGGTTTAACCCTACTAAGATAGCTGATTTTCTATCTCCACCCCCTTGCCGAAAGCCCTGCAGCCTCAAATCCTAGATATGCTAAGAGACTGCAGGTTCCAGAGTTTGCGACTTCCCTCGGGTATCCTGGTCGTTCCTGTATCCGTCCTTTGTCTGATGGAATAAAGATCCTGTATCATAATTCACGCACGGAGGTATTCATGGTCATTCACCTTACCCGTTTCTAAAAGGCTTGATTTCCGTCTCCTGTGGCTTCACTAACCCTACTCCCCTCTACTACCCGATTCCAACACAGAAGCTTCATTCCTTCATCCCCTATGCCAAAGTTTCTTAAACTCAGTACTAGTGACCTTTTGGGCCAGATAACCCACCACTCAGCGTTGGGAGGGGTCAGTGGTCCTGTGCCTTATAGGATATTTCACAATGTCCTTGGCTTCTACCCTCTGATGCCAGTCGCACCTACCCTCCTCACTCCCATTGTGACAACAAAAGATATCTCCAGACATTCCCAAATGTCCCCTGGGACCAAAACCAGCCTGGTGAAGAACCTCTACCCTATACCAGCTCCCCTTCTCTTTTCCTAAGAGATAGACAACACCATTTTATGACAAAGCCCTTTCCGATCCTAAGGAAAGGCTGGGGAAGGGAAAGGCAGTAGACAGAACTCTAAGATGGCCCCCAAGATTCCAGCCAACTCGTATACCTGCCTTGCATCATCCCCTCCCCTTGAGTGTGAGTGGGGCTTGTGGATGTAACGGGACGTAACTCCCATGGCTATGTTACGTTATAAGATGGAAGAGATTCTGCAGATATAAATAAGTCCCTAAACAGTTGCCTTTGATTTGATCAATATGGAAATTATCCCAAGTGGACCTCACCGATTAGTCGAGCCCTTCAAAAAGGTCGGAGTGATTCTAAACAGGAGAGTGTCTCCTGCTGGCCTTAAAGGGGCAAACTGCCTCACTGGGGAGAGGGCCATGTTGCGGGGGGCAGCAGGCAGCCATGAGGTGCTAAGAACTGCCCCTGGCTGCCAGCCAGGAAGATAGCAGGGCTCTCAGTCCTACAACCACAAGATACGAAATTCCACCAACAGCAAGTGAGCTTGGAAGGAAACCCCGAGCCTCAGATGGGACAGCGGCTCCAGCTGGCACCTTGATTTCTGTCTGGCCAGACCCTAAGTAAGAACCCAGCTGTGCAGTGCACAGACTTCTGAGCTACAGAAACTGTGAAATAATGAATGTGTGTTGTGTTAAGCCGCTGAAATTGTGGTAATTTGTTACACGGCAATAGGAAACTAATACAGGAGGGAGAGGTTCCAGGGTTTGGGACCGCTCAAAACATTTTTGTTACGAAGGAAAGAAGGAAGGGAGGGAGGGAGGAAAGTAAGAAGGAGGGAGAGAAGGATTGAGGGAGGGAGGAAGGAAATCCACTTTAAAGTATCAGAGCCCTGATCGTCTTGCTTCTAGCAAAATGAGCCTGCCGGGCTACAATCCTTTGGCCCTCCTGGAGCAGCTGATTTTCCTGCAGTGGAGGAGAGTCTGGAGGTAACGTCCCCATGAGACCTCTTGGCAAAGGAGTCGATCATTAGCCGGCAAAGTCACCTTCTGGGATCCCAGCTCAGGTGTCCCTTGTAGCAAGCCCTAATCTGCCTCCTTAGGCTGCTCTCCTCTGTCCGTGAACTTTCTAAAGCTAAGGCTTTGAGACTTAGCCGTCGATCAGATGGGTGTCTACTCCGTTCATTCATGGGACCCATTTTGGTTGAGCACGAGTAGAGTGTGAAGCAAAGTGCACGGTCCTGGATAGACACTAGTGAACATGAGAGACTCTCTGCACTCTGAGAACTTACATTCTAATGGGGAAGATTAAAGGAAAAAGCAAGAAACAAGCCAAAGAGCATAATACATGTGAATTGAGTTAGGTGCCAAGGAAAGAAGCTGGCTGTGTACGACAGACCGTTAGAACTTCTCTGATAAACTCCCATCACACAGCACAGGTGCCCACCGTAGGCTTGCTGAGGCCTGTCCTTACCCACTCACACCAAGAAAGGCTCATTCTAGTTTCCCAGCTTTCAAGAAGAGTCAAGGGCAACATCAAGAGAAGGCATGTCAGTCAGAACGGACAACTGCCTCTAGGCTGAGAGATATTGGCTTATATTTCTTTCTTCATCGAAAATCTATACCCCCAGCCTATTCCACACAAGATTAGAGGCAGCAAAAGAAAATACCTACAACACAATAATGTAGAAAATGGTTGTAATTAATGGTTAGGGAAAATATAGATAGACTAGGAAACCAAGGCCAGTGGGTAGATAGAACATACATATGCGTATTCATCAAAAAAATCTCTAGTGATGAATTTTGAGCTACACCCTTAGCCCTGAACTTCCAAGCAGGCAAAGTGAAATAAGAAATAAGATAAGTTACAAAATTCCCATTGTGTAAAAGAAAATAGATTCACTTCAAGAGAAACAAATATGCCACAGATGTTTAAATCTAAAAGAAATGTCTGGCTTGGTATTTCATATATGGGACACTGAGATGACATGTGTTTGTCATCTCTGGTCCTTTTGAAATGATTAAATGATCTTTAAAAATAAGGATCATGACTGGACCATGAATAAGAAGAAAGAAAAAGAAGAAAGGAAAAGAAAAAGGGAAGGGAAGGAAAAAGGGAAAGGAAGGTAAGGGAAAGGAAGGGAAGGGAAGGGAAAGGAAGGGAAAGAAAGGAGGAAGGAAGGGAGGGAGAGAGGAAGGGAGGGAAGGAAGGAAGGAAGGAAGGAAGGAAGGAAGGAAGGAAGGAAGGAAGAAAAAGGGGCAATGATCTCTTTTCTTGTCTCAACTAAAATTTTGCAACAGATGCTCCATCTCATGTTCTCTGCGTTCTGATGATGAACATGAGGCTAAGGTCTTTGGTCTGCCTCCCATGTGCATTATTCCATCTCTTCTTGGTGCACCCCCTTGTATCTGTGTGCTCAAGAACAGAAGCTCCGTGAGGATGAAGATCCTGTGTTCACTGCTCTTCCTCCAGCTATCAGGATAGCACTCAACACACAGTAGGTGCTCAACAGATATCTACCAGATAAATAAATGAATGCAGAAACCTGTTTACTGCTTCCAGGATTTAAGAATTTGAGCACCTGCTGAGGAAGACACACTATGTCTCATTCATTTTTGTTCACTTGTTTTGCACGTAGCAAATGCTCTTCAGATGCAAGACCCTCCCTTAGTAATGGCTCACGCGATCTAACCAGCCATGCTTCTAGTTGTCTTTCTACAGGCATTATCTTGCTAGACGACCACGTGCTGTCAGAATGGATTGGACTCTCATGCCTATGATTCAGAGAGGTAAGTTAGAGGATAGAGATGTTCAATGACTTCTTCAAAAGTGACATCCTCAGTGACAAGACCATGCTTGGCATCTAAGCTCTTGATAGTCAGTCCAGTGCTTTCCATTTTCCCCAGAACTATGTGCTTATATCTCTTGAATTCCTCACATCAACTAAGGATATTTAAGCACATAGTAGGTACTCGAGAAAATCTTGAAACTATTTGAATTCCTAGCTTCTCCTACTTCTCTATTTATACTTCTCCGTATGAGTCATCATTCTTGACCAAGTCAAAATCCTTCTTAGCCGTAATGGTCACTGAACTGAAGAGGATCAATGTAGCAGAAGTCTGAACTTCCTGTCTCTTCACTCTAGATGGATAAACTACCTCTAGCTGATGTAGGAAGTTGTGCCTCCCTTTCATCTGTTCCTTTAGAAAAGCTTACTGAGGGCGCCTGGGTGGCTCAGTTGGTTAAGCAACTGCCTTCGGCTCAGGACATGATCCCAGAGTCCTGGGATCAAGTCCCACATTGGGCTCCCGGCTCCACGGGGAGTCTGCTTCTCCCTCTGACTTTCTCCCCTCTCATGCTTTCTCTCACTGTCTCTATCTCAAATAAATAAATAAAATCTTTAAAAAAAAAAAAAAAGAAAAGCTTACTGGATGACATAATTCTGTAAAGAGCCATTCAGAAGAGCTTCCTTTTGATGACTCAACCTAACCATCCTTGGGCCTACAGTGTGGTTTCTGGACCCCACATGATATGAAATACCACCACGAACAGGGGAGGAACCCTGAGGAACTGAGGAACCCCACAGCCTCCGGTAACGCCCAGAAAGGGTGCTTTTCCTTCAGTCCAGTGAGATGCTAATCAGAAA
This sequence comes from Nasua narica, assembly GCA_028533885.1. Lineage (NCBI taxonomy): Eukaryota > Metazoa > Chordata > Mammalia > Carnivora > Procyonidae > Nasua > Nasua narica. The sequence goes on along the minus strand of CM052810.1, from coordinate 83,042,470 downwards.
AGTGACAACATGGTCCCTTATCCAGGAATTATTCCTTGGAATTCCATGGTCCCTTATTCCAGGAATGACTATTAACATCCAAGTGACAGACTGCTTTAGGCACGTGTACAACAACAATATAATATGTTCGGTACAGACACAGACTTACGAACATGGCGCTGTCGACTATCTGAGGAAGGCAACCTCTACTAACTTGAGGTAGGAGCGAAGGATCAGGGGAGCCTTCATGAGGATTTGATACTTCAGATATGTTTTTCAAATGATGTGCCCCAATTCTCTCTCTCTCTCTCTCTCTCTCTCTCATGATCTTTCTCCTTCCCTCCTCTTAATGCTGTACTGTCCAACATATTGGATTTATTCTCACATAGGATAGAAAACAACATCACCATCCACCCAGACTTAAATGACTCTTAAGAGAAGAACTCCCTTCACATACTCATGTAAAGTCCCAAAGGATTTTCTGAGTGGATAACCTGAGTCGTTAGATAAGGTCATTCAATAGAAAGCCTTCTACCGGGTCAGAGAAGGGATGGTCCCAAAAGAAAAGGAAGAATTGCTCTTGGAAGAACAAGGAAGGGGAGCAGATTGGCTCACTCTCCACCAAGCCCAGTTCTGGAACCCCCTGAGCCCAGGCTAGATTATTGCCTGTTTGGTTTGAAAATGAGCAGCTCACACTAACTCTCCTCCTTTTATTTGAGCTGCTATAGAGCCACTGTCCCACAGCCCCACAGTCCCACCACAGCTGTGGTACTCAGTTGTCCACTGTCTTGGCCACACTTCTCTTCCTCTCCCCCTAAGGGCTTTCTCTGGCACCACAAAGTTTGCTCAACTGACTCAAGCACAGCCTTAAAAAGAAGGAGGCTACACTCCACCAACGGATTCAGTGGATAAATGATCAGCCTCCCCAAGTGCCCTGGGTCAATTCTGAGGCATGTCCCCCATGGTTTTGCAAAGGTTACCTCATGGACTTGAGTCCCTCCTCAGCAACACACGCTGGTTCCATCCCTTCCTTGCCTGCTTCTCTCACTTCCTCACTTAAGCTTCCTAAACAGTTGCATCCAACCAAGACTTTATCCCTTCACCCCTTTGGGGAAATTCCAGACCCAGAAAGCTGGTTGGACTAGGAGCCCAGATAAATATGAAAATGCAATAGGAATGTGCTGGTCTAGACCACATTGACATTGATCTTCTCGGTGAAGGAGTTTCTTAAGGCATCCATTGTGTGTCCCATTTATCTTTGGTTGTCCTCGGTGCCCAGCAGAGTCGACATTTAGCAACTATGTACTATAGGGAATCCTACTGCCCACTGTATGTATCCAAGAGATGTGCCCCCTCCCTGTATAGCCTCCTACCAGCAGGAAAAATAGTAGAGTGGTTGTTTTTGGGATTTTGGTTTTGGTTTTGAGAGAGAAAGAGAGAGAAAAACAGTGAGGGAGGGGCAGAGAGAGAGGGAGAAAGTCTTAAGCAGGCTCCACGCCCAGTGCGGAGCCCAATAAAGGGTTCGATATCACCACCCTAAGATCAGGACCTGAGCTGAAACCAAGAGTCAGACGCTTAACGACTGAGCCACCCAGGCACCCCTAGTAGAGTGTTTATAACAAGGGGTCTAAAAACAGAGAAAGAGTTAAGGATGCTTCTCATAGCTGGAAGAAAAATAAGAGGACAGTTAGTTCATAAGCGATTAGAAGAAAATGAGTGTCAGCATGTCCTCCTCCTGAACCCTACAGCTGCGTGTCCCTGACAACATACCCTGGTTAGTCAAAGGCACCCTCGGCACCATGGGGAAAGATTCCTGTGTCTGGGAGACTCAACGATTAAGGGAGAACTAGTTTATAAATATCAACTTTCAGAACTGACCGTTGATCCTGAGACCCATGAGTCAAGGGCACCATTTACTTACGCTGACAACTGTGAGACCATCAAGTCTTCTTGTTAGATACGTCATGGAGCTTAAAGAATGATTACAAGAAACCCCAGCCTTTCAAGACTAAGGTTCAGGTATTGTCTTTCAATAGAGGGAAGGGGGAGCACGTTGTCCCCATAGATTTCTCCATTTCCATCAGGTACGGGCTCCAGCGTCCCAGCCAGCAGGATGGGAATGGATGTTCCCAGACTCGTCACAGTGCAGATTGATTATCCCAGAGATTGAACCCTGGTGAATTCCATACCCAGAACATTCATGAATCTTCCCTCCCAGTTGGAGGGGTTGTCTTCTCCCTTGAATTCAGAAGGAGAGAACTCCTATAAGATAAATAGATGCACGCCTCTGCACAATATTTTATACAGGTACATGATTTGGAAAATTAGGTCAGAGGAGGGAGGGAAAATAGTGATTCATTACCAGGGCTTGAGAGAGGCAGGATTACCTCATCAGAAATTCAAAGGTAATCAGTTTTTCCCAATTGTCATGGTAATGAATCACCATTGTTAATAAATTGGGAAGTCAGTTACACCTTTGAGTAGCTGGATAAACCAGACTTGCCTGGCATCTGTCTTCATTAGAAAAGAACCAAGGAAATGATGGACTAGGGGAGGGAGAGGGGGGCCTGGGTGGTCCCGATTGCCTTCCTCATCTGAGGGTCAAGAAACTAGATTCTTTACTTATCGTTCTCTTTGTGGCCATGTCCCCCAAAGCCAAACTAACCCAAATAAGTCTTTAAACCTGAAGTCACCCATCCGAGATCTGTCAAAGGCCCCCGATGAAAAATCAAAGGCAGCAGCAATTTATTTATTTAATGGAGGAACAGCGGCAGGAAATAATTCCTGAACATCGCTCAGCGCAGGCGAAGGTCTTTATTAGAATAGATTCTTTTTTCCCATGCAAATGAAAACCAGGAATGGAGAATGAGTTCATCCCCCCCCACCCTGCCTCCCCCCACCTCTCTGAATCTGCAGGGTTTTCAGCCTCAGAGTCGGATCATTCCAGAAAATCCAAGTCCAGTGGTTCAAACAAAGTGGTCAGGGGCAGAGCTCGCCAGGGTGTTTTATGGCTCGGCGAGGGATCGGGCCTCCAGCTTGAGCAGATAAATCAGCTCCAACTCCATCAGCTTTCAGGACAAACAAATCTTCGGTCATAGAGTCGTCAATAATCCAAACATAACTTGGAATGCAGTTATAACTCTTTATTGCTTTTAGGCCCACACACACAAAAAAAACTGAGACGAATTCTGATCTATATGATTTGATAATGGCATCTGACAAGTTCCTATTTATTCGAGGGGTGGGGGATAAAAATCTTTTTTTGTCTGATCGTTGTGTCAAAATCCTGCAAGTCATTTTCATTTCTCTCTCTTGGGCAAGATTAAAAAGCAAAGCCCCATGCATTCTGTCATACGATCCCGGTGCTGAGAGTTCGAAACATTTCAACAGTAATTTAATACAGGGCATTTGCAGAGACTGAGAGAGAGACAGAGAGAGGGAGAGAGAGGGAGACCGAGAGAGAGAGGGAGAGACAATGGCGGACCCTGGGAGGACCAGAGGGTTACCTGATAGAAGATAAGACGAATATCAAGCCTGTTCCTGTGTCTCATTTCCCCACTCAGGAGGGAGCTGCGTAGGACAGCTTTCCGCAGCCTCTCCAGAGATTTCCTGCAGAAACGGGAGGAGGAGGTGGAGGCCGGTTGGACTTCCAGCCGGGAGAGAGGGCCCAGGTCCCCTCCCTGCCCCAGTTGTTTCCACCCCAGCACACTGTGTGCTTGGTCCCTGCCGTGCTCCTCTGCTCCGAGAGGCTCGAGGCAAATCCATCATTCATCCAAACACCGGCCCCCCCTTTACGATCGGGATGCAGGATGAGCCACTTCAGGTCTCCATGGCAACTTTCCTTCCACCCCTCTCCCTCACCTTCCCCTCCCCACCCTGCATGAGCATGCACGCGCCCGCACACACGTGCACACACACACGCATACACACATGTGCACACACACGTGCGTGCTCACAAGACTCAGCCAACTTGTTTTCTGTTTCTCATAAATCTTCATGGTTGAAAAGGATTGCTGTGTCTAAGCCCGGCTAGACCTTATCCCCTTTACCATGTTTGTCTCTGGTGAGAAAACCAGGATGATGCTTTATGCGAAAATATTTTACACAACCAGGGACTGTTGCCAAGATAGGGAATCTCACTGTCGGGAATATAGGTCCTGCTCCCAGAGATGAGGGGTGCTCGGGGGGCGCTGGGGCCACTGTAACCTCCTGAACCACTGCAATAAACCTCCGTTGGCTTCCTGGAGGAGGCTTCCATGCACACAAAAATGGTTACGTTACCCTCCATCGGTTTTCTCTTCTTCCTGAGTTTCTTGGAGACACGCAACGATCCAACTTAAATACTTATTAAGGCTTTGCGGCATTGTTTTTTGTTTTTTTGTTTTTTTGGTTTTTTTGGCCTCCGAGCATCTGCTCTTCCCGCACACACTCTTGAGGATTCTCGATGTTTCTCACAGACTCGCCCCTCACCAGCCTGGCATTTGGGGATGGGTTGGCCCACACCAGTGTCCAGGAAAGGATCACATGGTCCCAACCTGTGGCAGTCAGGGTCACCCACTCCCTGGCGGGGTGATTGATTCAGTGAAGGGGCAGCTGGGCTGGCCGGGAGAGCGGCAGGTCCCCTCCCGCTGGGCTTGAGGCAGGAAGATATCAAGTCTGGAGCTCCTGCCGTCATCTCTGAGGCCAAAGGAGAGCCTGACTCAGGTAGGCATGGAGGCAAACCAGAGGAGAGAGGAACTGAGAGAAGGCCGGGGTGCTGGCGATATTACCTGAGCTCCTACAAGCAGCAGCTACAAGACATCTCCGATCTCCCCTTTTGGCTTATGTCACTCTGAGTTAGAGGTTCTGTCCCTGATGCAAATCTCCCATAGGTACCAATAAGTCACTGGATGATAGACAGCACCCTTGCAGAACCCCAACACCCCCTCAAAGTTTTCACCCCCTCCAGGATCTTTCTGGAAAGGAAATCTCCAATGTTTTCATGTAGCAACTTCGATCCTGTCCCCTGCCTGGCACTCTACTATCACTCACTCCAAGGAACCGACCTCAATACTCTCCTGGGACCCCTGCCTTCTGCTGTCCTTCACAGACCCCCTTAGTGGGTACACTTCAACATTGCCCTTCTCCCAGGGCTCCCTGCTTATCCGGGCTCCCGGACTTACCTCTGTACCGCAGGTATAGAAATACCTCCCCTTCTCTGTGTCTCGCTTTTCTGGAGACGTCCCTTAATGGAGGTGGGCAGGGCCCTTGTTCTCAGCACTTGTACATAGCTCTTTGGCCTCCTACCTCCTCTCGCTGGGCACACGCTCCCTGAGGGCCAGGTCAAGTTAAAACTGTGGCTTTAGACTCTGGAAAACAGTATGGCGTTTCCTCGAAAAGTCAAAAATAGAGCTGCACTACGACCCAGCAATCACACTACTGGGTATTTACCCTAAAGATACAAATGTAGTGATCCGAAGGGACACGTACACCCAAATGTTTATAGCAGCAATGTCCACAATAGCCAAACTATGGAAAGAGCCTAGATGTCCATCAACAGATGAATGGATAAAGAAGATGTGGTCCATATATATACGGTGGAATACTATACAGCCATCAAAAAAACCTTGCGATTTGCAACGACATGGATGGAACTAGAGGGTATCATGTGAAGCAAAATAAGTCAATCAGAGAAAGGCAATTATCATATGATCTCACTGATATATAGAATTTGAGAAATAAGACAGAGGATCATAGGCAAAGGGAGGGGGAAATGAAACAAGATGATAAGAGAGGGAGACAAACCATAAGAGCCTCTTAATCTCAGAAAACAAACTGAGGGTTACTGGAGGGGAGGGATAGGGTGGCTGGGTTATGGACATTGGGGAGGGTATGTGCTATGGCAAGTGCTGTGAATTGTGTAAGACTGATGAATCACAGACCTGTACCCCTGAAACAAATAATACATTACATGTTAATTAAAAAACAAAAAAACAAACCAAAAAAAAACTGTGGCTTTAGGTCCGAAGTGCCTTCTAGACCCACAGCATGTCCCAGATGTGGGAAAACAGCAGGGTACCTGGAGGTCACACGGTTCTTGGTGTGACCTTATGAAACATTGGCACATTAAACTGAAGATAACTAAGTATAACTTTGTGTCAATCTAAAAATTATTTAGGATAAGAATATAATATGCCCAGTGGTAGTAGAGTCAATGTTTTTTTTTTTTTTTTAAGTTTGTTCGGTTTTTGTTTTTCATCTTTATATCACTCTATCAAGCATTTTTACTGTGTTTCAAACTTTTAAAGTAAAAAAAAAAGAAAATTAGAAAACAATTCCTGGTATGTCTCTAGAGAAAATGATCTCATTTGGAATATTTAATGGTAAGAAGAAAACTAAAGGGCAATTAATACATGATAGCACAAAGATGACCCAAGACATCAAAACTTGCAAATGGTCATGGCAGAACATCAAAATGGTGAAAATTTGACTTATTCATTTAGTTTGCTACACACCGAATCAAAAATTGGTTATGACTGGGTTTTGACAGCTCAGCACCTCGATTCGACTGGGAGAACCCCGTATTCTGCAGAGGCACGATTGGGAACTTCCGGCCTAGAACATAGTGAGGGAACTGAGGTCCACCAAAATGTCAACCACACAAAGCAAGAAAAATTAAGGGAAAGAAGCAAGTTACAGAGTATGCCGAGTATAATGCCAGGTTTTTAGAGAAAGAATCTTGCGTGTGTCTGCCTATGAGTGTGCGAAAGGGGATACAAACTGTAACATTCTTTGCTTCAAGGTGGTCAATTTCTGGGGGGTTTTTTTGTTTACTGATTTTTAAAGTGTACTCAACTGCTCTTTTGTGTCATCTAATTCTTAAACAATGTATGGATTTTGTTAATGTTTCAAAGGGCAAGAAAATGTTTTTAAAATATGAAAAAGAAAGAATAGACCCAGAGGGTTAAAACGGCCAGTAAAGCATGTGAGCAAAGGTTCTTTAAAGGAGAAACTTGTATAGCAAAGTGGGGTAGGGAGGATGATGAGCGCAGGGAGCAAGGAAGACAACCCGCCCGTGGGGGGTGGGGAGGAGGGGACAACTGTGGGGCAGCAGCAGCCAGAAGAGGACTATGTGGAGCCCCGGAAGGGAGATGCCTTCCAGGGACAGGAATCTAGGAAGACCAAGGCAACCTCAAGCCCATAGACAGCTCGGTCGGAGCTGGGAGACCGGGGGTGATGACCCCGGGGGCCAGAGTAGAAACAAGATGAAGAAATCACTTCCAGAAGAGAATGCTGCCAAGCCTCCCAGCAATGCCCAAGCCATCCCAAGATTGAGCCGGGGGGAAGGCACCCAGGGCAGCGTGCCCGGAATTGGCACCAGCCAAGCTATTCTGTGGGAAGAATTAGAATACAGAATTTGAGTTTGCAGCAGTCAATCATTTTGTGCCACTGTGATTTCTTTGTTTCCTTTTCCTTTCGCTTGCGTGTCTTCGTAAAGCTCCCTTTTGACAATTCCAGCCTTCCTCCGAGCTGAGCCTGGAAGCAATGGGTTTCTATTCATGCTGAGCTAGGTGGGGTGGGGTGGGATGTGGAGCCGAATGGCCAGAAATAGAACAGAGTCTCCTATCGGAGGTGGCCAAGTTTGGGGAGTGCATAGGTAAGAAAGAGCCAAGGATCCACAATCAAGACAAGGAGAAGCAAGTTCAGCGGTCAAGGTCAGAGGTCCGGGGACAGGGCACAGTGGCATCAATCAGAAGTAGGTCCATCAAGACGGAGCAGGATGGGACAGGAAAGTGTCTGCATTTGCCCCTGGTAGTCACCAATCAGGTGACACGCCAGGAGTCTGAATACCTTAGGGGGAAAGGTCATGGGGAGCGGGGGAGGTGCAGCAGTCTGAAAGTGTGTGTGTCTCCCTTACACACGGGGGCAAGGATCCTCAAACACGTGGACTTGGGTCCCCTGCAGCCCAGTCTGCTGCTCCCAACTCCCTTGGAGCACGGGCGGGATGCTGAGTTCACAGTCCTGCCCTTGGGCAAGTTGTATTCACCGAGCCAGTGTTTTCAAACTCAATGGTAGAGCTCCAAAGGCCCTAGGAGCCCCTCCAGGAGCCAGTGGAGAGCAGGAAAAAAGCAGGGGTGGGGCCCCCGGCTCCAGGCTCCCAGCCCATGCCCTCTAGACCGCCCCCTCCATTCGACCCATTCCACTTCCTGGGCTTCCGCGGAAGCTTCTGGTTGAACAAAGGGTCCCACCCACATTTTAAAATACATTTTAAAACTTTCCGCTCTGCAGTGACAGTCCCTATAGACAAGTAAGATGGCTCAGTGCGAAGGCACTCAGCTGACAAAGAACACTGGATCTGGGCTGCTCCCCAGGACTGTATCCTGGGGGGAAGTGGGGATGAAGACGCTTTCCCCCAGGAGAGGGAGAGAAGGCTTCAGCACGATATCAGGAAAGCATGTCACGGTGAGAGCAGGAGGCTTGGGTTAGGAGAAGGAGCGGAAACCTCCCTGAATTTCGAGATGCACAGGAAGGTGTGAGCTGAAAGCAATTCCAGTTTCTAGTGGGTTGAAAGCCACACCATCAGCAGCCATGCCCGTGAAGTCCGCCCTGCTTCCTTTTACAAGCCTCAATGTGCGGGAGCCTGGGACTCCCTCTCCATGAGATAGGACCGGAGTCTGGGAAGGTGGGTTCAAATCCTGATTCTGTCATCTCCTGGCTGTGTTACCTTAAGCAAGTCACGGCCTCTCTGAGCCTGTGTTACCATCTGTGAAAAGAAACATAAGAGCAATCATGCCGATTCTAGATCCTCGCGGCAAAACCAGTGGCTTTCCGTTCGACGAACATTTATGGAGCATCAGCCTTGTGCCCGGAATTCTGAATTCAGCTCAGAATATGCCGCGGCACCAGACATTTAGATTAGTTCGCCGAGGTCCTCCGTGACCAAGCTCTGCGAGCTCCTGGAAAGAAGGTCCGAGTCTAGCTCTCCTCAGTGCCCTTGATCCCATGCGCCGTGCCTGGCTCAGAGCTAATCTTTCATAAACATCACTGAATGAGTGGGTGAGATGAGTAGATAAAAGATTAAATCACAAATGCACTCCCCCTAAAATATCAAGGGTACTGATGTAAGGTGGGGGGGAATAAAGCAAGAGCTTATGTGCTTATAGGAGGAGAAGCATCTTTTTTTTTTTCTGGACAGTTTCTAGGATGTGTTTTGCAACCTATACCTCTCCTTCCTTCCCTTAGCCGGTAACTTCCTTCCTGGTGAAACCAAATGACAGAAGGGCTTTTTCCAGCCACAGATACCCCCCAATGCTGAAATCACCCCAGAATTCCAAGACAGCCCACAGGGCAAGTATCCTCAGAATACAAGAGTTGACACGATGTGATAACGTTGATTTCCTTAATGTGCCCAGGGAGGGTGGGTCCACATTGACCCCATGGAGGCACCGGGGGAAGCTGGTGTTTTGTTTATTTTGGCTCACGTGGGAGGCACTGGGGATTTTGCTTATACTATCTCTGCAAGGAGATAGTCCTATAACGCGGGCCAGCTGTTGATTTCTATACTCCAACCTTTCTTCTGCCCCTACAGATGTTTTCAAAAAATATCGTAGCTTGATTACTGAGATAGCGACAGGTGTCCCTTCCTGCTCCTGTTGGGTATGGATAAGGTGAGTAGAAGAGTGTCAATAATTAGAGATGATTTTTTTTCTCTTTTTCTCCAGAAAAACTATTGACTATTGCCGCAACACAACAAGTGAACACCCACATGATGGGGCACAACTAGGTCTAGCCTCCTGATAAACCTAGAAAAATCCAGTCAGGATCCAACCCCCTGCTGGTGTGCGGTGTCAAGTGAGGGCAGGCAATTTGGGAAGTGAGAATCCAGGACACAGTGAGGGGTGGACACGAAATCCAAGTGTCTTAAGAATCAAGACATCTGGATTTGGGTCTTGGCCCTGACATAAACAGTGAGGTCTTAGGTAATATGAAAAGTCTCAGTGTTACCTATAAATACAATTGAAGTGAGGCATTCCTTCTCTTTCTCCTCCCCTCATTATCTCTTCTCTTCCCTCCTTGAATAATTCACTCCCAGACCATTAAGTGGGACTGAAAAGAGTCTGAGGTAAGATGAATAATAGGTCCCCTGAAGATGTCTACATCTGAATTCCCAAAACCTCTGGATATGTTACTTTATTATGTGGTAAAAAGGACTTCACAGATGTGATTAAAGTAAGGATCACATGAGGGGGAGACTATTGTGGATTGACCTGGTGGCCCAATGTAATCTCAAGTGTTCTTACAAGAAGGAGGGAGGTGGGAGGGTGAGGTAGAGAGAGAGGGGATGTGAGGACAACAGCAGACATCAGAGAGGAGAGAAAATGCCCCACTGTTGACTTCAAAAATGGAGAAAGAGACTATGAACCCAGAAATGTGTGCAACCTGTAGAAGCTAGAAAAAGCAAAAAACACAAAGAAGAAGAAGAGGAAGAAGAAAGAAAGAAAGAAAGAAAGAAAGAAAGAAAGAAAGAAAGAAGAAGAAGAAGGGGGAGGAGGGGAAGGGGAAGGGGAAGGGAAGGGGAAGGAGAAGGATGCCCGTGAGGGAGGTGCTCGAATAGTAGGAAGAGAATGTTCTCGTGGCCGGAGGTGGTTTTGGTGGTCCCACGTGAAGTGTTGGAGTCTGGGACGTGAAGATCAGCATCCATGAAGGGTGCTACACAGTCAGGTGATGGAACTCAAGTTGGGGTGTGAGAGTGTCCACAGCAGAAAGCAGACGCAACAGGGACAGGAGGTTGGTTACATAGAGGGGTCTGTCAAGTAAGTAAATAGTATGACAATACTGAGAGAGATTTCTCACTGTCAGAGAAGGTTCTAGATTGAAATCAGAGGTGAACTCATGGTTTCTCAAAATAAATCTACATCTATTCTTAAGTTTTGTCTGCTGAGACCAGGAGAGCAGCAACACTTCAGTAACTGTGAGCGCTCTGAGAGACCCAATTGTGGCTTCTAAATACCAGTTTCTACTGAAAGGAGGCTGAGTTCTTTAGAGAAATGGCTGATTTCATAACTGGGGTAAGACAGAACAAAATGAGCCTGAGATGTCTTTTTGTGCCAGAAAGTAAAGAATCGCTCAAAGATTTAATGGAGTCATATCTAAAGGACACAGAAGGCAGTTTGAAGGTCCTCCCAGTGGCCAAACTTAGGGTCCTTTGATCATCAATCTAGATAGATCAATAGATTGATAGATCTATCAATCAAGATGGATTAGGTAGCAGACAGAAAGAAATCTATTATATGTGCTAGATATTACATATAGATAATCATAACCTATTGAATAAAATAGGAATCTATGAGTTCATACTCTATAAATACATTAAAATTTTGATGAGAAATGGAATATGTATATATACTCAAGGTACCTCTCTACAAATGACAAAGAGAAAAAAATGTAAAGTAGAGAAGTCTAGCAGACACCATCTCGATCAAGTGATGAAAATTAACATCACGAGTGACAGGAAACATTAACATTGTGTACTCTCTGATAGAATGTACTAAAAATTACACAGCCTCACTTCTGGGATACCGCTGCCAAAGTTGGATAACCGAGGACCGGTCCAACCCCAAATTATAGGTTATTCTGTAAAATAAGTGAAACATCCTTTTTAACAGTATCAAAACTGTGAAAATCGAGGAACGACTGAGGAGCTTTTCCAAACTGGAGGAGACTACAAAGACAATGACAAGTGAACACAGCTGTGGTCCTGTGCCGAGTCCTTTTGCCATCAAGGACGTTATTGGGAAAACTGGCAAACTTGAATGGGTCTGAGGATCAGAGAGCAGGAACGTAACAACGTGGATTTCCTCACTGGGATCTTGTGTCACTGGAATGGTAGCCTGCCATGCACGGTCATTGGCTGGGAGCCGCATGGTCTCTCTACCAAGGCGTTGGAAGATTTCAAAGGGCGACATTTAGAGCCTGCTGTCAATTCTGCTCTGGGCAGTGGGAGATCTGAATGGCACATTTTCATAGCCTTCACACGGCACCACGAAAGAACTCTTCCTCCCCCCACTAAAAAGGACTGGAAGTTTAAATGCTTATTTTAACCTTACTAAATGTGTTTTGAAATCCCAAGTCAAAAGCTGACTTTCAAGAATACATATAGTTCTACGGATGTGATCTGATGGGCACAATAATGGATAAAGTAAGCATTTCTCCCCGAATTCGGAGCCATAAGTAAATCCAAGTGTATCACCAAGCATTGAAAAAACGGGACCCAAGTCTTAAATTAACATTATTCTTTCTTCAGCTCTTCTAGCCTTTTCCTCCTGCACCTTTGGGAACTCCCAGCTCTTACTGGTCCCACTGGTGACTTCAGATGTCATTTCAGACTTGTCCTCAAGACCCAGGTCTCCATCTGCAAGGGGTTTGCTCTGCAATCAAGACCACATCTCCCGCCCTGACTTCTCTCCAGGGAGGCCTGTGTCCTTGCGAGGTCTCCATCGTCCCCCACTTCCACTGTTAGATCGTCCTTCTAGCCAGTCTCCCTGCCCACAGTCTTACTTTCCTTCCAGTCTGTTCTCCACGGTGCGGCAGAACATGGCTCTGAAGTCCAAGTCTGATCACGTGACTCTCGTGCTCAACATTTGTCATCGACTCTCTATTGACCTAGCCTGGGCTTCAAAGATAGGTGAGCCCCGTCATTTTGTGTGCGTGACCCTAAGTGTCGTGTACTTAGGAGAGGGTCCATAGGCTTCATTCGATTTCCAAGGGATCCATCAAGAAAAGCTTGAGAACCTCAGGCCTCGGGATTAAGTCTAAGCTCCTTAGTGTGGCAGACGGAAGTCAGTAAAGGTTGGTTCCTGCTCGCCAACCACTTCCCTCTTCATACTTTGCTCTAATAATTCCAGGCCACAAGTGCTTCGAATTCCCGGCTTCCACCACGCCGTTTCTATGCCCCACCCTTTCACTCCTGCTGCTCTTTCTGGCTGGAAGGTCCTTCCTCCTTTCTTCTCCTGGCTGCCTCTTGCTCACCCTTAAAGGTTCAGTACACATAACCCCCCTTCCCCAAAGAGACCCTTCCAGAATGCTCACACTGGGCTAGGCACCTCCCCTGTGTTCTTCTAGAATGCCCTGTGCCTGCCTTAGTGATGTTCCTGACCATAATCTGTCCTAGCCATTGATCCATGCACCTGTCTCCCCCTTGGGCTGGGGTGCCTTGGGGGCAGAGAACACGTGCTGTTCGTGTCTGCGTTTCCTGGGTCTCATTCCAGGCCAAGCATAGGACGGGTGTTCGAGAAACATTTGTGGAGCCCAGGGAACCCCACCCAGATCATTGGTTTAGCTATTGGCTGTGAATTCACTAGTATCTTAGTTACCTGGCCCCACCATTCTGGGACACTCTTCCCGCTGCCTGGCCCAGATAAAGGGCCAGGGTTGGTTTCTCAGGGCTCCGGAGGGAGACAGCATGGCTCCACTCATGACCTTGGCTGAATCATCTCGTCTCCCCATGACCCTCCCTTTCTCTTGTGTGAAATGAAGCTAATAGTCCCGGGCCACTCTGTCCCACCCTGACAGTGCAGACAGATGGCATAATGGGTCTGAAAAGCTCCAGGGAAGGGGCCCATGCATATGTGGAACACACTCACCACTCCACACATGTGAGGAGAGGATGAGAGTGTCTGATTCCAAGGCCAGGCACTGCGGGGATAGTCTTTTGCTTCTGGCATTCATAGAGAACAAAGAAAGCTAAAATCTCATGCCAGAGGCTCTGCCTTTAGACCTTCTCCAACCTTCCCTAGTGTCTTGACAAAGGCACTGGGGGAAACTCCTGCACCTTAATTTTATCTTCTTGATCTGGCTTAGGGCAAAGAGGGCTGACTCGAGAAAAGAGGCAGCCGGGAGAGAGCGCTGATAAAGCACTGCCGGATAATCGAGAGAGAAGTCAAATATGAATTTGCCGCTCCGCTGGCAGCTCGTGATAATCCCACCCCTTGGAATGCGCCTGGAGCCCCCAATTGCTGTCTTTTGGCTTAGATTAGACTTTGAGATAGCTTGCCAAGTTTGAAACCCACCCGACCCTTGCGCAGTGAATGTTTTGAGCTCAACTTGAACTTTATGAGGTGCAAGTTAATTTGCATTTGGCAAAATGCAATTTCCTGTTTCTAAGAAAAAGGGACTTTAAAGATTTATTTAAGAGACACAAATGGCTTCCTGGACATCAAATAGCTCTTACAAAGCAATATTTTAATAAGTTAAGTGTAAATGAATTGAAAACACATGAATCTGATTTTCCTTGAACTACAGATGGGTTTAACAAATGGAGGGGCGGGGTGGGGGGGAATGGCTTGGCACAGGGGCTTGGGGGTTTTCTCCAACCAGAAAGTCTCAGAAAGTAGATCAAGATGTTAGACAAACCCGTCCCCATGTCAGGGTTTCCCAGCATGGATTGTGTATCTCCTAGACTCTCGCTCCGTAAACAAAGTGAAGATTCCATATCGGTTTCCCTGGGCCATGTCCCCCTTACCCGCCTTGCTTCCCGCCTCTGCACTGCCAAATCTTCCTCTCTCTGCCTCTTGTTCCTCTCTCAGAAATGCCAGACTGGTTCCCTCTTGCCTTTCCAAAAGCCTCCTTTCCCTGCTTGGGACCCTCTGCTGAAATAATACAGACCGTGGGGCTCAGGGGCGACGGGGGGGCCTGTGGTGCCCAGTCTTTCTCTCCAGTCTCAGCTGCTCCTGTTTGAAGAAGTCCCCGGCCGAGGACCTCACTCCAGTCTGGTGGCCCTGGAGATACCCCGGTCACCGGCCCTCCCTGTCTCCCCGACCTCTCTAGAAGATGAAGCCCACCACTGGACTTGAGGTGGCCGGCCAGGGGGCAACCTCCCCTTTCTATTGGATGGGGTACTTTTGTGGGACCCGCTACGCGGGCTAGAAAGGATGGTGAGCAGAAATCTCTAGACCTGATGACAAGTTGCAGAGAAGTGACGTGTCCCGTGAACCCGATGACCCAGACGCTTGATTCTATCTAGGATTATGTCCCCTTTGCTGTCCCCCATGACTCAGCGCAGAATGACCACACGAAGAGCAAGCCAGCCCCCCGCTTTCCTGGATGGCCTAGATGAGAGAAGCTGGAACATTCAGGCAAGTCTGCTCCACGCAAAAGGGGATGGCAAAGGGAACACAATCACGACAGAATCATGCCCCAGGGAAATAACAGTGCTTCCCGAGACCTCGAACAGAGGTAGAGTCCCCACATAGATGGTGACAGCTGTTTTCATTAAGGAAGGAGTCACTTTCTCACCAGGGCAGGAGCTAACGATTCTAGAAGAATCCACTGCCTTATTTTCTTCTTCAACAAAATCTTACTGGTCATCCTTTGCCATAGGACCACACTAGGCCATGCTGGTGAGGGGCTGGGGTGCTCTGGATTTAGGCATGAGGGAGCAGGACACCCACAGAGCAAAGGAACAGGAACTGGGGCCAAGAGGGAGGACCTGAAGCTAAGGAATGACAAGGAGCCCATAGAAGGCTGGGTGGTTGGGGCCGGTGTGCCCCAGAGAAGGCAGGACACAACATGGGCTTTGAAAGAGATTAGTGTTTAGATGCCCTGTGCTTCCTTGCTTGATCTGCAGCCTCTCCCTCTGGCCTCACTGGATTGAGAAGTAAAGTCCTCGACCCACATTGTCATCTAGCAGCCAGGTCCTCTGAGACCGCACAAACTGTGTGGCCCAGAAGAAAGTGAGGGTGTCTGCACACCTGGGTCTGCTCTCCAGCACCATCTCTGACACTCACTGGCTGTGTCACCGTGGCAAAGTCATTTCTCCTTTCCGTGCCTCAGTTTCCACACCTGCAAAATGGGACTGATCCTTTTTTCCCCCCAAATACTTTTATTTTATTTTTTCAGTGTTACAAGATTCATTGTTCATGCACCACACCCAGTGCTCCATGCAATACGTGCCCTTCTCAATACCCCCCACCAGGCTTGCCCACCCCCCCACCCCCCTCCCCTCCAAAACCCTCAGTTTGTTGCTCAGAGTCCACAGTCTCTCATGGTTCATCTCCCCCTCCGATTTCCCCCAATTCACCCTTCCTTTCCTTTTCCCAATGTCCTCCATGTTTTTCCTTATGCTCCATGTGTAAGTGAGACCATATGATAATTGACTCTCTCTGTTTGACTTATTTCACTCAACATAATCTCTCCCAATCCCGTCCATGTTGATACAATAGTTGGGTATTCATCCTTTCTGATGGAGGTATAGTATTCCATTGTATATTTGGACCTATCCATATATACATATAGATAGATATATGTAGATACAGATATAGGTATATATAGGTATCGAGGAGTATATATAGATACCTATCCATATCTTCTTTATCCAAAATGGCACTAATCCTATACCTGACAGAGGTATTAACCAAGCAGCTGTATGTAAAGCACCCCTGGAAGGAGCTTGGCAGAGAGATGAGTGGCCCATAAGATCATGGTAGGTCGTGGGCACCTGGGTGGCTCAGTTGGTTGGGCGACTGCCTTCGGCTCAAGTCATGATCCCGGAGTCCCGGGATCGATTCCCATATCTGGCTCCCAGCTCTGCGGGAAGTCTGCTTCTCCCTCTGACCTCCTCCCTCTCGTTCTCTCTCTCTCTCTCATTAAAAAAAAAAAAAAAAAGATCATGGTGGGTCGTGTGAAATCTACGCTTCAAACAACCCTCGGTCTGCCCATCTGTCTCTCACTCTCTCACACACGCAGAAGCAAACACACAGAGGCAAACCTACCTCACAAACACAAATACATCCCGGTATTGGTTTTCTATTTTTCATAGCTAATTACCACAGATTTGATGGCTTAAATCATCCCAATTTTGTTAGCGGACATTTCCGTGGGTCAGCGGACTGGGATGGCCGGGGCGGCCGCAAGGCTAAACCTCCACGTCAGCAGACTGAGTTCTCGACCGAGGCTCTGGAGGACGGTCCCAGCTCATTCAGGTCATTGGCAGAGTTTAGGCGGCTGCGGTCGTGAGGCTGGGTCTGCGTTTCCTTGCTGGCTGTCAGCTGGGGGCTGCTCTAAGCTCCGGAAGACGCCTGCCTTCTCTGCCACCTGTCCCCTCCATCTTCGAATCAGCAGCGGAGTACTTCTGAGTACCCTTGTGGGCTCCTCCAGCTCTGACCTCAGGCCTACAGTCAAAGGGTCACATGATCAAGTCAGGCCCAGCCAAATCATCTCCCTATTTGAAGGTCAACTGACCTGGGACCTTAATGACTCTTGCCAAGTCTCTTCACAGCAGGATCTCAATTAGTGTTTGGTTGACAACTTGCGAGAAGTTGTATGTACCCCAGGAATCAAGGATCTTCGGGTCCATCTAAAATTCTGCCTGCCACACTCCTTGAAAAGTAGATAAAAAGAAGGAAGAGGGAAGAAGGGAAGAAGGGAAAGAAGGAAGGAGGGAAGGAGGGAAGGAGGAGGGGAAGGGAGGAAGGAAGGAAGAAAGGGAGGGAGGGAGGAAGGAAGGAAGGAAAGAAGGGAGGGAGGGAGGAAGGAAGTAAAGAAGGAAGGGAGGGAGGGAGGATGGGGAAAAGGGAAGGAGGGAGGCACCCTGCTAATTTGACATTGGGCTTCCAAATATTCATACCCTCTGACTGAGTACTTCATGCTGAACTAAAGAAAGAATCTGAAATGCAGGGGAAAAGAGTCCTATAAATGAAGATGTTCATTGTAGGATTATTTATAACCATGAAGAAATAGAAGTAACATAAATGTCGACAATAGATTATAGGTGAAAAGATCTAGAGTGAAAGTTATATGATGGAAAGGAATGGAGAGATTTTAAATGATGTTTAAAAAGGTTACTTATTGACCAGTAAATGTTTAATAGGATAATGCTTACGAAATATACAAAATCCTAGGTTTAGTTTGAGTTTGACTATGTCGTATTGATGTACGTACAGATATGCATATCTGTATGTGCAAATAGCTAGCTACATACAGGTCCATATAGACAGGAGGAGAAGAGAGCATATCCCAAAGGTAATGGAGATTATTTCTATGTATTAGAAAGACTGATGATTTTTAATGAGATTATATCTAATAGATTAGAATCTATTCTAATAAAGACCTCCGCCTGCGCTGAGCGATGTTCAGGAATGAGATGTTCAGGAATCTGCTCACCTGCTTGCAAATCCCCAGCCCTCTCTGTTGTTTTTGGAATCAAGTCTGCTCTCTCTCCCCTCTAGGGATAGTCCTGACAACAACTGCAATAGTTCTGAAAAAGTCCCTTGTACTGCTTTAATAAGGGTCCGAATAATTTTTTCTATAACAGTCAAAATGTCATTCCTTTTTAAGCCCGAGTACTATTCCATCTTACGTATAGAGCCCATTTTGGTTATGCGTCCATCCATTGA
>CM052810.1:82936855-83024020 GCA_028533885.1 Nasua narica | reverse complement strand
CCTTTGGGTCCATACCCGGAAGTGCAATCGTTGGGTCATACTGTACTTCCGTGTTGAATTTTTCCGGAGACCGTGGCGCCATTTGGCACAGCAGCTGTACTATTCACACGCCAGCAGCTGTGCACCAGAGTTCCGATTTTTCCACATCCTCCCCAACACTTCATAATTACTACTGTCTCCTTTTTTGATAAGGGCCATGGTAAGGACTGTGGAGAAGTTGTATCGCACAGTAGCTTTGATTTGCATTTCCCTAAAAGTTACTTACATCGGGCCCCTTTTCCTGTACTTATGGGCTCTCTGAGTATCTCCTTTGGAGAAATACCTATTCAATCTTTTGCCCATTTTTTAAAAAGATTTATTTACTTATTGGGGGGAGGGGCAGAGCAAGAGGGAGAGAGAGAATCTCAAGCAGACTCCAAGCTGAGCACAGAGCCCAAGAGGGGCTCGATCTCATGACCCCGAGACCATGACCTGAGCCAAAATCAAGAGTCAGACGCTTAACTGACTGCGCCCTTCTTTCGTTCATTTTTATTTTCTTTTAAAGATTTTATTTATTTATTTGACAGAGAGAGATCACCAGCAGGCAGAGAGAGAGGGGGAAGCAGGCTCCCTGCTGATCAGAGAGGCCGATGCGGGGCTCGATCCCAGGATCCTGAGATCATGACCTGAGCCGAAGGCAGAGGCTTTAACCCACTGAGCCATGCAGGTGCCCCTTTTGCTCACTTTTACTGAGGTTGTTTTTCTGTTGTGATCGTTCTGAGTTGTTGCAGTTCTTAAATGTACTCTCAATATCAAACCCTTGTCAGATAGATAGCTGGCAAACGTTTTCTCCAGTTTCCAGGGTTGCCCTCTCGCCCAGCTCTTGATGGGCTTTGGTACACACAAAATAATTCTGTGCATGTGTATTCCAAAGTTGCTATGATAAACAGGCAGCATTTTCAAAACCGAGGGAGGAATGTTAAAAACCTGAAATGATGCTTACAAAGAGTATTTAATAATTATGAAGCAATATATTTGTAATATTGTCTGGCTAATCGAAACGCAAGACACTCAGTTATAAAGACAATCGGATATCAATAATGAAAAAAAAAAAAAACAAGCCCAGTACAAAAAGATCAGAAAACAAAACAATTTAGCTGTTTTCTCTGGGAGGTGAGATTATGCGTGAAATGTTTACTTTTTTTACTTTTCTGTGTTTTCTAACTTCCCATCATAAATATGCATCACTTCTAAACACAGAAGTAGAAAAAAAATGACATTGAAGAGGGAGGGAAAAAACCATCAGGACTCTCAAGTATCAAATAAACCTTTCAAAAGTACAGAGGAAAGTAAAAAATATATTTTAGTCCCGTTCCCTGTCCTTAGGGTCTCTTTGCTAGGTTGTTTGTTGTTGTTGTTGTTGTTGTTGTTGTTGTTGTTGTTGTTGTTGTGTTTTGGGGGATTTTGGGTTTTGGGGTTTTTTTGTTTTGTTTTTTGTTTTGGTTCTTTGGATTTTTGGTTTTGGTTTTTTGGTTCTCTGGGTTTGGGGGTTTTTTGGGAATTTGCTGCCGAGGTCCCTTAACCAGGCAACAGGTAGGAGTCAGGGTGGGGAGCTTCTAAACGCCCATCTCCCTTTCAGGCTGGGTCTCCAAGACGCATTTCCAGCTCGCGAGCTAGCAAGGCAGAATGGGCAGCAAATTCCTGCAAAAGACAGAAGTTTGCGGTTCTATTTCTGCAGGTATTGTGACTGAAAACTGCCTCTGCCTTTTGCAGAGGACGCATATTTTCTTTTGGTGAGTTTTGCATTCACTCACCTCGAGGTACAAAACTCCGCCAACGCCTGCATACGCTAATCTCCAGAATGAAAGAGCAGAAATCCCCAACTCATCTTCAAGAACTGTAAATGAACAGGGTCTTAATTCACAGTTCCATCCTCTCTCCTGCCCTTGCCTTGGGCAGTAGCCCACGCGTATATCTACCCATGTAAGGTGTGTAGTGCGCATGCGTGGGCTCTGCTCTGGGGCCACCGCGTGCGCTTTATGGGGTCCTAGCCACCGAGAGGCTGTTTTTAACTCCTGGGCTACCTTGAAGGCAGAAGCAGCGGTAGTTTTTAAACTGGATGGTTCGGATTACAGTCTGGAGGCGGCGCACGGCCCCAGCTCGGCCACCTTCTGGTCACGTGACCCTAAGAAATTCACTTCATTTTGCTCTGGTTCCGTTTCCAGAGAGGAATCCAGAAACACCATTCCTCCCTCACGTAAGTGCCCAGCGGACTCTCACTTCCTTCAGTTCTCTCCCCTCAAAGGCACCTCCTGGCCCCCAAACCTTCCGTAACAAGCACCCACAGCCCAGCCTCGTTGTTCTCCATGACCCCATCCCTCCCAGACATTACACATTTATTTGCTTCCTTATTCATGTTCCGTCTCTCCTAGGGAAGGTGAGTTCAAGGTCACCAGGTCTTTGTTTTGTTTCTGTCCACTCCCTAGAGTCTAGCACGGTACCCGGCACATGGTAGGTGCTCAGGAAATGTTTATTGTGTGGTTGAGTCAATCAATCACTCGCTCCACCAATCAATCATGAAGGTAAGTTAGCTTCCCCGCCTCCGTCATGTTCTAAGGATAACATGAGTCTCTTTCGGTAAACTCCCACATTCTTTATCATTTTCAAATGGTGATCATCTTTGCACGACCCCAGTGTCGAACACGGCACTTCGCATATAATTGGTAATTAATGAATTACCAATGAGTGAATAAAATAATACGTAACGTAAGTCAGCCAACTTCCAATCATCTGGGTTAATACACGGGAGGCAGGCAATGGATAATCTGAAACAGAAGCTAACCTGAAAATCATTTCTGTTGGCTGGAATGTTTCCCATGGTATTCGTAGCTTGATCCCCCAAGAGTGACCGTGGGTCTGTGAGCCAGGGACGGCTCGCGAGCTCGGGGTACCTGATGACTCACTCCTCCGACGTTTGAAGTCCCCTTTACCATGTGTTCCAACAAATGCATTCATTTCCTGCTGCCTTTTGAATCCTGGCCTGGCCTGAGTGGCTCCAGCCCGTCCCTTCAGCTCTGATTTACAGGACCTTTTCTCAAGGCCAGAAGCATCCACAGGCGGCCAGGGCTGGAGCAGGCTCCGAGCACGATGTTCTCCTGATGGGAAGGGCTGCGGGAGCGCATACTGAGAAGCCCGCGAAGCCAGGAGAACAGTATGTTCCCTTCAGCTAGACTGTGGCTTTTCCCCAGGAGCTTGAAGGTCTCCAGCAGAGCAGAAAACTTCCAAGAACCATCTGCTTTCTTCTTCTTTGACTTATCGCAAGTGCGGCCAACAGCTGTCATTTATTTCCAGAGCCTAGTTTTTTTTTGCTCTGCTGGTGGAGTATCTCATTTAAAGCTCAGCAGCGCCCTTTGAGATCAGGAGAGGGATTCTCTCTCCTCTTGGGAATGAAGAAGGGAGGTTCGGGAAAGTGAGGTTCCCGCTCCGGCTTGCTCAGCTGGTGGATGAACCAGGATTAGCCCCCCTTCGCCACTTGTGCCCCTCACAGATGATCGAATCTTGATGATCGAATCTTACATTTATTTCATAATTTTTTTATTTAAATTAAATTTAATTAACATGTAGTGTATTATTAGTCTCAGAGGTAGAATTCAGTGATTTGTCAATTGCAAATAACACCCAGTGCTCATCGCATCACGTGCCCTCCTTAATGCCCGTCACCCAGTTACCCCAGCCCCCCATCTGCCCTCCCCTCCAGCAACCCTCAATTTGTTTCCTAGAGTTAAGTCTCTTACGGTCTGTCTCCCTCTCTGATTTCGTCTTATTCTATTTTTCCTTCCCTTCCCCTGGGATCTTCTGTTTTGTTTCTTAAATTCCACCTATGAGTGAAAATCAGACAGTATTTGTCTTTCTCTGACCAACTCTCTTACCTTTGAATAGATGTTTTCCCCCTAAACCCACTGAATTCTTAAAGGTGGTTTTATTGGTTTTATTAGCACTTACGGGCACGTTTCCAATGTAACAGTGAAGACCAATGAGAAAATGGGATTCTGTATATCAACATTTGGTAGAAAGTTAAAAGGGAGACCTGCGGCTCTAATTGTGCTTGGCTCAGGATGTGATGAATGATAGTTTGTGCATCCATCAGTAAATTCCTACCGAGTGCCTGCCCTGTGCCCAGCACTGGAGACACGGCAGTGAACAAAACAGATTCATCACAACCCACATGGGTCTTATGTTCCAGTTGGGGGACACAGAAAACAGAGGCGGTGGTGAGAAAAATATGAAGCAGGTTCGTGGGAAATATGAAAAATAAAGTGGGGAGGGTAAATAGGGAGCCCAGTGTTGGTGGAAATATTCAAAGAAGGACTTGTTGATAAGGTGGTATGGGAGCAAAGATCTGAAATGAGTGAGGGAATGAGCTATATAGATATTGGCCGAAAAGAACAGTCCAGGTAGAGACAATGGCAGGCTCAAAGGTCCTGGGGCAGAAAGGTGCCAGAGTGTTGGAGAAACAACGACAAGGCCACTGTGGCTAGAGAAGAGCAGGAGAGGGGTGAATGGGTGAGGGATGAGGTCTGAGAGGTTAAGACCAGAGGGTTAAATCACATTGGGCAGGGTCCACGGAGAACATTCCGTGTGTCCATGAACTGGGCAGAAAAAAGAATCATGACTGCACTTTTGTATCCAACACTGCATGCATACTGTCTTGCTGAGGACAACCCCATGGTTGAATGTTCTTATCATTAGCTTGAAGCTAAGCCACTATAACCTTCACCCTAACATGTCTTTTAAAAATAAGCTTTGACTTATTGATATTTTTAAACTGTATTTACTGTATACTGCATTAATAAAGAAGTGCATGTATTACTATATCCCAATTTTGTTTTCTAATACTCGATAACTATGTCCTGATCTAATTGGCACTAGAGACTGAATGTCTGTGTCTTCCTAAAATTCCGATATTAAAGTCCTAACCCCCAAAGGGATGCTGTTTGGAGATGAGCCTTTGAGGGGTAATTAGGTCATGAGAGTGGGGTCCTCGGGATGAAATTGGTGCCTCTAGAAGAAGAGAAAAGGAAAGATTTCTCTCTCTTTCTCTCCATGACCACACACCAAGAAAAGACCATGTGAAGACACACAACACAGGCCCCGGACATCCAGGAAGAGAGCTTTCAACAGAACTTCCAGCAACCAGAACTATGAGAAAATAAATTTTGGTGGTTCAAACCTCTCAGTCTATGGATTTTTTTTTTTTTTACAGCAGCCTGAGCAGACCAAAGACAATTGGTTTCCTTTCAAATTCTGTGAATTTTATTCCATGCATTTCAAAACATCCTGAGATGGGATCCATGGGCTTCAGTGGACTTCCAGAAGGTTCCAGGGCACGATAAAGCTGAAGAATCCCTGCTGTGGGGTCTTTTGAGTCATCATGAGAAGAAGCGCTTTTATGACAACTGGGAAAGGGGGACTGCACAGGGGCGGCTGCACGGGACTGTTTATAGGATCAGAGTGACTCCTAAGTTGAGAGTATATTTTGAGCACAAGCAAGGAAACCGGTTTGCGAACTCCTGCAATCATCCAAGCAAGGGACGATGGTGGGCTTAGCTCAGGGTGGTAGTTTTCTTTCTCCCAGCTCAAACAGAAACTAAAGAATGAGGAGCCAACAAGGCTCTGGGTGAGAAGTCACCGGAGACGGAAACCTGTAGAGATCACTGAGAGGTGACTACAGACGGGGGCCGGGAAGGAGACAGCACTCACAGCCCAGTAGCTGGGCACTTAATTTCTATAAATGGCCATCCTTTCATCATTAGAACATCATAAAATCCATTTACCGGGCAGCCCAATGCAGGCGAATGAAACAGTAGAATTAGCAGTAATTAATCCCAATTAAATCCAGCTTGAGTACCTGGGCACACTCCTCTCCCAGCTCCGCACCCCCTCTCCTCC
This sequence comes from Nasua narica, assembly GCA_028533885.1. Classification (NCBI taxonomy): domain Eukaryota; kingdom Metazoa; phylum Chordata; class Mammalia; order Carnivora; family Procyonidae; genus Nasua; species Nasua narica. The sequence continues at coordinate 83,018,092 of CM052810.1, read as the reverse complement.
TGCTCCCTGAACCCCACCCATCACAAGAGATGGTTGTGATAAGATCACAACCTTCCTGATAAGATCAGGCTCTTTGCAACCAATTCAACGTGTACCGAACAGCGGCACACTCAGCGAGGGACAGCTGGGAATCAAAGACAGGGGTCCTTCTCCAAAAGCGCCAGCACACTCCAGGCGGGAAGCCAGGCATACTCTCCACGAGCCACAGAGCTCCAGCAAAGACATAGTGTGGAAGTAAGCGCCAGGCAGATGGGGAAAAACTCCACGAGTTCAGGGGAGGGAGAAAGCAGTGCTGGGCAGGGCGACCTGGGGTGTTCATCCCCAGCAGGGGCTCTCCCTGACCCTAGAGTGTTGAACCATCTGGGAGCTTCCTTTATGCAAGGAAAGCATCTTGCTCGTCTTTGTAACTCCCACTCCTGGCTTGCACCTGCTGCCTGGTGAACGCAGACCACGGGAGACAGCAGGGCTTCCCGGTGGGAGTAACGGGGCGATCAAAGAGAAAGTGAGGTACACGGGGACGTTCAGATGACCAGGTCACTGCATACAGGGTTTTATGTCAGCAAATTCTAGCCCATGGCCCAGATCCAGTCGGCTGTCTGCCACACAACCCACAGGCAAAGAATGGGTTTTACATTTTTATATGGTTGAAAAAAAATCAAAAGATTCATCTTAATTATTTTCATTTTAATTTTGAAGTTTCAATTCAGTGTCTATAACGTTTTATTGGAACATAGCCACGCCCACTCATTTATATAATGTCTGCGGTTGCTTTGGTGTTACAATGGCAGAACTGAGCAGTTGTGACAGGGACCCTCTGGCCCACAAGGCTAATTATTTACAATTCGGCCCTTCGCAGAAAATGTTGGCCAGCCCCCAGTGTGTGTGAATGGCTCTCCTTAGAATTGTGCAGTGCACAGCCTAAATCACCAAACATGGCAGCCTTGGTCCAAGATTATAGTCTTGGCTCCTGGTTGTAGCCACATTACGCTCCTGTTGCTTAGGGCAGTACCTATCACTCTGCCTCAGTTGCAAGCCTTCTTTCTCATCTGGTATTTTGGACACACAGCTCAAACGGCCAGGAGCCTTCCTACAAGTCATCACGGCAGACTCCCTCTCCTCATTCAGACACCCATTCAGATAGCCTTTCTTGAAAGCTTTCCCTCACCATTCACTCAGGGCCCTGACTTGCCCTCTTCCCACCATTTATTTGTTATCTGAAATGACCGTGTGTGTGCATTTGAACTTACTATGGCCATATTCCCCATTGGCATGCAAACTCCAACACGGGAACCACGGGGTCTCATCCCTGTTGTACCCCCAGTGCCTAGAACAGTCCCAGTCCCTCTCACAGAAGAGCCCAACTGATATTTCTAAACGAAGTTTAGAATTCTATGCTGCTAGGAATATTTAAAATGCCCATGGACAAGAGAGAATTTATGATGTTATTCTATTTTTTATATGTGTTTGAAATGTTTCTTAAGAAAAAAAATGTTTTTAATTCTGTACATAGTCAACCTATTATTCAGGTATAAAAGCAAAACAAAACCATTTCAAACAAATAAATAAACAGACAAGAAAAAAAACCAAAGCCAGGAGTAGCTACCAGGGCAAATCACAAGCCGCACCTGCTCTCCCGTGTCTTATGCCAAAACCTGAAGCTGGGTATAAGAGATGAAAGTTATCGCATAGAAAAAAAGTGTGATAGGCGGGGCTCTTTCAATTACAATGTCAAAACGTAAATTTAGACTCATTTAAGAAAAACAAAACAAGATTTATGGCTCCCGAGGTTGAAAAATCCAAGGGGTAAGCTGCCTTCAGGAACAGGGGGATCCAGGGCAATTGAAACATGGTTTCTAGGCCATGGCTTCTCTCAGAGCTGCATGGCTGGCCTCACTTCCCTCTCAGAAAGGCTCTGTGCTATTGCATGCTCTTTTGGCCCCAGAGGGATGAGCCTTACCTTTCCTGCTAGGACCATCAGAAAGCCCTAAGGACTCTGACCTGGCATCGGTCACGTGCTCTTCTGGCATCGATGGCTGGATCCAAGAAGGGGGAGTCCTCTGACTGGCCTGAGCCACTGAGACGGAGTGGCAGCCATAGTCTCCCCAATCTAAAACCTATGAACTGAGCAGGAATATTGTGGAATAGTAGGAGGAGTTTTCCCCCCAAAGAAAGAGATGCCGGGCCATATGCAGGACACCCGGAATGGGGCTTGGTGCTGGGACCTGGCTTCCGACCTCAGACCAGAGAAGGACAGAGGTCAGGAAACTGGCTCTCGGGATAGAGCCAGGCAGGTGGGGTCTCATCCAAAGAGCACAGAGCTCAGGAGATGTCCTTCAATCAATCCTGGATGCTGTAGGGTGACTCAGGACAAAAAACAAGGCCACTGTACCACTCAGAACCAAGAGACATTCAGTGCTGAGATTGAAGCCGGCACCAGCGGTTCCTTGGGGGAGGCAGGAGCTTTGACTCAAGGTCATCTCCAGTGCCCGGGGACTGTCTGCTGTGTCATCAAACCCAGAGCTACAGGGGCATTGAAGGAAGGGCCAGACAGATGACCAGCATGACCTAGCGCCTTGTCGTCTGCCTGGGTCCAAGACCTGGAAGTCACCCACCACGGGGACTCAGGGCCTTCTGCAGTGTGTCCCTGGGGACAGTGGAGGCAGGAGAGAGGGGAGCCCAAGACAGTTGGGTGTGGTCAGAAAGGACATGGCCAGGGGCCTCGAGACAAAAAGGAGAAAGACACAGAAACTGCAAGAAAGGAGGAAATTAGGGCTCAGAATTAGCTCTGTGCTGCCTCCCCTCTTATGATTAGCTTTTCTCTCCAGGAAGGAGGAAGAATCTTCCGCACAGAGAGGCCCGTTTTCTCATCTGCAGGAAAGGGAGGGCGTGGGCCTCGTGGGGTGGCTGCGCAGGGTGAGGGACAGAGTTCGTGGAAAGCCGCTACCACAGTACCTGGCACAGAGTAAGCATTCGATAAATGTTTATTTCCCGGTGGTTACAACAGGAGCCGATGAATTCATTCACAGATCGCTACGCGGCACCCTTCAAAACGACACATCCCTCTTTCTTACACAAAGACGAGGTCCTCTTATTATTTTTCTAGTTAACAACAAAAAAAAATCCAATTTAAGCAAACTCTCCATCAGCCTCTTGTTGCATCCTGTGCAAACGGCTTCCTTAATTAAAAGATCTTAATCAGAGCACAGCTTTTCCCATAGAGCTTTCCAGAAGGAGGCAGAATGTGCCCTGATGGGCCCTGTTGAGCCTCAAGGCGGCGAGTCACCTGCCTCTGCAGGTGCCTTGGAAAATCCACAGCGCAAGGCTCACCCTTCCCCAATCTCATTCCTCCTTCCTAGCATCACCCGTCCACCGCCCACCCCAACCAGCTTCCTTCGAGATTCACATTCTCTTCTCCGTCCCACCCTTGGCCCCCGTCTTGGCCTGTCGCACCCCCGGCCATGCCATCCTCTGTGTCCTCTCACTCTCTTCCCCTCCCAGTAGGATCTTCGAGTTGAGGCAAGTGGCAGGTCCATCTTCCTGAGCCTTTGGACTTGCTTACCACGGAGGCCTCTTTGTCCACCAACACATCACTTGCTTGATGATTGCGTCCATGGCTTCCCACCCAGGGGCTCCCTCACGTCATGCTCCTCCAAGTTCTTGTCTGTTGCCTCGTTCTAGATACAGACAGCCCCAAATTTCCCTCCTCCAAGAAGCTTTGATCGTGGCGATGGTGATGATGATGAAGATGATGGCGGCTTAGACCTTCCACCATGTGGCTCTCCCTCCAACCCCACAGCCTCTGAGGATCTCAGAGGCCTATACATGGAGCCCAGCTGGCCCATGACTACATAGCAGTTCCCAGAGAGCCCCAGCACCATGAACCTGTGCATGTATGCGTCCCTGACAGGTAGCCACTGAATCACCAAAATGGGTTGGCTTTCCATGGGGCCATACTGGAACAGAGTTTATGTTCCAGTCTTCCTCCACATACTTTAGACCATGGGAGTGACCTGACCCAGTTTATAAAAGGGGAGAGTTTGGTCCAGATGTTCAAGAGAAATGTAGATGAATCACTAATTTGGGAAGTCTGAAGCAAGGGTCGAAGCTGAAGTCAGGGAGTCAACGGTTGAGTTCCAGAGACGACGCAGGTGGACAGGACCTTCAGCCACTTCTGGGAAGGGTAGTTGGGACTTGCGCATCCTCTTCGGGACTGATACGAATGGTGAATGGGCTGCCAGGGAGAGAGTCAGGAGGGATGGGCAAGGAGAGGGTAATATTTTTTACTTAAAAAGGACCCTACAGCTCTTCCACTCCTGGATTTTTAATACAGTTTTTGAGCTGCAGAAACAACTTCAAATAAAATATTCTGCAAATGCCCCCAGTAGATGTTCTCTGGCTTCCTTCATCATCTAGTTCAGAAAGGCCTTGCCTAACTTAGGGAAATGGTTATTTTACTGGTGATCCCATACGGTCTGACCCAATAGAAATGCTTCAGGATAAATTTCTCTCAATCGTTACCAGCACTGGCAACCTCACTGTTCACTTTTACTTCAAATCTAAGGAAGCACGAAGTTGGCGCTGGGTCTGCCGTCCTCCATCCTTCCTCGAGCATCAGACGAATTTCCAGTCTTGGTGGTGGTGGTTTCCCAGTCATGACTTGGAACACGATAGACGGGTCAAACACAGGCTGCCCTTAGGGACCACAAACAGGCGATCCGCGAGTCCACATCGTCCCTAGGACAAATAGGGGACTGTCTGTGTTCACACTGCCCTACTTCTTCCCCATGCGGAACTGTTTTGATTCGATGAAATCTACAAGTGAGTGTTTCGTAACCGGGAGTGCCCCCCATGGAGTCACAGGCAAACAGCGACAATATTTTATGTATCTTTATTACAAACTTCCATCACTTACCACCCAAGAAATAAACACCCATTATGGAATATACAGAAACACAGGTGGAAAAAAAGAAAAAGATGTGTTTTGATCACCAACAACCCTATTCCTGAGAGCCTGCGATTGTTAACAATTTGGTACATTTCCTTCCAATCTTTTTTCAAAAAAAATAGAAATACTCCGTAAATATAAGTGAACATTTAACGACATGCATTTTTAACAAAAGTAAGATGACGTGTGTTTATTGATCGTAACTCGTGTTTTCGCTCAATAACATATTCTGATCGTGTGTTTCCATATGGTAAATACGTCTCTGCGTCGATACTCTCGTTTACCGCAGAGGTGATTCGTGGTGCGGAATGAGTGATCGACTATTTAGCCGTATGCTAACTGTTGTGCATTTAGGGTTTCCCTTCCTTTTCTAGTGTAAACATCATGCTGATAAAGGTCCTAGCTCACTTGCCCAATTACTTCCTTAGAAAGGTACGCTTTGGGGAAAAAAAAAAAGGTACCCTTGTTGGATGGTAGGTACTAGACTGGATGTAGTTGGGGCTGACCAAACCCCCATCCACAGCCCCAGTACCTAGTCGCACTGAGCATGGACCATGGCTTTCTTTTCTGGATTCTGGTGACATCTGGTACCTTACCGCCTTTGCTGTGACTGACCCTCCCAAGGTTAACCAATTTCTAGCGATAGTCAAGGACTCACCTGATGCACCCTTTCCAAATAGGAGTCAACCGATTCAGAGCCTACACCCCCAAACACCTCCTCGATAGGCTCTCACACTCTGACCTACGGCTTGCTGCCCTAAATACCCCAGGGCCAACTACCCGGCAACTGGGGACAGTCCCTACACCCCAGAGCCCACCGAGATTATTCCAACCAGCCAATCCTAATTCTGTTAGTCCCATCTTGCCTGTTCCTTCCTGGGGAAATCACAATATAGGCTCTTGGGCACATTTTCCCCTTGCTCCCTCGGCCCCCTGAGCAACACTGGTGTTTCCCCGAATTGCCTCCTTCCCTTGGAAACCACGGGTAACAATCTTTTCAATGGCAGTCACCGCCCGCTCCTGTTCACCTTACTGTACCTCACATTTGCTATTAATACGCTTTATTTTAAAACATGGTGGGGCACACGGGTCTGTCCCTCTCTGTCTCCTCTGTGACCAGCACAGAGTCAGCAAGCGGAAGGTCCTGTGGTGCGCTGTGTGTTTCGGGGTGACTTCATGGTACCAGAGGAAGGTTTTGGGTCCAGAATTGACCGCTACTGGGACAGGCTCCTTGACAGATCCTTGTTCGGTCGCATCTCCATCCACCCCTCCCTCAAAAGGAAGCCAGAGGACAGCCTCTCCTACCACACCTTACCAGCGAGCCTCCCAGAAACACATAGGAACTCCAGTGGAGAGGGTTCTTGAAACTTCTCCTTGATGTAGTTCTCCTGGCTTGGATACACCGCATAAATGGAAGTCAGCCCGTGAAGGGAACAAAAAGAACACATTACACCAGGGGCACCTGGGTAGTTCCATCGGTCAAGCGTCTGCCTTCGGCTCGGGTCCTAGGATCAATTCCGGCATCCAGTTCCAGGAAGCCTGCTTCTCCCTCTCCCTGCCGCTCCCCCTGCTTGTGCTCTCTCTCTTTCTGTCAGATAAACAAACAAACAAACAAACAAACACATTAGACCAAACTAGTCGGTACTACCCAAATAAGTGCAGAAAAAGTTCTGAAGCACAGGTACTGGAGCTAGATAACCTGAATTTGAATCTAATTCTGTTATTTGTTTGGCTTGTGAGCTTTGAACAATTTCTTAGACTCGCTGAATGTCAAGACCCTCATTCCTAAAATGGAAAAAAGAAAATCCTGCTTTGAAAGGCTGTTATCAGAATTAAATGAAATCCTGCAAGTAAAGCACTGTATTTGTCAGAGTATTTTCCACTGCAAATGACAGAAAGTAAGCCTCAAAGGAAATGTATTAGGTTACATAACCCGGGAAACCAGCTTCAGGCAGTGCTGGATCTAGGCGCACTAAAGATAGAACCAGGCCTCAGCCTTTCTCCCCACCACTCAGCTCTTTTGTCCTTGGCTTATAGTCCTTTGCAGAGGGGCTTTCTGCAGGTATTGTCTACCTGGCCCCCGGAGGCCCCAAACCCACATTGTCCTGATGGCTCATGATCCCTGTAATGCAAAGGTGATTGATCTAGCGATGGTTCCAGTAAGAGTCCCAGGAATGTCTCTGGTTGGTCCAGCTTGGCTCACCCATCAGCCCTAAACCAATCATCTCTGTGGCCCAGACCAGCCACACACCCACCTTTGGTGGGAAGGAAGGGAGTAACACCCAGGAGTGAACTTGAGGGAGCTCCACCCAGAAATAATGCTGGTTTCCTAAAGGTAGAGATGTTTCGGCCATACAAGTTTCAATAGAGGATGGAACTGGGTTTTCAAACTGGCCCCCTGTGGAGAAACTCGCCCACAGATGCTTTCTGGGAGGCTTCCGACAGCGTGTTCCAAAATGGACATTAATTGGCCACATTAGGTATTGCTGTGGGCATAAATTAACACAGTTCTCCTGAAGGGTGATGTGGTGATGACTACCTAAATTAGAAACACAAGATTTTGACCCAGCAATGCCACATCTAGGAATTTATCCTATAAATAGACTCATACACAGGTCGTTCTGAGAAATGATTCCATTGAAGACCATGTATTGCAGTACAGTTTGTAGGAGTGAGAGAACGGAAACCACCTAAATGCCCATCAATGGAGGACAAGTTAAAGAAAGTTTGACACACCGATTCAAATGAATCCAAGAAACAATAAGAAAAAATGAGAAAACAACAACAACCTTCCTTACGGACTGACATCAACCAATCTGCCAAATAGTATGTGGAATGGAAAAAACAAAGCGCAGGGGAGGCCATACAGCAGGGCTCCATTTGTTTAAGACCTGGAGAAATCTCACTGTGGTGTGTGTGTTTGCTTTCGTGTGTCTAGAAGGATTCGTAAGAAACTAGTAACATTGCTTCTCTGTCCGGGAGAGAACAGGAGGGAAGGTCTAGGGGTTATAGTGAAAGGTTGACTTTCGGCTGAATATCGTATTTGATTAGCATATATTCATATTATACTTTGGAACCATGTGACTATATTACTCATTTGGAAATAAAATAAAAACATTGTTATTTTTAAAAAAAATTTGCAGGGATGAGGTTTGTATTTAGAGTTCATACACAGCCTGCAATCTCAAAGGAAAAAAATATCTCAACACATTTATTCCTTCAGTTCCATGTGGCTAATGACCGAGGTGTTTAAGAAACACATGGGTAGGGCTCCTGGGTGGCTCAGTTGGTTGAGCAACTGCCTTCGGCTCAGGTCATGATCCCGGAGTCCCGGGATCGAGTCCCACATCAGGCTCCCAGCTCCATGGGGAGTCCGCTTCTCACTCTGACCTTCTCCCTTCTCATGCTCTCTCTCACTCTCTCTCTTTCCTAATAAATAAATTAATTAAAAAATCCTTAAAAAAAAAAAAAAAAAAGAAACACATGGGTAGGGGCGAGCCTAGGTGGCTCAGTTGGTTAAGCATCTGCCTTCGGCTTATCGTGATCCCAGCGTCCTGGGTTCGAGTTCCACCTCAGGCTCCCTGCTTAGCAAGGAGCCTGCTTCTCCCTCTCCCCAACACCCTGCTTGTGTTCCCCCGCCTCAAATGAATTTTAAAAAATCTGAAAGAAACAAACACATGGGAGTGGCTTCCATGGGATGGAGTGAATCAGGGAAGGCTCCTTGATAGAAAATTCCATTGGTTCTTGAAAGCCAAATAAGAGCTCAGTGTGTGGAGAAGGAGGAGGGGTTTCCAGGCAAAGGGGACAGTGTATGCCTGAAGCCTCAGCATGATGGAAACACACTGTGAGAGAACCCAGCTAAATTCCTAGAAGTGGGAGGAGCTATGTGCTGGGGGAAGGGGGGCAAGACCAGAGAGGCCCGCTGGGACCCTACACCACAGGCTGCGGGGAGCTATAGGTAGGTTTGGGGCAGGGCAGCTACCCGTCTGTATTCAGCAGAGTTTGAGGAAGCCAGACCTGGGCAAACCACAGCCCAGGGGGTTAATGAAAAGGCCCAGCCGCCAGGGACCAAAATGCCCTCTGTTTGGTGGCTTTACCTTCATACACGGGTGTTTGCGGCCTGCCAGTTATAGCATTCTGCCTTAAAAAGGAAATGTTCCTGAGGAAGAAGCCAATTACCTCTGCCCCTTGGAGACACCTGTATTTATCCCTCGTCCTTCCAAGCACCCGTCGACAGCGGGCACTGGGTGGCGCCCCCAGGGCATGAGCCGGGCCTGGGCGAGCCAGCCGCCCCTGAGTGCAACCCCGCCGGCCCTTCTCCTTGGTGACCCAGCCATCTTCTGTTTCTGGAAGGCACTAAATTGTGTGGTGAGGCTGGAAGGTAGCCAGTTGTCCTGGAGCCCTACCCCTCAGGCTCTGAGGCTCTCCTTGCCCTCCTCCGCCTCCTTCCAGAATGTTCTTCTGACATTTTCTGCCTGCTCTTCCTTTCCCATCATATCTGGTCCCGGACGAGAATTACCCCTGACCACAAGAGTACCGGGGACAGTCAGATGGCCTGCCTGCTCTGGGGACAGTGACCAGAAATATCAGTGAGTGGTGTTTCTCTCCCACACAGGGGACCTGCACGCCAGCCGGGACATCAAGGAGAAGGAAGCAGGGATTCGGAATGGGACTCAGGACCCCTGAAATCCTACCACCCACTCCGGCTCCTGCTTGCCCAGAGTAGGCCCGGCCTGCTGATGGGGGCTTTATTGTTCTACATGCTCAATTTAAAAGAGAGACTTTACGAAATAACATTATCTCACTTAAAAAAAAATTACACCCATGGTCTGTATTGATTAATTTTTAAACCAGAATACAGAAGTAAGCAAAAAGAGAGAGAGGGGAATATAACATAACTTACAATCTGACTATCTTGAAATAACTGACATTTATTCTATTGATTTATATTCCTAAATCTGTTTTGTCAGAAATAGGATCATATAGCATATTTTGTTTTATAACTTAATTTTCTACTTACTGAGTCATAACCTTCTTTTTACATTAGATGGTATTCCACAGCGACCTCTGGATTAGACTGCACGGGACTCGAAAGTTTCGACGGATCGCAGTGGATATAACCAACACCACCCCCCATTCTTAGTGCATTCCGATTTTTTGGCCCTTGTAGACAGGGCTTCTGTGACCGTTTGTATACATGTAACTTTCATGCTTGCTCAGTTACTGCCTTTAGGATAAACTTCTAGGAGGAAAGCTTCTGGTCGAAGGGCACATGCTGTTTTCGGCATCTGAGTTATTCTGCCTAATGATAGAAAATCCATTGTCTCCGTGGGATTCAATCCTATGTCGGCAGCTTGTCAAAGGTGGGGGACCCCTGCACCAGGGCCCACCTACCCTGGGGATGGAAATGACAATGACCAGCAGAGAGAACATTCTCAAGAAAGGACAGAGAGCCACGGGAAGGAAGCCATGTTAGGCGCCCAAGCCATTAGGTCAAGAGGTGGTAGCCTTGTCCATCAGGGTGACCCCTACGTGTTAAAACACTGCCTACCCCAATCCTCACCATAAGTCCCTGAACAGGTAGAATTCCTGCTTCCAGCTAAGGAAACAGGCTCTGATTGGTCAGGACGTTTGCCCAGTGTCATGAAGAACCGAGGGAAACACCCAGGCTCCGAGGGACGGGCCCGGCCCTACCCTGAAAAGAGAGGGGCTCAGACTTCTGGTCAAACGGGGCTGCTGCCGGGCAACGGGGACAACCCTCGCCTTGCCCCCAAACAAATGCTCCCCAGGTCACTGGCCTTAACATAGGCCACTGGGAGCCAAGGGCAAGGTTCCAGATAACTCCCTTCGAATGGTTCTCTGGGAAAAGCTGGCTTGAACGACTGCAGTTCAAACTCAAACCCTTACCACGTGCTGCTGGAGGAGGGAGGCAGCGGGTCTCGGACTCACGACATCCCTTGCGCGCCCAGAATGTACCTGGACCCCACCAGAGGCTGTGGCAGGTGGTAGAAGAGTTTCCAAGAGGGGCAGGAAGGAAGGAATGACGAGAACCCATGCACTGTGGGGAGCTCATCTCACCCCTTTGCACACAAATCGGGACCGGGTTTCATATACTGATTGGAAACAACTAAATAAACATCAGTCTCTTGCAAAGCCAATGTCAACTTTGCCCTACCCTTCTCACGCTCCGGAGTACCTTAAGACTCCGATCCCCATGTAGAGACGTACGTTCCATTGTTGAACAGTCGCTCACCTGAGATGTAGCCTCCGGTTACGAGCCAGCTCAGGCAGAAATCAATGTGCCTACTTTGCCTAGGAGAAATATTCTTGTCACATAAGAATCCCTCTATTAATCAAAAATCACATTATGGCTCCTGGAATGAAGTTTCCTTTACTACTCTTTAATAATAAGCCCGAGATAAGATAAAATTGGTAATTGCACGTTTTCTTCTGATGGGAGATAATACAAAAGTGCTATAGAAATTTGACTTAAAAGAGTATATTCACTTGGCTAATGGGCTTCCATTATGCGGTCTTTACTTATTCATTCATTACAATTTTTGCCACATATGGAAAACTTTAATTGGAAGTTACTTATTACATTGTTCCTGCGTGTTAGCAGCCGAGGAAAGTTTTCGATAATCAAAGAGGGATGAATGCAGGAGAAGCCCAGGATTTTATAGACAGCGAAACTCGCTGGAGTAGACCACCTCCACCGACCACAACGGAAGGCTTCCTCAACAGATGACCTTCAGATCAGAGATTAAGGACTCATTTCATATGGACGAAACTCATTTACGTATAACCCTTACAGAAGAAGGCAACTGATCCTAAAATGGGGCCACTGTCCACAGGCAAAGAAGGATGATCAGAATTGAGGCCATCCTTCCACTTATGGGCATGTTTTGTGACCTCTTTTCAGCTAACAAGTTATGCCTTAATTACCAGTCATTAATGCTTATTAATCAATTAAATCATATTTACGCCGCTGACATCAGCAAGCCAAAATCAAGCAGCACTTTCACAAGGGAATAATCTTGATCAAGATGCAAAATGCAACGAACACCTAACATAACTCACATAATTGAAGTCAAAACCACGGCTTGCCAAGGGGGTGCAGTGGCTCCCATCAGCCCTAGCTGGGGCTTGGTCCTTCTCGGGAACATACCTCAAAGGTATGGACTCGGCACCTGGGGGGAGTCTGTGATCGAAGAGAACCATGAGAGAGCTCTGTGAACTGTGTTTTCACCAGGCCCTACTTAGATCGCAAAACAGAAGCATGTGAAGCAGAACTGTTTGTCCCAATTGGTTCTTGGGCTTTGATTTTAACCACTAAAATGAGAATGTGTTCATTTACATTTGAGAAGTAGGCATGAGCTCTTTCAATGCAAATGGCAACTCTATAAGGAAGGCTGGTGAGGGCTTATCACCATCACCGCCATCATCCTCACCGCCATCTTGGAAATGCCAATGTCAGGATTATGATCTCATCGAGCCACGCAGCTGGTAAGTGGTAGCGAATGCCAGGAGCCCAGCCTTCTGACTCCTCCTTCCCTGCACCAGAGAGGCCAAGTGCTCAGAAGGACCCAGGCAGAAAGTCCCCTCCAAACAAGCAGGAATGACCCACTTTGGGCTGACTGGAAATTTGTGAATCAACTCTTGCCTTCAGATATGGCACGCTGCATATTTATAGAGCTCGGATCCTTCCTTCTCCAGAAAAGAGTCTTATGAAAAACGCTTTCTCTAGCGAAGCTTGCCTCTAATCTATCCCTGTCCTTAGAGGTCTGTTTAATCAAACCTTAGGAAATTGATAAAATGGGATGGGAGCCATCCAGTATAAATTACAGTTGCTCCTCCATTTCTCCCTTCCTTCCCAAAGAGCATGCTGTGGGAGGCACCTAGTCTTGGCACGGAGTGGTGAAAACCCACACCCAAGGACAGAAAGCAGCTCACTGAGGGTCCCCAAGGCATGCTCCCCAGAAACATATGCAGGGAAAATCTAGCATGAAGCAAACTTAAGGTGCCAAGTAGGGTCCACCAGAAGCAATGGAGATCAGTGTGCCCCAGCCAAGACCTCCCGGGACACTCTGGCCAGTCCCTTTCTCATTCAACCATGTTGAGTATCTGCCTTGCACCAACCAAAGAAACCACTATCACTCCCCTGAAGGAGCTCACAGTCTGGGGAGACTGGCAGTGAGAAGGGGGTGACAGACAAGTCACCAGAAAATTACAGAATAATGAGTGTTGAGGTCACCATCCATATGGGATGGGAAGAGGCCCCCGAAGAGGGGACCTCACGCAGATTAGGGCTGGGCTTTGGGGGGGTGGGAAAGATTTATCCATAGAAGAGTCTGGAAGGATGGGTAGAGGCTCTCTAGATGGTCAGGGGGAGGAAGACCAGTCCAGCAGGGGACACAGCACATGCAAATGAATGGAATATGGAGGAACATAGATACGCAGCTATCACGACAGTGCTGGGGAACATAAAAGAGCCATCTGAGTTCTTCAAGGACAGCTTCATGAACCCGCCCCCCTCTGGTGGAATATGCCAGGCCCCCACGAATGTTTACTGAACGAGACCAGCCATCGCCAGAGCCGGGGGCAATCAGGTACCACGCAACTGTCCCCTGGTTCATGACCCGACGCCCAAAGAATGCCACTGAGGAGCCCAGACCTGCCAGTTTCACACAAGAGGTCCCCAGAGATTGCTCTTCGTCGGTTTCTTCATCTCGAAAACGGGAATAATAATACGCCTGCTCTGAAGGATTATTCTAGGCATCTAAAATAATGTCTACGAAACACCTGGAGCAAAGGTAGGAGGAGCCCCATCATGGCAGCTTTGCTGCTGTTATTTTGGGGAATCGCGGCTGAGCCTGGGACGATCCTGAAGCTACACAGACAACAGTGGCCGTCACACACTTGCCCGCTGATTCGGTGGGTCCACTGGGTGACAGCGTTCTTATCTCCGAAGACCCCTAAGGAGGGGCTCTGCCCTGTCATGAGGCTTACCTCTTGCTACTCCCAGAATCTGGGCACCACCTTTTCTCTCTGGTTTCCTGTGCTCAAAGAATGCACCCTCCCTTTATTATTAATTAAAGCCAAAAAAAGAATTGCAAAGGAAAGTCTGTCAGAGGGAAAAATTCTATCCCAGTCCGGAGACAAATAGAAATGTTGTTTGCTATTAGGACTGACTGTACCAGCTCTCTTCTGCCGTATGGAATGTTCTAAGCTGATGATCCCTTCCTTCCTGGGAACACCTCAGTCCCAGACAGAGCGGGGACCATCAGGCACCCTTGCCTGGGCTTTATGAATTCCAACTCCACCATGCACTGTGTGGCTTTGGGCAAGTTACTTACCCTCTCTGAGCTCCCATTTCTCATCCATAAAATGACAATAGTACCTACTGCACATTTGAGTGCTTGTCACATAGTAGACAACAAGTAAATGGCATGGTTTTCTATTTTTAGCATCATTATTCTCTCCCTTTCTGACTCTGCAGGGACGTCCTATTGATAAGGACCTTCGCCATCGTCCGTGACAGACTCGTTGTCCACACAGACTCTAACTCCTAAGTCTTCATTGACTCCAGTCTCCCCTTCAGGAACATCAGCCTTCTATTCAATGTCCTTACCAAGTTCCTGTGGTTCTCCTCCAAAAATCTGGGGAAGAGACACCCTCCTTCAGGAAGTCTTCCTAGATTGACGCTGTCCAGTCGCACTCTTTTTCAGTCTCCTGTCAGGAAAGAGAAAGCACATTCAGATGAGGTTGCAAAGGGAACGTAATGCAAGGACCATTTACGGCAATAGAGATATGACTTAAAGAAGCACCACAGGAAAGCAAAGCCCTAGCGGTTAACAATAGTGGGAGGCTCCCCCCATCCCTTGGCCTCAAGGGAATGGTGCTCTTGAGCCTGGTGGGAGCTGGAGGCGGGCTGGAATTGGCCAAACCCGGGCAGAAACTGGAGGGCTAGAAGCCCAGGAGATGCCCTGTAGGCAGGTCAGCCCCTGCGGCCCCAGAGCACTGGACAGGGAAGGGAAGCGAATGATCTGGGGTAAGGGCATGAATGGGAAAGAGCGCACCGCTGTCGTTTCAGCTTCGCCATCATGTCCTGCAAACAGATAACTAGGGAGGAATCTGCTGCTTGAGACATTGACATTTTCTGTCTGCGGGTCTTCTGTAGTCGCTATGGTCTAACACCCCAGTGCAGTTACACGGTCCCCACAAGTCTCAACCCACGCCTGCTCCTTCCTCACAATTTCCTTCCGACGGCTGAACGCTTACCATTTTCGAGCACCTACTATGAACCAAGCACTGAGCCTCACGGGGTCCTTACAACGATCCTGTAAGGACCTGTGGTTTGAAGATAAGGAAAGCAAGGCTCAGAAAAGATGAGAAACTCGCTCAAGATCACTGAGTTGAGATCCGAATCTAGCTTCTGATTGGGAAGCCTACGGCTCTGCGTAGTGAGACTCCAAGGTTTCACAAAACAGTGCCGGCCCTGCCTCCCTCCACCAGGGTCCTCCCAACCCCCCGCAACGCAGGATTTGTTCAGGACGTTATTATTAACCAACCAGAGTTGGTTAATGGGCCAAACTGCCCAAGGTCTGTGTCTCCCCGGCAGCTTACCTTTGGTGGGATGAACGGGCACAAAGCGGAGACGAGCTTCATCTACAGATGGCAGTCCAGCCGGCAAAGGGAAGGGAGAAGGCAAGGCTTTGACTTCTCAGCCTCGGAAATGAGAGGAAGTTTCTGCCCCTCACTTTGATTCACGGGGTGAGAAACTCCTACACAAGAAAAGAGAGTAAGAGGTAGCGTGATCAAAAAATAGAAAAAAATAAAAGACAAATGTCCACTGTCAAGTCATTTAAGGTATTTTTAAAAATAAGCAGCATTCTCATCTCCGTGGAAGGTTCTGGGAGTGAGTTGAGGTACGCCCAAGGGCTGTCAGCAGCCTTCAGTCGGTAGGTCCTATGGGCAGCACGCCGCCCGCCCTGCCCCCAGCGAACTCAGCGGCCGGTTAAAAGGCCATGGGCCGCTATCTTCTCCATGAACACAGAATGGATCTCGAAACGCTGCACTGGGCATCGTCCTCCCTCTGAATGCCAAACCACCTGCTCTCTTCCTGGTTCCCGAGCCCAGGACCTTGCCCGCCTCACCGTGCTGCCTCCTGTCTAGCTTGCATCTCTCCTGCTGTCGTCCAGCCAGCCCCGCTCCTCTCTCCCGCCGCCTCCTAGAGATGGAGAACAGCTGGTCCTTGATCCTTGGGAGAACAACTTTTCAGAGGTTTGTTTTAGTGGAAACACCAGGGTCCTGAGGAATTTTCCCCTTTGTGTGAAAACGAATGACTTCCTCTCAGGGCCGCTCGCAGGGGCTTCCACCTGAGTTGTGGGAACTTCAAAGGCTCCCCACATTTCTGTTCCAGAGGCCACGGGCGGGCTGGGGCTTCCTCCCGCTGTTTCTACCCAGGCCTCTGCAGCCTCTGCCATCAAGCCAGCACCGAGCTGCTGCCAAAGGGCCCCGGGCACATGTGTGATGGGCGTAGGCGTCTGCCTCTGCACGGACGCAGACGGCGGCTGGAGCATGGGAGCGGGCGTGTGCCCCCCAAATTACCGCGCTCTCTTTGCATTAAGAATCTCTGCTTAGAAAGCCATGAGACAGGAGGGCAGACAGCATCCAGCGATAGCCGCGCTCGCACCTTCAATTTCAGTTTGTAATACATACGCATGTCCAAGTTACAACGAGTCCTGGAAAAGCAGCTTTTCATAGAAACCCCGATACTTAGCATCGTGTTAATTACAGGCCCCCGCTGACCTCTCCATTAGATGCTTTCCATGCGTTTTTTTAAACACTTCGCCTCGATGCTATCCGGCCGCCTTTACAAACCTGGCCGAGCAAGCAGCTGTTTCCTATGCTGAGTCCCGAAACAGACAACGGTTTTCTTGTAGCGACTTTGTCAAGCTTCTCTGGAGATTAATCTGACTGCAGGTGTCAGGTAAGAATGGCACTTTGTCCACAAGGACCAAGAACTCTGCAGAAGGGGAGGGAGGGAAGCTCGGGAGCGAGAGGGTACCCCGGGGATGGCCGCACCCATCCTCGCGCCTGGATGCGGAGCCCGGGGCGTTTCCACCTGGCCTCCGTGCCCGGGTCCACGGACGAGGCCACTTTGTGGACCCGATGGCAGAGCGTTTTAATTGCTCTGTCCCCAAGGACATCAGATCTCACAAACAACCTCCATAAATCACACCCTGACAGCTACTGGTCTTGTCCAACGCTAAACACAAGTGGAATCTTCTTTTAAGTTGAGTCTTAAGTTATAGGCGGCAGCATCACCCTTCAGCAAACATCTGTAGTTCATCTTATCGTTTGAAGAAATATATGAGTTTCACTGTCTTTTTTTTTTTCTTCTTCTTCTTCTTTAAGGCTTTTGCAGCTTCTGTCCTTGATTTGTTTGAAGGCCATCTGCTACATATAAAATTGGGGGCGGGGGCATGCTGCAGAAAAGGAACATTTGGGAAATGTACAGGCTGGGAGGAAATGTACAGGCTGGGAGAAAATGCGAAAGCCGGGCACGCTTTCAGCAGCTTCGGCGGGCAGACCACTTTCCTTTCTGGCCCCCCGGCCCCCCAAGACAGTGTTGGACATGGGACATCGCCATGGCTCTGGATGAAGCCAGTTCTGTCTCCGTCTCATGGCCCTCCTCTACCAGAGAGAGCCAGCGGTTGTGATTCCGAGATCTTTCAAAATTTGCAAAGACGTGCTGCCCGTTGGCCTCCAAAGTTCCACGAGAGCTGTGCCCCTGGGGGACCGCAGGATAAAGTGGGGCGCCCAGGCACCCGGGGTGCCGCTCCTCACAGGAACAGCAGCAAAGGCATGTCTGGGGAGTGTATGTCATGGCATAAAGTTGCCACAGAGTGGGAGAAGTCTGTCCTCACTCGGGCATTCGTCCCTGAGAAGCAGAGGGGAAAAGAAACCAAGCTGCACCGAATGGCAGCCTCAGTGGCTTCCTGCCCCTCCCGCCCAAACAGAGGCATCTCGGCTGACCCCGGCTCTATGGACGTACCAGATGTTCCAACGTTTGACCTTGAAATCATCGCCACCCCTCCCCATGCCTGGCTCGGTTTCCTAGGGGTCAGGTAGCCTGCATCACTAAGTTGCAGAGAGCATCGCTTCACTGGCCGGGAAATTAATTCCAGGGGTTGTACTCGGTGACTGGGATAGGGGCTGGCTTGCCACTCCAGCAGAGTGAAAACAGTGACAGTGGCAGAAATTGCATTATAACACCAGCTTTCCCTTCACTCTGGAAGATTGTCTTTAGTACGTTGGCCAAAGAGGGTCTTACAAACCCCAAAGCTTCCAACACCCAATTTCATTTCCTCCTCTGTCCCACAAGGTCTAAACGCTTTTGTAAAGCTGATCAAGGCATTTGTTATAATTATTATTTATTATTAATATCAGCAGGTTTCATTTTATTGCTATAATTTCTACAAAAGTAGCAGAAAGTTCCAGCTCAGTCCTTTGTGGGGTTCTCCTGCTTTTATTTCTTCTTGTAACACTTTGGCAAGCAGCCACAAAAAAAAAAAAGAAAAAAGAAAAAAAATTTCCGGGCACCTGGGTGGCTCAGTGGTTAGCTAAAGCCTCTGTCTTCGGCTTGGGTCGTGGTCTCAGGGTCCTGGGATCGAGCCCCACATCGGGCTCTCTGCTCAGAGGGGAACCTGCTTCCCCCTCTCTATCTGCCTGCCTCTCTGCCTACTTGTGATCTCTCTCTCTCTCTCTCTCTCTGTCAAATAAATAAATAAAATCTTAAAAAAATTTTTAAAAAAAGAAAAAAAATTTCAAGCGATGCATTGAGCCACATGGTCTAAAAGCACATTTGAGCCTTCGCCCTCTAAAAGATAAAGTATCGTTAGTTTTGTCTGGGGGTTTAATGGAACAAGGTTTTTCTGGGGCCGGGGGTTTAGCGTCCGGCAGGGTCTGACTATGCCACATGGCTTTGCCTGCCATGAGAAGGCAGTGTGGGGCCACACTGGCCCCCTCCATGGGCAAGGGGCTGTGACTGTCCCCGCCCCTCCCTACCTGCCCACGCACCAAGGCCAGTGGAAACCCCAAAACAAGTAAGCATGGGGATTCCCTAACAACACAAACTGACCCCACTCTGTCAAGCCTATGGATTTGTGGGATGGAGAAAATATTATCCCTAAAGGGAAAAAAAAAAAGACTTTCTTGTTCAATCACTTCCTACAAGCCGAGGAAACAAAGTGGCTTATGTTTAGTTAGTGACTTGGTAAAGAATTGAGGAGAAAGGGGGCGCCAGAGTGGCTCAGTCGGTTAAATATCCGATTCTTTTTTTTTTTTTAAGATTTTATTTATTTATTTGACAGAGAGAGATCACAAGTAGGCAGAGAGGCAGGCAGAGAGAGAGGGAGAAGCAGGCTCCCTCCTGAGCAGAGAGCCCGATGCGGGGCTCGATCCCAGGACCCTGAGATCATGACCTGAGTTGAAGGCAGAGGCTTTAACCCACTGAGCCACCCAGGCGCCCCAAGTATCCGATTCTTGGTTTCGGCTCCGGTCATGATCTCAGAGTCCTGAGACTGAATCCCCCACATCGGGCTCCGCACTCAGTGGGGAGAGATTCTCTCTCTCCCTCTCCTTCTTGCCTGTCTCATGCACTCTCTCTTTCACAAATAAGTAACTCTTTAAAAAAAAAAAAAAAAAGAATTGCAGCAGAGTTGTTTTTTTAAGAGTTAATTTCATCAGTCTGAGCGGAGGGGGCCTGGGGGCTCCCGTGAGCTATGATCCGTGCGCCCCACCCCGAGCCCCACTCTCTCTGTTGCTGCTGCGGAACACTTGGGCCACTCTGCAGTCGCGGGCGTGATTTGTTGGCGCCCTTTTATGTGGATGGGCCTGCGTCTGCCGGGTCTGTAGGGCTACGTCCTTGACAGTTCCAGATGTTCTGAAGATGAAATACCTCCTGCTCGAGGAACTGTGCCACGAGGAGCCCCGAAAGGTGCTCCGAATACAGTTTAAAAAGGCATCTGTCTTAAAATAATTTCAACATCTCACTTGTCTATTTATAAGCCCGGTCAGATGGGTGTTCGGACCCTCTCAGACGCAGCTCCAGGGGCTCGTTTTTACATCGGGGTATTACAACCAATGGAGTTTCAAAGCTTTGCCCTTGTTTCTTTCTCTGCCGGGGCCCACGCATTCAACCTTCACCTTCCAACACCACGGGGATGGACCTTTTCACATCACACTGGAGGCGGAAGGACCTCTCCGTCTTTCCGTGGGGTCAGTCACCAGCAACCAGTGTTCGCGGTAGGAGGAGGGGAGAACAAGCGGTGTATTCCTGGCCTGGATCAACTCAAGATTCATCAGTAAGAATAGGAATGAGCCTTGACCCTGGCCAGGACTTCGGAGAGGTGCCCGTGCCTGTGTTTCTGCAGGTGAAAAGACCACCCTTTAGAAAGTCATTCTCAAAAAAAAAAAAAGAAAGAAAGAAAGTCATTCTCACTAGTTCGGGTGCAGAGTCCTGTTATTCTTGGGTCATGTAACTCCACTCTCGGGGAAGAGTCAAGAATGGTGCTAAGTTGTAAATCACTCCCCTCCAGAATGGATCTGTACCAGAACTGATCGGCCCATGCATTCCTGCCTTGCTGGACCATGGTAAAGAGATTATGGTATGTAAAATTCGGCTAAACATAGCTTGTTTCGATTTCCTACTTCCCTGGTTGTCCGTCTCACCGGGAAAGGTTAAGACCTAGGAGGGAAACGGCATCACTCTCACGGCGGGCCAGCATGTCCTCAGAGGGGGCCCCTGCATAAGGATCATGCAAGGCTCACACCCAGGAAGCTCAGTCCTATCAACCTGACGTTTATAAACTTGGTATCTGGGTGGTTTTACCTGGTCCTTCCCCAAAACGACAAAATTCAAAAACAGCAAACACAGAAGGCAGCCCGCGGGGCTCTACGTTTGTAAATGTCTATCCACATAGTCACCGTCTCGCCCAGGTGAAATTAACCTTTGCTTTTCCCTGACGTCATTAGCTGAGTCTTAAAACTGCAGTGACATCATCTTAACTGGTCTGGTTGTCCTATTGGGGACCCTTCCCGAAATCCTTCAACCCACATGCCTAGTGGTTTCTCAAGCTGTGAGTCTCTTGAGATTGCATCTTGTGATCCAAATAGCCAACTGGAAAAAAAAACAAAAAAACCCTCTCATTTCTTCTGGCCCATTTGATTGCGTACGTCCACCAGCCTGCTGGACGAGGTGTGTTCTAGAGAGAAGAACGGTAATGCACACCGTCAGCGTCTCTGTCTTCCAATCACCGGGATCCCTTTTGCTGTCCACAATGTACATTTCCAGCACGCGAGACGTCCAGAGTTGCTTCCCTGAGTGGGCATCGTGGCTGGTGCCCGAGGATACAGAATCTGGCGAGCGCATGAGAAGACGAGGGTCCCGTGACAGAGGGGCCCACACACCGCCCTGTAGGCGCAGAGAGGAGGGGACCTGCCAGCTTGGTCAGACAGACGTGAGCAAAGACATCTGCAGATTAACAAATCCCAGCCTCTGGGGTCATGTCATTCATTCGTCTTGCCGAATAAGGTAGAACCGGAAAGTGATTGTGATTAGTGTTCGTTCAAGCTATTTATCATAGGAAATCACGCAACTGCATTCGAGCCTGAATTTTTTTTTTTTTAACCCAGCTAGCCCTGCCTGATGTCTCAGCGGGGGGCGGACATGTAAGGTGACAGAGTCCCCTTTGCTTGACTGCTGGGCCCCAGTAGTCAATACAGAACAGGCCCTGAGAGCAGGTATTTGAAAATTACCAGCTCAAGAAAACAAGCCAGAAGAAAGAGAATCCCTCTTTTATTTTCCCTTAACACAAAAGGAGTACTTGGTAAATTTCACCCCTCCAGCAAGGGACCAAGAGGGCGGTCCTAACAGAGAAAGAAACACTTTAATGGAAAGGTTTACCGAGGGTGATGGAATCTTTATTAAGAATTACTTTTCAGAAAAAGAAATAGCTCCGGATTGAGATGAATATTCCAGAAGGGGCATTTATAGGAACTTATAAATCTGTGCATAAATGTCTTCCTATATGCCCCCGCATTTTTATTTATTTCTTTTTCTTTTTCTTTTTGGCAAACAATTTGTTTTCTTTCCCTCTTGGTGCCGTCAAGAATACACCACTTCCCACTTATCTCGGACAGTAACGTCCGCGGCTTTGTGAATTTTCTGGGATTTGTAGAGAGGAAATCGAGAGTGTCGTCTTGAAGCACGGAGGGCATTTTTCAAAAAAGGTAGCTTTCAAAAAAGGTAAAGTCAGACCGGCAAATAACTGGCAGCTTTACTTCTTATCTGCCGGCCTTTGTTAGAAAAGAACACACAGGGTCTAGCGCTTGTACCTAAAACACTTTGAGAGATTGGCTTTTTTTTTCCTCGTCAGAGCCTTCTGCTGGACCAGTGGGTGCATCTGCAGTGCAAGGAGAGGCCGTCAAGGTAGGGTTCGGCCCAGAACTGGAAGTTGTGGGTCCCCTCACCCTCCAGAGAGAGCTGGGCTCTGGGAAGACAGACCCTGGATGCAGCTAATGAACGCCAAAACACCTGCAGTTAAGCAAAGGGGGAAAAAAAAGTATTTTTTATCATTTCAGCAACCTCGGTTGGCTGCCTTCAAGAGAAGCCATCTTTCCAGATTTTCGGGATAGCTGTGCAGACAGGGCTAACTCAGAGGCCTCCAGACCCTGCCATCTGGCTAAAACCTGGAAAATTGCATCTGCAGGCGACATGAGTTCCTGAAAATACCGGAATTTCTCACCAGTTGCATTAGAGACGCCCCATGTCATTCGGATGAAAGCCCAGTTTTCTTGCACATTGCTGCCGATGGGCCCCATTACCAACAAACTTCTGAAGGACAAAGAAGAACCCTTCAGCCCCAGGAAACCCAAATATCTTTGTGGAAACAGCAAGCTCGCAGCGTCTCTGGCGACATACAGTCGGCTTTGCTTCGCCCCCAGGTATTTGGTGTTGTCGAGGCAACGCCCAGCTACCGGTGCAGGAAGAAGCTGCTTTAGAACTTGTCCCGCAGCATCCCCCCCACCCGCCTGAGGGCACCTATGTGCCTAGCCCAGCCATGGCCAACAGTAAGTAGGTGCTTAATAAATGCTCAGTGGTGCAGTGTTCGTGCAAAATCAGTGTTTGCACATAGACGGCGGCTTCCTGGAGACCGTGCTTGGGACCTGACGTGCCCAGTTTGGTGGGAGCTGAGCAGCCGCCTCCTGAGCCTGGGGATTTCTCGGTGAAGGAAATCCTGTAAGTATTTACAACCGCTGAACAACTGCCTATATCCTGACAGCTTTACCTCCCAAATTTCTCCTGATACGTGCCTCTCGGTCTCCCCACCACTGCCACCTCTGACCCCCCGCCCGGCTCCGTGGAAGGCTCTGCTTTAACAGGCAACTAGCACAATCTCCTTACAATGTGGATCTGCTTAAAAACCTGCAGTGCCTTCCTACGGCATTAAGGATCAAGGTCAAAAGCCCACGGGAACCTTCTAGGCGTGACATGACAGAGCCCTGGCCTCATCCGAGCCACCCTTTCTGGGCCTCCCCTGTACTAGCTTTTCTCCATTTGCTCAGGGTCTGTTCCCTCTTCTTAAGGCATGCGCCCCCCAACCCTGCCTTCACCCCGTGAGCTCCCGGCTCCAACGCCACGTCCTCAGGAAGGCCCTTCTTGACAGCCCGTGACCAGATCCTATGCGAACCCTCACCGATACACACACATACACACACACACACACACCCATAACCCTACAGCAGCCCCTGTGGTGCCCTTGAAAACATGGCCCCACTTATAAGATCATTTGATTATGTGGGGTTGTCCTTCTAGACTCTTGATTCTTTGAGCTTTGCTCAATCTTGCATCCCCGGTCCCCGAAGAAGCTAGCATATAGCAGGTGCTCAATAAAAATGGATCGGATGAAAGAATAATTGACAGATGGACAGGCAGGAAGCAGGAGGGATGATGGAAGGAAGAATGAGAGGGAGGGAGGGAAAGAGCCTGGCTGGCTGGAGAGACATCGACAACCAAGCTCCAACGCAATGGGAATTCTTCACCATTTCTCCATCCCTGAATCCGTGAATCTTACGTAAATCACTTCTCTCTCTTCCACGTACCTACAAGTGCATCAAGAATGAAATGTTACAAGCACAGAGAGAAAATGAGAGGAATGGCTGGTTCTTCATGGTTATTGGTTCATTCATTCATTCATTCATTCATTCCACAAACACACCATGCGCCAGGCCCCGTGTTCATTGCTGGGGAGAAACACATAGGACGGGATGGGAGCGGGTGGATCTCCCTGACTCCACCTTACCATGGGGCCTTGACTCAATCCCCCACCTGCTCTGAGCCTCAGTTTCCCCCTGTAAAGTGATGCGGTTGAATGACCCTTAATAACCCTTCCAAAAATAATATATTTCACCGCCCCCAAACGGTCATCGCCATCATCGTTATCACCATTATCAACTGATCACTTAGTCTATGCAAGACACTATAGTGTATCCCCATAGTATTCTCATTTGATTCTCAACGACCCTGTGAGAGAGGCAAGATTATTATGAATTAGGGAAACTGAGGCAGGAGAAGTCAGCTGACTTGCCAGTGGTCGACAAGCTAAGAAACGACAGGACTGAGGTGGAAAGAAATATCCCCTAACTCTGCTGGGCTAGATGACCTCACACTGCATGACGCCCTCTAATGATGCCGGAAGTGGCCAGTCTTGGGGCGTGGCGGAAGGCGTGGAGGCAGATTTAGTTCCCATGTTTAGAGCAGGTGATTATCGCCACCCTGGCAGAACGCCTTCCCTCCGTCCTTGGAAGCCCTCTTACCCAGAAGTATGACTGCTTAGGAGGACTTCCAGATCCCAAGTAACCAGGCAGCACACACTCTCCTCTCCAAGGTTCTCAGCTGCTGTGGACTTTATCCAGGCGCTAGTTTCTTCTAAGAAGCAGCTTTCTGACCCAAACCTTCACTGGGTGCCTTTTGCCTCCACCTGAGCTCATGAATCACAGGCTCTCAAGCCAGATATGATCGCAAATAGATTTCATTTGGCCTCACAACTTCTAAAAATTGGAAGGTTTTACATAAAATTCCAAATACGTGACTCTTTAAAACATCGGAAGGTCGGGGCGCCTGGGTGGCTCAGTTGTTAAGCGACTGCCTTCGGCTCAGGTCATGATCCTGGAGTCCCTGGATCGGGTCCCGCATCGGGCTCCCCCCTCAGCGGGGAGTCTGCTTCTCCAGATGACCTCTCCCTCTCATGCTTCCTCTCTCTCTCTCTCTCTCTCTCTCTCTCTCTCAAATAAATAAATAAATAAAATCTTAAAAAAAAAAAACATCGGAAGGTCCAAGTACCATCTCACAGCAATCAGCTGGAGCCGAGTAGGAACTTCCCCCTCGGATAGACACACTTGGTGTTGACCGCAGGTCCCACCACTCCTCACTGTCTCACAAGAACACTTGTAGGCATTTGCATTTGGCAACCCTGGACCTCAGAACCAAATCCAGAGACGTGTGCCTGGCATTCAAAGACTTCGGCAAACTGACCCCCAGTTCCTCTTTCCAAACAACCTCAAGTCGCTCTCTATCCTTCTAGAGCGGACCAACCCCGCACGCTCATGTTAATTACACTCCATCCAAAGGCTGTTCCCTGTCTTCCCACACCCCTAGGATTCTGCATCTTTTTTTTTTTTCCTACTTGCTTGTGGCTTCACTGCTCCGTTGGAATCTGTACAAAAGGAAACCCTGGCGTTTTTGGATCTCTGCACAGAGGAGCTGCACTTGCTCGCAGACTGGTGGGGTCCAGAATGGTGGGGCCCACAGACCAGCCACTTTGGCGCTCCCTGGGAAATGGTTAGAAAGGCATAATCTTGGGCCCCACCCCACATGGCTAAATCCGATTTTTATTTTAACAAGATCTCCCAGGTGAATAATATCACTTTAGAGTTAGAAGACCATGGCCAAGTTGAGGAATTGCAAGTCAAAGCTAGGCTCAATGGCAGATCAGGGACTCACCCCTAAACCCACCCACGATCCCTCCCCCAGGCTGCTCAGCCTTTCCCAGGATATGACAGAGTCAGCCAGTGGCCACTGTCTGAAGAGATCAGAGCAAAGGGCTCAGGGTCCCG
Source organism: Nasua narica (assembly GCA_028533885.1). Classification (NCBI taxonomy): domain Eukaryota; kingdom Metazoa; phylum Chordata; class Mammalia; order Carnivora; family Procyonidae; genus Nasua; species Nasua narica. The sequence goes on along the minus strand of CM052810.1, from coordinate 82,991,964 downwards.
GGAGTGAAGGCACGACCACGCTTCTCATGATGGGTGCCGCCCAGACCGCCCAGACCGCCATGAGGCTTATCGACTAGGGTAGGGACACAGACAGGGAAATAAGGCAAAAGAGAATGGGAGGATAGGAAACGTTGGTGTGTGCCTGCCTTTCTTGAGGTGAGAGCTCTAACCATCTGAGCAATTAAATCTTAAAATGGGAGAGAGAACTCAGTTCTGGGCTAAGCACGTTGCACAGATTAACTCATCTGATCTTTGCAACAATCCTCGGAGATAGGCTGGTACCACGGGATGGCCTGAAGGATGGCCCCAGTGACCCCCAGTTCACAGCCCGGTGCAAACCCTGCCCCTTCAGTGGGAGCTGCTCCTGGTTACTAGCCTCTATTAAACAAAATAGGGCAAAAGGGAGATGCCTGGGTGGCTCAGTCGGTTCAGTGTCTGCCTTAGGCTCAGGTCATGATCCCGGGGTCCTGGGATCAAGCCCCACATCGGGCTTTCTGCTCAGTGGGGAGTCTGCTTCTCCCTCTCACTCCCCCTCCTCCTCCTCTCTCTCTCTCTCTTTCAAATAAGTAACTAAAATCTTTGAAATATATATGTGGCAAAAGGGTTGGGATGTCATACCAGAAAGTAGGTAACACAAATATTCTCTCCCAGTCTCTCTCTCCCTCCCTCTCTTTGGCCTCACCCTGGGAGGAGTAAACTGTGGGTTGTGATTAGCCCCATAGATCCTTGTGGCAAGAACCTGATGTCCCTGCCCAGCAGCCAGCGAGAACCTGAGGCCACCAGCAGCCTCGTGAGTGTGAGAGAATTTGGAGGCAGACTCTTGCCCCCGTGGAGGCCGGAGAAGACCACAGCCCAGCAGGCACCTTGATTACATTCTTGTGAGGGACTCAGAGTCCCAGGCACCCATTAGCGATGCCCATATTCCCTTTTTTTAAATGTAAATTCAATTAGCCAACATACAGTACATCATGAGTTTTTCGTATAATATTCAACAAATGATTCATTAGTTGAATATAACACCCAGTGTTCTTTTCATGACCCACAGAAACTGTGACATTCAAAAAGATTTTTAGGGACGCCTGGGCGGCTCAGTGGGTTGGGCGGCTGCCTTCGGCTCAGGTCATGATCCCGGGGTCCTGGGATCGAGTCCCGCATCGGGCTCCTTGCTCAACAGGGAGCCTGCTCCTCCTTCTGCCTCTGCCTGCCACTCTGCCTGCTTGTGCTCTCTCTCTCTCTCTCTCTCTCTCTCTCTGACAAATGAATAAATAAAATCTTTAAAAAAAAAAAAAGAAGAGAAAAGATTTTTAAGCCACGAAGTTTGGGTAATTTTTAACCAGAAGTCAATATATCGGAACGCCTGAGTGGCTCAGTCAGTTAAGCTGAACCTTTGGCTCAGCTCAAGACGCTGGAGTCCTGGGATGGAGCCCGTTATTGGGCTCTCCGCTCAGCGGGGAGACTGCCTCTCCCTCTCCCTCTGCCCCTTTGCCCCACTCATGCTCTCTCTCTCTCTCGCTGGCAAATAAATAAATAAATAAAATCTTTTTTTTTTTTTTAAAAAAGGCAATCTGTTATCTAGGCAGGTACTACTATTATTTCCATCGCATAGATGATAAAACTGAAGCCCCGAGAGATAAATTGACTTGCCCCAGGATATAGGGCAAGAAAGTGTCAGAGCCAGGATTTGAACCCAGGGAATCCGGCTCCCAGAGACCATATGATTAAAGCATCACAGGATGCGCCCACCAGCGATCGCTTTTGATTAAAGTATCCATTTATACATCAGCTTCTCTGGTCGGACTGTGCTGTCCACGTGGAGTCTCCGCGGCTGGCACCCGGTCAGGGCCCTGCACCCCGGAAGTGCTCCGTGAGTGAAGCCGTCAGGGAGAAGGGAGCCATGCGGGCAGTCCCGGTGGCTGAGGCCTGGTGCCAGAGAAGGGAAACACAGCAGAGGTGCGGAGCAAGGTCCCCTAAAGCCCTATCAGCCCTAAGTTTCCCGCAGGGAGATGGATCCTTTTTTTTTTTTTTTTTTTTTTTTGCAGAGACACAACTCCAAGAAAAGCATGTTAGATTTGGCCCCAGTTTAATGTCCTTGATACTATCTCCTAATCTTTTTCAGGTGCATCTCACACTCAGGAATCTTTATTTGGCTTCCAAACAGCAAGCTGTCTCTTGTACCAAAAAATATGTGACTTGTATCTGTTTATCTTAAGTAACCACTGAAAGATAGGTTTATAACATTTTGGGAATGCCCTACAAGCCTGTTTAGCAACATCTGCTATTGTGTGTACACTTTCGGAGACAAGTCCTTGGATCTTTTTTTTTTTTTTTTAATAAACATCTAAGATGAAATTTTTTTTTCTCATTTTTCCAGAGCGCTGTAAACGGGGACGCCTACCTCCCGAACTCGTGGCTTTGTGCAGTAGAATAAGCAAGTCCAGAGAGCAGACCCCGGCCAGGGGCGGGGCGAGGTGCAGGTGGAGGGGTCCACCGGGCCGGACTTCCAGGGCCAGAAGGCTAGACATGCACGCAGGGAAGAGGTGTGCAGGGTGGGGCGCGAGCGAGGGCCTGGGGGCCTCTCCATCCAGCGGAGCAGACGGCTGTGATGATGAGGGCTCATCCTTAGCTCCGGAGTCAATCCTCCCTCTTCCATCTAGTGCCGCTGTACTTGGTCTCTGAACCTCAGTTTACGGAGACACCGAGACAACACGAGAAGACGTTTGCCTTGAATACTTTATCTAATACCGGTGACTTGGGGTTGGCTCAGTCGGTTGGGCGTCTGCCTTTGGATGGGGCCATGATCCCACGGTCATGGGATCGAGCCCAGCATGGGGCTTCCTGATCAACGGGATCCTTGCTTCTCTCTCTGCCCCTCCCCCACCCGGCTCATGTGTTTGCGCGCGCGCGCTCTCTCTCTCCTCTCTCTCTCTCTCTCTCTGAAATAAAGAAATAAAATCTTGGGGCGCCTGGGTGGCTCAATGGGTTAAAGCCACTGCCTTCAGCTCAGGTCATGATCCCAGGGTCCTGGGATTAAGCCCCACATGGGGCTCTCTGCTCAGCAGGGAGCCTGCTTCCCCCTCTCTCTCTCTGCCTGCCTCTCTGCCTACTTGTGATCTCTCTCTCTCTGTCAAATAAATAAATAAAATCTTAAAAAAAAAAGAAGAAGAAATAAAATCTTTTAAAAAATTAAATAAATAAAGCGATGCCAACACATTAAGGTAAGATGTGGACTTGACAATGACTAGGCCCCAGATGAGAAGCACTTAAAAGGACCTACCTGAGAATAAACCCATGTGCGGTGGTGAGAAGGGGGTTAAGGGGACTTCCCCTTCTTCTGTGCTAGGCTTCCCACCCTCAGGCTTGCTCTCCTTAGGGAATCTGACTCCCTTGCTGGAGGTAGGTCAGGAAGGCTTTTCTGGAAGCCTGCAGGCTCTATAGGAGGGGTGCAAGAAAGGGCAGACTTTGACACTGCCTGGGGGTGCTGAGTCCATTCTCCAGTGGCTGGCTATTCCAGAAGCACTTAGAGGTACATTATCATTATTTTTTTTTCTAGTAATGGTCCTCTTATTGAGCAGTTTTAGGATTTATGGGGGAAAAAATTGAGTGTAAAATATGAGTTCCCATATACACCTGCACAAACCCCAATATTCTCTATTTTTTTAACATCTCAGACTAGAGTGGAATCTGTGTTACAATTGATGGGTCAATAAGGAGCCAAAACATCATTATTAACTATAGTTTACATTAGGACTCACTTTTTTGTGTTGCACGATCTATGGGTTTTGACCAATGTATAATGATAATGTATCCACCATGATAGTATCATGTAGAAAAATAAATCCACTGTCCTAAAAATCCCCTGTGCTCCATCTACTCATCCTTCCCTTCCTCTCCCACCTCCGTGCCACCCAACCCCTGACAACCACTGATCTTTGTACCACCTCCATGGTTTCACCTTTTTCAGAATGTCATATAGTTAGGAGCACATAGGATGTAGCCTTTTCAGATTGGCTTTCTTCACTTAGCAATATTCACTGGAGTTTCTTCATGTTCTTTTGTGGCTTCAAAGCTCATTTCTTTTTTCTTTTCTTAAGATTTTATTTATTTATTTGACAGAGAGAGAGACCACAAGTAGGCAGAAGGGCAGGCAGAGAGAGAGGGGGAAGCAGGCTCCCTGCTGAGCAGAGAGCCCGATGTGGGGCTCGATCCCAGGACCCTGAGATCATGACCTGAGCCGAAGGCAGAGGCTTTAACCCACTGAGCCACCCAGGTGCCCCTAAAGCTCATTTCTTTTTATTGTTGAATAATATTCCGTTGTCTGGATGTACTAGAGTCTGTCTATCTCTTCATCCGTTAAAAGAGATCTTGGTTGCTTCCAAGGTTTGGCAATTATGAATGAGGCTACTATAAACATTTGTGTGCAGGTTCTTCTATGGATGTAAGTTTTCAGCTCATTTGGGTAGACACCAAAGAACACAAGGGTTAGATCGATCATACGATAAAGGTATCGTAAGGCCTTGTAAGGCCTTGTAAGAAATTGTCAGACTATCTTGCAAAGTAGCTTACCATTTTATATTTCCTCAGGCAACGAATGAGAGTTCCTGTTCTTCCACATCCTCGCCAGCATTTGATGTGGTCAGTATTTTGGATTTTGGCCATTCTAATGGGTACGTAGTGGAATCTCATTGTTGTTTTAATTCGCAAATTCCTAATGACATATGATAATGAGCATCATAGGCACCATGTCAAATAACAAAGTAAAAGGAAATAAGTAAAAATGGAATTTGCCTATTTTAAAAGTCATGCTGTGCAATCACTGCTTTGTTTCACTGAGGATCTCAGGAGATAAAAGTTTCAGGCCTCCCTACCAGGAGAGCTAGGCTTCTCTTAAGGAAGAGCCTGCTCATTTTCATAATCAATCATTTGCCTTGCTTACTTTTTGCTTTGGCTACCCGGAAGCTCAAGAAGATCTCTAAAACGACACAGGAGTTATGGTGGGATTTCTGTACAAGAACCTTACCCCCATTTTGTTTTATAATCCTCCCCCCATTTTCGCTTCTCTTTAATTTCCTTCTTTATTTGGAGCGGAAGAGTGGAGGAGGAACTAAAATAATAAATCGGTATACACAGGCTTCTATTGTGTTGGACCACATCCTGAAATGGTTTGAGCTACGAGCTCCCTCCCTGAACCCGACCCAGAAGAAAGGAGAGGCTGCTGACCCCAGCTTTCATCACAGAAACTGTGGGAATCCCATTGGGCACAGAAAGTGGTTGGATCCCATCCTAAGAAAAGATTGTGCTCTAGTAGCAGAAGTCCCTGGGGCCACAGAGAGGTGATAGAAAATGAGAACTAACCCTGAAAGAAACGAAATAAATAATAAAACGAGAGGAAAAATTATGTTTGGCAGGGCTTGCCGTGAAGCGCTCAACCCAATGTTGTACACCTGAGGGCCAACTAGCGATAAAAGGAAAAGGTTTACCAAAAAGGACGGGATCCTGCTAAACTCTAAAGCATGTTGTGCACATCGGTTGTTGCTGTTCCATATTGATTTGATCCTTATTGAAAGCCCTGTAAGGTCAGCAGGACGCGAATCAATATTCCCATTCTGCTGATAAGAAAACTGAGACCAGGGGCGCGTGGGTGGCTCAGTGGGTTAAAGCCTCTGCCTTCACTTCAGGTCGTGATCTCAGGGTCCTGGGATGGAGCCCCGCATCGGGCTCTCTGCTCAGCGGGGAGCCTGCTTCCCCCCCACCACCTCTCTGCCTGCCTCTCTGCCTACTTGTGATCTCTCTCTCTGTGTCAAATAAATAAATAAAAATCTTTTAAAAGAAAAAGAAAGGAAGGAAGGAAGGAGGGAAGGAAGGAAGGAAGGAAGGAAGGAAGGAAGGAAGGAAGGAAGGAAGGAAGGAAGGAAGGAAGGAAAATTGAGACCCACGATATTTATACCGAAAAGGCCATTTAAAACTATCTATGGATTCCGGCTCAACTGACTGACCCAGGATCCAGGAGAATAAAGGCCAGATGGGCCTGTTTTCCAGAAAAGGATGAGAGGGGAGGACCTGAAAAGGAGAAGGGGTCAGACTCTAGGATCAAAGGTGAGTTGCCGAAAGAATCCGCTATGCCTTGCAGAAAGAATCCGCTATGCTATGCCTTGGGGGGTTTCTCTGCCTTCGTTTGTTGCTTCTATTAATTGATGTTATGGGTTGAACTGTATCTCCTCCCATCAAAAAAAAGAGATATGTTGAGGTCCTAACCTTCAGGGCCTCTGAATGTAACTGGACTGGAAATAGAATGGTTACAGATGTAATTAGTTCAATTAAAATGAGGTCGTCCTGGAGTAGGACCAATATGACCCAACAGGACCGATGTCCATATAAAAAGAGGAGGGAGACACAGAGGGAAGATGGCCACGTGAAGGCACAGAGACGCAGGGAGAAGACCACGGGAAGATGGAAACAGAGCCTGAAATGCTGCATCCCCAAGCCAAGGAACGGTGAAGATTGCCCGCCATCGCCCGAAGCCAGGAGAAGGGCATGGAATAGAGTCTCCCTCAGAGCCCTTGAAAGGAGCCAACTCTGTCAACATCTTGATTCCAGACTTCTAGCCTCAGAACTGCGAGAGAACAAATTTCTGTTTTTTAATCCACCCACTTTGGGGTATTTTGTGTTATGGCATCCCCGGGAAATAGATACAGTCGGGGTAGGCTGAACACCCAAGACACAGAGGGGCTCGAACACAACCCAAGTACACAGTAACCGTCCAGGGCCAAGTTCCATATCAGCAAACAGCTCTACTGTGCACCGTCGTCTGGGGACCCAGGCAGACAGAAGCTCTGCCGAATGGTTTCCAAGGCTGCCCTTGTCCTTGCCATTCTAGCTCGTAGGAACAGAAAAAGGGTATGAGACTTCCGATGGGTCAGACAGAAACGGCCGTATCATTCCTTCTCCCATTCCGCTGGGGAGGACTAGTCCCATAGGGAGGACTAGCTACTAGTCCACGTAGCTACATTGGGGGGAGGGGGATAGGAAATATGGTGCAGCTGGAAGACAGCTAGCGATCCACCCACAATGATTAAATTCAGCCTCTCTTAAAAAGGGACTGAATGCTTATTTCCAGGAAGGCTAAACACCCGGGGGCGAGGGAAACGGTGTCCACGTTTTCAGTCAGTCTGGAGCGTAATGAAATTGAAGAGATGGAGCAGGTCAAGGATTCTAGGAGGGGACAGTAAGCCAGAGCAAATCAAGGGTTGGAGGAAAACAAGAAGCATCTTATGAGGTTTGGCCATTAGGAAATCCATGGCAATGCCTGTGATTTCCTCCGAACATTCTAAGGGAACTTGAACAGAATTCTTCCCACTGCCCTTTGACTTTGCTATGAGTCTGGTGTCTTATTTCTTTTCTCTCACTTAATTCCCCCTGCGGTCACTTAGCAAGTGAGGGACCCTCCCCTTCCCCCCCACCAACCCCCCCCCACCCCCAACCCGGAAGTGTTCCCATGGGCCTCACTGTCACGAGCTGACGTTCTAGAATAGGCATGAGCCCCAAGCAGAGTCATGCTGCTTTCAGCACGGCGTGGCCAGAACCAAAATGTTGGGAGGACCCATGTAGACAACAGGAGCAAAGAGATTCACCAGAGAAGACTTGGCTTGTTAGTTGACTTTGCCTATTCGTTGGCTCGAACCCTTGCTTTGGTGGCAAAGTGTCAAGAAGGTGGCTTTGGGAGTCAGACAGACTGGGTTTAAACCCTCCTAGGTGACCTTGAGTGAGTCGACTCATGCATCCTCTGTGGGGAACAGTATCCTCTACAAAACAGAGACGGCAACCAACTTGTAGCACCACTGTGCACAGTAAATGAAATATAAAGTCCAGCCCGATAAATCATTATCTTCCCTTTTTGCCTCTCCCTCAGTTTGGAATCAGTGCAGCAGACCCCCCAAATGTCTTCCGATAGCCAGGTGTACTCAAGAGGAGAAAACAGAACCTACATCACTTACCTGTGAGGGAAAGGTACCTGGTTTACTTTAGGCTTTAGCTCACACCCTGTATCTGCAATGACCTCCCTACTCTTTCCCACCCACCAAAACTACTTCCATACTCCAAGGCCAAGGTCACAGCCATCCCTACTGTGAAACCTGCTCATATCTTCCAGTGGGATGCCATGTTCTAGATGTGAATGGAAACACCATGGGAGTAGGGTTTTTGTCCATCTTCTTCATGGCTATATCCCCAGCCCTTGGGAGAGTGCCTAGTCTACAGTAGGTGTTCAATTAATACCAGTTAGATAAATAAATTTAAATTAATTAAGCTTTCCCCTTCTCTGGTATCTATAGCCCTCATCCCACTAAGACCATTCACTCATTCTCTCATCTGTCAACAAATATGGCATGCCCATGGTGCAAAGCACTGTGGGAAATGCTAAGATGGCCAGGGAGCCACGCCTGGCCTCTAGGACTCTATGATCAGTCAGACGGCATCAGACATGTACATATAACCATAATAATGCCGGGTAGGGCTCAGCGTGTTGCACAAGAGTTGTTCAGGGGTCAGAAAAATTGCCTTGTGCCGGAATGATGCGATGGAGAGAACATTATCAAATGGAGGACCCTGATTTTAACGCACCTCCCCCAGCACATCCGGTTAGTGATTTCCATGCCCAAGTCTTCCAATGGCCCAGACCCCCTTCATCTTTCAGGGTCCATTGCCCTACGTTGTGGGTCCACCTTATTTCCTGCACCTTGCACAGAAAAGTGGCTTGAATAGATGACGTTCCAGAAGGCAGCCACTGCCTGGAGCCTTCGTGCTAGCAGAGCATGTCTGACTTGCTGGAGGAAATGTGTGTGAACGTCTCCTTTTAGAAGGGGGGGGGGAAATTGGGGAACAGTGCCGGCTCAACGCTGGACCTCATTTTCCCACTGAGTTAGTTGGAGGGTTTTTGCTCCAATTCTGCTCTCAGAGCCGGAGGCCAAATGTGAAGACCTAACATCTGATTCCTTCAAGTATCACTTTCTCATTTGCAATGAAAATACAGATATCCTCACTCTTAACTCGACTGGGAGTACGTGCAGGGACGGCTATGGACCCACGTATGTGGGGTCTTCAGAGAAAGGACTTTTATCTACGACCACTTGCCCGTTAACTTTCTTGTCAACGGCAAGTCATTTTGCAAAATGTGGTCCAGGTCTTTGCTAAACCCCCCCTTGTCCCAAATTTACCTGGGCTAAGGGTCCCTCCTAAAGACAGGGGCATCTGTAAAATAACATACCATTTTAATATGAATGAGACTCCTCAACCTAAGAATGTCTATCAATTTTCTTGTCTCTAAAAATGTTAGCCTTGGGGCGCCTGGTGGGTCAGTGGGTTAAAGCCTCTGCCTTCTGCTCAGGTCGTGATCTCAGGGTCCTGGGATCGAGCCCCGCATCGGGCTCTCTGCTCAGCGGGGAGCCTGCTTCCCCCTCTTCTCTGCCTCCCTCTCTGCCTACTTGTGATCTCTCCTCTCTCTCTCTCTCTGCCAAATAAATAAATAAAATCTTAAAAAAAAGTAAAAACGTTAGCCTTCACAAACCTTGCAAGCATTGTGAATTGAAAAGATAAAGGACAAGGAGTAAAGAAACCTAGACCCAACCCAAGTCCTTCCTCTTCCAGAACACTGTTCTGACTTCTCTCTCCCTCATCAAACTATTCTTTGTTGGAGTTTTTCTTTCATTAATGCCACATTTCAAATGATTTACATAATGTGCCTAGCACATCCTTGGGCCCAGCGTTATCATTGTTCCCACACCTCCCTGGCTATATTCTATCTCAAACTATGCTCTTCAAAGATCATGTGTAAACACCTTGTATTATCAAAACAATCCTAATCTTTGAGAACAAGAACTTAGTTCTCTGCCTGCTCTGGGTAGACACTGAATGCTCAATATTATTACTTCTGATTTTTGTTTTTCAATTTTGAAACCACAAGAGTATATGCATGCAAGTTATCCACAAGTATAAGAAGAAAGTATAGGCGAAAACTCTGTAACAACTCACATCGGTGGGCCATATTGAAGGCATGGCCACCATCTTCAAGATTCGATTCAACAAGGAAAGTGTTAAGCAGGATTCTTTTAAAAATAAAAATGATCCAGACTCAGAATAAAAGGATGATAGGTAGAGAATATACACAAAGAACACAGAAAAGAAGAAAGAAAGAAAGAAAGAAAGAAAGAAAGAAAGAAAGAAAGAAAGAAAGAAAGAAAGAAAGGAAGGAGGAAAGGAAAGGAAAGGAAAGGAAAGGAAAGGAAAGGAAAGGAAAGGAAAGGAAAGGAAAGGAAGGGAAGGGAAGGGAAGGGAAGGGAAGGGAAGGGAAGGGAAGGGAAGGGAAGGGAAGGGAAGGGAAGGGAAGGAGGAAGGAAGGAAAGAAGGAAGGAAGAAAGAAAGACTTGTGTGACTTGCTTTATTTTTGGTGAGAGAGAGAGAGAGGCAGAGAGAGAGCAGCCTCCACACCCAGCACGTGAGCCTGACACAAGGCTCGACCTCACAACTCCGAGATCCTGACCTAAGCGCACATCAAGAGTCAGACGCTTAACCTACTGAGCCACCCAGGTGCTCCTGTGTGACTTGTTTTTAATGGAGAGGATTGCATGAAAAGGGAGAGAAAGGTACACAGCATGCCTGGCCTGACATAAAAGAGAACCACTTAATCAGAATCGCCCTGAACTACCGCGATTCAAGAGTGATGTGGAAAATATGGAAAAGATTATATGTCTGCAAACAGGTCCTCTGAAAAAAAGTAAAACCCTCAACTGAACTGTTCGTCTTGAACATGAAGAGACATTGAACATGAAGAACGCGGACAGACGGATAGAGAAGGGCACTGTGGGACCCATCCGCCATGAGCAGGTGGGCAGAGAAGACTGGCGAGCAGCTGTGCTCTCGCCCCACTGAGTCTGGAATGGAGGAAACAGTCAACAAGAAGAATTTAGGTTAAACGTCAGGACTAATTTCCTGACCATGAGAGTCAGTAAATGTTAAAGTGGTTGACCCCCAGATGTTGGGGACTCTCCTTGGTCGACACTCTCTGAAAGGAAAAATGAATGAAAGAGACACTTCTGTCTTGAACAGCTGAGGCGAACACGGCCTCGAAGCGGAGGGATGTAACAGAGCCTTTGAAATCTCACGTTCACACAAATATATGTCATTTAATATGTGTGGGGGGGGCAGGGCCTAGTCAAGAAGCAATGGCCACACACTTAAATAGTCTCCCTCGGTGCACACTCCTCCCAGCCATGATGCCTGAAGTGGGCCTAGCAACCCCAACCACCACCGCCACCAACAAGACATCTTTAGGAACAAACTCCGATTAACCAACCTCAACATGCACGGCAATGCTGTTCTACAGCCATCAAAAAAAGATGGCTGCCTTCTTCCAATTTAGAGGGTATTACATTTAGCAGGCACAAGCAGAAGCTGTGCACGCTGGCCTGAGTCTGCCTATGTCTGGTGACACGGGTAATCTGGGGTGGTGGGTGATGATAACTGCGACACTAGACAGACCTCCTAACTTCTCTGACACAGTCCATGTTCCCACCTGTGAAATGGGCTGCCAACAAGAACTGTCGTAAGCTAGGGTCAGCGATGGGGGCGGAAAATAACAGAGCTCTAAGGCAATGTGGGGAGCCTTTACTGCTGAAGGGGGTTTCCCCGAAGGAACTCTCTGCTCTGCTCGGTAAGAGGCTGCTAAGCGGCACTGAGCTGCTGGTTCGAGCCTGGCTGAAGGAAAGACAGGGTGAGTCCTTGGTTTCCCCGAATGCAGTCTGCTCCCTGGGGACCAGCGAATCTCAGGGGAACTGGGAGTCACAGCGCCCTCTTTCAGAGACGCACACACTCACGCCTTTCAGATAGAAAGCCCATTTAAAGACACGCGCGCTTGCGCGCGCGCACACACACACACACCCCCTTCAGCAATTGGCCAATCTCTTTTCAAAGAAAATGAAAATGATTTCTGGAAGGAATTTGAACAGAGGTAACAATGAGACGCATTAACGACGTGATTTTCCAGTGAGACAAAAAGATCACTTCTTCGTGAGCATGTACAGTGTGTCGGAGGTCATACGATTCTTTATTATTATTTATTATATTATTATATTAAATTATATTATTATATTATTATATTATTATATTATTTAATATTAATAAATAAATAATCAAGTTACTTTATTAATTCATTAAATAAGTTAACTTGATTAGGATTAATTGATTAATTTTATATTGATTAATAATTAATAATATTATTATTATTATTATTTATGAAATAGTTTTAGGGGACCTGGGTAGCTCAGTTGGTTAAGCAACTGCCTTTGGCTCAGGTCATGATCCCGGAGTCCTGGGATCGAGTCCCACATCAGGCTCCCAGCTCCACGGGGAGTCTGTTTCTCCCTCTGACCTTCTCCCCTCTCATGCTCTCTCTCACTGTCTCTATCTCAAATAAATAAATAATATCTTTTAATAAATAAATAAATAAAATGTTTTTAGATTTCCCATCTATGGAAATAGTTCTAGAAAATGTTCTTTCCCTTCTCCCATCATCTTCCCTAAGAACCCCCTCTGGCCTGCCTGGTCCCCCAGACTTGGTAGCAGAAAAGCATGAAGGTGAGAGCGAATTCCCCAAAGTTGGGCTTAAAGGCACTTGGGAAGCCATCAGTGAAACCAACTGTCCATGAACACAGAACAAGACGCATCGACACGGGAAAGGATGCACGGCTGGTGCTCACTGCCAGGTGACAGCTGGCAAGTGATGAGCAATTATGGCATCTTTTCCCACTTTTTTTTTTTTTTCAGAGTGATGCAAATAAAGCAGAATGATTTGATACACAAAGCAAAAGACTCAGAGACAGAGAATTCTAATCCCACGACTGTCATGAACCAACTTGGAGGCCCGGGCAAATCCCTGGGCTTCGTTTTTCCCCAACATGAATAAGAGATAGGGCTAGATCAGCGAGGGTAAACAGAGACGCCTTGCACGCCCCCTCCAGCTGACCCACAGTGGCTACCCGGACACTTACATGGAAAGGGATTCTGACGTTAGTCTTTCCTGGCTCTGTAGGAAAGAGTGCTGTGATCGATTAATGATGCCTGCCACGGGCGCAAATAGCAGTTGTGAAATGCGTGCCATGGATTGGTCGTCCTTGAGATGAACCAGTCCTGGGTCTCCCAAGATTACATCCCACCAACGCTGGGTTCTGCAAAGCCTTTATAAGGGCTCCGCGAGAATTCATCCTCCCATTTTCAGACTGACCTGCCAGTTCTTCCGGCTTTAACTGCCCACCCCCATCTCCAACAGCTTGCTCTAAAATGCCTTCCCCAGGTTTGCCCCAATTGTGTCATGCCCCAGCTTCCACTGCACCCTGTCATTTAGTATGGTGTGAGATGACACCTATCAAACAGGTGAAGAGGAGTTAAAGTATTTTTTTCAGAAAATCCCAAGCGACAAAGCCCTATCACGTGACTAAAGGTAGCTAATGTGTCATAAAGAGAAATGAGCCATGGAACCCCAGATTCACCATCTACCTGCAGCCTCCAGGCACCCCTCTCCACTGGAGGACCCAGAACCCTCACTCCCCCCCCCCCCGCCATGGGTGATGTCCTCACCTCCCCCCTCTTTGCTTGTTGCTGCTCTGAGATTGTAACCACTCCCTGAGCTGATTTCTGGGAATTCATGACCCATTGGACCCAGAACTTCAGAGCTAGAATGAAGCTCAGCCCTTCTCTTGGATAAGGAAACAAAACCTCAGGCAGAATAAGACATCTCCCAGGAAGCTGAGACAGGGACCAAGTCACTGAGCACCCAAGCAAGGTCAGAAATAGTGTCCCCTCCCCATGATGATCCCCCAGCCCCATCCCTGCCTTACTCTCTCCTCTCCTAGACCAGAGAGGGAGGGGCATTGTGCAAACAGTAGCAAGATATCCTAGAACGTGGGTCCCCTCCCCGGCCTGCCACCACCCAGCTGGGCTCAACACACCTGCTGTCCCCTTTGTCATGCCACCACCAAACCCTTGTCCACAAGACAGAATCACACACACACACACACACACACACACACCCCTGCACTTTAATCATGCCTCCTTACTCGCGCATCACCCAGTGTACCACAGCTAGTGATCCGTCTCTCTCCCTACTGGCCCTCGTCTCGTAGAAAGTCTCTTATTCACATCCACTGTCCCCCAGACCTCAGAGCCAACCAGAGCTAGAGCACATCTGCAAACCACTATGTCTTCCTCCTGATTAAAAATAAACACTAGAGGCGCCTGGGTGGCTCAGTGGGTTAAAGCCTCTGCCTGCAGCTCAGGTCATGAGCTCAGGGTCCTGGGATCGAGCCCCACATCGGGCTCTCTGCTCAGCGGGGACCCTGCTTCCCTCTGCCTCTCTGCCTATCTGTGATCTCTCTCTCTCTGTCAAATAAATAAATAAAATTTTTAATAAATAAATATAAAAATAAAAATAAACACTAAAACTAAAACAGCAACGTGGATAGCGCTGGGCATTCATCTCCCCAGACTGTGTCACTATTTCCACGTTACCCATGGAGCAATTGAGGCTTAGAGAATGACGGGACTTGCCGTGAGTCTCCCAAAAGAAAGAATTGAGGCTGGGAGCTGACCCCTGCAATGTGGGGACCAGAGGCCCCTCTTAACCACCGTGTCGGCTACCTCTACTGGAACCCTAACTGTGCCCACCCAGACAGGTGCTTGTGGGGAACCTCCTCCTGCCAGCTTGCCCTGGCGGGATTGATGTGTGCCCCTCTTTGGACCGTCCTTGGCCCATTGCAGCCCAGATTCAAAGGCTCCAGAGAGACAGGGGAGGTGATTCCTCCGGAAGCTTCAGGACCTCCTGGTCCTCTTCCCAACTGCCGTCTTCCCACAACGGAGGGAGTCCTAAAGGGCACGAACGGCGTGTTTCAGGAAAACCACACGATCCTCCGAGAAACACAGGCTAACGCTAGAAGATGCTTTGAAAGGGTTTAGATGAACCCTCATCAATTAGATGAACCCAGGGCTGGCTGGCCTCCAATGAGAGGTCAAGGCCAACAGTGCCTCATCCGGCCTATAGCTCCCCATGTGTGCACCACGTTCCCCCTGCCCAGAGCAGCTCCTGGAAGGGCACTTCCTTCATTCGTATGGGACAGGAAGACGCGAGGAGGAGGAACAGGCAGGTGCCTGCGACCTGCTCGCTACGGGGCTGGCATTCGTGGACAGACTCAAAGTTAGGACCACCCCACCGGGTGGGTCCCGGTGCTGTCAGCCCCACTTCACAGACTAGAACCCGGGAGCTCAAAGCTCAAGTGACTTCCCCAGGGACACGCCCAGAGGGAAAGGGGGTCCTAGGGCAATGCACCTGTTCACCCGTTAGCAAAGAGGGGGCCGTTTCGGGGTGCGGTGCATAAGGGTTGAGCCATCCGGTGTGACAGGAATACGCCCACCCTAACTGGGCAAAAAACAATCATCCCTGCCCGGCTTCCCTCCCCCCGCCTCTCCCACCCACTCTCCTTCACGTCGCCTTTGCTCTAGATGCACAGGCCAGTGAGAAGTTTATCTTAGCAAAGGATGCCCCCGAACAGAGCCACTGACCCCGGGGCCTCGGGGCAAGAAGACCCAGCGGGCTGTAGCGGCCAATCCCTCTCAAGATTGGGCAGCCAGTGGCCCGCCAGGACCAAGGAGACGGTGAACTTGGAGCCAGAACTCTAGCCAGGCGCTGCTGGAGCTGCCCCCGGGCTAACTGCCACTCACCCGAGTGAAGTTAATAAAGTTGCATCCTAATAGTCCAGGAGGTCTCCTGGGCGTACGTTCCCGAAGGGCCCAAGCATCAGGATGTGCTTTGTTCATTTATTTTGGCAAGTTTAGCTCTGTAGGCTTCTCGCTGCACTTCCTCGTCTGTTTTGCAAGCTTAATAAAGTCTTCGTAATGAGGCTTCCCTTCAGTGAGGCTGTGCAGAAGCCACCGAGAAATGGGGCAAAAGTGACAGGATTTTTTCTTTTGCCTTTTCTTTTTTCTTTTTTTTTTTTTTTTAAGAATTATTGTGTTTGCGAGAGAAAGGAGAACTAATGAGCTTCTACTCCATTTAGAGGTGACCTTGCCTGTCCCGAGGCTGTGCCACTCCCCGGGGCACTCCATTTTCTACCTAATTCTTTCCGGGTTGAATTTTCACACATGCACTCTCAGGAAACGGGGTTCAAGGGGGAAGCATGACACAGCATTCCCAATGGCTGGGTGGAGGTTCCCCAATATCCACTCCAGGGGGAAAACATCCATGTGGCTCCTTCTGTGTGGCCTGCCTTGTGCGAGAGGCTGACAGAAGCCACAAGAGAAAGAGAGGAAGCAGAGGGGGAGGCCGAGGATGGCTCTCCCAGGGATGGGAGTTGGCGGGGAGCTCTGTGTACCTGAGGGGACAGCACACACGACTGACGCACAAGGCCGGATCGATGACACAGTCGGGAAGGACGGCGGAAACTCGTGGCCCGGCTAGGACTCTGGGGCTAAGATTTCTCAGAGAAAGCTGCCTCGAAGAAGGTCTTGACTTCCTTTGGACTTGAAGGAAAAGGGGAAAGAATGAGAACTACTATTTGCTAAACACCGTGTCAGGCATATTACCTCATCCATTATTTTGCTGGTGAGGTAAATAAAGCCCAGAGAGGTTAAGCACCTTTCCTAAGGTCACACAGCAATGTCAGCGCTTAAACCCATCCCTGTCTGACTCCGAAGCCCATGCTTTGCCATTCTTCCTCACAGCCTCTGTGATCATAGGATCTGAAGCAACAAGGGAGATTTAGAAAGAAGTTCAAAGACAGAGAAAAGATTGTTAAAACACACACATACAAACACACACACACACGAGAAAAACAAATGAATGCTCAGTCTGTAAAGACTAAGGTCAGAGTGTCGGCAAACCAACTGTAAATTCTAGAAGGAAGACTCAACTGAAGGCCGAAGATTTTCTCCCATTAAAGGGATCTCTACTTTACCTGTTGCATGAATAGCCTCAGATGGTCATAACAAATAATCATAATGGAAGGGTTAAAACAACAGGAATTTATTTCCTCATGGTTCCGGAGCGGGGAGTCTGAAATCAAGGCATCCGCAGGGCCACACCCCCTCCTGAGGCTCAAGGACACAGTCCTTCCCTGCCGCCTCCAGCTCTCAGAGGCTGCTGCTGCTCCAAGGTTTGCGACCACATCCCTCCAGGCCCTGCCTTCATCTTCACGTGGCCTTCTCCCTATGTCTCCTTATGATCTGTCTCTTACCAGGACACCAGTCATTGAATTTAGGACCCACTCTAACTCAGGATGATCTCATCCTTCCATCATTACCTTAAGTACATCTACAAAGGCTCCATTTCCAAATACGTCACATTCCTAGCCACCAGGGTTTAGGACTCGGACACATCTTTTGGGGAAATGCAGTTTAACCCACTGCACCCGCCATCTTGAAAAGTTAATTGCACGCCTATCTTCCGAGTGACTGTACACTATAAAATGGCTTCAGAAGGAATTAACGACCTCTCCGAGGAGTGCAGGGACCTCCTCCTCCTCGGCCCCAAGCAGGCCACGAAGGGCAACTCCCGCGGCCTCCCCATTCCATCCTTTGGAGTTTCAGTCAAGGTGAGACCTGTTGGGGCAGGTGTCGCCCGTGGGTGCTGGGCGTGCTTTTCCTTCCAACCCTTGTAAAGCGCTGTACTTTTGAGGCAGCTTGCTAGAACAGAAAGGAAAGAGCTTCGGAGTCAGATGAGCTGAGTTCAAACCCCTAGTCTGCCGCTGACCAGCCCTGCGATCTTGCGTGAGTCATCTGTCTGTTTTAGCCTCAGTTTCTCCATCTGTAATGCGTGGGGGGAGGGAGGATAAGGGAGCCTGTCTCACCTGGGCATCATAAAGATTGCCAAAGCAATCCACGCAAGCTTCCTTCATCGTGCCCGGTGCACGTTAGCTAACACATTTCTCGGATCTCTGTTCTGTACGATCTGCCGCTCCTGCACCTAGCACGAAGCCCTTCCTATCAGGAGCAGCCTCAGACGATGGCTGGAGGAAATACACATAAAGAGTGTCAGCAGGAGGGGCACCTGGGTGGCTCAGTCGTTATAAGCGTCTGCCTTCGGCTCGGGTCATGATCCCAGGGTCCTGGGATCGAGCCCCACATCCGCCTCCCTGCTCAGCGGGGAGCCAGCTTCTCCCACTCCCCCAGCTTGTGTTCCCTCCCTCGCTGTGTCTCTCTCTGTCAAATAAACAAACAAAATCTTAAAAAATAAATAGTGTCAGCAGGAGCTCCAGCATCTGGACGGGCGGTGGATGGTACGGGTTCGTTTTTCAACCTCCCACTTCTTAAGCAATTTCCGATACTACAGAGACTGGAAAGCATTAGAAATACATTTCCCAGAGTCCTTTACAGCGGGTGGGCTTGATGCAATGGGACTCCACCAAGGTTTGGAAGGCAGGCATGAAATGGAGTCTCCTCTGGGTATTTTTTTCTCTCCCCTTCCCTGTCTCGCCTGCCAACAAGAAAAATCATGACGAGCAAGGAATTTCTCCAGCAGCATTCCAGCATCCCCTTTTCAGGTTTCTGGGTCGCAAGAGATATGTGGGGCGGTGAAGGCAACCCCTTGAGTCCAGCTCCCTGATGCCTGGATCGCAGCGACTCCGTGGTGCCCTCTGCGGCCACGGCTCCCCTGGGGATAGTTTGGGCAGAGTCATATTCTGGGACTTGACCCTGGAATCAAGCCCAGCCCAGACCCTGCCCTTGCAACACTTTTGTAAGCATCAAATTCCCTCTACTAGGTTTTTTCCTGCCTGTCTATCTCTTCACTCACACCACACTGCCTTGACTCCCGCAGATTTACAATAAATCCTGAAATTGAGTAATGGGAGTCCTCTAACTTCTTTCTGCTTTTTCAACAATTGTTAGGGTAGAGGCACCTGCGTGGCTCAGTCGGTCAAGCGTCTGCTTTCGGCTCAGGTCATGATCTCAGGGTCCTGGGATCGAGCCCCGCGTCAGATTCCCTGTCCCATGGAGAGTCTGCTTCTCCCTCTTCCTCTGCCCCACCCCCTGCTCATGCGCGCGTGCTCTCTCTCTCTCTCTTAAATAAAATCCTTAAAAAAGTAAAAAACAAAAAAAATTTAAAAATTTAAGCTAGTATGGGTGCTTTGCCATCCCACATAAATTTTTAGAGTCATCTGATCAATTTCTACCAAAAAAAATTTAAAAAGCGTGCCAACACTTGGGGATTCTATTGACTCTTGCTTAAAATAGCGAGAGTTGATTTTACTGCCCACTCCCGATCCACACTGACGAAGGCTCCGCCCTGCCCCTCATTTCTGGGCTGCCCCCTCCACTCGGTCAGCCTGTGGGTCCCCCCTCAAACTAATAACAAACACCAGAGCCCTATTAGCCTCGTCTCAAGTCCCGGGCCTTTGGCTCCAATGGGCAGCTGCTGAAATTCCCCTCGAAGTTTATTCTCGGTGATGCATGCCTCCTTCCCCGTTCCCTTCGCCTGACGCTCCATTTTTCTTCCCCCACCTGGCACCCCCTCCATCCCCCGCCCCCTCCTGCCACCCACCGCCTCCTCGGCAAAAAGTTAAAGGGCCTTCAAATCCATAGGCAGATTTATTTTTGCCCAAGGAAAGGAAGCTCTATCCATTTCCCTCCTTGGCCTCTCCCTCCACCCCACCCACGGCACCTCCAGCCCTCCTCTCCGCCCCAATACACAAAGGTGCAAACACTCTTCCCCAGGGCTAGAGAAAGAGATGGCCCAAATCTTTCCTATATCTGGCCTCCAAATTGCAGGCTTCTGCAGATGGGGAAATATAAGGTGTGAGGCCCCAGAAAGTTCATAAACTTTTATGCAGATTGGTTGTAGTCTGGTTTAAATTAGGCAACAAAATAGAATTTCCAGATGTTCTATTCGGAATTAACTTGGCTCCAGAGAAAAGGCTACTAGGAGGAGGGCTTGGTAATAGTGTTATTTTTACATTCCAGAGAGGGAGTCACCAAAAGCATCTGGACTAGATTAGAAGAGAGGAACCTGCTGGTTTGCACGTTAGGAGCGTGCTTCTCATTTATTCTGCTTGAGGACATACGAAGGTGCGAGGCAACATTCTCAAGCCCCTGGGAAGAGAAAGGGTGAGCACCGTGGGGTTTTGTCCCATCGGTCAGCTGAAAGCAGTGAAGATGTGGGTCAGACACAAGGAATTCTGAATGTGCGGCTAGTGGTTCTCAAGTTCAAGGGTGTGTCTGCAGCCTTGGAGGAGCTCGTCCAATGCAGGTCCTGAGCAGCCATCGATAAGGCGGATGCTGCTGGGCTCTTCGTTGTAGAACAAGGACCCGGGTGGCCAGATGAAGCTAGGAAAGAAATTCCCTTGAGCTCAAGTGTTTAGGAAGGACCTACCATGGATCAGAGTAGGTCTCAGATCACGTCTCCGAGGCTGGAGGGGTGAGAGAGGCAAGAGGGAGCAAGAAAAGTCAGGCTTCCTCATATTCTCTAGGGAGAGTCAAGTATAGATGAACAACGAAAGCAAAATTCGGTCCCTGGAGTCCTGGACGTATGACTTGGGGTTTTACGGGGACCCTGAAGAGGGAGTGGCTAATTCCATGGGAACTAGAGGAGGCATCAAACAAACCAGGTCTTTGGGGAGGATGACATGTCGGGGAAGAGAGGGAAGAGCATTCCTTGTGAAAGGAACAGTGTGCGCCAAGTCCCAGGAAGTGTTTAGGAAGTGGTGAACTGGTGGGGGCGGGGGGAGCACATGGTGAATGAGAGAAGGGTTAACCAGGGTTAGCCAGAATGGGAAGTCGTGGGAGCCCGGTGAAGGAGTTTGGAGCTGGCACAAAAGAAAAATAAGTAGGCACATTAAGTAACAGCAATAGTGGCTTGGATTTAGGTCAAGGGTGATTATTGCAGAGGAGGGAATGAGATGCCTTCTCCTTGTTTAAAATAAGATAACCAGTGGCCTGGACGTTTGCCAACATGAAGTCAGGAAGTCGAACTTGGCTCCCTGCCTCTGCCTCCCTCTTTCCTGCTGAGTTCAAGGCCAATCAGCCTCATGGATTCACAGGTAGACTCGAGGCTCCAGAAACGGGAATAGAGAGGCAGGTGCCTGGGACTATAAACATAAGCAGAGAAGTAAGAAAAGGAGGCATCTTGGGATCAGCTAGGCACTTTCATTCATTCAACAAACCCGAGCTGTGTACCTGGGCAGGGTCCTGGGCGCCCTCCGGGCAAGAGTTCATGCGAAGGCAAGGACAGTATAGCAAAATCCGGACCTCAGTAGAGAGAGTCCAGGTACTGGGGAGCTGCGAGGGTGTGCTGTGCCAGCCTGGGCTGGGTAAAAGGAGAATGGGGTCAGGGGAGAGGTGGTCCCTTGGCTGAAGATTGAAGGGTAGGTAGGATTGAGCTGGACAAAGAGGAGGACGAACAATTCAGGCCGCTGGGACAGATAAAAGCATGAAGCGTAGTCCCCTTCATCATGGAAGGGGCAATGAGGCCGGAAACGGCTTGGAGCCTGGTGGAGATGCATGCTGGGTAGAAGCCAGATCTTCAAGGGTCCACGGGTCAGAGTGTCAACACCGGAGAAGACTAGCCTGCCGTCCCAGCCAGTGGGAACTGAAGAGAACAACAGTGGATCCAACAAGAAAGACTAGAAGCTGCTTCTGCCGGGAACATGTGGGCCCATCCACATAACCCAGGCCAGGCTACGGTGAGAACCAGGCTGGGCCAGGTGCCTGCCAACCACCTTTCAGCGATCACTTTGGGTGGACGGCTGAGGTCAGGGCCTGGTCAGAGGCCACAGGGAACACATATCAAGGTTGGGGTGTAGAGGGAGGAAGGAGGAGTCTGACCAGATTTCAAGGGTGGGGTATTTGCTCTAAACTAACCCATTAGGAGTCTTGCTACAATCGGACTTAGTAGGCCAAAGATGGGGCTCGAGGACAAGGCCTAGTCAAAAAGACGACTCAAAGAGCCTGACTGAAGTCTGGTCAAGGGGAGGGCCTTTGCCATTATACGTGAAGGAGGATCTGTCCAGGAGAGCATGAGGTTTTCTCACTGTTGTGTTTTTTTTTTTAAGATTTTATTTATTTATTTGAGAGACAGAGAAAGTGAGAGAGAGCACGAGAGGAGAGAAGGTTAGAGGAAGAAGCAGACTCCCCGTGGAGCTGGGAGCCCGATGTGGGACTTGATCCCGGAACTCAAGGATCATGACCTGAGCCGAAGGCAGTTGCTCAACCAACTGAGTCACCTAGGCACCCCATTCTCACTGTTGGCGAGAACATGAAGGGGAGGGGGTGTTTGCTTCCAGGGTGTTCTGGAGAATTTCCTTGCTTGGAGGGGGTGCTAACGGAGCGTCCCTCTCTATACCAAATGCATGCGGCATGCTGCACGCAGTCCCGTCTGGGCTCAGAGGAACCAGCCCGGGTATCAGGTCCTCTCTGGAAACTTCTTAGATGCGTCTGAGGAGCAGAGCTCCCAAGGGAAGCAGTACCCAACCCCAGCCTCGCCCTTTCATCCACCGTCACTCCGTGTGGTACGTCCCATCCGTGGGGGCCGGTGTCAAACATGAGCCGAGTGGAGGATCCGGGCTCTGGTGGTCTGACAGGGCCCGGGCGCATCAAGCAGTGTCGAGCCAGGAACGGGAAGACACAGGCTAGACTGGGGTGTGCCAATGAACCCACGGTCGTCGAAAACTCCCATTAAGTGAGTGCCCGCTCCATGCCAGGCCCCTCGATGAAGCCCTTGAACACAAATAACACAACAATGGCGGTCGCCATGGATTGACCACTACGTCCCCAGCGCTTACGAACAGTATCACACTGAACTTTTCAAACCATCTTATAAGAAAGGGATCACCACCACTGTTTAAGGAAACTGGGGTCTCGGGGGCAAAACAATGTGGCCGGGTTCACACCTGGGTGGGTCCAACAATAAACCCTCAGCCTCACTGAGAGATGCTGTGACCCTCAGTCTGTAGGCTCTCCCTGTGGATGGTGTTACTACCCTCCTTTTCATGGTTGACAATACTGAGGCTTGTTGAGGGGAAAGAACGAGCCGTAGCTCACCGAGCTCTTCTTCCGGCATCTACGTGGCCGGTACACTGAGCCCTGTGCCTCTCCGGCATCAGGGAGGAGGGACGAGGAGAAATGGCCATTTGGGAACGCCTACCAGGGATCTACGTCATAGCGTGTCATGGTGTGTCATCGCCGTGGTCCAAGTCACCAGAAGGCCTGCACAGCGCCACCTTCTGGGGGTCCCGGGGTGATGACCCAGATGTCCACCATCTGAGTTCGGCATCCGTGAGATGTTGACTAGGGCCACCCAGCGGGGCCTGAGCGTGGTATGTGTGTTGGGGCCATGAAAGGAGACCAGAATGGCATTGAGACCGGCAGAACAGAAGGTCCCCAGCACACTGTGGAATGCTGGAGCCCAGATGGGGATGCAGGAACCAAATAGCATTACAAAACAGTCTTCCTGACTGAGGTCCACCGCCCCCCCACCAGACTGCTGCCTGCCTGAGTCAATGCCCAGAACCTTCTCTGCTTCCTTACTGCCTGCAAACATCAAAATGCCTCAGCATGACATTGAAGAATCCGCCAACCACCACACATGCACACACACACGCACATACAAACGTACACATTTAATGTTCCTATTTAATACTGATTGGTTGTTAGCCCCTAAATATACCTCACGCTTCCCTGCCTCAGGGCCTTTGCTTATGCTGCGTCCTAGGCAAGAATTCTCCTCTCTCTTTCTCTTCTTGCCAAAAACCTACTGGTTCTTCAAGGTCCATCCCAACCACCTCATCCCCATGGCTATATCCCCGCATTTGGAACGAATTCTTCTTCTCCCAGACTTTCCAGAGAACACCACTCGCACTTCATTTCTGAATTTCCCATGGTGGGCTGACGCTCTTTTTCCTGAAGACAGGATCGTCTCTCCTTATTTAGGGAGGAAAGACAGAATGAAGTTCATGTCCGTGACCCTCCGACCCTCCGTAATGCAGCTTATTCACGTTTGTTGAATTTGAATCACCGTGGATTCAGAATGCATATTCACTGCCTGGCCACATGCATCCCAGGCTGACGGCAGCTCAAGGACTGCTTCATTGCCAGTGGAGGCCAGGAGGCTGTCTGGCAGGCAGATCCCCAGCGACAACATGACAGGCTCTGGGAGTGAGTCCTTAGCCACTTGCTTGTACAACAGAGGTTATCTGTAAGCAGAGATAAAGCTGGCAAAAGTTTTAACAACCAGTTCTCCAGGGAAAAGAAAGCCCTGGTTTGTATCACTTCGTTAATTTCTTCGTTAATTTCACTTCCCACTTTGTTCATTTCTATGGGGTCAATAGGGTCATCTTATCTGGTTTCAAGATACCGCTGAGATCTCCTTCTTCCATTGTCTCCCTCTTATTCTAAGATCCTCCACTATACTATTCAATGTCATCATTATCAATGGCTTTCAATAGCCTCTGGTCTCTTTAACCTGGTCTTGTTCCCTCCCCTCTATCCAGCCGGCCCCCGAGTGAACTTCTTAACACACAGTCCGATCATGAAATTCCCTGCATTTAAGACTTTTAGTTTAAGACTCTCCACGTTTAAGATGAAGTCTATAATGAGCACTGGGTGTTATATAAGACTGATGGATCGCAGACTTGTACCCCCAAAATAAATAATACATTATATGTTAATTAAAAAAAAAAAGATGAAGTCTAAAGTAATTGCCACCACCCACAAAGCCAGTCATGATTTTGCCCTTGGCCGCCTCTCCAGCTTCAAGGGGAACCTCTCCTGGCTCAGCCACAATGATTGGCTGCTAAGTCTTTGAGCCAAGCTTCCCTTTGACTGCATATTCTTGCACACTTTTTCCCCTCTATCTGCTACCCTCTTCCTCCTCCACTGTCTCCTTCCCGCCTCAGCTCAAAGCCTTCTTCCTCAGAGATAACATCAATTCCCACCCATCCCCACTCCTATCGTCAACTGTAGATATCTTATCTTTAATTTGTAGATCGGGTCCTGTTGGTAATCATACATTCATTTGTATGGTCCTGTGTTTCACACGAGCTCCCCCGCTGGCCTGTAAACTCACGGAAAACAAAGACCATGCCAGGGTCCCTCCCCATTGGATATTCAGCATTTCTCCCAGAGCCAGGCACACGGTAGGAAATAAATATTGGTTAGCTGAATGAATTCCTTAGTGGTCTACAAGGTCAAAGAGATAAGCAAAATCTTTATGGATGGCCACGCCCATCATGGGGAAGTGGCACCATCTTTCAGGAAAGACAAGGAACCCCCGAGAGAAAACTAAAACCCAGCAGGCTGGCAGAAGACCAACCAGACTGGCCACATGTCTTTCTCTATATCTAGGGCTTCACTGCCTTGAATTTGGACTTTGAGGAATCGAGGATTCTGGACGTATTTCCTGGGTGGTGGGGGGCCAAGGAGGCACGCATCCACGAAGATGATAATATCCATAAGCCACGTCCTCTGAAGTTTACTCCTCAGACCTGCAAACAGCGATGGATTTAAATTGGCTACGGGGAAATTCCGGAGCCTTGAACCTCGAACCTTCTGACCTTGTTACGGGATCAAGAAAGGAAGGTATTTTCTAGGTTTGGGCCCAAGAACGAAAAAAGGAGTAGCAGTGCCTCCCAAATCAAAATTGTGATGATGGGAATGAGCAGGACAGCGCTCATGCTGGGTCCCAGGGCCTAGGACAAGGGACAGAAGTCTTGGCCCCTCTACAGACACCCACATAGAGGGAGTCCCTCTATCGCCAACAAGGGAGCATCTGGCCGGGGTTTTTAGGAAGCATGGCAGGAAACATCTTTACATTGCTGTGGCCTACAGTTCCTGATCCTTCACTTTAAGGGCTGATATCTGTGAGAGCTGCTGCATTCAGGGTTGGCCAACCTTGAGGTGCCCAATGTAGACAAAAGAGCCTCGGGGCAATGGCTCCTGAAGGAATTTATGCATTGGACGGGTCAGCGTGGCTGGACCCCTCCCGAGAAGCCAGGACACGGTGACGACAAGGCGACGGTGGACATGGGTGGGGATAGGCAATGGTTCCACCAGGAATCAGAGGAGCGCCAACCCCAAATGCCAACCCCCAACCCCATATCGTGCGACTCCAGCTTACCGTCGGTCAGAGGAGGTGGGCTTCTTGGCTGCGGCTTAGCATGTCGGTCTCCGCTAATACACAAGGCAAAGGGGAGCCCATACCTGCCCGGAAGGCTGCCTGGGGTGTCCTACCTACCACAGAGACCCTGATCAGCTCCTTCCCCACTTCCAAGGCACCTCATTCATCCAGTGCCCAGCCTGGGCCCACCCCCTCGAGGACGCCTACCTGACATCTCAGCCCACCTGCCTTCAAGTCTATGCCACATAATTCTGCAGTGCGGACCCTTCTGGATCTTTCTCCAGTTGAATCACCTCCAGCATAGAGTGTCTGGACAATAAGTAAGAAATTCTACTTGTTATTATGTATCTAAAAAGTAGAACAGATTTACAAATACAGAATTCAGGATTTCGCACCCGTGGCCCTCGCTCGGTCATTAAGTCAGAACCGCATATGTCACGTGGTAGGTGGGGAATGTAGAAGGGACTGTGCCTAGTCTGTAGCATGATGGGGATGACAGTGGCCTACTCACTCTTCTGACTGTTTCAGCATCTCGTGACACCTACAGTCGGTGTGGGAGTTATGGATGACATTAACTTAAGCAGTAGAATGTTTACAACACTTTGTGATATGATACGGAGTGACCACGAGAATCTTTTGTACTGTACAAGGACTGCAGGTTTTCTCATGGCAAACTAGTTTTTAAAAGGTGATCAATTTAGGGATGCCTGGGTGGCTCAAGTCGGTTAAGCATCTTGACTCTTCATTTTGGCTCAGGTCATGATCTCAGGATCTTGGGATGGAGCCCCCGGGGTTAGGCTCTGCGTTCAGCGAGGAGTCTACTTGAGATTCTCTCTCGCCCTTTCCGTGTGCCCCGTCCCCTGCTTGTGCTTACTCAAGAGTCTCTCTCTCTCTCTCTTTCTCTAATAAATAAATAAAACTTTTAAAAAGGTGATCAATTTTAAGATGAACTATACATTCTTCCTGTATAAAAAATTATGTGTTCTAAATTTGCTGGAGTTTGCTGCGATAAAACTGGCTATTGTAGTGTAACAACCAGAATATTCTTAGTTTTTTAAGAACTTATCCTTTCCAGGTAAAAGTAGTATCTTAAACAAGTGATAAATAACTGTTTTACCAAAGTCTAGCATGCTGCAGTAAAGGACCGTTAGCACGGATGTTTGCAAACGTTCCCATCGTTGCGTGATTTTATTCTCTGAGATAATATATGTAATCCCTTTTCTTGAAAAAGCCCTCATATCTGCACTCTTTAAAAACTTGGGAACAATTCCCAACCTATTTAAAAATTTTCCCAAAGAGGAGCGTCAGTGGATCTTGAACCCATTTGTTAAAAATATAATTTCTGATTAGCTTACAAGAATTGACATTATGGAAGATGGAAACTGACTAGCTGACTAGATGAATTTCGTTAAAAACCTTTGTGTAATTGCTGGGAGGAATCTTTTTTTAAATGAGCATCTTGATTTAGCAAGCACAGCCAGCATGGCATTTCTTCCATTTGGAGCTCTCTGTCTTTGTAAAGATTCTTTTTTATTTTTTATTTTTCAGCTCTGATAACCATCAAACCGAAACATCTTAAAAATTAAATAAATAAAACAGTAAATAAAACTGAACCAGGACTTTGACTCCAATGGTCTATTCTAAAGGGTTAAACAGACCTTAAAATATATTCCAATGTATTTTTCTAAAGCTCCTGACAATTTGGAGTGAAGACAAAGAGTCTTCTTTGCTGCTAACAAATAAAATTAATTTTTTTCAAAAACCAAGAAGCGTCACTTAGTATCCCTTCGGCTTACCCACTTGTTCTTCTAGAGTAGTTTTCTTTGTATTCCTTTTTTTCTTTTTAGTTCCTTTGGTCCTACTGACAAATATCTTAACATTTTAAAGTGCCCCTTGCTTTATTTTTAGCACACTCGTTCATTTCTTCTGTGCATCGTGAATGCAATAGTAGTACAGAAAGAGGCGCATCTTGTCGATAAATAAGTGATCATAACAGAGGACTGAGGATGTCTGATCAAAAGCGTGCGGCTGGGGCGCCTGGGTGGCTTAATGGGTTAAAGCCTCTGCCTTCGGCTCAGGTCATGAGCTCAGGGTCCTGGGATCCAGCCCCGCATCGGGCTCTCTGCTCAGCGGGGAGCCTGCTTCCCCCTCTCTCTCTGCCTGCCTCTCTGCCTACTTGTGATCGCTCTCTCTCTGTCAAATAAATAAATAAAATCTTAAAAAAAAAAAAAAAAGCGTGCAGCATTTGCTCCCGATTCACGGGAGTGTCTCGCTGTGTGGACGGTGGGACAGAAGGCTCTGTGGGAACCGAGAGAATGACATAATCCTCCCACGGCTTCTCTGCCCCACCCAATACCTGTCCGTGGCTGCCCAGGAAACATTTGGTGAGTGGAGGGATGACAGAACAGTAGTGGACAGGGCAGGACGAATATGGTAGTTGGGGAGCCTGGAAAGATGCTGTCCCTCCTGGGAATTCCATTGGCTGGGGAGCCTGAGAACGGCGCTCAAAGCGTAGCTTTGCCACCAATTTGTTTAATGACCTTGTGAAGGCTATTACCGGGTCTTTTTTTCTTTGACTACAAAATTATGTTTCCCAAACTTCAGGCATTTACGTGCCAACAGGATTTTTGCCACTTTCACAAAATTAAACCTAATACTTCTTTTTTTAATAACTCACTTTTCTCCCAGCTAATTTATCCTAAAACGGTAGCCTGAAATCAGGTACCGATGAAATAGTTCTGTCTACTGCAGGTTAAAATAAAAACGTAACCGTGAAAACACAAAACACTTATATTCTCGTTAGCCAGAGTATATGCCCCACTCTTTAGGAAACATGGGGCCAGATGGCATTTCTAAGGTCCATTCAGTTCTAAACCCTGTGAGTCCATAACTCTATGAATGGGATGAGCCCTCTGATTTCCTGGGAGCTCTCCAAGTCTGGGTGCCAGCTTTGGGATTCGCGCTTTCACCTCATTTCCTCAATTCGGAAAACACTCCCTGTTTTCCATCTGGAGCGTGACCTCAGACAAAGTTTTGGGGAGAAAAGTGGGATCATTTTTATTTCGAACATGAGAATCTCCTTCGCGATATTGACCACTCCAAACCAGAGCGATATGATACTCTATGCATGAATCTCTGATGATTTTTTTTTCTTAAATTGCAAGCTTTTAGCTCAAAGCTTCCTTTCCACCCATAAACACAGAAGCAGCAGTCACGAGTTGTATTGTCCAGACTGTGGACTTTACATGCGTAGGGATGAGGGGACGGAACCCCACGCTTCAAATCAGGGGACTGGTTTCTGGGTCGAGGCTGCCAAGAACTTTCTAGAAGTGTCACTGAGGGCAAGGTGTCTAAGCCGCCAGGCATAAATAGAGCTGTGGCTTCTCCCTTCCCTCCCATGCATGAAGGATGGAGACAAATATGACCATTTTCGCATGTGTGCACATTGCCACTATTATTCATTCAACAAACACTGTAGGGGCCAACTCTGCTCCAGGCCGTGCTGAGCATGGAGGATACAGCAGCAACCAAAATAAAGCACTCTGCCCTCGTGGACCTTACATTCCACTGGGAGGAGATGGACAACTAAGACAATAGTACATTGTCAAGCAGTGTGCGATATGAGGAGGTGGAGAAAACTCAAGCCGGGTCAGGGAGTTAGGGGCTTTCCAAGAGTCAGAGACCCCTTCTTCCCAGGGCTGCGATTCCTGTCCATCCCCTTCCTTTCAGCTCCCCTTCCTTTCCTCTCGCTCGCAATTTCTAATCCCCCCCATGGATCAAGCCCCATTATTCAGGTCACGACTAGTAGTGTGAACTACCCACCAATCCCCAGACCCAGACAGGGTGATGTTTCCCATCTGGTGCTTGTCAGACAAGCTCTTGGCCCGCCCCTGGACTAAGCAAAGATGGAGATGGAATCTCAGATGCACCCAGAACCAAAGCAGAAGCCTAAGCAGCCTTCCTGTGGGACCTTGGGTAAGCCGCTCAACTTCTCTGGAATGTTGGGGCTCCTTTTCTGTGAAATAGGGAGTGGGAACTAGGTTACTGCTAAAGGCCTTTCTAGTATTCAAATGCCTCAGGGATAATTATACCAACAGCAAATAAGAATGCAAAATATAGGGGCGCCTGGGTGGCTCAGTGGATTAAAGCCTCTGCCTTCAGCTCAGGTCATGATCTCAGGGTCCTGGGATCGAGCCCCACATCGGGCTCTCTGCTCAGCGGGGAGCCTGCTTCCCCCTCTCTCTCTTCCTGCGTCTCTGCCTACTTGTGATCTCTTTCTCTCTGTCAAATAAATAAATAAAATCTTTAAAAAAAAAAGAATGCAAAATAGATAAATGGATTGTACCCAGAAAACCATAATGATGCCCCCAAGATCATACAAATGACATTAACTCTGAAACGGGGACTGAAAATTGAGTTGATGTGGCCCCCAAGGCTATCACTCACTCATCTAAGTGATCCTGGGGCAAATAGGCACTCTAGAACACATAACCCTAACAACACTGAATTCCTATCAGCTGCCGGGCACAGAGCTAGACCCTCATTTAACGATCTTCATGATCTCCACGATCTTTTTTTTTTTTTAAAGATTTTATTTATTTATTTGACATAGAGAGAGATCACAAGTAGGCAGAGAGGCAGAGAGAGGGGCGGGGGAGGGGGAAGCAGGTTCCCTGCTGAGCAGAGAGCCCGATGCTGGGCTCGATCCCAGGACCCTGAGATCATGACCTGAGCCAAAGGCAGAGGCTCAACCTACTGAGCCACCCAGGTGCCCCTGATCTCCACGTTCTTATGAGAGCCAGGCTAGACTTTCCCAACACTTCCCACGAGCTAAAGTGCCTAGTAGCTTCCGCCTTTCTGGGCTCCACCTGGCCTCCAGCCTGTCCAGAAGAAGGAAGGCTTTCTGAGCCAGAGGTCGCACTCTGGAGGCCCGCATCTGGCCACAGGCATGTTTGGTTTGGCCCACACAGGATCAACCTGAACCGTATTTTCAGAAGATATTAAGTAAGCAGTTACCAACTAATCTCACACTGAAAGAAAAAAAGTCTGGCTTTCCTTGAAAAATCTGGGGCTTTGGCCACATTTATATCCGGCATTGGCTAGAGCAGAGTCAGTCACCCGCCGGGGTTTGCCACAGACCCCACCGCTCTCTACTGCCTCCCGATCTAGCCCCTTCACTCCTAAACAATACTTGCCCGGCCTTGTTTGAGACAACCCTAACCCCTATTCCAGACCTTTGTCACTGCACCAGAAGATGTCAGGATCCAGTGAGTGATGGGGACAGTGAGATGTTCTTGGTCGAGAGGGCTGGATGAATGCCCTGAGATGTACGTAGGAGCTGGAAATGCGAACAGTGATAGCTACCCTCGACGGAGTGCCCCCTCCGTCCCAAGAGCCCTGTGAGGTACTCTGCACGGATCATTTCACTTCGTTTCTAAAAAGGACACAGAACTAGAAGAGCGGTTCAGTGACTCATCCAAAGTCACACTTTCGGGGGTTTTGAGCCCAGAGCAGCCCTACTCGCTCCTGCGCCAGACCGCCCCTCGAGGTTTGTGCAGCGTTTTTTGACTTTTCTAAGACATAGACGTGCACTCACTCTATCCTTAAAATCAGGATTTCGTTCAGCATTAAATGACGTTTTAAAGGGTCAGTCTGGGGGCGCCCGGGGTGGCTCAGTCGGTTGAGCATCCCAGGGTCCCAGGATCGAGCCCCCGCGTCAGGCTCCCTGCTCCTCAGGGGGCCTGCTTCTCCCTCACCCTCTGCCCCTCCTCCCTGCTTGTGCTCACACTCTCAAATAACCAAATAAATAAAATCTTTTAACGACATAAAAAATAAAAGTCAGTCTGATATGTTTCCTCTGCTATGCCGGTGGCAAGGATGGTGGGGGCTGGGCAGCGGACCGGGGGGGAGGGGGGAGGTGGGGGGGAGGAGGGGGTACCAGAAGCAGACGGAGATAGGCTTGCAACTGTTGAGTCGTGTCAAATTTGGGAGTGTATGTGAGACCCACCAACAAACACGCCTGTGTCTTTTGCAAGACTTCAGACATTCCAGGGCACCAGGCTGATCAAACCAATTTAACGGGGCTAGGGGGTGAGAGTGAGCTCAGATTTGCTCCATGGGAGGCTTTGTCTGGGCGCGCAAAGGAGCGCATTTCTCACCGACCGGTCCATACTGCCGCAGCAGGGAGACCATGACGGAGAAATGCAAGGTCAAAACTATGCACGGCGCTGGTTGTTAGGTTATCCTGTTCGCTGGTCCGTTCTTGTCACAGATGAGCCTCTCGAGACGCTGCTCCGCCGGCCCCCATCCCCGTGGGAGAGCCGTTCTTCCATCCAACCCGTCCTTACTAAAGTCGTTTCTGCCAGGTGTGCGCAGGCGAGCTCAACGGGATCCTTGCCCCGGACAGACGGGCACAGAGACACAGTGCCCTGGGTGCCCCTCTCAAGCTCTGGAGGGGGGAGCTGGGTCACTCACCAGCCGGCTGCGTGACTCTGACAGCTTAAAAACCATCCTGGGACTCACTTTTCCCCTCTCCAAGACGGTGACAACACAACACCGGACCTCACAGGGTCCCCGTAACAAGGATCTTGCTACGTACCAGTCAATTTCAGTTCTTACCTTCCTAATGGAAGGTCAAGTTTGGAGGGCAGACGCCTCCCTTGTGCCTCCACCCCACCCAAACAAGCCTCACACCTTGGTGGGGCCCAAGAGACCCTCGGATAATACTCATGTATTGAGAGGACAAGGAAGTGCTCTGGGACCCAAGATCTCAGCGCCCTAAAGGAAAGACTCTAGAATCAGCGGAATCCTCATTCCAGAGGAATTAGAGGAAGGCCCTCTAATTAGAGGAAAAAGAGGAAGGCCCTAAAAACACCTCGAGGGGGAAAAAAAAAATAAAAATAAAGATTCAATAGCCTTTTGCAAACAAAGACCATCCAGAAGGACAGAAGCGGATTTTGATTTAGTTACCAGTGTACATTTTGAGTGGAGTGCCCCCTAAGGAGTCAGGGAGGAAGTTAACAAAGATGAATCACATCCTGCCCCCTTCCCTCCCCCCCAGTGTTTCTATTACTCAGAAGATCTCTGGGGACTAGATCACATCAGTTAACCTGGTGCCTTGTTTATCCTATAGAGGCCCAATAAGGATTTGATAAAGGTGTGACCGGGCCCCTGAGGGCCTAACATCAAGCATGCAGCCTACCCAACATCCCCTCCCGGCTCCCTTACCACATAAGCCCCCACCCTGAAGCCACTCCACCAAGCCTTCCAAACCCCTCAGACCTCTTAGGATCACCGTCTAAACCAAATGCTCTGAGACCAAAGTATATTCTGCCTGGACGGAGCTTCCTCGGCCGCACAGGCTAGATACACCCCCCAACCCCTCATAAGTTGAAAACATTGTTAAGGCGAAGATATATTTACTATAGCATCACAGCTTAACCTCGCCTACCTTAAAAGTGCTCAGAACACTTATGGTCACCTTCAGCAGGGCAAAATCATCTAACACAGCCTATCTTATAAAAAAGGGCTGGGGCGCCTGGGTGGCTCAGTGGGTTAAGCAACTGCCTTCGGCTCAGGTCACGATCTCAGGGTCCTGGGATCGAGCCCCGCATCAGGCTCCCTGCTCGGTGAGGAGCCTGCTTCTCCCTTTCCCTCTGCTCCTCCCCCTGCTTGTGCATTCTCTCTCTCTCTGTCAAATTCATCAATTAATTAATTAGATAAATAAATAAATTTTTAAAAGGGCTGAACATGCCAGGTCATTGGTTGGAGACCTTACTGCATGTGAGAAACAGAAGGACAATCGAGGTACGGAGCAGTTTGAAGCGTATCGACTATTGGTCCCAGACTATTGCCTGGCTGAGCGGGCGCTGAGGCTCGCTGCCCTATACCCAGCCCCACAAGAGAGCACCGCATAGCCCCGGAAAAGATCCAAATTCAGAAATCCAAGTACAGCTTCCACTGGCCTGGGTATCATTTTCACACCATCATAAAGTTTAAAAACCTTTAACGGAAATCCTAAGCCAGGGAGCGTCCGTCCATTTTGTGCCCTGTTTTCTTTGCTCAGTGCCCGGGAAAAGCACGACAAAAATTAATGAATTAAAGTCCCCTGAAGGCAAGGACCGTTCTTTCTCGACCTACCAGGCCTGTTTTCTATGTTGATAAATTCTGGCAGCTGAGTTGTGCGGTTGCCACTGACGGAGAACATGTGGACAGCCCGGGAGAAGGGAGAGACTTGGCATCAGTCAGTGGGCATCGATCGGAGGCCAGCAGTGGCCCTGGCCGTGCGTCCCAGGGCACATGTCCCAGGGCGGACCTACGGATCGGCGCACAGAGGCTAAACAGCCCGAGTGCCTGTTAAAAAGACAAGCCCTCCAGCTTGTTCCCCAGCTCAGAACCCCAGACTGTCCCTACCCCATCTACTCCACCACCCGAGCCATGCAAACGTTCTCCTGTGAGCAATGCTGCAATCTGAGCCAGTTCTGGGTGAAAAGCTCCAAAGTGGGGAAAATGGTTGCTTGCCAAGCGATGCTTTTCAGACCAAGCTTTTAAAAAGTTTAGAAGACCCAGGTCCCCAACCCATCGACTTCTCCTTCTTTGAATCGAGGTGATAGGCAATGAAAGGACAGCCTTCGTGTTTTTCCCAAACTTAGGAGCGTCAACCTGTTTAATTAACTGGACAGATGAAACCGACATCTCTCCCAGTTTTGCATATTTAAAGAAGAAGGGCGAGACAGTTTGAATTTCCCGGAGGTTGGCACTGAGTATTTTTCGGTGCAACAGGAAGATTTATAGCTCCAAAACCGAATTCAAGCAATTTCAGAAATTGCACGCCAAGGCCCTCAGGGCCGGGTTTGGTCTCAGATGACTTTTCTGCTTGCACTCGGGTCCAGGCAGGGAAACGGCACATGAAAAGCAAGAGGCCAAGGGCTTGTTAAGGCTGGATGTTCCTTCCACCCGGAAATTCTCTTCCGAGCTGTAAGTAGCCCCAAACCCAACCTACATTCTTAAATTCCAGTGAAAAAAATATCTCACCCTGGTTGCAATGAATCCGATACGTCTGTGCTCTATGCAATACGTGTGATATATAATCCATATCAAAATTTCTTAATCCTAAATGTAATACGCATCCTGGAAAGACAGTAATTCTTTGCTAATCTTCGGGAGTTTATTGCATTTGCTGTCTGGGAGTCCTCGTTTCTAACAAATCCACTTCTGGCCTTAAAAAAATCACTCACGGACGTTGTTTATCTCCCTCGTAATGTCACCAGTGGAGACCGGTTATTTATTCGATGAAGAACAGGGATTGTCGTGGGAAACCCTCTTTCGCTGATTCTTTCACAACGGCCGTAACGGAGTCATTATTCAGGAAACGAAACTCCCCACTCGGAATGAATTTTAGATTTGGTTCCTCTGCTTTCCGCACCGTGAACTGAAAGTTCGCGTGAGTTTTTACGACCCGATCGTGAGGGCGCAGATGAGTTCTGGGGAGGGTGGGGAGATCCGAAATCCGTGGGATTGTCATACAGAGAGAATAACTGTATAAAATTTTAATTATCTATCTTGAAGTAATAATAAATGTTTGATGAGATAATAATGAGACATGCAGGGAAATGTTAATGAATGTGTGGAACATAAAGCATTTAAAGAAGGGAAGAAGAGGGATTGCTCAGAAATCGGCTGCTGCTATTCATACGTGGGGGACGGCGTTCCGTCTGGAAGTCAAGGGGAGGACGCTTCGTGGGTCATACTGTAGTCAGAATAATATTGTGTTTGTTTATGATGGAGACAAAGATCTTTGCATGTTTTTCCCCTGGCAAAACAGCTACCAAAATAACTCCCGAATTTCAGTGGGGATCTGGAGCCCTGTCCTGAAATTCTGTTTTGGGTTTTTCGGGTCATCCGGCCTCGGCTGGTTCCCTATGTCCTTCCTGCTCCCATCCAGGGAGGACAGGCGGATGTACAAGGACAGCATTAGAAGCCTCCAGTCACTGCCTCGTCAGCGATCGATCGTGATGCTGGGATCGGTCCTCACTTAACGCAACAAAAATCAGAGTTTGTTTTCTCTTTCGGTAGGGTTGTTTATTTGGAAAAGCACCGCATAATTAAAACCAGTTTATGAGTTGTTGCAAAAACAGAAGTGATGAGTCAGGCCTCAAGATGCGTTGTTGGGGGGCGGGGGTGGGAGTTCTACTCAAGCGAGAAATAGAAAGTCTTAGCCAGATGGGACATTTGCAAATAGTTTTTATTTTCTCTGTGTGCTCATCAAGGCCGTATGCCAGGACTCCAGGAAGATATGGGAGAGGGAAAGCAGAACCAAAGAGGAGAAAGGAGAGTGTGAAAGGAGAGCCTTAGACCTACCTCAGGACCAAGGACCTCAGCATCCACCCTGAAGCCAGATCTGAGCAACCCCGCAGCCCTTGAACTTGGTAGGAAAACACACTGGGGGCAGATGAGTCCTCAGAACTGGCTCCGGGCAGATTATGCATTTGACCCTTGCTGAAATCTTAAAAGGGCAGAAAGGGACTTCTCTGGTTACAGGAGAGTAGCAACGTTCTGAGTCTTGGAGCAGTAAAGGCAACTTTTAAGAGGTACTTACCATGTTCTAAGGGCCCTATCAGGGATGCCTTGGGGGCTCAGTCGTTAAGCATCTGCCTTCGGCCAGGGTCATGATCCCGGGTTCCTGAGATCGAGTCCCACATCGGGATCCCTGCTCCGTGGGAAGCCTGCTTCTCCCTCTCCCTGCCTGTGTTCTTGTTTTCACTCTCTCTCTCCCTCTCTGTCAAATAAATAAACAAAATCTTTTTTAAAAAATGGGGGGCCCTATTAAGCATGTCACAGGTATCAGCTCATGAGATCCTCAAAAACCTCAAGAAATAGAGATTCTTACCCCTATTTTGCAGATTAAGAAACTCAAGCATGGAGGGTTTCAGCGTTTGCCCCAAATCTCAATGCCAGGAAGTGGTACAGCCAGGATCAAAACCCGGTCTCTTTTAAGCAGTCTGTGTGCCCTGGGTGACGCTGGTGCTCCAGGCCCTTCCCCGAGACATCCAGGGATGCATTCCATGTGTCAAGACTGAATGGAACACTCCACACCTACTGTGTCACCAGCCCTCCCAGACTCCCGGGTACACGTGCAGCAGAGGCTGGGGACAGATAGCCACCTGGACGGTCAGAGGCTTCCAGGAAGCTCCGCGGGAAAGCTGGGTACAATCCCTCACCTTACAGACCAGGATATGGAGGCCTGGTGGGGGCGGGGTGGGGGGCGGGGATAGAAATGATCTCTTTGTTCAGTGCCGGATTTTCAAGACATAATCATTCATACACATTCTGGCCGACTTCATTAGCCAACGCCCCCAAAGCACAGTGTGTGGGGAGTGTTGTGTGGTTCAGAGCATCCAGGTGGGGACTTGAGGAGGGGGGCGGAGGGGGTGCAGGGGGGGGAAGGGAGTAAGAGCGCCTGAGTGAAAAAGAGAAGGAATAAAAAGATAAGAAAGCAGAAGGAAGAAGGGAAGGAAGGAAGGAAAAGAAAGAGAAAGAAGGAGGAAGGGGGCAAAGGAGGAAGGGAGGGAGGGAGAAAAGAAAGTAAGAGAGAGAGAGAAAGAAAGGAAGGAAGGGAGGGAGGGAGGGAGGGAAAGCCGGGCCTGAATTCAAACAAAACATATTCTGTTGGGATTGAATTCTTTTTGTTTGCATATGTCATGCACTCAGCATTTGGGACAAAGTACCGGCATTCTCAGGAAACTAAGTCAGACGCAGAATACACCATTACAACTTAACATATCCAGTATGTGATTTGTACTTAACAGAGAGGTATCTAGGACCAGTGGCCTCCTCCCCACCCCACCCTTCAGACTTCCGGCGCACGGCGGGAGGTAGGCCTAACCGCCACCTTGGTTTCCAATCCTCTGATACCAGC
The DNA here is from genome assembly GCA_028533885.1 of Nasua narica. Lineage (NCBI taxonomy): Eukaryota > Metazoa > Chordata > Mammalia > Carnivora > Procyonidae > Nasua > Nasua narica. The sequence continues at coordinate 82,953,907 of CM052810.1, read as the reverse complement.
AGCAGTTGGGGACTGCAAAAGCACATCGGTATCCTCTGAGGTCCTGTGGGAAGGGGATGGGGGAGCCTGGGCCCAGGTTCTTCTGAAGGGAGACCCGGCCTAGGAAACGCGTCCCTGATTCTGGAATGAGCCCCCAAGGCCCAGAGCCCAGAGAGAGATGGGAAAGAGAGTACCCCGAGCTCCTATTTCAGAAACAGTTACTAAATCAACTTCCGCTCCTGGTCTCCTCTGTAAAAATCAAGGCCTGCCTGGCAGAAGCCGGCCCTGAAGGTGGCCAGAGAGGCCGGTTCCCTTCCTAGGCCTGCTCAGTGCTGCCCAAAATGTACTGGGGGGGGGGGGGGGGCGGGGGTCCGTGTCGCTCTTCACCAGGCCAGGCTAGACACGTCGTCGGGCCTTGCACTGAACAACCCCACACCCCAGGATCTGCAGAGCAAGCTGGGTGGTGGTTAAGGACATAATTTAAAACTATTGCCTAGTGTTCTCCTAAGCCAGGCCCTACTTTGAAAAAAAAAACCTTCATCCTTTAGGCAACAGCTGGAAGGCCCGGCTGAATGGTGTGGCCTCAATGTGGAGGGTCACAGGGTACTGATCTAAGGGCTAAGGAGTCTTGTTCACCCAACTGTTGACATTCAGTAAACGGGACAGGCGGGGCTGGTGCGGGCATCTGAGGAAGAAAGCCCCCACCCCACCCCCAGCCAGAGAAAGAATAGGAAGCAACTTCTATTCAGGGTTCACAGGGGTCCCCAACCCCCCTCCGGCCCCTGCCAAAGCCACCGGGCCCTTTCCCTGCCTCCAAGTTACCTTGTATTATAACAGGATTAAAGTATATTTAGCTCCTCTATTAGCATACTTGAGCCCCATTTTGGCCTCCTTAAGGCTTCCGGCTGGCTTTGATCAGTTTTGCGTTCTACTGGCCAACAGGAGGGCCCGGCAGGCAAAAAACAAAAAAACAAAAAAAAAAAAAACAAAAAACAAGGGGGGGTGGGGAGTCAGACTGTGAAATTATCCTGATGCTCCTTCTCTTATTCCCAATCTTACATCGCTTTTCTTAAAAGACCCTGTTTACCCCCAGAGTGGGCAGGAGGAGAGGGGAAGGGAGCAGGAACCAATAATAATTAGGTCTTAGTGGGAAGAGGAGAGAAAGGGTTTGAGCATCTCCTAAGAAAAGGAGGGGGGGAACCCTATAATTTCTACAGCGTCTGCCTTTTTATTGCTTGCATTTGCATATAAATTAAATCCATATTGTAGCTTTAAGGCAAGCCCGGCTTAGAATTCCACCCAGCTCGGGGTCCCATTGTCTTATATCCCGGTCTAGGCGGCGGTGAAATGAAAAGGGAGGGAGCTCCGAGGAAGGAGAAAGTCAGCTTTGTCGCGTTTTTAATTTGCCTGTTTGTTTTCTCCGCCAATTACAGGCAAATTAATATTTAAACTTTGGGAGACTGCGAGGAAGTGCTTACAAAATAGGTTTCCGACTCCAGGGTGTGCGGCCTTCTGCTTTCGGCCATCCTGGGGTTGAAATTTCCTGGTGGTGAAATGAAAAATAATAATCGTAATTAAGTAACAGCTTGGACCTAGATCCCGTTTTGATTTCTTCTCTCATTATGCCAAGGGTTCTGAGATTCGTGGTGCCTCTGGACCGATCGCAGGTGGCCAGGAAGGGCTTTGGCTGGATGTCCCCTGTCCTAGGCTTTCCTGTGGACCAGAGGTGGGGCCCAGCGCAGCTCCCCTCCGTGAAAAGTGGCCTGGGATTACACTGCCGTGCAGTAGAGTATAGCCAGGGAGCGATCCGATGCTGGGAACCTAGCATATCGGGGTGGAAGGGATCTCCTAAGTGAGACCTGCGTGAAACATGGGGCGAAAGATTCCCCCATGCTTCTGTCTCAAAAACATTCCATTCGGAAGCAGTGGAGAGCAGCGTTCCCCCCACCTTGAGTTTCAGCCTGGCCCAGCCACAGGGTGGAAACACACTTCCGGAGACTCCTGAATCAAAAAGCAATCAATTACACAAAGTTCTGCTAAAATGTTGGGGAGGCAGGGGGCCCTAGCGGGGCGGGGGGGGGGGGGCAGGTATCCTTCCCTTAGGATGTGTTGTTCGGCTTATTTCATAACTGATCATACGCACCCCGCATTGAGTCCTTTTCCCTCCCACTCCCCTCATTTCCTCGATTGCTGGGACTCCTCACTACTGATGCTGCTGGGATGTGTCACCTAATGTGGGAGGAGGCGCATGGTGAATTACTGTTGCTATTAAATCCCTCTAACAAATCTGCATTCTGACATGACTTCAATAATCGGTTCCACCGTGTCCGGGGATCTCTTCGGAGTTCTTCGATACGCTCAGCCCCCTCAAAGCCAGCGTCTCAAGGCTCTGCAACAGCCTACAACCTTCCAGTTGTTCTGTCTAGAGGTTTTCTGCCTCCACTAGCCTTCTCTCATCACCCCCCATAATGTTTCTTTCCCGGAAAGAAAGCCCAAAACACTGCAGCTTCCCAAACACAGCCTCCCCTTTCCTTGCACTCGGAACCTCAGAAAAAAACCCAGCTTCCTCCCACGATGCAGACCCTGCCTCTACCCTCCACCAAGGGCTTGTGAACTTCAGTTCCATTTCCTTCAAAGACCACTCCAAATGCCCCCCGTTTCTCCCCGAACTCCAGGGCTCGGCAATTTTTATTTCTTTGAAATAAGCCCCTTCGTGACTCCTCCCTGACCTAGTCCCACGTGGGCCCTGCCAGATGGGATGCAGTTTCATGGTGAGTCTAATTGGGTGTGTTTCATTCATTCGCCTGATCTGTGTCTCTGCAAAATGTAAGCTGCCTACTCTGAGGATACCGATTCCAGCATCTCCCACTGGGTGTCCAAAATAAAGAAAAAAGAAAAAGTTCAACCTGATACCTAAACTTTTTTTTAACTAATTTGTTTATTTGAGAGAGACAGAGAGTGAGACCTGGGGCCGGGGCAGGGGGCGGGGGCAAGGAGGGAGAGGGAGAAGCTGAGAAGCAGACTCCCTGCTGAGGATGGAGTCTGTTTTTGGGGGTCTGGGGGTCTGGGGTCCCCATGATCCCAACCCCGTGAGATATTGACCTGAGCCAAAATCAACAGTCAGATGCCTAACTGACTGAGCCACCCAGGCGCCCATGATAACTAAACTGTTAAGATCCGTCATTGACTGACTAGGTTTATCCAGTTGTTCCAAAATAAGACTCATAATAAGAACAACAGTTCATATTCTTGACTGATGATTCCAGGTCGGGCTCGGTGCTCTGTGCTTGATGGCACAAGTTATTTCTCAATTTTTATGCTCACAACAGCTCTAGGTGAACTGGGTACTATTATTATCCCAGTTTTCCAGGTTCGGTAACACAGAAGGTTAAGCAATTCACCCTAAATCTCACAGTTTATAATTTGCACGACCAGGATTCCAACCTAGGCCACCTGCCTAGAGCCCGTTCGTTACTGTAGCCGTCTTGCCACGGTCCAAGAGTGTCACCTGCACAGGCCACAGGGGCGTCTGGGAGGCGCGGAGACTCCGGGTACAATATCCTCACTCACATCAGACCAAATGACAGCCCTGTAGAGCCGACAAGATCATCCCCACTTTGCCAAGGGGAAGCGGAGACTCAGACATCTTAAGGATCCTGCTCCTATCTATTTTTATTTTTTATTTTTTTTAAAGATTTTATTTATTTATTTGACAGAGAGAGAGATCAGAAGTAGGCAGAGAGGCAGGCAGAGAGAGAGGGGGAAGCAGGACCGCTGAGCAGAGAGCCCGATGCGGGGCTCGATCCCAGGACCCTGAGATTACGACCCGAGCATCCCAGTACCCTGAGATTACGACCCGAGTCGAAGGCAAAGGCTTTAACCCACTGAGCCACCCAGACGCCCCTCCTATTTATTTTTTTTCTTCCTATCTATTTTTAAAAGATAAACTGATGCATATGAAAATGTTGAGCAGATGATTTGAGCGAACATGGATTCACATTGGGCAGCACCAAACCGAAAGTGGTGAGGAGGGCGCACCTCCCGGAGCTCGGGGAAAGATTTATATAGAGAAAATGCCAGAACCACGAAAGGAAACTGATCGGCTATCGCCGAACCCCTCGCTGGCTGTCTCTGACGGGCCCATCCGTCGCGTTTTGCTTTCATAACCTCGAGGCATTTGCAGGCTTAGAGTTTGGTTTCCGCAACAACAGTAGAGTCCCCTTGTTTAATTAATTAAACACTATAATCCTCGTATTTGTAGAGTCCACGCCCAAAGCGAGGTCAGCAGGACTCCAAATACCGTGATCTTTCCGCTCTACCACTCGTCCCCAGTGCAGATCTCGCCCCAGAGAATACAGCAGTGTCGGGTTATACCCACTGAGCTCAAAAGTCAGCTGACTTCATCACCAGTGCACGCTGGGGCTCAGCGCTACTCAGCGGGTGACCGCAGGTCACCCCAGGCCCCCACAACCATCCCCGTCCTCACAGACCTGCCCCTCCCCAGACCATAAGGAGCACAAGTCAGACAGACAGGTGGAAATGGGCCAACTAGCCACTGGCTTTCAAGATCACTGGCATTTCAAATGCTCCATTCTGTCTCTAGGATACTGGGTGGGTGGGGGGCAGGGGGATGTCCCCCAGAACTTCTGAGCCAGCCCAGCTCCTCCCCACCCCAGGCCTTCTCTGGCCCACAGCTGAATCTGTCCCAGACCTCACCAAGATCACGGTCAGCCAGGTAGAATTGGCACGGTAGGTGAGATTGGCCCCGAGACCCTCCTCTCTGAGTCTTCCGGAGCTGAGTTAACTGTCATTCTTTTTAAACCAGGAATAGACACACATGAAGCAAAATTCAAAAGGAACAAAAAAGCATGCAGTGAAAATTTCCCTCCACCCCGTCTCAGACATGTGCTCAGCCAAGACTTGTGCTGAGAGCCACCCACTTCCCCTTCCCAGAGGCCACTGCAATTTTGTGTTTCCTTTCAAAAAGAACCTGTGCACATACAACCAATTTCAAATATGTGTGTATATACATATATACTACTATTATATATACATACATATACAGAGATACTAATATATATATTAGTTATATATATATATATATATATATATTACTATTCGTGCAAATTGTTGCATGTATGCTGCAATTTGGTCACATAACAAGATGCATTAGGGATTATTCCATATCCATCCAGAGCACTGGTTCATTCTTTTTAATGGCTGTGTAATATTTTATTATCCGGATATACCAGAATTTATCTAAGAAGTCCTCTATGGAAGTAGGCTTTTAATTATTTGACTCTTAACTCCTTTTGACTCTTTTTTTTTTTTAAAGATTTTATTTATTTATTTGAGATAGAGACAGTGAGAGAGAGCATGAGAGGGGAGAAGGTCAGAGGGAGAAGCAGACTCCCCGTGGAGCTGGGAGCCGGACGTGGGACTCGATCCCAGGACTCCGGGACCATGACCCGAGCCGAAGGCAGTTGCTCAACCAACTGAGCCACCCAGGCGCCCCAACTCCTTTTGACTCTTAACTCCTTTGTTGCTGCCAGTGTTTTACTGATAAGCCTTGTCTCTGCTCACTTTGAGAGCATGCTGATGTATTTATAGGAGACATTCCTAGAGGTGAAAAGGAATGTGCATTTTTTCATTTTGATAGTTATTATCAAATTACTCTTCATAGAGATTTTATCAATTTATGCTTCCAACAACATCGCATAAAAGTGTCTGTTTCCCAACAGCCTAGGCCGGCACTAGGCGATGTAGACCTTTTTGACCTTTGCCAATTGGATGGGTAAAAAGCAGTGTCTCATACTTTAAATGTGTATTTCTGCTGGTACATGTGAAGTAAAGCAACTCCCTAAACATTTTAAGAGCCGTTCGAACCTCCTCTACTGTAAATGATGTCTATTCCCGGGTAAATTTTCTGTTGAGTCGTTGGTTCTTTTCTCACTAATTTATAATGGCTCCTTATATACTAAAGAAATTCACTCTTTCCCGGTATGATGAGTTGCAAACATTCTCCCCAGTTTTTCATTTCATTTTGTTTAATGGCATTAGTTTTGTTGTTCTTTTTTTTTTTCTGATGGTCTTTTTCTTATAGCCTGGATTCTAGCTTCAACACTGTTCCAAACTGTGGGTTACTTAATAAGCCCACTGGTGTTTGGGGACGCTGGTCCTATTCTAAGGGACGGGAGGTGTTTAAAACACCCTCTGAGGGGCGCCTGGGTGGCTCAGTGGGTTAAAGCCTCTGCCTTCAGCTCAGGTCATGATCTCAGGGTCCTGGGATTGAGCCCCGCATCGGGCTCTCTGCTCAGTGGGGAGCCTGCTTCCTCCTCTCTCTCTGCCTGCCTCTCTGCCTATTTGTGATCTCTCTCTGTCAAATAAATAAATAAAAATCTTGAAAAAAAAAAACCCTCTGAAATTCCAGTGGCCAGTCATTCAACAGCTCTCGATCGCTTTCCTGGCCTGTGGGTTAGATAAAGGGGTTAGATTAGATGCTTTATAAACTCCTGGTCGGCTTGGGCGTCTGAATCAGAGAAGCAGATGCCCCTGGGCCAAGGGTCTTGCTGTCCACTCTCCTAGGGGGCACTGTTTCTGGATGCAGACACGAGAAGTTTCCCCTTGGCACAAGGGTCTTGACTGCCCCAAGTCACAGATCCTTGTCCTGTACCTTTTGGGTGAGCCTCTAGTGCCACCTCCACCGGGCAACCAAGCAGGTGTACGAATTCAGACCCAACACTCTGGGGCCTTCAGAGCACAAAGCAGACGGGAGTCTGGGTCACCGCAAGCAGCACTGAACTTCAGCCTTCCTGCCAAAGCCTCCAAAACATCGCCTTCTATGTGGATAGCCCCCGAAGCCCCCTGGGTCTGCCTTTGGAGTCACTGTTTAGGCCCACACTTCGAGAGCTATAATTATGCAGGAAAACACACATAATTGTGTTCCATTACCTGGATAATACCAGCACTGCAGACTTGGGGGCGTTGGGCCAGGCAATAGGCTCCAAAGGATCCGGACGGTGGCCACGGGGCTGGCCGTGGGTACCGCCATCATGGTTTTCTAGAGACATGCTGATTTCCTTCAGCTGGTCGGCGTCCTCCCCTGGGAAATTTATATTTCTCGCTGGCATCCATCCTACACGTTCTCTGGCTACCACGGAGACAAAGAACTCCTTCCCTGGCATTGAGAATGGCTTGTTTTCGTCCAAGATTTCCTCTCTGGCCTCTCGAAGAAGGTCGTGCCCTGGGTCTAACAAGTCCCTTTCTCCCTCCTGCCTTAATCCACAGCCTCAACTGACATTTCCTGAGGTCAAAAACGTACCTTCCTAACAAAACAACAAACCCTCCCCCTTGCGCCTCACAGCAAAGGCCTGTCACATAGACCCTTCCATAATTTAAAGGGCATTTAGGGTCTTTACAAAAGGGAATCCCCTTTTACACCCCCGGAGCTGGTCAGATATTTCTATCTTCAGGATCACTCTTTCAGATCAGAAAGAAGGATGACCGTTCTATCCCAATACGTCGTTAAAATGGACAGTATGAAACGCCCTGGGCTGGGGCTGGGGGCCGAGGGCAGAGAGGTGAGCAGGCCAGGTGCCCCCCAGGGCAGGCAGCCAGGAGAGCATGGCCAAGTTCTAGTGGACATTCACGGAACGTTCATGGAAATTCATGGCCCTACCCAGGAGAGGAGCCCGCTGTAGCAGGCTTGCTGATGCTAACCTTGGGAGACCCAAAGAGGGTGTGACCTTGACAAGACAAGCTATCAGGCCAAGGAACATCATGACCAAGGCAGCTCTGTTGGCAGCAAAAAAGGGGAGAAGAGGGGCAGCCGAAAGAAAGGAGGAGCCCAGAGCACCTCCCAGTTTGGCCAGAAGTAAAGCCTGGGTCCAGCCGTGACAGCGCACGCCTGCCAGTGCCTGACCCAAACACCCTGGAGAGCCGTGCTGTGGCCAGGAAAGTACACTGCGCCGGAAGCCAGGCCAAGAGCTCGCGGGCGTTATGTGACTCAAACCCAGCACCCCTCCGAGGGACAGGAAACAGGCTTGCATACACGGAATGATTTATCCGAGGTCACCCAGCTAGGAACTGGAAGCCATGAGACTAAAACATGGGTCTGTTCCCCCCCAAACCCACAACTGCATTTGCTGAGTGGGATGAAGGCCAAAGGGACCCGGAAGCCTTTGTCCCTTCTCTCTACTTCTTGCTTTGTCCGCTCCCCAAAACAGATCGGAAGCAGGCCTGGACCCCAAAAATATGGCCTGCTGCCCCGTGTTCCAGCTTCTCCACAGGACATGGTTTGGGGGCTAGACAGGACGTCAGAAAGCATCTGTCTCACGGGGGTCCACATGATGTGCTCCGAGGAACCAAGGGGGCCCTGAGGTGTGGCCCACACGGCGTCCAGACAAGGCCGGCTGCCAGGCCGTAAGGGGGCTCACTACCTTCAGCCAGCCCAGCGCCACTTGTGAATAAGATGTTATTTAAACAAAGAGATCGTGGCCCCAAATGTTCACAAGCCACTGATGAAGTCTGAGCCCCTCACAGGGTCCAGCAAGAGGATGTCAGACAGTGGAGGCTTGCGCTGTGCTGAATACAGACCTGGGTCTCTCTGAGGAAGCCCCAAGGTCCAGCTGCCTCTCCAGCCCGGGAGCACTTGTGGAGAAAGCCGAATGGCTAGGCAATTCTGCTCCTGGCAGGCAGGGCGGGCCCCAGGATGCCAGCAGCCCGGGGGATTCGGGGTATCTGAGGGTGCCCAGGCACGGAAGGCCCAGCAGAAAATGCCTCTGTTTCAGGTCAAAAGGCCTAGGTTGGGGCATCAGCTCGCACACAGCATGAAGTCAAAGGTTTACACACGCCACAGACAGGCCTCTGCCTACCCGGGGGCCGGCCAGCCAAGTGTGGGGTTCTGCATCCATCTGAGTGATCCTGGATACCTTGGTTTCTCTGGGCTTCATTTTCCTCAGCTGCAAAATGGCGCCCATCGTATCTTCCCCACAGGATCGGCCCTCACTCTGGGGCCTCGTGCGCGTAATTTGAGTTCCTGTGCCTCAGTTTCCATGTTAGTCAAAGGGGCTTCAGAATTCCACCTACCTCATATTCTCACAGGAGTTAAATGACTTAATAGATGTAAAGCACCAAGAACAGTCTTGCACGTAGCTCACGTTCACAACCATTGGCTGTGGCCGTTGTCCTTACTGATAGTGTTAAATCATCATGGCTGTGGGGGGGGGGGGGAGTGCTTGGGTGAGCTCTGGCTCCCTGGCTGGTGAGGACCTCATCCGCTAGGTGTTCCTCATGGCCCCTAGAATGCTCTTCAGCCCACCTGGCACTCGAGTTCCTCTTCTGTCTCTTCAATATTCTCTCCCTGAGCGCCTCCCCTACGTCAGCGGGCCCTGAACATAAGCAGGTTCCCACAGGGCCTGGCGGCAAACCTTTACTATTTTGAATTGGCTGAGGAAAATAATCATTGTGGCCACACGGCCTCGAGGATTTGGGCCCAAGTGAGAAGCCCCTTGACTTTCACAATGGATTCTGATGCCATTTTCTAGATAACTGTGCCCCGACTCTCCACCTCAATTGACCCACAGGAAGAGAAGCAGGCGGCGTCTTTTGTTTCCACCACAGCCTAGAAGAAGCTCTGTCAGGAGCGTCCCAACCCTGACGGCCAACCTGCCCTGGGCCCAGCATCCGCTCCCAGCTCCAGCAGGCCCAGAGCTGAGGGTCTTGGAAGCAGCAGGCCCTAGTCCTGGGCTCAAACTCGTGCCCGTCTGCACTGGCATTGTGCCTCCCAGCCCTTTGTCTCTGGCTTTCTTCTCCCGAAGCTTCATGAAGCTTCCAGGAGGCGCCCCTCTGAGTGCTGCTGCCATCATGGTGCGCGCGCGCACACACACGCACGCACACACACACACCCCACTTGCCTCTGTGAGGCTCATTTGCATAGAAATTTCCCCCCTTCCCGCTGCCTGGGCTGTAGTCCACTTGGCAGGCCTCCACCTGCCCCCCAGCCATGCCCTGGCGGCCTGCGGTGGCCCAGCGCCCTGCCACGGTGCCTGCCCCGCACACGGGCCCTTTAGAAATTGCATCCAAAGGTTTTTAAAGTTGAGTACTTGCAGAAAATTGGCCACTTCCAGAGTTTTCTCTTGCTCTCCTGTCTGCCTCTGGCACGCGGAGGCCGGCGCCCTCTCCGCAACAATCCGTTTTACTTCTACACCTGTAGTTTTCCCCAGAGCCCTACAAGGCAGGCCGGCCTCCTGACAGGAGCTGGTGACACCGTCCCAGTCGAGACAGGGAGGCTTCTGTCCCTGTATCCATCTCTGCTCTTTCCAGCAGAGTGGGTGCTCAGGGAGGTCAAAGGGGAAATCCACCTGCCTCCAGGCAAGTTATCCCAGGACTTCAGCCGGGTTTCCAGAAATTGAGACTCACCACCTATTCCAGAATGTCAGAGCTGGGTAGGCTGTCTGGGCAGTGCCAAATCTGAGTCCCTCAGGCCTGTTCCCTGAGTGTGACAGGGTAGGAGCCCAAACCTGGAGGGAGCGTGACCGCCACCAGCACAGGGACGTTCTCAGGACCACTGACGGGGCACCCACTACGCACAGGCACTGTGCGTTCAGTCCTCACCGAGGCACCAAAACACAGGCTCTGCCAGCCTCCCTTGGAAAGGACGAGGAACCCGAGCGCGGAGCTGAAAGAAATTGCCCTGAGATCCCTCAGGCACATCAATGAGGGATTCAAGCCCAGCAAGTCTGGCTTCCACACTCTCGGCCATCTTACTATGTGCCCAAGTAGGATTAGACCCCAGTCCTCGTTCTCCACTCACTTGCTGTGTGACCTTGGGCAAGTCCCTCCATCTCTCTGAACCGCCAAGATGGAGGGAATAATACTTACTTTACTATAGCTAGCAACAATTCGGAACAGACCTGCCCATAATGAGGCCTTGGTAAATTCACCCATTTGTTCCTGCCTGATCTTGGGGAGACCTGAGAAAAACCCGCCTCTTGTCCCGGTGTAGTTCGATAAGGTTGCTGCCCTTGTTTGCATAAATCCATTATTAACGGGAACGGGTTCCCCAGCGAACACATCCAGCCTCCTGATGGAAGCCAGCCCGAGTTGGGAAAAGGGAGGGGTCTGCAATGGGACTTTCTAAGGGTCACAGGTGGGCTTGCCGACGAGGTGTACTTCTCACCTGGACCGCGCACTTTATACGCAGAGACTTCTTAGACAGCATATGGCCATCCGTTTAAAGCTTCCGTGCCTTCGCACCTACTATTCCCCCTTCCCGCATCCTTCAAAATTCAGTTTAGGCAGCATCTCCTGCAGGAAGTCTTCCCTGATTGCGTCTATGTTCACACACCCCTGCTCTGGAGTTCCTTAGCACTCTGCCCCAGCACCCACGACCCCACTTTTTTCCAGCACTTCCCACTCCATCTCAGGGAGCTGCTTCGTGTCTTCCCACTCAGTGGGTGGTCCTCACCCTTCTAAGTGCAACTAAATCCCCTACGAAGTTTTTTCAACAGACACATGCCAAGGTGGCCTCCTTGAAGCTTTGAGAGAGGTGGGTGTAGCGCGCAACCCACGGAATCTCGGTTTGAAAAGCTGCGGGATGTTTCTGCTGTGTACCAACAGCGGGGAGCCCTCACGGCCAGTCCTGTATCCTGGTCTCCATGGCAACCCCAGCATCTAACAGAGACCTGCATCCAGCCCGTGCCCAACAATTAATTACTCACTAGGTTAATAAGTTTCTGCCTCAGTTCCTCCTATCCCCCCATTTTTACTAGCCATTGGTGTGTTCTCTATAGTTACAAGTCTGTTTCCATTTTTGTTGTTGGCTGTTTGCTTGTTTACTTAATCATTTGTTTTGTGTTTTAGACTCCACTGTAAGAGAAATCATATGATGGTTTTCTTTCTCTGTCTTCTTTTTTTTTTTAAGATGTATTTATTTGAAAGAAAGGGAGTGCAAACATGCATGCAGGGAGCAGAGGCAAGAGGGAGAGAGTCTCAGGCAGACTCCATGCTGAGCACGGAGCCCGACATGAGGCTTGATCCCACTACCCCAAGATCACAACCCAAGCCGAAACCAAGATTTGGATGCTCAACTAAGGGTACCACCCATGCACCCCTGCATGACTTATTTCTCTTAGCATAATACTCTCCAGATCCATCCATGTTTTTGTAGATGGCAAGATTTCATTCCTTTTTATGGCTTAGTAATATTCCATGGTGCACATATACCATGTCATTCATCTAGTGATGGATACTGGGGCTGCTTCCATATCTTGGCTATTTTACATAATGCTGCCGTAAACACAGAGGTACGTATATCTTTTCAAATTTGCGTATTCATTTCCTTTGGGCAAATCCCCAGAATGACGACTGTAGTCTCAATACTCTTGCTTCGGTGGTTCTTGATGATTCTCGAAAGCATTCCTCCCGTGAAGGAAGCAGGGCAAGGATGATAAAAAAAACCCATTTGATAGGTGGCCTCGAAGAATTTTAGAGAAGGCAGAGATCTAAGAGATGGTTCTAGTGATATCCCATTCATTTTTCGATCAGGAAATGAGGCTTATGGAGAGTGAGGGGAGCTCCCGATGGCCAGAGTTCTAACTCACGCCTCCCGGTGTCCCTTGCTGCGGTAGGCGTCTGTGTCACTCAGCGGCCGAGGGGAAGGGAGACCAGCGGAGCTGTCCGCTTGACAATATAGCTCCACCTCCACCTTGTCCCAACCTCACTCTCTTCCCCTCTGGCTCTTGATGATGACAAGTTGCGGGAAGCCCTGGCAGGTCTCGGGGGCACACTGGCCCACGGAGCCAGCAGCATGAAGTTCAGCCCCCAGCAGCCCTCTAGCTTTTCAATTCTCCTCTCTGGTTAGATCTTCTGCTCGGTGACTCCTGGGACACAGCAGGCCATGCTTCTTCCCTGGAACTTGACCCTGGCTTCTAGAACAGCCTCGCCCGCATCCCCATCACAGTGTCCCTGCCTCTGGTCCTTCCTTGGGTAGCAGTGCTTCTTGGGGCCCTCTCCTGGGTCTCTTCTTGACCCCCCACACCCCATGAGCCCTCTTGCACTCCCACTCATTCGACAGACCCCACACCTGCATCTGCAACCCATACTGTCTCCCAGACCCTACCAGGACCACCACGGCTGTGGCCAACTAAATGTGTCCCTTGCCATTTAAACTCAATATACTGGTGGCAAATCTCACTATCCACCTTCACAAAAGACAAGTCTGTCCCATTCCCAGCCCAGTCACCACCCCCCGAACCCAAACCCGGCTGGAGCCTTAGCCTATGTTGCCACCAACCCCCCCGCACCAGTCCTGTCCATTCTGGTTGATAAGCATCTCCTGGCTTCTTTCTCAGTCAACCCACCAGAAAGCTGCCAGCCTCACCCCTCCAACCCCCTGGGGTCAGGGCACAACTAGGCCACATCACCGAGATCTGCGGAACCTCAGGCTCTCCACAAGCCAGCATCTCCGGAGGGCAGGAGAGGGGAAAAGCCTTCTCTTACTGCCCATCCCAGCGCTAGACTAAGAAAGAAGGTTTTGTGGTGGCCTCCAAACGTTTTCTGCCACAAGTCACAGAAAAAACAAAAAACTGAACCACAATCTAGTATGCATACTACGCATTTGAAAAAAAAAACTTCACGTTACACTTATCCTCGCTAGGGAGGACAGACCGACTCCTATTTCCCATGCAAATTGATCTACTGCACTTTCTTTGCGAGTTAGTTGCCACCTCGTGAGTTGGTTTCGTGACTCAATAAGGGGTCGTGAAGCACAGTTTCAGAGTCACCCCTCTATGGAATTTGCATTTTGAGCCTCGTGGACGGTGCACAGTCCCCAGACCTGCTCCCCGGAGGGAGGGTCCAGGAGACCAAGGGTCTTCGGCTGGTGCAGCCTATTGTGTTGGGAGCTTGGACGTGAATCGCACGGATGGGGTGAGTTCCACTGTGGCAGGTCCATGAATACACACAAACATCTGTGGGTTGCCAGGGCCTGGCGGAGCAGTTCGCATTGCGGGGTGGGGGGTACATACGTAAGAGGGTGTATATGGCGGCCAGAAGCCGCTCAGGTTGGTGTGACCAGAGATGTGTGAGTACCTGTACACAGGCGATTTGATAGACACGCACTCGCTCTGAAAGAACCGTAAGAGAATCCCAACAATCCGACGGTACTTCTCGGTGCCCCTGTAGACATGAGCACCTGGCGGAAGCCAGGGTGGAAAGGACTCCTGAGAGAAGCAAGAGTGGCCAGGCCCCGGGAACCCAAGAAAGCTCACGAACACCCCAGGGGAAGCTACACCAGCCTGAGGCCTGGAGGCTCCATGGACACAGTCACTGATGGGGAAAGCCACGCCAGGAGGAAAAAGGGAGGGATCCACACCCACACCCCACAGCCCCAGCGTTCCTCTCCCCCACACCTCGGACACTGTTCTCTAGCCAGGCTTCTCCCAGATTCCTCCCCAGGTCTCTGCTTGGCCTCACGGTCACAGAAACATCGCAACTGTGGCGTCTCTTTGGAGTGTCTCGTTGGCCATAGTATGTAGTCTAATCATACCAGTTCACATTCTACTTCACGCACTGGGACCCAGCGCGTGTGACATTTCCAGAGAGGCCTATTCACGCCTGGGTCTGCCGTTCCGACTTACTGCTTCATCCACAGTATGTTTTAACGTCTCGGGGTCTAGGCCCTGAGCCCAACCACGACAGCTGGGCTGCTGAGAACCTTCCAGGGACTCCTTGCACTGGAGATCAAACCCTGTGTCCTGGTCACAGGCCCCGCCTGCTCACCCTCCCCCGCACACCCTTCTCCCCTCTTCCCCCCCCCCCCACTGGCCCCCCCCCCCCCCGCCCCGAGTGCTGGCCATGGCCACACACCTCTTCCCCCAGAACTTCACGTCCCGGTTCCTTCTCATTGTGCAGAACTTGGCTCAAACATTAATTATCCCCCAACAGGGCTGGCACGAGAGGATGGGCTTTGTGGAAAGCCTACGTTAGCTTCTTCCTCCCCTAAAACGCTAAATGGCTCACTCCCAAAGACACATCCAAATAAACTCCCAACTTAAGAAAACATCATTTTGAGACAGACCCCGCATAGACCTGCTTTCCAACCAAATACCCCTCCAGAACCTTCCAGATAAAATTCAGCTGCCACCCCTCACCTTCCGATTTAAACATCTGTCGCCCTTTTATAAATTAACATTATGGGAAATTCTTGACTTCGTGTTTACCTGTTTACTGGTCGTCTCCCCGACGAGACTGTAAGGTCCGTGTTGGCAGAGGTCTTGCCTGTCTCATTCAGGCTCGCATTCCAGAACACAGCAGGTGCTCCGCCAACATCTCTTGAGTGAATGGGTTGACCACCTTTTTTCCAGGCCCATAGGCAAGGCCTCCTTATACAGAGATAATTATATCCATCACCAACGCCTCCGAGCTGCTCAAGACCATCTGAAGGAGAAGGGAAGGAAAGAGCAGTGAGGGAACTAATGTTTACTGAATGCTGGACACTTTGCAAACATGATCTCGTTCAGTCCTCATAATAGTTGCAAGAAATAAATATCCGACACCCTGCGGGCAGCCCCATCCCATTCTCCGGGCTCCTATCAGCTACACACACACCCCTAGGCCTCTCTGTCAGTTGACTTAATTGCCCGCTCCATCCCTCTCCCCAGGCAGCCCAACCCCTCTGTGTTCTGCTCCCAGAGTCCCTGCCCACCTCATGGGTCTCCCGGTGACAAGAGCAGCAAAAAAGGAGCCCCCACCCCCAAAAGAAACAACTAGAAACGCAGCCATGGCGAGAGACTTCTGTCCATCAGGGTATCCCCGGGGCCCAGTGGACTATAAGCAACCGTTGATCATTTTGTCATCACGAAGACATTGTAGGGAAAAAAAAAGTTTCTGATATCAACGTCAAAAGAAAGAAAAGGTTGTATCTACCAATGTTTACAACTGTCAGCATGGCAGGAACAAACGGACAGGAGCGAGAAGGCGCGGGAGAAAAGGGAAAAATTGCAGTTTGGAGTGGAGGAGTGGTAGACCTACAGTATGAGTGTTCTCATTACGTTTTATTCTTGCTTAAATGCTACTCTTAAAAAGAAAATACTAGAAGGGAGAGAGAGAGAGAGAAAGGGAGGGAGAGAGGAAGGAAGGGAGGGAAGGAGAGAGAGAGGGAGGGAAGGGAAGGGAAGAGAAGGGAAGAGAAGGAGGGAGGAGAGGAAGTAAGGTAGAGGGGAAAAGGGGAGGAGGGGAGGGGGCAGAAAAATAAATCCCCAGCCAATTTTTCCTGGAATCTGACTGCTGCCCAGAGAAGGAGAGGCAGGCCTGCCCTTGCCACCAGCAGGCAGAGAGGTCCTGGTAGCCAAAGAGAGAGGCAGAGCCAAAGGCATGAGAAAGAGACAGGTGTTCCGCCCTGTCACCGATCCCCCAAGCGCCAACCCCAAAACCAGCATCCCGGCTCTCCCGTCTCTCCGGCACGCATGCGGTCCCCAGCTCAGTCCACACTTTACCCTTCCAACCCCTGTTCCCTTGCTCCCTTTCTCCTTCAAGAGCCAACTCAAAACTCTCTTCTAAAAACAACAACAAAAGCAACTCTCTTCTTCCCGGAAGCATTTCTGGATTACCTTTCACTCTGTGACTCTTCAGGAACTTGCTAATGTTTGTCTTCCTCATACAGATTGCAACAAATCTTTAATATATAGAAAGAGCCTGGGCTTTAAATCCCAGCTCTGCCACTGCCTAGCAGTGCAATTTTGGGCAAGTCACTTAACGTCTCTGAGCCTTGGTGTCTGAAATCATCAAATGGAAATACTGATACTCCCTACAGGGCTCGTCCAAAAAGTCAGCAAGATAATATATATGCAAATATCCGAGAGGGTTGGGCAAATAGGAAGCAGTCAATAAACTGCAGTCCTTACTATAATGTGTGGCATAAAATTCTATGAAAGCAATCGTGCAATTGCACTCTGAATTGCATCACCTCGACAAGAAGATGTGAAACTCGCTAAGAAAACCGTCCCTCCTAAGACTCTGCCCACCAGAGCTGGACTGCTGGTCTACCCAGCGGGGGGGGGGGGGGGGGGGGGC
>CM052810.1:82916972-82936755 GCA_028533885.1 Nasua narica | reverse complement strand
TATCTCCTGGAAGGGTCTGGAAACCAGCCCCCTGAGCCCCCAACCGTCTTCCCATGATGTCTCTGTGATGGCGTCCACTTTAAAAGCTCTTGCCAACCAGATAAGCTAGAATAATATTAATAATAATGATGATTTACCATTTATTAAGGGCCGACAATATGCCAGGTATTTATAAGTATTGATTTTTAAATATTTATTGAATAACAATACATATATTTTCCCATTTTTATTAACCAAAGACACATATAGGTGGCAGCCAGAGCTCCTGGTCAGCATGAAACAGCAACCATGAGTGCAAGGGACCGCTTTACCTCCAGCCCAAAGCTAGAAAATGTCAGGTGTAGGTGCCAAGCCAGCCTTACCAAGCAGAGGGCGGGAGTTCTTCCAGCAGTCACCTGAAAACACTGGAACTTCCTATAGGTCCCTCCTTCCCAGGAGACTCCCAAGTAGGGAACTGCTGAGCTCATCCAATCACTTTATCTTGCAAATGCTAGGCTCCCATCCATGATGGGAGACGACAAGAGTCCTAGTTAAGATCACACAGCTGGTGGCAGAAGCTGGCCTCCTAACCCCAGAACACTGTTCTGGGCTGGAAAGCACAGCCTGGCCTCCCAGGGTTGGTGGTCAAGACTTCCAGAGAAGTCCATGCTTTACCAACACCTCCTGAAGGGAGTCCTCGAAGTCCCGCCCCCAGCCTCTCTAGGCATGCGCTCCCGCCCCTCCCCTCCGCTCCTGGGGCTCTCTTTGACTCTGGGAAGCCTCCCCCTATGGGCACTGAGCATAGCTTTCCACCACTCCCTGGCTGGGTTAGAGCGCCCACAAATGCAATCCAACATAAAACAGCCTAACAGGAATTTAGGTATAAGGAAATGTCAAATATCAAGTTACATCTCCCCAAACTGTTTTAGGAGCCCTTGCTTCACCAGCATAGATGCCTTCCTAATTACCCCTCTTGTTGTGTCCTTGTTTCTAGTAGCAAGGGTGGGTCAAATGGGTCCGCTTAAAATATATACTGATTACCTACAACATAGAGACGTATAACATATACATGTAAGAAATGAATGGAAACAAACATACTTGCTAAAGATTAGGCCTTCCCTCACCAACAGTGCATTCTCAGAACATGCTTCATGGCTAATGAATTTTTATACATTATTGTTATCTGCACATCTGTATTACCGGAGAAGTCTTAAAGATGCAAATAGAGTTTGCTAAAGACATACCATTACCAGGTCCTCCGACACCAAACATTTTACCATGTTTTTAAAACTAGACCTCAGATTTGCAGATTTGCATCTGAGGAACCTACCCTCCCCTGCTTGAAATTCAAACAAAAATTTACTAGTCGTGCAGCGATCAGTGGCGCAAGGTCCAGGCTGGCTTGGTGGGGTGGGATGGGGTATGACAGGTCTGCTGGCCACATTGTTTTGAAAATGGAATTGACACCAACCCAAAACGTTCAGAGACTCCAAGGTGTGTTTTGTTCCCCTCCAAGGGACACCCAGGGACTTGTAAGTTTATTCCAATTACAACTGCCATGCTTCAGGGTGCCTGGGTGGCTCAGCTGGTTAAGCAACTGCCTTCGGCTCAGGTCACAGTCCCGGAGTCCTGGGATCGAGTCCCACATCGGGCTCCCAGCTCCGCAGGGAGTCTGCTTCTCCCTGTGACCTTCTTCCCTCTCGTGCTTTCTCTCACTCTCTCTCTCAAATGGATACATAAAATCTTAAAAAAAAAAAACAAAAACAAAAACCTGCCATGCTTCAAACTCCTAAGAACTCTTCTGGAAGTGTGTTGGAACATGTGGCATACTCTTTTGAAAATTCCCAGCAACAGAGAAGTTTCTTGCTTCCAAAGAAGATCTGAGTTTCAGAAAGAGTCCAAAGTCCTTTTGAGCCAAGACTGATGAATAAGGTAAGCAATCAGGCTGGGAAAAGCCATTTGGAGCAAGAGCGAGGGCTGGATATAAAATCACAAAACTGCTTTTATTTGTCTGTGGCAGGGCATGTGTGTGAATATGTGGTCTGTACACTAACTCATAAAGCTCATTCTGAAAGAGACGTTCTTTAAAGATTAGGAGTAGTTACAGTATTGTGGGAGAAAAGGGCATATCCGGGGGCGCCTGAGTGGCTCAGCGGGTTAAAGCCTCTGCCTTCGGCTCAGGTCATGATCTCAGGGTCCTGGGATCGAGCCCCACATCGGGCTCTCTGCTCAGCGGGGAACCTGCTTCCCCCTCTCTATCTGCCTGCCTCTCTGCCTACTTGTGATCTCTCTTTCTGTCAAATAAATAAATAAAGTATTAAAAAAAAAAAAAAAAGAAGGGCATATCCTTTCAAAGTCCTTGCTTCGGAGAGGTCAATCTTTATTTAGAGATCCCCAGAAAAGTGTATATACCCAAGTATGACATCATCACCTTGGAACCTACTTGGTGACCGATAGCAGAGATCCCACCGAAGCCTGGAGTGGAATTCACTCTGAGGCCGGGCCTTGGGCTGCACACATGTTTCCATGTCCCCTGAGGTGGCAAGGCTGGGGGGAGGGGCCCAGCGCCTCCCCCTCCTCACCCCTTCCCCTGGCCTGCTGGCTTGTGGGATGACGAAGCTAATTAAGGTAAGTCCTACCCCAGCTCTGGGCTGGAACTGCCCAAGCAGCCAGCCTTCCTTGTGCCACAGCTTCCAGAAGCATCCATATTTCAGGGATTAACAGCTCATCTGTAAATAAAATAAAATATCCTCTGGGCTGCAGCCAGGTAACTGGGCCCTGCCTTTGGCCTGAATGTGATTAGCGCCCTTGCTGTCGCGATGGAGGCAGGGAGAGGGTGAGGGGGTGGGGAGGGGGGTGGGGAAGGGGTCCTAAGACCTCTGAGGAGAGAATTTGGTGATTGATTTCCAAGAGGGGTTACACACACACACACACACACACACACACACACGCACACACAATCTCCCCAGCCCCCCACTTTTGAAATTAAGAGATATAACCCAACATAATAAATTAACTGCTCACTGCTCGAGGCCCCAGAGAAGAAATACGAGGGCAGGGGCACCAGAGAGGCCTTGGACTTGGAAGGGAAGGTGGAGGGGGACGCGCCGGGGGATGGGGGGAGTCATCAGCTTCTGCCCCAGTTGTGGTCAGATCTCAAAGGTGACACAGAGAAAGACACAGCAAGCTGGCAGGGACCGTGTTTACAGAAACAGAAAGCCTGGAAGGGAGGCGAGGAGAGACCACAGGGGCACCTCCTCCAAAGCAGTCCAGGCAAAGCTGTTCCTTTGACAAGACCTGGCTATTGTTTTAAGCCCCCCTGGCTATTTGCATACACTTCCCTGTCCTTTTATTTTCTAAACCCATTTTGTGTGCGAAGCCCCGTGCGTCTTCTTCAAGGGAGACACAAGCCCTAACGAAGCCGCACAAAACCCTATCAGCTCCAACCTCAGCAAGAAGCCTCCCGGGCTCCTGAGAATGAACTCAGTAAAAGGCAAACTCGTCATTATTACAGTAACCGTACAAATAGGCCACAGTCTCCACCGCTTTCCTGCGAACATCAAACCCTTCAAAGGTAGAAAGTTGCTTAAAAAATAATAATAATAATAACAACAAGGCGACATCCCTTAGGTGTGACACACGCAAATGCAGCAAAGAAGCAGCGGTCCCACGGGCTTAGGTTTTGTTTTAATTGCCCCCAATACCCTCGGCATGTGAGCAGGTGGTATTTTTATGTCTATCTTATATGTGTATCTATTTAGCCTCTTTAATAAGCTTGGAACGATGATGCATATGGCTTACATTAAGGGCCTGCAAAGTTTTCTCACATCCAGCAGCACAAGAAATTACTCCCACGATATCTCCCTTGTCTGCTTATTTGATCCCTTGTGGGCATGCCAGCCACCTTTCCTTTCTTTGCCCCAATTTTAGCATGTGGTGAAGGCATTAGCCAGGGTCGCATTATTTCCCGGTTCCAGTTAGGTGAGGAAGAACGGTTGAATGTACTTTAGAAAGTGCAGTTCGCTTTGGAAATTACGGTCTTTCTTTCTTTCTTTCTTTTTCCACAGACGGTCCAGCTGTCAGAAGCCTATCATTTCTCAGCCCGACGACGGAGGACTCTTAAAAGCCAACATCTTTAACAATTGTTTTCCTACACATCGGCAACAAAGAACAAAAACAAAGCAGTACACTCCCACAGACACGCAACCCGGGCGGGCGCTGCTAATTCTGCTATCGCCTTCCAAATATTTCTAACAAATGATTCCTCCATCCGGAGAGGCAAAGGAAAAGTTCCCCAGGGCAGGGGCTTTGTCAAAAATCGAAATCTGCCCATGACTTTCCTGCTTCCGTGAAAAGGTTTCTAAGATGGGCCCAGGAAATGAACTTCCGATGATTGTTCCCACAAGATGAATCGTGTATCTTCTGTGGGGAGAAAATCTGTAACCTCATCAAGGAATAGAATTCAAATAAATTTTCATTGTCCCACGGCACAAAGCTAAGCTTAGGCGAATCCTAATTTGTTATTCATTCTTCTTGTTTAATTCATAATTTGATGCTAAACGTGGTGACAACAACAGTGTCCCACAAAGTCCATGGCCTCTGCCCTCAGCTACAAGTCTTGTAGCCACACAGTTTTGGCTTTTATACTAAAAAATGTTTTTAAGCTTACAGAGAGGTACAGCATAAATGGAGAGTAAAGACGTTCTTTTTTCTATGTCCGATGAGCCAACGTTAATTTCCCTCTAAACTCACTTTTTACTTTTTTTTTTTTTTACTCTTTTTTTTCCACTTCGATTTTCCATTCAGGCTAACTGGGCTCCTCAGTGTTTCCTGAATTGGAAGCAAAAATTCATCCTAACAAATGCTTTCGGTTTAAAACTAACGTTTACCCCAACTGGGTAAGTGCCGTAGATATCAAAAGGCTTTGGGAAAATATTCCACAAATTGATTTTTAATTTCCTGCGTCATCAGCTACTTTTATGATAATATTTAATCTACTGAAACAAAACCAGCCTAGGGTGGGGGGGGGGGGGAGAGAAGCAAACAAACAACAGCAAGGAAGAAAAGGAGAGTTTATTTTTAGCAACGCACTCTCAAGTAAGGTGGCTAGTGAGAATCTAAACAGCTTCACCTATGGGGACTAGCTCTCTCTCTTTTTCCTTTCTCACTTTCTGCTTTCTTTCCATTTATTTTTTTCCTCTCCTTTTTTTCTCCCAGTGGCTGAGCAAAACACATCAAAGAGTATATTTCACTATATACACCTAATAGGTCCAATAAGCGAAAGGCTCCAAGAAAGAAACTATCCCCTCCGAACCAAAAAATTAAAAAAAAAAAAAAATGTAGAGTGATGAACTGTGTAAATAAAAATAGTCGATCATGGCCCAGATGTGCAAAACCTCCAACCAAAAAGACGTCCAGTGAATGGGTCACCTCACAAGGTCAAGTTTGGAAAATTTGACTCAAGTGCCCCAAGGGCCAGGCCACAATGGTGATGAGGTCATTCATTATCTGTTAAGTCAGGAAAAAAATCGGGAAGAGAGATAGATAATCAAATGCCTCAAAATTTAACTCGGGCACTTCCAACTTTTTATTCCAGAGCCCCTTGTTTTAGAGATGACTCAGACGAGAGAGAAATCTGGGGGCTTCGGGGCTCTCTATTTCCCTCCGTCTGTTACATCAGATTTCCTGGGAACGAAGCACTCCAGCGAGAGACAGTTAAGCCTAGCACGGTGCGGAGAAAAATATTCCGGAGCAACAGTGCCCTAAAGAGGCAACCGAACCAAGCCACGGCCCCCTGCCTTAAAGGAACTGCTCCCAGCCGTAAGGTGAGCCCCCCCTTCCCCGCCCCCCCAACCATCCCAAGCTCCACGGTTATAAGCCCGGGCCTGGACTGGGCAGTTCCAAGCGGTTAGAATGGGCCTTCCTGAGTGGGAAGACATTTCTGGAAGTTTTGCCTGTGTCTTTGGGAGAAAATGGTCCCTTCCAGGAGCACTGAGCTGCTGGCTCCTTGTTCAGCAAAGTAGGAAATGTCACTGGAGCATGAGCCGGGACAAGGGGGTGCTGGTGCCCGCACATACCCGGTCTTCTGCCAAGCAGCTGCTACAGCTGCAAATGGCAAGGCAAGCTTCAGAGGATGAAAGAGGCCAACAGACCCTCGGCCACAGCGGCCACAGCGGCCACAGCGGCCGCGGTCATGGACCACTGGGAGAGAAAGTTCAGGTTCCGGTAAGGATGTTTCCCTGGAAATGAAGGGGAAGTTTCCTTTAAGCTCCGTAATTAGCTTATTGGAAAACTCTCTGATTCGCTTCCCCGCCCTACCTCTTCCTATCATGAATTTTGCATCATTCTATGCACAATAATGCACATAAAATTAAATAAACAATTTAATTAATTTAATTAAAATTAAATATTAAACATATTGTGTATAAGGAACCTGCGCCTTTGATTTAATTGGGCGGGAGTACCCAAAGCAGTTTGGGTAACAGCAGAAAATAATTAAAACCAACAAGTACGTTAGCCTCTGGGTACAAGAAATAGTTGGGAGCCTCCTCTTGAGAAAGGTTTATTTAATTAAAATTAAACTAATCTTTGGAAAACATTTGATAAGCATTTCATAATACAAATCATAATCCAAAAAATGAGGCTCAGCCTGCCTCTCCACAATGCAGGAAAATCATGTTAAATAATTTATCTCTGGCAGTAGCTACTTTTTTTACACACACACACACGCCCAAACACACACACACACAAACACACACACACACACGGTAATTCAATAGACAACATGTTTGCCAGGTTCGAATTCTAGGTAACGTTCGCATCTTCCAGAATCTAGATAAACACTAGCAAAGCACACTAAAGCATAATATGTCCATGGTGAGAACGATGGGGACTTGGTGCTTGATTTTAAACTGGGTGTGGATTTTCAGAGCCGACCAGCCCCATCGAAAAACATTTTCACGAATTTACGTCAAGAGGAAAAGGCAAATGTTTTGGCAAGTCAATATCCTCATCCAAGTGCTCGTAGAGCCCCAAAATACAGAAGGAGCGGGATCCCCTGGTCATCCTCAGATACCTTTAATCTAAAAGATAGAGCGGTTAGTGCTTCGTACCAGGAGAGGAAGACTGTTTATATTCCCACTTGTTTCCTTCCTCCAGCTGGTGTGGCGGGCTCTACCTGAGACCTGGTTGCACAGCGTCAGATAAGATTAGACACAGACCACAAAAGAAAGACAGCAAGCAGGCCCGTGCATATGGCTCCCCGGGAACTACTCCCAGGCCCTGACCTGCCAGAACCCGCAGACATCCATCTACTGTCTTTACCGAACCAAGGCCCCTTTTGACACCTCAGGCCCTAGCAGGAAAATCATCAAAATCTGCTTTGCGGTCCAATTCCAAAGTTACTAAACACATAACGTTTCGGCCGACAAGCACTTCTAGGCATAACCCTGAGCCTACATCATTGTAAATTCCCATTGTCTACCCCTTAAACATCCCGCACCCCTAAAGGAGGAAAATCAAAGTTAGACCATCCATTTGCTCAAATACTCTTCCCTTCGATTTCAGTACATAGAATAACCGAGTCTTTCGGAGGAGTTGAGATATTTTCTCATATTCTAATAATCCATAACGGATAAAGCGATTACATTCTACCTCAAAGACCTGCTCGTCCATAATACTGCCTTTTGTTCTGTCTTTAGAGCAAAAGATTTTCTGTACCTATCCTGACACCAGATCATATTCTTCGGTGATCATATGTATTCTGAAAAATCAATCCTGCGGATTAAACATACCCACAGGTGTCATGCACGTAGAAAAATCTGAATCAACCTTAGTGCTGCCGATAGCAAGGTTATTCTGTACAGTCCTTTGTGCTCTGTGAAGAAGGCTACAGCAGTGTACAACATGCTATTTTATAAGCAGTAATTCATAATGGCAACTGATAATTATTCCTGCAATATCAAGCGCTCCTCAAAAAATTCAGCTAAGCTTTTAACCGCTGCTCTGTTGGGTTGAACTTTTCTTTGATCAGAAGAACAAAGTACCTTTGGAGACTTCCAGTTGGGCCCAGAGAGACACAGCGATCCAAAGGGTGGCCTGCCTATCGCCAGACTTAAATTAAAACACACACACACACACACACACACACACACCCAAAAAAAAAAAAACAAAAAACCACAAACCTGGAGATTTGGCAAAGCTAAGAAGGATGCCAGTAAAAGATCCTAAAGCAATCTCCAGCTCAATTAACTCTTTCACGTAAGTACTAGAAAAGGGTGTTTAACCCTCTAGGAAACGCCCAGCAAAGAGCCTGGTGCAGCCCTGGCTTCCTCTGGCCAGGACCACAGCTGCTGAAGGGGCTTCCCCTCTGCCATCCAGGGCCTGTCAATGGTGCCCTTCATTTGCATGTCAATCCTTTTACATGATTAATATGTATTTATTGACCAGGAGGCCTTCCCGACCTAGGACAAAGGAAGACCGACAGTCCCCTTTTATAAGGCAGCCATAACTTTCCTAGCAGGATGGACAATGGTGCACGGAGATAATTCTCTTCCAGAAAGAAAGTTCCCACCATTCAGACACACGTCGTGATAGAAAGAAAACAGTCCAAATCCAGGGCCCAAAGCTCAAGGGCAGCCCTCCACTCCTTTCCCCACAAAGCCATCCAGCGGCATTTCCTACTACTTCGGCTGGGGAGGAAGGACAGGCACTCGGGAGACAAACAGTGACCTGTGGCCCTAGGAGTCTGGTGGGTTCCTCCCCCTCATAAAGGCCAAGGAGGCTGAGGCCTGCCCCAGAGTTACTTGAGGGGAGGCACCGCCTTCTTCAGAATGTGACTCTAGATACGGAAGTAAGCTTCATCCAACACACCCCATGATTCGACTCCTTATGAATCTTTTATTCACTAAAACTCACGTCACATTTCCCAGATCGACACGTGCGGTTTTATTTATTTATTAAACGACAAACTCCATTAAAAAAATAATAATAATAAGATCAGCCTTCTGTCTACTGTTAAAGATTCCCAGAAATCCTCTCCTCCTGTAATCTCTCCGCTCCCTCCCATGCAGGAAAATAGGTAAACAAGAGGCGAGATGGTCGAATGGTGGCATAAACTTCCATTTCCGCTCTGGTGTCTGCCTGTCAGAATGTCAGCGATGAGACTCGAGGTAAGTTGGGGAAAACTGCAGGGCTTGGGATGGCTCCTTGGGCCTGGTGCCAAAGATAAGGAGTCAGGTCGTCTAAGGAGGCCTATTTTGTCTTGATCCTGGGTGGTTCTGGAACTTTACTCCGATCCTTGGTGTCCCACCTCTGTGCATATTCAATCCTCAGCCCCACAGAGAGGCTGACAGCTCCCTGTCTGGGGTTCCCAAGAAAAAGTACACACAGCCCTCACTTCTATAAGGTCCTTAACTATAGAAATTAATAAGGGGAAAAAAATAAAAGGACTTTCCTTGAGGCTGAAGTAGTTCGAGTACAGCCTCCGTGTAGGTTCCATAACCCTCTTGGAGGAAATACACACACACTTTTCAAGGGCCTAGAGTCTGAGTTCCAAACCTGAACACCACGGGGACGTGAGTCAACTTTTTGGCTCTGAATCCCGCCGGCCCCCGCCCACCCCGCCAGATTCAACATCCTCCAGCTGTATGAAAGGTATTCACTTAGGGTAAATTCACTTGGTTTCCAGAGGGAATTAATTCTGGGGTGTCAGTCTCCCCAATCTGTCCCCTACCTACACCCTATTAAACCCTGGGAAGTTGGGGGCCACACGGTACGCTTGGTAGGAAGACTGACCCACAGACCTGCTCTTCACCCACAGCCCGGCCTACGCAAGGGGAGGAAAGCGGTTTAAAGAACCACATTGCTGTCTGTTTGACTTCAACCAATTCTTATTTCACTGTGTCATTTGTAAACGTACTGGTTTACGTGTATAAACCATGCCTAAAAGAATCCCAGAAAGAGCCCCAGAATTCCAAGAATGTATATTTCAAGGGCTGGGCCTGCAACGGTGAACTCATGGCAGCAAAGTAGTAAACAGAAAATGGCCCCAGGAAGATGTTTCAAATTTCGGCCCCAGTTTTGCCCGTGCGGAAATGCGATGCTGACGACGGAGAAGGTATTTGCCTTGATAATAAGTCTGCGGAACATTACCCCAAAATAGACCCGGAGCCACTTCGGGGATGCCCCTCCAGCTTTATCTACTTCATGTGACAAGCAGAATGCAGGGTCACCCTGCATTTCAGCCCTAACTGTTCCATTCCAAACCCAAAGCCTGAAGCTGACACTGCTCCGTAAAAGCACAATTCCCAGAAAAATCCATCCAAAACGCTGGCACGGTGATCAATAGCACCCAGGAACAAATACAAGGATAAGAAGGAAAAGCAGCAAGGAAAAGCAAACATAACCTCTAAATTCCGTGAACCGGTGGCATATTCTACCGTCCCAAACAGATTCGACATGGGAGAAGTAGGGAAGCATTTTTTTCCCCCCGAAGCTACTGATATCGTAAACGAACGTAGGCTCACCTAAACTTGACTTTGTTTCCTATTTCACAGGTTGTAAGTTCAGCTAAGTTAACCAACCAAAAAAAACAATCCCCGAGGCATTGTCTCTGCCATTCCCGAAGTTAAGAGATGGGTTCTGCTTCTGTTTACAATTTTCCAAACACCCAGCCATAGCCTTCAGGAACCCTTTCCGCTAACGTGAAAACCTGGGCTATATGGCACCCCAAAACGAGCGCCTAGAACATGTGGAATCCGTCCCCGCTGGTGCTCACTTGCGTGTATCACGGACACTCGGTGTAGGGCAGGCTGAGCGACGGGATAATTGATGAGGACACAACAGGTTTTCCCTCTGATGCTTGTCATCGCGAGACTCCCACCTCTGTTCGAGAAGGAATATCTTTTGTTTTAGGTCCTCAGCTTACTGACTACCACCTCAGGCATTTTTCTGCAGGGAGGAAAAAAGCCAAAACCACCCAAAAAAACCCTCTGGATTTGAAAGAAGGGTTGCATAGTCCCGAACACCTAAACTCTCCCTTTGGCCCCCCTCCTCGTCGAATTTCGCAGGCCATTAATTCAGAATGGGCAATAGAGCATTTTGGTATTTGCTTTCACATTAAAGGGACTCAGTAATTAATGAAAGTTGGCAACTGTTCGTGCAAGGAGCAAGCCTCTTTCCTCCTTTCTCCACTCAGTGTGGCCTGTTGACATCCACTTCATGGGGCTCCCAGGCCCCACCTAAGGAACGTCGCCTTCCCTTTCTGCTTGTTACCTCCACGGGCCCTATCGGATGACCTTGCTCTCGAAAACCATTTAGACTGCCCCTCTTGTCCACTGAGGACCTCTGTGGTATAAGAGCCATCATCCATTAAGGGCAGAAAAGGCACCTACATAGGCATGAATCCCAGGCAAGCTATGAACAAGTCACCAGCTTTATACTACGGAAAAGTACATTTTTTTTTCTCGGCCTGGCCCACTGACTCTGGAGGGCAGCTCCCACTCTCAAACTTCCATAGGCTATCTTCTTAAAAGCAAAAAAAAAAAAAAAAAAGGGCACCTGGGTGGCTCAGTCTGTTGAGCCTCTGCCTTTGGCTCAGGTCACGATGCCAGGGTTCTGGGATCGAGTCCCGCATCGGGCTCCCTGTTCAGCAGGGAGCCTGCTTCTCCCTCTCCCTCTGCCTGCTGCTCTCCCTGCTTCTGGTCTCTCTCTCTCTCTGTCAAATAAATAAATAAAATCTAAAAAATAAATAAATAAAATTTAAAAAACAGAAACAAAAAACAAGCCCCTCTAAAACAAAAGCAGCACTTTTTCTTTCCTTGCAACCTGGGAGCTGGGTAAGGTGAGAGGAGGAAAGGTGGATGGCCCCTCCTGGTTATTAACACACAACCCCCCCCCAACAATAGCTTTTGTGTCAGAGGACCTCCCAGTGTAGGCTAGCAGGAATGTTGGAGATGCCACTGTGTTGGAGTTAATAATACATTGTCACAAAGGAATTTCAGCCTGAACTCGGGAAATTCTCCTTCCAGAAGCTTCTACTTTTCCGTCTTCAAACTTTCCTGCTCTGTCTCAAAAGAATAAGAACTCGCTGTCGTTTTTGTCCTGGAGGCTTGCTCCTTGCTTCCTTACTTCCAACTACCCCATGTGAAATGAGCAAAGAACCCTGATGGGGGAGGAGACCACCACCGGGTCACTGGGTGAGTTTTGTATAATCCAAGATTAAGAGGCTCTGGACCCATTTCCAAAATGACCTCCCCTTTCCAGAAGGGACTGCCCGCCCTTGGGCCTGTGTGTAGGCACCAAAATAAAACTGTGGAGAGCCAGTCACTATGGACACACGACTGGGCCCAGCGCGGGGAAGGTTGGTATTGGGTTGGAATGGGAACAGGAAATGAGGTCAAGAAGCCGCACATGAGTCCCCTGCTTCCCTCCTGCGATGCACCCCGAGTCCCTGGGTCGAAAGGAAATGGAAGAGAAATCCGGGCATTGAGGATTACCAGTATCTCCGCATCAGGCATAAATTCCATACCTCAGGGGGCCTCAGGGGTATCTCTCTGGGCAACCACACACACACACACACACACACACACACACACACACACACACTTCCCTGGTCCCAAATCTCTCAGCTCTCAAGTTGGGGGGGGGGGTGGCGTGTAGCTAGGTCCTTATCCCATGAAGCCACAGACCCAGCAACCGAGTTCTTCCCGTCCCCAGGTAAGCCCACTGCAGGGGCTTCCCCCGATGCCGGTCTCACAGCCAAGTGAGCTTGTGAACACGGAGACGGCTGAGGATCCGAGACAAGGAGCTCGCTCGCTCGGTTTTTCCCGGGCCGTGTTTGCCATTTGCGGGAATAAATGAAGCATCAGTAATCTCCATAAAAGAGCTTTCACGCTTCATTCTCTGAAACTAAGTTGGGGCTTAGACGGAGAGGGAAAAAAGGGACTTTTAATTTAAAGTAATGATCATCAATGCCCTAGCTCTAGAGGGTCTCTAGGGGAGAAGAGGGTCCCCCACCCCACCCCACCCCACCGGGGGGAAGCTGGAGGGAGGGCCGCGCAGCGCCTGGCCAAGCCGGTCTTGCTTTGCTTGGATTGGTGGGCCAAATCCAAATGCGGGCAGCTGTCCCTGGAGCGCAGTGGCACAAACAACTCTCCCTGGGGTGACGGAGGGGGTGCGGGTGCCTGGGGGAGGGGGGAAGAGACGGAGACTCGCACTGCGCGCAGGAACCACAGCCCTCTCGGTGCCTTCTCTGCTGCGACATCCCTGCTTACTTTCCCTTGGTGGCTGCTTCTGTTTGGGGCCAAAATTTGCCCACGGGGTGCACAAACCACAGTGCCTCCTTTCCCCACGCCGCACCCCAGGTCCTGTCCCGGTCGGAGAGCCACAAAAGTTTTATTCCCCAAAGGGAACTACGCTTACTTTAGCTGAATGAAACTGGCTTCAGGGAGAAGGTATCCTTCAAATTCTCCCCTCCCCCAACGCTCCCCCAGCACCTTGGGCCCCGCACATCTCTGCCCACTGACAAACCATCAGGAGAGGTAGGCCCCGCCAATGAGCTCGGCCCCCGGGAATAGATAAGGAACTCCAGGCCTGGTGACGGTGGAACTGAGTCCAGCCGGCCTCTCTGGGGGCATCTACATCCCGATTCCCCTCAGCTTCCGCCTAATGGGGAGACGCCACTGGGTCGGAACCCAAAGTGAGGTGGACCCTCGGCGAAGGCCTAAGCTCAATCTGCAGGGGGGCTTAGGCGTGGGAAATCGAGAAAAGGATCGAAGGACGCGTCCCAGCTAGGCCCAGGCCTCTCGCGCGCCCTCCTTGCCCGACCGCGCCCTTCTGGAAGCTCCGCAAGGCCTGGGCGGAGGCCCGCCCAGAGAAGACGCACAGCGAGGGCAATTTGGCGCCGCTGGTTTTCAAGAAATTCCAAGTAAACAGTGAACCAGAGCGGGAAACCGTAGCTGTGCATAGAGAAGGGACTTGGCCAAATTACCTCCAGAAGAGGAGAGGGAAGGTGGGCAAACGTCTGGGCCCCAAAGGTGCTAGCTTTTATCGAGGGAAGAGGCAGCAGGGGATTGGGCGGCTACTTGTAACTTTTTCTCGGCCCTAAAAAGGATCCCGCCTGGGGGATTTCGGAAGGCGCTCACCTAGTCCGGGAAAATTCAGCTGGCGGCCCTTCTGGGGCCAGGGCCGCCCCAAGCACGCACGGCGGAGGCAGGCGCCGGAGCCCTCTGACGCCGGGGCCCTCGGGCGGGCCAGGGGCGCGCAAGGCGCAGAGCCGGCGGGTCCAGCCAGCGAGCGGAGCCAGCGAGGGTTTGGACTCCCCGTGGTGTGTGTGCGCGCGAGCGCGCCTCGTCTAACCGTTCTGGACAAGTCGAAGCAACAAAAATAAAGTCGGATCTCCCAGCCTGGAGGTCCACCCCCTCCTCCTCCCTGGTTTGACCCCAGGCCCGACCGCTCGGAGCCGGGGCGTGTGCCGCCAAGATTGCAAGCCGGTGCGCGTTGCTGCCAGGGGAACGACGCCGCCCCCACTCCCCTGCCACCAGTAGCCAGGACTTGGGAGCCATCGAGTCAAGGAGGAGCAGGGGCGACAGCAGAACATGGGGGGAGGGGCGGGGGGGCCGCCTCCAAGGTCAGCGCTGGTCCCTCGAGCCGGCAGGGGGAGGGAGACAGGAAAGTCGGAACGCGCCGGCCTCCCTCGGGGCCGCCGGGGGCGAACTTGAGAGCTGGGCCGGGTGAGAGAAGAGACGAAAGGCGGGGAGCCCAAGGGACCCCCGGGCACACACGCAGCGGTGGCCGGAGAGGTTGTCCGCAGGAGGGTGGCCTCCCGGAGCGCAAAACGGAAACCTTGGAGCAGAGGACGTGGAGGAACTCAGGGGCTGGAAAGCCCATAGAAAATGACAGAAAGGAACGCGAACCCGGCCTAGACACAAATCGAAACTGCACAAAGAACAGTCGCTTGGGAGAGCGGGGCCGGGGGTTGGGGGGGGGGGGTGAGAAGGAGGCCGGCTGCAGGAGCGCGGGTTCCAGTCGCCTATACGGAGGTCCGGCGCGAGGACGTGGCCAGAGTGGCCCTTCCCTTCGTGTCTCCAAGGAGCGGAGGCTCAAGAGCCTCGGCCTGAGCTGAGCGAGCAGAATCGGGGTTTCGCGGTGCCTGGAGGGAAGTCGAGGCCCCCAGATGCGTTCCCATTTCCAACATCCCACTCGAAAGAGGGGACTCGGGGACAATCAGGGCCTATGGCCTGGGCCGCGCTGACCGGAAGTGCATCTGCGAGGTGCCCTGGGCACAGGGCGCGGTCCCCTCCTCCCGGCTGGAGCAAGGCCAAAGTCGAGATGCCCCGCCAGGGCGGCCTGCTTCCCCGCAAAGCGCAGGTGGGAAGGGAAGAAGGGAGGCAAACACTGCTCACTGGGGGGGGGAAGGGAGGTTTGACTGGGGAAAAGACAGAACCCCCAAGAACCTCATCTGACACCCGGGTGGAGTGGGGTGCGAAAGCAGGAGTTGAGCCCTAACTTACGAGCTTGGGGTGGGGGTGGGGAAGTGCAGGGTGGGGAGAGGGGGTTGAGGACCACTCCTACTCGAGATTCCAAAAGACAGACACTAGTCTGGAACCCAAGCCTGTGTGCTTCCCTACCTTGTGCCAAAGTCTCCGTATGGTGGAGACTTAATACTGCGAGGTGCCAAGGCGAATCAGTCTGGTAGTCTAACGATGAATCATTACAACGTAAGTTTTAACGTGGTTCGGTGTGGCCTGGCAAGATGACGCTGGACCTCACTTTTCTTATCTGTAAAATGGGGATGATACTATCCAAGTCGAAGAAATGTACGAGGTTGAATGAAGTAAATTATACCAAATGGCTAGCAGTGAATGAGCTGGCAATAAATAATGATTGTGTCATTCGTTTTACATATCGCTAAGTGTGCTCTTCTGAACTGCCTCCCTGCTGCCCAATGGGCAAGTCTTGCTCACGGAAGTGAAGGGGAGTAGACAGGGAGAGACCTGTCGCGGTGGTTTCTGGGACTTGCTTTGTTTTCTTCAGCATCTAATTACCTTCAGCTTGGAGACATGGAGACTATTAATGGTGGCTTCTCCCCATTCTGTCCAGGCTACCAAGCGCCAACAGAGCTTTATCCGTCAAGTTTCCCGTTGTGTCGGCTTTACTGGACGGCAGAACTGGGAGTCTTTCTGCCTGAGTTGGTTGGTCTCGGTCCGGGCCCAAGCCCCCTCTTGCTGCCCTTGTGGCCAAATTTTAAATACCTGCGGGTCCCCCTCTTCCTGGGACTCCTTCCCTTCTGTGCTGTAGTTGTCCTGGGGCGCCTGCTGTATAGTCTTCAGGCGCGGGGGAGGGGGGAAGAGGAGCGCACCCTCCACTGCGCTTGCGTGGTGGCAGGGGGCGGGGAAGGATCTTTGTGGGGGAGGGGAGACTGTTAGTCCCTAAAAGCTTGCGGTTTTATCCCAACCTTCAGCAGAGTTGAGGAGGAGGGATGCTCGGGCTCACCACCTCCCCAATACAACTCTCCTACCCCTCCTCCCGTCCCTCCCCACCGCCCCCTCCTTCCGATCACCCCGCCTCTTTCCTACCACCAAGAGCCCAGTCTGGAGTGATTGATACCCAGTTCTCTTTTCAGGATAAGATGTGTGTGCCTACACACCCACAGTAAATCCCCACTTTTCCACGAACTCACCTATACCCAGAACCTTCCATTACTGTGGCCTGAAATCTTCCCAAATGTCCCCAAAGCAACCCACCCACCTATCTGCGCTCAGAATTCCTGAGTTCTACCTCCAAAGAGACAGCTCCACTCCGCCCTCCCGGAAAGCCTACATTTAGAAGCAAATCCAGGGGCGTCTGGGTGGCTCAGTGGGTTAAAGCCTCTGTCTTCAGCTCAGGTCATGATCTCAGGGTCCTGGGATCGAGCCCCGCATCAGGCTCTCTGCTCAGCAGCGAGCCTACTTCCCCCTCTCTCTCTGCCTGCCTCTCTGCCTACTTGTGATCTCTCTAATAAATAAATAAATAAAATCTTTAAAAAAAAAAAAGAAGCAGCAGCAGCAGCAAATCCAAAGAGCCAAAGGTAATGGCCCAGGACTTACCAAGCTCTCTGAGAACTCTTGTTTTCAGGAGCTTTGCCCCTTTGCCCCCTTCTGCCCCCTTCTGCCCCTGGCTCGCTACTCCCCCATGAGATGTGCCTGGGAAGGTGAAGGGTACACTGTAAGGCCGGAGAGAGTTGTACCTGTGTGTCTTGTGTCTGAGCTTAGAGCCCACCTGGATCCAGCTGCCTCCTGGGAGAGAAAAGGGGCTACCTCATCATGCGCCTGGCTGCCCCGATTCCAGTCTTCCTGGACCCCACCTCATCAGCCCACCCGCCTGCACCCCAGTTCTCCCTGGTGGCCTCCATGGAAGGGGCAGGCAGGCATGTGCTGGATACCAGTATGCATATTCCTGGACCATGCACAGATGTGTGTCAGAAACTTCTACACAGGCAGTGTCCCTGCGCTCACTGGGGACACGCCTCCGTACATCAACCCATGTACATTTCTTCGCACATGTGCACGTATTCTACATGTGTGCACGTGTGTACACACGGGGGAAATGCATGCTTGTGCTCTTCGACGTGCAGAAGCCCGTGCGTGTGTGCGGTACGGCGGGCTATGCAGTAACTTAGTGACACCCTGGGAGGGACATTGGACCGCTAGGAAAGCTGGGGGCTCGGGTTGCCTCTCACTGGTTGTGTGCTTTCGAATGAAGTACTTATTCTCTCAGGACTTCCCTCCCACCGCCCCCCCACACACACACTGTCCCAACCCCCCCCCCCCACCCCTGCCTGTGAAATGAAACCTTTTTATTCCAGAATCCCGGAGGACCCCCTCCAACAATGGGACTTCATTAAAAGACTGGCCTAAAGCATTTGAGGGAGGAGTGGGGGTTGGCAGAGTCCCCAGCCCTCTCCCTTTCCACAAGTTGCCCCAAGAGAGTAGCCCTCTCACCTGAGTTCAGAGTGGGAGAAGGGCAAAGTCTCTGCTGAGGGTGCGGAGGGTTGCAGCAACACTGTGCCCCCTGCCCCAGGGGGAACAGTCCATTCTGAACCCACCCCAAGGTGAGGCAAGGCTAAGAGATGGCTGCTGCCGGGCCTCCCTGGCCCTCCCCACCACCCCCCTTTGCGCAGAGTGGAAGGCAGCCTCTCTTGCCAGAGGAATGGGTTTTCTCCAACACAAAAAGGAAAATCTAGGCTAACCATTGGAGGAGCTGATGATCGTGCTAGAGAACCACCTTCATCCGGGGTAAGGAGGCTGGCCTGGGCCTCTCCACCCCATGGCAATGGCCTCTGGCCTCTAGGAGTCAGTCAAGGCTCACCCCTGCCCCTGCAAGTAGGCCTTTTACTGAGGGCACTGGATGGGGGGAGTTGGGGTAAGGGGAGACTGGAACACAGCGACCTCCTGGGTGAGATGTCTCAGGGGACTGTGGGAGCCAGGTAGGGGGCTGGCCTGCAGGCCACCCCTCTGTGCCCTGGGCATCGAAGCCACATATGGACGCAGTCACAAACACCAGTCACTATTGGCATCCATAAAACGCAAACTCCCACCTCTCAGGCCCGCACAAATATATTTAATGCCTCCCCTGTACCAATGCCCCCTCCCCGTACAACCCACAAACACAGGGACCTCCCACACCCCCCTATCCCCTCCTCTATCTGCAGCCTCCCCGGGACCCTACTGAAGGAACGAGAACTTTGAGCAACAAAACAGAGACCTTTGCCCTCAGAAAGAGCCTGGGATCGATACTGTTTAGACTCCGCTAGTATGTATTTCCTTCTGGGCTGAGGAAGATTTAAGTTTATGGTTCAATCCGATCTTTTCTTTTTTTTTTCTTTTTTAAAGGTAGATGAGGAAGTTGGGATAGCACACTCCACTATTTATTTCGATACAACCTCAGACTTTTTAATACACAGGCGGCTCAGTAAGCCAGCCCCATAAATCAGAGAAATCGATGCCTGTTTATGATTATTATTACTTTCTTTTTTTAGAGGGGGAACAAAAAAAGAGGTCTGACCAGAGTCTTGTTCCTCTCTCCTCAGCCCCGATCTGGAAGAAGGGAAAATGGGGATGAGGGAGGCAGGGAGGTAGGAAAGTCAGGGCTTGGGCCAGATTCCTGAGGTCTAGGCGGTTGTTAAGAGTAGAGATGACACAGAAAAAGACACACAGCCACAGAGGAGGCGTGGACCAAAGATGTTAAGTCATGGGATCTTCAGTCTCCTCCACTGAACAAAGAAGTGGTTGGAAGGTAAAAGGAGATATGGGGAAGAAATCAAATTACATAATAACGACATATCTATGAGCTTTACTAATACCATCTTGGGGAAGGGTAATCACCTCCTTCTTCTCCCCCGGGGTTGAGGGGAAGGGCTCTTGGCTTTGACCTCCTAAGAGTGGTGAAGAGGAGCCTCAAGGAACAGGATGATTCCTGGAGTCGCTGCTCACCTTGGCCCCCGCCCCAGTCTCTAGATCCAGTGGTCTTGAGGGCCTTAGGTGCCCCAAGGGCCACAGTGCAGAAGGGCAAAGAAAGGGTAGTCCCATTTCCAGGCACTCAAAGGACCCAGGTTCTCTGTAGAGCCGAGCACCTCCAACACCACATCTGGATGTGGCCAGGACTTTTCCTGATGTTCTGAGTTCCGCAGATGAGGGGAAGACGATCCTGGGTTCCAAGTCTAAACCAAAGCCCTAGAGAACTTGAAGATCCCACCAAGGAAGGCAAAGGATGTACTTCCAACCACCAGAAAACCATTCACGGGGGGGGGGGGGGGGGGGGGGGG
>CM052810.1:82883850-82916872 GCA_028533885.1 Nasua narica | reverse complement strand
AAACCCATGGCAATATCAAGTACACTCTCCAACTCCAGGCCACTGAACCTCAGGCCCCCAAACCCTTGAGCCGGGGACTTGGAGCCTACTAGCCCTGTCACTTCCCCAGACATGGGCCCCAACGAGAGGGAGCAGGAAGTCTTTCAAGGAAAAAGGCATAATGGCCATTCTCACCTCTCACAAAATCAATCCTGCAAAAACAACAAGGAAGAAACTCAAGGGAAGAACACAGAGACAGACTTCTCGTGCATGCACAAGCCCCACAGACACACCTGCAAGCATTCTGGTGCGCAAACACTAACGAACACACGTAGGCACGCCACAAGCGCGCAGACATCCAAGTACGCATCTAACTGCAGAGGAATGAACACCCAGTGAGCACAATATGCACACGTGCAGGGGCACACAGAACCAGGTGGCTCCTCAGATGTACCCACATTTGCACGTGATCACATCTGCACACAAGTCTGCAAGGTCACCTGCATCTCGAGGCACAGGCCTGGCAGGTACATAGGCATATTTCAGAAGAAAGAAAGGGAGGGAGGGAGGGAGGGAGGAAGGGAGGAAGGGAGGAAGCATCTACCATGAAATAAACAAACCCCGGAAAAAAGGGAAGTGATACTTCTTGAGAAAGGACCTCCAGTTCCTCCTCCAAAGCCCTAAAGGTTAGGCGGCCCAGTGCCTGCCCAGGAAGGGAAGGCCCCCAGGGTCAGGGGCAAGAGTGCAGACATTTCCCTCTTGGGAAATCCACCTGTCCTGAGGGTTCAGGAGGCTGGAGTCTGTGCCCCCCCCCCAATCAGGGAACAAGCCTTTGTTGGCATTCTGAGAGTGATGACCGCTCCCCCCCTTTTAGGTTTTCAGTCTGGGTGAGGCAGGCCGTTCCCACATGCGAATTCCACCCGGAAATGATCCCAGCAGCAGAGAGAGCTGCTCCTTTGCATTGCTTCCCAGCATTCCAGCCTCTTCTCCCTGGGCTATGCAGCACCAGGAGATCTGGGCCAGGAGAGGCTCCCTGTGTCGTGGGGGACCTGCCGCTTCACCAGCGGAATCACACCTCCCACCTGAGAGCGGTGAGGTCCAGGCTGCGGAGAGGCCAGGCCCAGAGGCCCCTGCCAGCCGAAGAGCCCCTGCCCTCCTGGGCAGCCCAGCACCGGAGGCAGCCCCTTGCCTTTGCCCAGCCTTGGCAAGGCCTTCTGCTTCTGGAGGGGAAAACCTCCAGCAAAACCTGCGCAGACGGGGTTCTTAAGGGAGGAAGGAAAGAAAAGGGAAAGGTGCAGGCCAGGCCGAAGCAAGGAGCAGATTATGATTGAACAAGAGGAGGCCAAAGCCAGGCCGGGTCGGGCCTGGCCGGGCACAGGGAGCAGCCGGACAGCCCTGGCAGTGTTTCCTAAGTCAGGACTAGGCTCGGGTTTTTTGTTGTTTTGGTTTTGGTTTTTGGTTTTTTTGGTTTTTTTTTGCTTTTGGGGATCCTTTGGACGCCATCGGAGACCAGGCGTGGGCCTCCGGACCCTCCAGACCCGGACCTACCGGGTTCCGGGCCGCTTCTACCGCCGCGCGTTCGTCTTGCCCCCGGTATTCGTTGTGCGGTGATCGGAAGGCCGGCTGGGCCGCCCGGGGCTCGCCGCCCGGTGTGTGCGCGGAGCGCGGGGCCCTCGTGTGCCCTGCGCCCACGCCCTTCCCGAGCCCGCAAGGAGGAGGGCCGCCAGCGGCTCGTGAGCACAGTGTACACTTTATTTCAGACTACAGGTTTCTGAACATAATAAAATCTTTGGCTTGTAGCGGCGGTTCAGTCTCGCAGTCTGTGGGGTCGTATTTCTCAACAAGTCTCCGGAAAACGAAAGGAGAGCGGGAAGGACAGACGGACAGAAGGAGCTTCGGAGGTGGGGGAGAGGCCAAGGGCAGACACGCGAGGAAAACACACTCTCACGCACACAAAGAAAAGTCCCAGAGAAACGAGGGCCAGCGATGCGGGGCGGGAGGCACCCGAGAAGCGACAACATTCAAAAGAAAAACGCAACGAAAACGAAACTGGGCCGGGGGCAGCGAGGCGGGGGTGGGGGATAAAATAATTATAATAATTATAATAATTATAACAATAATAATAAAGGAGATTAATAAAAAGTCCAGCAAATAGAGATCGCTACACATATTTCTTTTCCTTACCTGAAATTAAATATATACAAGGTCGTAAGCGGTTTGGCTAGATAGAGCTTTAAGGAGTTCGCAGTTTCGCCCCTTATACTGTGAATAGAGAATAGATCTTAGTTTTCGAGAGCACCTGTCCGAGTCTTTCTCCCTTTTTTGAAAATGGTTCGTTCAAACGTGACTCTCCATTCTGGGAATCTCTCTCTCTCTCTCTGTCTTCCCTGTTGCTCCCTCCCTCCTGTGCGCGGATTCTTTCTCCCCCCGGCGTGGGGCCGGCCGGGCGGCGGCGGCGGTGGCGGTGGCGATGCCAGGAGGGGGCGCGGGCGCGGCGCCGGACCGCGCGGCCCCAGCCGGCGGGCGGCTACTCGCTCTCGTCTTTGTCCTGGACCGTGGTGGTCGAGTGGTTGTACAGTCCCTGCGCCATGAGGTGCAGCGCCAGGCCGTTCTTGATGCCTGTGGCTTTCTTGATCTTGGCGCGCTTGTTCTGGAACCAGATCTTGATCTGGGACTCGTTGAGGCTGAGCTCCTGGGCCAGGGTCTGCCGCCGCTGCTCCGTGATGTAGCGGTTCGCCTGGAACTCCGCCTTGAGTCTCTGCAGCTGCTCGGCCGTGAACGCCGTCCGCGGCCGCTTGTCCTCCTTCTCGTTCTTCTTCTTCTTCAGCTTTCTGGTGCGCGGACCTGCAGCGGCGGAGAGGGCCGGGTAGGGGTGGGGGGGTGGGGACGGAGGGCAGAGCGGAGGGGGGTGGGGAGAGGGCAGAGGAAGCCGTGAGAATCGCAGAGCCGAGCAGGGATCGCGGCCCCGCGCTTCCGGGGCCGTAGCCGAGGCCCCGCTGCGCCCCTGGCTCCCTCCCGCCGGCTAGCCTCGAGATCTGTCGCCTGGCTGCTGGGGTCGCCCACTTCCCTTCTGGGGGGCCAGGAGGGGCGTGGAGGAAAACTGGCCCAGCTTGCCCATGCACCCCACGCCCCAATTCAGAACCAGAGAGCCGCGTGCCACGCTTAAATCCCGTCATCCAAGATGGAGAGACATTTGGAGCCCCATCCAGTGGATCCCAGAGTTGGAGGTCAGCGGCCTGCTGTCTTCACAGCTCTGGAATAAAAAAAGGCTCAAGACTGGGCCAGTGAAGACACCAGGCAGGACTGCCCCGAGGGAATCGCCAGCCTGCAAACTAACCCTCCCTTCCTCCTCCAGAAGTGCACCTACGCCCAGCACTTGGGAGAAGACCCCATCTGCCCGTAGCTATTGACCCCAGAAAACAAGGGGATAGGGAGGGGACCGTGAGGGGCTTGCCTAGATCCCAAGTCTTTGGTGTATGTTCTCTCTGCTCCTCCTTTCTCCTTGGCCTAAAGGAAACCCTTTTTAGGGGCCCAGGGAGACACTGACCATCTCCTTCTCTAAAGGGAGAACAAGGCTTTCACCCCGTTGCACACCTTACCCACACGATCCTGCCCCCCCCCCCAGGTTCTCTGCCTTGCCCCTTGCATGGTGCCAGTAAGAAAGAAGACCCTTCCCCATTCCTCCACCCAGCAGCACATGCAAGGTCTCCCTTCTCTCTCTTTCCGACACACAAGCTACAGTTTCGGGACTGAAAAGTCATGTAAGACAAAAACGGGCCAGATCTGCTCCCCCTGCCCATTTATGACATTTGCAAGGAGACTACATCTGTCCTCCTCCCCATTTATGAGCAAAATACGGGCAGAGGGAGAGACCGAGACGGACAATACTGATAGAAATCTGTGCTTTGCCCCTAAGACAGATATGGGACGAGGCCCCAGCTAACCTCCCCAAGAAGGCGAAGTCTCCCAAAACCCAGTCTGGGAAGAGAGCTGCTGTGGGGCCTAGCCCTGGAGAGAGGAGGGGGAAAGAGGAAGCAGCCTTTAAAGCCTGCACCTCGGTTTCATCAGCCCTAGCCCCAAGTCTGCCGGCATTTACTTGGTGGGCCTTGTGGTTATGGGCGCCTCCTGAGGCAAGTTAAGTCCCTGTCTGGCCTTTTCATATCCGAAACTGTCTGGAAAGAAGGGTCTTCACCAGCATCTCCAAATCTAGCAACAGAGGGGTAAGCGGCGCTGCTGGCTCCCGGGGCAGGCCAGCGCCGGGGGTCACCAGCTATCCTATGACAAAAGAGTCCAGGCCTGGCTGACTGCAGCGACTCAGGTCTGGGCCGAGGTTCACCTCCCTGAAGCGCCCGTGCAGGAGGGGCCCCTACCGCGCCTCCCCAGGCGTTTAAGAGGCGAAAGCGGCCAAGAACAAAAGGCAAGGCCCACTGCTGAGCTCGGTGCAGAGAGGACTGAGAGGTGGGGTGGGGAGGAAGGACGGCCTGGGTTTAGATTAGTAATTAGCCAAGCCGGCAGAGATGGCCTAGGAAATGTGCCCGTCTCCGGAAGGGCCCCGAAGTGCGTTGTGCGTCCAGGACGTCGTGAAGAGTGTTGTTGTGTATGTGTGTGCAGAGGCACGGACACTTGTAATAAAATCGTAGCCTCCTGGCCAGCCCGAGCCGCACTGCCTGACAGCTCAATCACTCTATCCATCAGGCGAGTCAATCAAAGCAGCTTTTCGGAGGTTCAGGGAGCCCGACGTGTCAATAACGGGGCTCGAGATGGCGGCGGCTGATAGCGCGCATCGATCCGCGCCCGGCCGGCAACCGTGGGGAGGCTAGACACCAGCCGGAGTCGAGCGGCGGCGCCTGGCTATGCTGTGCCCGGCCTCCTACCGGACCGGGGTGCCCCGAACACCAACTGCAGGCCAGACCTCTGCCGCCCTCCTCGCCGCGCCCACCGGGGCCTCTCCCTCGCTGCCGCCTCGGGAGGCGGGCAGGCCCCAGCCTCCTCTCCTGGGGCTTGGGGCTGTCCCAGCGCAGGTCTGTCGGCCTTGGGGTTTCCAAGCGCGAGGGACACGCGGGAAAAGGGCTGAAGGAAGTCGAGAAAAACATTCTACAGCTGGCAGGAATCTGCTAACTGGCAGATACGGGGAAGAAAGGAGTGCAAGAAGGAAGGGGCAGGGCCGGGAGGATGTGCGAGCCGCGCCATGAAGAAGCTGCCAGGGTTGGCTGTCAGTCATGCCCCGTTCCCCGGCGATCTGGCCCAAGCCTGACCAGTCTCCTCTCCGCTCCCACTGTCTGTGAGCTCTAGGGAACCAGGAGCCAGGCGCTCTCGGCACCGACCGTTCTGGCAACCGTCTTTCCCTGGATTCTACCCACCCGGGTCAGACTCTCTAGCTTACCCGGCCTGGGGAAGAGGCACAGCGATCATAAGGCTTTCCTCTCTTTCTGTGTGTCTTCCAATTTATCTCTCTGTAAATGAACTCGCCTCAGAAAATATTGAGATGGTGTTTGTGTTTGTAAGAACACAAGGTGACGGTTATTTCTCTGATCAGAGAGCCTTGCTCCATTTCGGCCTCCGCACGACCTGGCTGGCGGGATTTCAGACCCAGATCGCTAGGCCCACCTTCCCGCCGCCTCTAAACACCCCTCTCCCTGGAAGAAAAATCAATGGCTGATTGTGTTTTTTTTCTAAGAATAATAAAGGTAACACACCAAGAAGGCCCGAGGGGCTTGGAGTTCAAAACCGAAGGATCGACACTCGAGCCTCCTGTGCCAGGAGCTGTAGCCTCTCGAGCGGTGGCCACAGAGGCCAGGATCGCAGAATTGGGGGCACGCCCGGCTGTGACTGGGACGACGTTGAGCACAAGGAGGAGGAGGAGGAAGCTGGCCTGAGAGAAGACAGCACCCAACGCCGGGTCTGCTCTCCCCTGCACCGCGGCGGCTGAGAGTTCCGGGGGCGTCCGCGGGGCGGAAAGATACGGCGCGGCCCGGGGTTGGGTACTCACCGGAGGACGGGCGATCCGAGTAGCGCGTGCAGTACACCCAGGCGGGCCATACGAGGGGCTGCTGCGAGTCAGTTTTGACCACGGGCCCGCCGTTGGCCGAGCCCATAAGCAGGATGGCGGGGTTGCCGTGCTCCGGGTACTTGGCACCCTGCGCACTAGGGCTCCCCACGCCGCCTCCACTGCCGCCGCCGCTGTCCGAAGGCTTGGCCGCTGCCGCCGCCGCCGCCGCCGCCGCGGCTACGGCCGCCGCGGCCGCTACCGCCGCCGGGTTCCCGGCTTTAGACGCACCCGCACCGCCGCCGGCGGCTGGCGGAGAGCCGTCGGGTGGGCCACAGTTTACGTCCGGGGCGCACAGGAGCGAGGCGGCGCCCGGCGCCCGCGTGCCCAGCGGGTGGACAGGGTCTCTACCGGCGCCGGTCTGGCCTCTGTCACGCTCGACCCGGCCTCCTCCTGCGCCTCCTCCGGCCGCCGCCGCCACCAGGAGCTGCGGCGGCGGCTGCTCCTTTTTGCAGCCGAAGTCCGGCCTCAGGATGTTGTCGATGAAAAAGTTGGTGGTGCGGTGCAGCTGGGCCGCGGGCTGCGGCTGGTGAGCAGGCGCCGCGAGATGCTGCGGCGGCGGCGGCGGCGGCGGCGGGGGCGGGGGGTGCGGGGGGAGGTGCGGGTGGTGGGCCAGGGGCGGCAGGCAGGGCGCCGCGGGCGGCGAGGGGGGCGCGGGCTGCGGGGACACCGGCACGCTGTCTCCATCGCTGCCGCTGCTGCCGCTGACGCCGGGGCTCAGGCTCAGGCTCAGGCTGCCCGGGGCCGCCGCCACCGCCGCCGCCGCGCCGAGGCCCGAGTCGCGCTGACTTTTAGGTTCCGGCTGCTGTTCTTCCATGCTCGGCCGCCCCGCCGCCCCGGCCGCCGCG
This sequence comes from Nasua narica, assembly GCA_028533885.1. NCBI lineage: Eukaryota > Metazoa > Chordata > Mammalia > Carnivora > Procyonidae > Nasua > Nasua narica. The sequence goes on along the minus strand of CM052810.1, from coordinate 82,909,999 downwards.
CCGGCCCCCGCCCCCCCCGCCTCGCTCCCCACCCCACTTTGCCAGCGGCCCGTGGGGGTGCGCGGAGGAAGGAGGCCGGCGAAGCCCCAGCGAAGGCACGGGGCGGGTGCAGGAAAAAAAGCCCAGGCGTCTGGCCTGGATCGCTCGCTCTTATCGAGCAGATAGATCTCGCTGTCTCTCCCTCTCTCTAATTTGTAGACATCCAGATATGGAGACACTTGGCTATTTCTTTTTTCCTTTCTGCAACCAGATTCAATGATTTGTTTTAAATGGGGAGTAAGCCACAGCCAAAAAGGGAAAAAAAAAAATAAAAAGAAAGCAAGAAAAAAGAAAAAAAAAGCTCCAAGAAATTTTTTTCTTAAAGGGAAAAAATAGTCTTTAAAGTCTAGCCATCTTCCTAGGCAGTAGTGAGGGGTTTGACTTCCCCGAGTGTCACGCTCAGCTGTGCCCAGAGCGCGAGGCTGGCAGCGCCTTTAATCGCCTTTGCTTTTTTTGCAGGGAGAGCGCGTCTCCGCCAGCGCCGGGGCTGCCTTTTTTTTTTTTTTCAAATCTCTGACAGCTCGGATCTTTGCACAAACTCTCTCGCTTAAAAAAAAAATCACCCAGGCACACTTTTTGCCTTCAAACCGGAAGCACGTGAGTCAGGCCGCACGTGTGCGGGGCCAATGGCGAGCCAGGACTCGCGCTGACACCCGGGCCTCGGCCCAATGGGCGCGCGCGGGACTTTGCGGATAAATAATCCGGGGGCGGCGGCCGCAGGCGGAGAGGGGGCGCCGCGGCTAGGGCCCCGCGCGTCCGGCCCGCCCTCCCCCGCCCGCGCCCCTCCCCCTCTTTCTAGCCAGGCCCGAGGAGGGGGCAAAGGAGACCGGGGAGGGGGTGGATTTCGGGGTGTTGGCAAATAGAGAAGCAACTCCATAAACAACTTGTTGGAGAAATGCAGGATTATGGGTGCGTGCGCGCCGGGCACTGGGTCAGGAGACAGGGGCCTTGGCTCTTGTACATTTCTATGCCTAAGAAACTCAGCCTTTTATTTTCTTTTTCTTGTTGTTAGGAAGGGTGAAATGTTGTCACTGTGTGTGTGTGTGTGTGTGTGTGTGTGTGTGTGTGTAGGGAGAGGGGTGAGACGAAGAGGGTCAGAGATGTGAAATAGATCTAGAGTTGGTTACTTTGAGAGAAGCCGAAGCCGTTTATTTTTTCTTAAATAGCAAACTCCGGAGGCGAGCTGCGCCTAGCACCGTCTGTTTGTAGGTTTTGCAGTGCGTGCCAGCCAGCTGCATTGCATGTCCTTTCCGGAGTATCCGTACTCTTGTCCTACCCTGTCTGGACCTTCAACAACCCCCAGGGAGCTGTCCCGGCGCCATTAAGCCAAGCCCAGAGGGCGCGAGAGAGTCGGAGCGCTGGTCGCGCCGGGCGCCGGTTCTTTTCCCTGGCAGCTGGAGTCGAAGCCATCCGGGCATCGAGGAGTGGTCCTGGGCGGGCCCCTGGGCTCAGCAAGTCCGAGTGCGGCTGTGTTCCGGACACGGATTTTGGGTTCACGGCAACCTCCGGTTAGATTTTCCTGCAAAGTGAAATCAAACAGATGAAAGTACTGCACCCTAAGTGTTTGCCCTAGCCACCTGACGATGTGGACGACGAGTTTACCAAGGCTGCCCAGATCTCTCTGGAATTGCTCCCGACTCCCTGGAGGCCTCTGGCGCTAGCCCTGTGTGCTTTTCCCAAGCTTTGAGGGGAGCGCAGAGTCTCAGGCCAATTCCACGCTCACGGAGACCCGCCTCTGTGCGCTGGGCTCTTTTTCGCTGCTTCCTGGTGGTCGAGGCGCCCTGAAAGTTTTCCCGTCGCCAAGGATGGGGTGGGGGGCGGGAGGTGAGGCGCTGGACAGCAGCAGGGGTTGTCGGCCCAGCTGTTTTGGAGGGCCAGGCTCAGACTGTGTCCTGAAGCCTGCGGTACCGGAGAGTGGCTAGATAAGGCTCGGGTAATTTAGGCCTTCTTAGGGATGTTAGCTTGGAGCTCCGGCGAACCTGTTCTCCCTGACCGCCATCCTCAACTGGGACGGCAGAGAAAGGGTTTCTGGGGATATTGCCTTATAGGACGATACAAAATAACTCTCCCGTGCCCCCGAAAAGTCAGAGGGTTAGGAGGAAAATAAAACGAAAACCGCAAAAGGCCGAACCACCGCAGGGGCCGAAGTTTCTCAGAGGGGCTGGTGGAGAGCGAAAGTTCGGATTGCTGGCCGCATTTCCGGGTCAGCGGAGGGTCTTTCTGTACCCGGGCTTCGCGCAGATCCCGGTTAACCCTGCCCGGGGGCCTGGGGGCTGCCTGAACCATTTTCGGGAGCGCTGCGCTAAGCAGGCCCGCCGTGATCTCCTCAAACCTCCCAAGCTGCCCCCTTAACCCCGCCTTGGGAGCTACCCGGTCCTCTTCAGGTCTACACCCAAGGGCGCCCCGAAATCTCCCGGTGCCCCCAGCTTTTTCTCCCCGAAATGGGGGTGGGATTTTATTTATATTTAAGTTCGAAAATTGAAATCTTTATCCCGCAAGCGAGCGTGGGTACTTAATTAAATTCTAATTAGGACACTATCAATATCCTATTTAGCCGCGTGGCTTTTGTGCGCCGCGGTCCCTTTCAGCGCCGTAAATAGGGTCTCTACGCCTTATCTCGCCTGCAGGAGACGCCTCGAGAAGGGCTGCGGAAGATAATTTATAGGTTTTAATTACTCTTCATTCCGCCTGATCAGCTTGGCGTTCATCACAGGCCTGTGAATAAAACCCTGGTCAAAAGCTCTGTCACATCGCGCTGGCAAGACGCTTAATCAAAGTGAGCGGCCCCGCGCGCCGCGCGGCCCGGCTCTTCCACGTAATTTCCAGCCAGCTGATAAAGCCAGCTGAATAATGCGGCGGCCCTTTGGAGACACCATTTACAGAAATGACTTTATTGACGGCTTAACGTCGGTAATTCATTTTACCTTTCATGTAGTGGAGCCCGGATTTGTTACAGTAATGGGATGATAAATGCACCCGCGGCCCACGAGCTCCGGCTGGATTAGGCGGCGCTCCCGCGAGCTGCCTGGTCCCCCCACACGCACACCTCCCCCAGGCCAAGCCGGCGCCCCGAATGCTCCGCACCCAGCACCGTCAGCTCTCCACGACCCCCACCCGGGCCCACGCCCTCCTCTCCTGCCTGAAAATGAGCACACTAATGCTAGCGGGTTGGTGTCCTAGCAAGCCTGGAAGTGAGGGGGGGTGGTGTGTGTACTGAGAGTGAGCAAATGTTGGCCCCGAGATGGGTGTGTGAGGGGGTCCGGAGGACTTGGAGTGGGCTCGGGACTGGGCGTGTTGGTGAGGAAGTACAGGCAGGGTGAGTTGTGAGTCTGCGGGTCAAGGGGGTTGGTTGCGGATGGAGCCCTGTGTGTGTACGTCTGAATACATTTGTGTGGCTGTGCGTTGGGGGGGGAGGTGTACTCTGCCTTTGAGAATTAAGGAATTTCTTCCAACTTGATAGATATCTGGGTGGGGATGGCCAGAAGGTAGAATGATGGGGAAGCATGTGGGGAAATCTACAAGGAAGAGAACGTAGTCCCTTTCTCCAAAGGCCCTCTGCTTCGGGGCCAACGGTATGGAAGTTTGGAGGCACCCAGTGCCTGTTTCCATTGCCTTGAAGTTCTGAGTTGTGCAGTTTCCCCAGGGCAAGAGGCTCCACAGAAAACCACTGACCTGGCCACATCTGTGCAGTAGACTGTCCCTAAGCTCCATTTCCATACCCAGCCCACATTCAGGTGGAGAATAAGGAAAAAGATTTTGTTTTGTTTTGTTTTAAATGCCAAAGGGGGAGATCCCTATGGTTTATTTCCCCCACTGGAGGGAAGGAGGGGGCCCAAAGAGGCTTTCACTGGTGGTGGTGTCGGGGTTGGGGGAAGCAGTTTAGAGAGAGACCCCCAATGCTACTGCCTCTCTCCCAGTCCCAGACTACTTGCTCCATTTTCTGCATTCCCTGCGGCTAACAGGGGCTTCCACTGAGCAAAAGGCACCTGGCCAAACAGATAGGAAGTATGTTTGTGTGTTTGGGGGTGGGTGCTAGAGAAGTCTGAGGGTCATAAAGCACAGGAAGACTGATGAATGCTTTTCAAGGTGAAGGCTGAGAAATTATACCTTTGTTTCTCCTCTTCCCATTCTTGCAAAAACCACTTCATCGATTTGCAGAGGGGCCCATGGCCCTGGGGGCCAACGCCTGCATTTGTGTCTATTTGCTTGTGTACGGAGAACCACAAAGAGAGTCTGTAAAAACGCTGAGCATGTGTCTGTGTATTTGTGTGCACGGCAGGAGGCTCGTGTATGCACACGTCAGCATGCATATCCAAATCTGCCCCACCAGCCAGTGGGGCTCGGAGAGATGCGTTGGTGAGGGTTTCGGGCGCTCTTCCACCAACCTGCATTTCCGCCAAATTTTGGATTTCGTTTAGGCAGAGACAAATGTCACGGTCCCGCCTGCTCCCACCTCTCTTTTGAGGATGGGTGTGGGGGAAAATTGTGGAGGAAACCCTTGCAGCCTGGCCAGGCGTGTGCGCGATGGGCCGAGAGTGCGAGCGTGTTGCATGCACACGGTGGTAATCGCATTTCGAGTGTAGATCAGATGGCGGCGGGGCCTCGTGGCGCGGGACATGAATGAGTTGTCGCAACACAATAGCGTGCAGCCTTCCTACGGGGACTGGGTGACCAGCGGTTTTGTTGGGAGTGAATGCGAGGAGATTTCTGCTACAAGTGCCGCGGTATTATTATGAGCCAGAAGGTCAGACTATACATCGCAGGTCCCCAAAGCCTATAGACCTTGGGAAATGTGGGGCCTCGAGCCACGTCATTGTACCTGACAGTCCTTTCAATAGACTAATTCAATTAGCGCTCTTGGTTTTGGTCTTCATTTGGAGGCGATAATAATGTGGGGGGTGGGTGGGTGCAGGAGGATTCCTTGGGTATTGGTTAGGGATCCTAAACAATTCTGCCCGAAGCTTGGAGTGGGACTGGGGGAGGCGGGAAAGGGCAAAAGCTGAGATGGGTGGGGGGTGCGTGGGAGGCAAACCATGGAAAATAAAATGCTCTGTTGACTCTCGAAATTGGGGTGGCAGCTCTGTTTGTAGATGGCCCAGAAGACTGGGAGAAGGGGGCGGAATCAGGGAGAATTTCTTTTCTTCTTTTTTTTTTCTGTGTGGATGAAATACACCAGTAAATGTCCAGATTCCTAGAAATTTGAAAGAAAGAAAGAGAGAAGAGAGAGAAAGGAGGAAAGGAAAGGAAAGGAAAGGAAAGGAAGAGAGAAAGAAAAGAAAAAGAAAGAAAGAGAAAGAAGAGAGAGAAAGAGAAAGAAAGAAAGAAAGAAAGAAAGAGAAAGAAAGAAAGAAAGAAAGAAAGAAAGAAAGAAAGAAAGAAAGAAAAGAAAGAAAAAGAGAGAGAGAAAGGGAGAGAGAAAGAAAGGTGTCTGCGGTGGAAGATTGTCTCCTTTGGGTATTTCAATATTTGGGTAACTATCCCCACCATTCTGCCTTCCCACAGGGTCTTCTCCCTTTTATCCGAGGGAGCAGTTCACAGCACGGACCTTTTTTTGTTCTAGAAACGGTTTGGTTTTTTGTTAAGGGCTTTTTTTTTTTTTTTTTTTCCTCTCAAGCCTGATCAAGCTGAGAAAATTAAGCCCTTTCTTCACTTGACTGTGGGAAATGGGGAAACATTTCAGTGATTTCGCAAATTACACCTGGTAGGAGAAATTCGGAAAGGGCTCCCGGGGCCCTGGTTTCCTCATTGAGCCCCGCGGACTGCCTACGGGGCCGGCGCCGGCCGTGCCGGACGCCAGTGCTCCAACACCCGACTGGCGGCCGCTGGCGGGTTGACGCGCCGGCTTAGGGCTGTGCAGGGATGTCGGAGAGCGAGACGCGGGACCCCTAGGCTCCCGACTATGGGGAAAGTCTTCCCCTTCTCTGTATTCCCAAACATCTCTGGAGCTCTACCACACAGCTAGCCAGGCCCCTGGAGCTGAGGATTTTAGACCTCCAGGCTCCTAAAAGCAAGGGAACCACACACACTCGCACTATTTATTTTTTTTTCCTTCACTTTAATCAGACATCGTGATTTTCTCTTCACATCGAATTCCTCCCAAATACCAAAACTGAAACGCTAAGGGTTTATCCTCCCCCACAAAAATAGTAAAAGCTGGAGTAAATTCAGCATCTACGCTGGAATTTTCTTCTCTCCTTTATTTTGCTTTTCGTCTTCTCTCACCCCTCCCCCTCCCTAGCAGGTTCCCTGGAGCCCAGGCACCCTCAGGCCCAGGGGTGTCCCTGGCCCACCCCAGTCCCCACCTGTCCAAGTGGCGGCTCCCACCTCGATCCTGCTCGGCGCGGGTCGGAGTCCACACCGACTGGCCCTGTGCACGCCGGTGGGTACCAGTGTGGGAGCGATCGAGGAGGGGCCAGCGCGGCTCCTGGGGTTGTGCTGCCCCCCTCGGCTCAGTCCATGCTCCCCAGGAGGTCCGGACCCAACTTCAAAGTTGGGGACAAAAAAAAAAAAAATCGAGAAGAGAAGAAAAACCATAGCATCCAAGTCCTCTGCATAGGAATACCCCTGCAGCTCCAAAAACCGCGTTCTTTCTGCTTGCCCCAGAGTAAACTGTCCTTCTTCTCCTTCCCTTGACTCCCATAGGGGTGAGAGGTGTCCCTGGGATCTTCTCCCATTGACCCGGGAAAAGGAAGCAGAAGTCCGCGCACCCAGCTCTCGGTGCTCTGGCTCCTGGCCCGCGCCTTCCCGCCTCCCTCCCCGCGGGCCCCAGAGCGCGAGCCAGGCCGCGCCCCCCTTTCGTCCTTGGGGACTCAGCCTCCTGACCCTCAACCCGGGGAGGCTGCGGGACTTGCTCCGGGATCCTGCCGAGGTCGGCGCTGCGGGAGGCGGGCGGGGAGGTGAGGGAGGGAAAAGTTTAGTCCGGAAAGGGAGCGGGCGGGAAAGGAAGTCTCAAGAGCCTGGCGTGGAGAGGGAAAAGGACAAGAACCTTGTGTCTGCCGCCACCCCCACCCCACCCCACCTCCTTCTTTCCCAGACAGGAACGCTTGCGGGTGAGGTGGGAGGGGAGGGGTCACTGCAATGCCGAGGCCTTCCCGGGCCACCTTCCCTGTCCGCTTGCTCCCGCAGAAACAGGGGAGAGGGACGAGTGTGCGCCGCGCGCGCGCGCGCGTGCGTGTCTGTACGTGACTCTGCGTGTGCGAGGCTCCACGTGAGTGCGTGTGCCTGTGTGTCCGGGTGTGCACGGAAGGATTGTGTGCATTTTCTGTGTCCCGCTAATCCTCATGTGCTTGCGCTATGTTCGCGCATCCCAATGTTGTGTGTGCATGGGCTCTGCACCAGTGTACGTCCCTGTGCGTGTCCATGCGTGTAGAGTCTCCGTGTGCGCGTTTGTGTGCGAGCTGGGGACGAGAGAGCAACTCCCTTTACTCAGGATTTGGACTTGCCGCGTTTTAAGTCGCAAGGACCCGAGAGCTCTGAGCCCAAACCAACTGCTCATCATCCACCCCCATCCCCACCCTTCACTCTTCCTCCCCCCTTCCCCCCCCCCCCACAGCCCTGCTGTATTGGAACCATGCAAAAGCAGAGGGCACAGATTAAAACAGCTACTCATTTTCTCTTCCCCTCCAAGACCCACCTATGCAGCTCCAAAGCCCTAAACCCTGACTGGGGGAAGGTGGGCACCATGGGACAAAGTCAAGATCAAAGGGACCTCAGGGAGAGCATAGACCCAAAGCCCACTCCACAGATGCTGCAACTGAGACCGGGAGAAGGGAACACACTAGGTCAGGGTCCCACAGAGGCCGTCGCTTGTTCCAGAACTCGACAACCCAGCTTGGAGCCGTGAGATTTTGAGTTTTGTCCTGTGGCCTAAGTCCCAGATGAGAGCATAGGGGTGAGATAAGGGATAGTGGTATCCTTTCCCTGTCAACCGTTCCATTTACTTCTAAGTAAGGTTCACTCTCTCCCCAATATGTGTGTGTGGGGGGGGAATGGGGGCCAAAGGCAAGATCTCTTGGGGCTGGGAATGCAGCAGGGCACAAGGGGGAGACCCAATCCCTCCTTTAGTAGGGTCTCACTCCAGTCCCTATGGTGTCCCCCCCCCCCCAAGGAGTTAGCAGCTTCCTCTTCACCCCCACTCACCATCAGAACTTTCTGGGCTTGAATGGTACTGTTAGGGAGGGAGGGAGGAGGTCAGCTGCACTCACTTCCTGCGGGGGGGGGGGGGGGGGGCATGGGGCGTGGTGGTAGAAACCGACCCCAAAACCATTCCATGGACCTCCCTGCCCTCCACGCCAGTCCCAAAATTGTTATGCGAAGGAGTCAAGTATGTGATCTTCTGGTGACCAAAGCGGCAAAGCCAAATATTAGAGAAGTCAGTAATGGATGAGATTAAGAAACCCATCTCGAGGACAATTATCGTCGCAATTGAAAAAGCACTCTCTTCCCCTTATTCCCTCCCCCCCTCCAAATATTTTTATACAAAATATAAAAAATTATGTGAAGGATAGGAGTTAGAGGGTGGCTGAGAAAGGCGGCCGCTGAGTGTGCGTGGATGAGCCGGTACACGCAGGAGTTTGTTGAGGGAAGATAACGCCCCCTAGGGGTGACCCTAGTGGGTCCCGGTGTTTTCTCTGGCCAAGCGGGCAGAGCCCTGCCCTCTGCACCCAATGCTCATTGACTCCTTAGACAGGGTGAGGCCTCTCTCAGCCGCAAGGTTAGAATCGGGGTTTCTAGCGATTTTCTTTTCAAACCACTCAGCACCCAGCCAGAGATCTCCCTGCTACACCCCTTACTGTCCTCTTTCTCGGGAGAGGGACCCTAGGCCAGCGGTTAGGGCTAAGAGCAGGGTCAAAGAGGCGCAGCTAATTCCCGGCTGGTTTTCCTGTGAGCAACGCGCCACCTGTCGGTGCTGTCGGAGAACTGCACCTGTATGGTGCTCCAGAGAGAGAGGTTTGTGATGGAAGTTCCTGGATCGAGGGGGAGAAATTTGGCCTCTTTCCTGTCAGCCAACGCCGGACAGAGGAAAGACAGCGGGATTCCGGGAAGGGATCCTTCTTGGGATCCCCTCGCCTCATGAGAGTCAAAGCCGGAGAGAAAAAACCCATGAGGGGTTCTTTGCTCTGTGATTGGGAAAACAGAAAATGCCTGAGACATAGTGGAATGGACACTGCCTTGGGAGTCAGGGACTGGGCTCCTTTCACCCTTCTGTCTGCTCTGTGACCTTGAGCCGGCCCCTGGTTCTCTCTGAGCCTATTTTTTTATTCTAAACCCAGGGAATTAGATTAGATTGATCCCCTCTCAACTCTGACCTTGAATCTAGCATAGAATCTCAGCCATAAATGTAGATACCTGTGTCTTATCTTCTATTTCTAGCTCTTAATAGATCCTGGACTTTTACATACCATTTATATACTAATCTCTTCTACATATTTAATGTATAGCTGCTTTGATTATATTATTGTTTTCTCTGTTGTCCAAGGATTTCATTTGATGGGGGTAGGGGCGTTTCTTGACCCGAATTATCCTAAGTGCCCATTTACTAAAGTCTTTTTTTTTTTTTTTCAAAGAATCCAGAAAACTTTCTTCACTTTGCAGTGTGAACACGCTGGGGAGGATCCATGGGGAGGACCCGCGTCATGGGGCCGGCGAGAACATAATGGAAACTAACGTGGAAGGCTTAGATGAGAAGACCCAGGCCCCGGATCTGGGTCAGTGTCCAAGAGAGGACCGAAGAACGGAGCCTGGAAACAAACCTGAGACCAGGGACACTCCGAGTCCATAGCCACTGCCGGGGGTGCACCGGGCCCTAACCAGAGGCTCCCTCACGGACTGACGGTGTCCAGAGAGCAGAAAAGACGAGCGTTAAGACCAGTATCGGAGAGCTCAGACCTCAAACCACTTCCCCTTGAACTCTCCATGAAATTAATAAAACGCGGAAACGGGGGCGAGGCGAGGGGAGGGGGCAATATTTTGCTCGAGTTACCGGGAGATTGCGCATAACTTCCGCTTGGAGTTCCAAGTTTGCGCAGCTGGAGGAAAGCGCGGGTTCCGTGCGGTGGGTCCTTTCCGCAAGGCCTGTCGCTCAAGCGTGGGGCAGCCGGGCCGAGTTAGGCGGGTTGGGTAGTCCCAACCGGTCGGCGCCTGACGGAGCAGCAAACCAGGCCCCTCTAACCTGGACTTCAGCGCCCGAAACAGCTCCGCAGCTGGGCGGGGGCGGCGCGTCCCTTCCCCTGGGAATGAGAAACTCCCCTGGGGACAATCAGAGGCGCTGCCACTTTGATCCCTGGACCCTTTGCTTTGCGAATGGAGAGGACGTTTCTGGTCTTTCGGTCCGTGAGTCCAGGAATCGTTCTGGGAGCGCCGGCTCCTCCTCCGAGGTGGTGAATTTCAGCGTCTGGACACGCCGCGCGCCAGTGGGATTCAGACTTGGGGTTAGTGTTCCTATTTAGAGATGGAAAAATCGAGGTCGGGAGGTATGATCATTTGTTCTGTGACCGGCAGTCTGAATGCAAACCGAGGCCTGAAGTCTTAGTTGGTGGCCTGGCCCGGACGTCCCGATGGTCTGTGTGGCTCGGGATTTTTCGACTTTTCGCCCGCTCTCCGGAGTTCCAGTCCCACTGGTGGCCAGGGGTTTAGCGATTCTGGTCGCCGAGTTTGACGCCGGCGCTTTCCCAGGCCCTCAGCCTTGACTTCTGGATTTCGGAACTTCTGGCCTCCGTGTAGCTGTCATGGGGTCAGCTACCTCCCCACGAGGCCAGGTCGGCCTGGGAAATCGGGAGCTGCAGGCCTGGGTCTAGGCGGTCGGCACACTGGGGCCTGTGGCGAGCCCGGGGCAGAAGCTGTGGGCTGAGGGGGGTGGCCGCGTAGACACTGTCGCCGGCTGGACCAGGAAACAGCAGGGACTCTGTAACTACACAGCCAGCGCGGCTGGACTTTCCCAGGCGGGCCACGGAACCCTGCCTTCAGGAATCAAGGTCAAGACCCCCGGGGGGCGAATGCCTTGCCGGGAGCTAGCCGAGAGGAGAAGCGGGAACTTTGCAGAACCAACTGGAGCTGGCGATTGCCAGGTCCAATTTGCGCGGCTTCGGCCAACCTCAGTGGTGGGACCGACAGAGGAAAACGAACAGATTTATTTTATTTTAAATATTTCTCACATTTCACTCGGAGGTTGCAGGTCTACAAAAGGGAGAGCGGTAGGAAAGAGAGAAAGAGATTATGGGAGAGAGATGGGGAGAGGGAGGGAGAAGGGCAAAGTTAGGGGTAGCAAGAGGGAAGAGGAAGGGACAGCGAGCAAGCGCTTGCGAGCCCTTCCTCCAAAAGGCAAGGGGCGACGATAGAGTAGCTAACCACTACTTATGGGGGGCTGGCTCTGGGCATAGCTCTTAGCTCTCCATCTGGGTTAGCTCATTCAGTCTTTCCTGTAACCTATTGGGGTATATAATATCATCGGCTCCAGCTTACAAAGGAGGAAACTGAGGCACAGACAGTCGTAAACTGGCCCAAGGGCATGTCCCTAGCAAGCCGGAAATGGAGAACCCAATCTGTCCGCAGCTCTAGAAGAGAGGTGGGGACCAGTCGGCTCCGGCTCGGCTCCGGGGCCTCCCGGGGCATCTCGAAGTTGCCCCGCAGGCCCCAAGGAGGACGGGGTTTCTCATCGCCCCCGCACGGACCCTTGGCCCCAGCGCTCCCAAGTCCTGAAGTCGGCGGCGCTCTCGCCAGCCGCGCGGATTCGGCTGCGGGGATCGGTGCGGTGAGCCCCCAGCCCATGCCTCGCGCGCCGGCCCCAGTCCGGGATTGAGAACTGGAATTCCAAAGCCTCGGCCCGCTGCGGGGAGACGACCTTCTGCTTCTGTCGCCTGGCTGCAGCCTCTCTCTAGGGTGGTATTGTCCCCGTTCTTCTCCCAAGCGCAGGGACCAAGGAAAGCGCGGAGCATCGGACTCGGCCTTGGTTGCCTGCACGGGACGACGGGGACGAAAATGCCGGTCTGGCAGCTCCGCAGGCCCCAGCGCCTGCCTCCAGGAGCCCGCTTCCAGGCTCAGTATCTGGTCTAAGTGACTGCTAGGGGATCGCCAAAGCCCAGACTTTTTCAGCCTTGCCTCTGGGCGGCGGGAGAGGACCTGACTGGAACTCAGGTCCCATGGAACTTGGGTCCCATGAAGACAAGTCTCTGAGCTTCCCCAGACTCGTGTCCTGGCAAGGATAAGAGGGGCACCCCAGGGGCAGTTGGGGTTGGGGCCCGTGGCAAAACCTGGAGGACCCAGCGCTTCCCAACCATGCTGGGGCGGTCACCCCTCAAGGTCGCTTCGCTCCCAGGTCCTGCAAGTCCTTCCATGGGTGGTCACTAAGTCTCATGGAGCACCCTCAACCAGGATGGGAGTGGGGATAGGGAGGGAAAGAGGGGACCTAGGACCAGCGTTGCCAGGAGACGAAACTCTCTGCCCCGATTTTGACCCCAGGTCACAGGCTGGTTAACTTCTGGAAATATCACTGGCCCACCAGTGAAGTGGGCAGTGGGTCCTATGGGTAAGGGGACTTTGCTCCGTTTCCGCTCCCCACCCTCACCCCCCCAGTGGTGGAAGGACTTTCAGGGGAGAGAATGGAGGTGCCTGGCTTGCTTTAGGAAAGCACAGGTGTGCTGAGCGGAGGGGGTGGCATTCCTCCCAGGGTGGTGGGAACCACAGCTAACCGCCCTTGGCCTTGACCGCATCCCTTCCCCTTTCACTTCCCCTGAGCTTTCCCCCCCTTTAACCAGAGGCCTTGTACCAAAAAACAGGTCTTATTGTCTCGCAAGTAGAACCTAGGGCTTCTGAAGGCCCTGCTGGGGCTTTCGGGTCAGGAAACAGGTCCCCAGACCGGCAAGAGGCAGCCTTTGCTGGCCGCGGCCACATCTCCCTTTTAACAGACCAAATTAGAATTCGGATTTGCCAAATACTAAAAGCTTTCCTATATCAGAGCTGCCCTTAGGTTTGGGAATCACCACCGTGGGATTTTATAGTTACTTTAATGGAGAGGTTTGGAATGAGACTAAGGGTGTCAGCAGTTTTGAATTAAAAGTGAACTTGAAATTGACACAGGCTTTTTTTTTTTTTTTTGAAAGGTGTCTGGACCTTGAGTCAAAATACAAGCGATTCCGCCCCCACCACCGCACTCCTGGAGGTTACAGGTACCTTGAGAGTGGGGCCCTGGGGAGTGGGGGGTGCAGAATTTGCGGGTAGTAAGGGGTGGTGATCTTGGCTGGGTCACCTGAGAGATTAAAAGCCTGGGGACTATGCAGCTTCCCCTCTTCTTCATTAACCTTTAGCATTTCTCTCTTCCCCCTGTCAGTCCCCCAGCTATCAAGTGCGGACTCGACAGGAATGTTGCAAGGAAAAACTAATTAAACAGCAGTACAATGCTTTGAAAATATTGAGTGTCATGTAAATGCCTAATGCTAATAATAATCTTGATGGTGGTAATTATGTGCCAGGAAGCACATCCCAGACAGCTCAGCTCCGAACCCAAATGTGCATGTCTAGGAGAATCCCAGGAAACCCGCATTCTCTCTGTAGTGGAGCCCCAGCTCAGAGGGGCCCGGGGGAGGGTGGGGAAGGGTGGGAGCTCCAGGTCACGCCCCCATCACCTGGGAGGCAAATCAGGGTTAACCAGGCAAGGGCTTCCTAAAGTCACTGCGCTCTCTGACACGGGAGCCCCCATCATCCTCTGTAAAGTGGGGAATCAGGGATTCCCGGGGAGTGGCCACCCCCACCAAGCTCTGACCGCACGTTCACATCAAGGTCTGACCTTTGTGAGCTGGGCGACTTCCGGTGAAGACACCGCTGCGGCGGGAGCCTTCAGGTGGGTTGAAAGAGAACAATGTTTTCTCAAGGACACACATCCCTCCCTCTTCCTCTTTCCCTGAACTCTGGGCGGGAGGGGCCTGGGGCTCTTGGATCTTCCCTTCAACATTTCTCTAGTTTGATAAAACAGCAGGCCTTCCCAGGATTTAGTTTCCTTATAAGGCAATTTTGCCCCCATTTTCTCCCAACGGAAGCTTCCCGCCACTCCCCCCCCCACCAATACCGCTACCGCTGGCCTGCAGTTCTAGGACCCTGATTCTGCCAAAACTAGTGTGGGCTTTGAAGGCAGCAAATTACAGTGAGTCACGATGGAGGGTTTTGGGAATTTCCACCCCAGAAATCACTGGGCCTTTTAGGGGTTTTGTACCCTCACCTAGCTACGACACTCCTCACCCTTGAACTTGCCCTAATTTCATTTCTTTTTTTTTTTTTTAATTTTATTTATTTGACAGAGAGAGATCACAAGTAGGCAGAGAGGCAGGCAGAGGGGGAGGGGGAAACAGGCTCCCCACCGAGCAGAGAGCCCGATGCGGGGTTCGATCCCAGGACCCCTGGCCCCTGAGATCATGACCTGAGCCAAAGGCAGTCCCAGGACCCCTGGCCCCCGAGATCATGACCTGAGCCGAAGGCAGAGGCTTTAACCCACTGAGCCACCCAGGCGCCCCCTTAATTTCATTTCTTCGAGACTGGGAGAGTAGTTACATATTTGAGTTCCTCTAGCTGCCTTTTTTTTTTTTTTTTTGGTCTCCCTCAATTTGGTGTGAGGTTCAGCCTTTACTGCTGGGCGATGACATACCCCTTGCCATTTGGGCAGTGTGTGGCTACCTTTTTAAATTTATTATTCAAAAGAATATTCTTGTCTACATTTTTTTTTTTTTTTTAGAGAGGGACGCAGGGGCAGAGGGAAAGGGAGAGAGAGAATCTTAAGCAGGCTCCACGCCCAGCCTGTGAGCCTAACACTGGACTCGAACTTCCGGCCCTGAGATCACAACCTGAGCCAAAATCAAGAGTCCCATGGTTCACTGACTGAGCCACCCAGGAGCCCTTCTTGTCTACATTTAAAAACAAAACGCTTTGTTTTGTTTAAGTTGGGCTTCAGTTACTCAAAAACACCTTATCTTGAAAAGTAACCGGTTTTTTTAATTTTTTTAAAAAATTTATTTATTTGACAGAGAGAGATCACAAGCAAGCAGAGGTGGGGGGGGCGGGAAGCAGGCTCCCCGCCGAGCAAAGAGCCCTATCCGGGCCCTATCCCAGGACCAGAGCCGAAGGCAGAGGCCCCAACCCACTGAGCCACCCAGATGCCCCGAAAAGTAACCGTTTTTTATGTATCATTTCAAAACAGGTGTTTCCCAGCTAATTCCTTTTTTTTTTTTTAAGATTTTATATATTTATTTGACAGAGAGAAAGAGATCACAGGTAGGCAGAGAGGCAGACTCCGAGAGAGAGAGAGAGAGAGAGAGAGAGAGGGGGGGGGGGGGAAGCAGGGTTCTTGCTGAGCAGAGGCTCGATCCCAGGACCCGGAGATCATGACCTGAGCCAAAGGCAGAGGCTTTAACCCACTGAGCCACCCAGGAACCCTGCTGATTCCTTTTTTAAAAAACTCTCAAATAAGAATGGTTACCAACACTGCGGGATTAGGCTTTGGGGTTCAGGCCACGTGGGAGGCAGTCAAACTTTGAGGTTTATCTGACCACACACACACACATACAAATACACGGTGGAAAGAAATTCTGTAGTTTGCATTTCACTTTTTCCTATCCAAATACACACTTTGCTTTTTATTTCTTCTTTATAATGAGAAGCCCGATGCCACTGGGCCCAGCCTCCTCATGCATGTTCTAGCCGAGAAAGGGTGAGGCTTGGGACTTGCAGCTCAGGGCTGGCCGACTGACCTCAAGCCAATGCTCCGGCCTCCCAGCCCATCCTGCCGGCTGCTTCTTTGGATAAGGAGGAAAATCTGCGTGCAAAATCCCTCTGGGCTCCCAAACGTGACCTTAGGAACGGACAGGTCCTCCAATTCGAAAATAGGATTCTCCCACTGACAACCCCAGCCTCCCGGCCAACGTCCAAGGTGCATTCGAGCACTTTCTAGGCGAGACGGTAGTTAACCATCCAGGACAGTGGGAAGTGACAGCGGTGTCCTTTCCCCACCCCCCTGGCTCGTTTTCTGGGTTGAGGTTGCACCCCGAGTAATCCCTGCACAGGAGTGGGAGCTGTGTGGTCTGAGAAACTTTGGGGGAGAAGGGCAGAGTTGAGAGGCAAAGCATCACTTCTGTAACTTTTTAACCAGTTTGTTTTGTTGTTATTGGCATCCCGAGCCCCGCCCGAGATTCCTGCTGCCTCATGAAGTATCTGTTTCCAAATCAGATAAGTCACCGCGGGAGACACACTGGATGCTGCAGATAAGTTTTTACAACAGCTGTGGAGTCAGCCTGGGTGTTTTTATGAAGATATTGTTCACCGGAAAACATTCCGTCCTCCAGGAATTTCATAGCGAACATGTGTGTTTCACTTTTTGGCATTCGGGCTCCCCTGGGTTGGTGGTAGGGGAGTGTGGGGTGGAACTGGGCAGGCTGAGGGGGGCCCCCCTGGTTCTAGATTGCAGGGAAGAAGCAAGGAGAGGATGGGGCTCTGTAGGGAGAGCCCCTCCCCCCCGCAGCCCCCACCAGCTCTAGCCCCGCAAGGCCGCCCAGAGCATGGTAGCTTGGCTACTTTCGCGGGTGCTTTCCACCACCACACACACAGGACTCCCGATCTTTATTTGACATCTGGAATTTTGTGCTGGGTGCTGTGCTTGCCCTGTGCTTCCCCCCGCACTTGATTTAATAATCTTGGTTAACTTTAAAAAACACTCTGCCTTAAGCAGGGGCTCCTCTTCTGAGGTGGAGAGACCTTTCTCCCCCCCCTCGCCCCCCCGCCCCTCCCCCCGGACTGTCGTCAACAAGGGGCCAGACGCTGAAAACCAATCCCTCCAGAAATTCAGTTGTTTCCACACTGGAGGCTGTTTGGCTCCGAGATCTGAAATGTTCAGCATTTTCTCCAGATAATAGCATGTTAGCAGGTTCCCACAATAGCTTGGGAGTTTGGGTTCACCTTCCCCCTCTCCACGGGAGTCCACAGAGTAGAGTGGGTCAGAGGTCTGTAGAAACCACCAGACTGAAATGCTTCCCAAGCCTGCAGGGCCTGGCCTGGGGGTGGTGTGGAGGGGGAGGGGAAACAGCTCCCGGAGACCTTCCCATTTCTGTCCAGTGGCTACTGCCCCGGCATGTCTAGATGCGCTGCCCGGGGCCCGGTGTGAGGGTCCAGGGTGGGCAGTATGAGTGCACGAGAGCCGGGAGGGCCGGCAGGCCGGCCGTCCTCCAGCATGTGTCCCAGGGAAGCTGGTTTGCTAGGAAGCCTGGCCAGTTCAGCTGTCCCCAGCATTCTCAGCGTGAAGTCAGGGCAGCTAAAGGGGGTGGGGTCGCGTGGGTGGGAGAGGGTTACAGGGCTTGGAACTCTCTTTGCTATGACAAATCTCCTGTGGGCCAGAGAAACTTCGCCTCTGTTCTCTTAGTCTTTCCCATGGAAGGAGGATCCTGTGGCCCACGGCCTTTCGTAAACTCCCATCCCAGGTCTCTGGGCTGTGAGTGAGAAAGGAGAAGAGTGTGTCACATTTAGGGTTTAAGGATATGAAGCTCACAGGGAGCTGATGGCGGAATTTCAGGCATTATCCAGCAGGTGGCAAAGATTCTGGGGGGCAGTCCAGGCTGTCTCAGAGCTAGCTGAGAAATTAATCCTCGCACTTGGGGGAATTCTGCTTGATCCCAGTATCCCTTCCTTATATGTAAAGTGCTTCTCAGAGCCGGTGCTCGTGGACTTTGTCTCGGTTCTGCCCTGTAGACTGGCCACTGAGCTCTGGAAATACAGCTGGTCCGACCTGAGACGCGCTGTCAAAGCAAGACACACACCAGATCTCGAAGACTTAGCATGACAAAAAGAATATAAAGTATCCCATTAACTTTTAAAATCTTGATTATATCTTGACAAAATAATATTTTGAATATTGGGCTAAATAAGATAGATTATTACAATTCATAACATTTATTTCTTTTTATTTTCTTTGAAGGTGGCTATTAAAACATTTTAAACTCTTTTTTTTTTTTTTTTAAAGATTCTATTTATTTAATTGACAGAGACCGTGAGAGAGGGAACACAAGCGGCGGGGGGAGTGGGAGAGGGAGAAGCAGGCTTCCCGCTGAGCAGGGAGCCTGAATGCAGGGCTCGATTCCAGGAACCTGGGATCATGACCTGAGCCGAAGGCAGACACTTAATGATTGAGCCACCCAGGTGCCCCTACAACATTTTATATGATATACTCAGCGGGCATATAGGGCTCACATTTTCTTTCTACCGACAGTGCCGGTCTAGGTAATCCCTTCCTTTCAGAAACTGTTTTGAGGACTTGCTCCTTCGTTTCTTTTGTTAGCGACATGAATGGAGGCGGCTCAGAGCCTCAGTAAAATCCTTTAGGCGGGATGGGAACAGAAGGGCAAGCGAGGGTGGGAGCCCTAGTGGACTCTGCTCCAAACACTGGCTTTTGGCGGCATCGTGTGGCCACTTCTGGGTACTACACCAACCACAGGCTGCCTTCCGTGGAGACCCACACTGAATGAGCCAATAAATCAGAAATCCTAAACTTGGAGATGGATATCTTTCTTAATCTGTCCTCTTTCTACCCTCCACCTCCTTTCAGCTCTGCTGAATTGCAGCATTGGGTCTGACACACTAACTCACTGGGCGGTTTGCCTTCTTAACAGGGGACCAGCTCTGCACTCAGCTGGAAGGCAGACACCCTTGGCCGGCTACTTTGCAAAAGATTCCAGTAGTCTTAGGAAGGCCATTCAATCTCTCTGAGTCCCCTCTTCCTTCAAGTGCAAAATAAAAGATGATAGCATATGACCTCTAAACTCACTGCTGGCTCCCTGAATCCATGAGTTTCAGGATGGATTTTGAGGCATCCACGGGGAGGCTTATGACTACTGAGTGCCTCCCTGCTAGTGACCTACAAGAAAGATGCAGGCTTGGGCCTAACTCAAGGTCAAGGGGGGGGGATCCAAATAGGGCTGACGTGACTGACAGTGATTCTGGGGGAGGTGAGAATGTTCATCGTAAGCACAATTGGTACCATTTGTGGGAATGAGTTCTTCACGGAGGCTCTTGGATTCCTCACATCACATCATCCCACGAATTAGGTATTATCAGCTCAGTTTAAAAATGTTTACTAAGAGCGCTTGGGTGGCTCAGTCATCAAGCGTCTGCCTTCGGCTCAGGCCCTGTTCCGAGGGTCCTGGGACAGAGCCCTGCATCGAGCTCCCTGCACGGCAGTAAGCCTGCTTCCCCCTCTCCCACTCCCCCTGCTTGTGTTCCCTCTCTCACTGTGTGTCTCTCTCTCTCTGTCAAATAAATAATTTAAAAAATAAAATAAAAATGTTTACTAATATTATAAAGATATACTCTATGCGTGTACACAAATGTGTAAATTTAAAATCATAATGCTATGATGAATAGCTATGAACTACCCCCTGAGAACTAGAGCATCACTGCTGACTTTCTTCTACACCTTCGTCCCCCTCCCCCGTCTCGTTCCTCTGCTGCTGTGCCCAGTAATTATTATTCCCAATTGTTTTTCGTGTGCTTTTTTTTTTTTTTAGATTTTATTTATTCGAGAGAGATAGAGCATGAGAGGGGAGAAGGTCAGAGGGAGAAGCAGACTCCCTGCAGAGCCGGGAGCCTGATGCGGGACTCGATCCCGAGATTCCGGGATCATGACCTGAGCCAAAGGCAGTTGCTTAACCAACTGAGCCACCCAGGATCCCTCGTGTGCTTTTTAAAAACTGGTTATTGTTTTATATTGCTTTGCTCTGCTTGCATTTGCAGTCCTCTGGAAGTTTTTTGTTCACATTCTACTACTTTTCCAAGGCTCACCCGTGTTACCTGTAACAGGATCAGTGTCACGGTCACGGCTGTACAAGACCTCATTATTGGAATATACTTCAACTTATTTATCCGTGCTCCTGTCAGTGGACATTTGGGTTGCTTCCAGTTCTTTCTGAGAGCATGCCCATTTATGGCTCTTCTGTACCTATGTAAGTGTCTCTAGAAGACAGTAAAAAGATCGGTCGGGAGAGATGTGAATTGGTGAAGTCGAGAGGGTATTTTTCAGAGTGATGAAATGATTCTTGAGTAAGGGGCAGAAAAGAGTTTCTCCACCTCGAAGTGGGAAACTGTGATGATGGATACACGATATTATGTATCCGTCAATTCCACGGAAGTTCAGAGCGCAAAGAATGAACCTTAATATATATAAATTAAAAAAAACACAACAACTTTAAGAAGGATGGGGGCGCCTGGGTGGCTCAGTGGGTTAAGTGTTCGACTCTTTTTTTTTTTTTTTTTTTTTAATGTCCGACTCTTGACTTCAGCATGGGTCATGATCTTAGGGTCGTAAGATCGAGCCCCGTGTTGGGCTCCCCGCGGGGCAGGGAGCCTGCTTTATATTCTTTATTCTTTCTCTCCCTCTCCCTGTATCCCTTCCCCCCATAAAAAAAAAAAAAATTAGGAGGACAGGAGATCCTATGAAGGAATGCTGCTGGTGAGGAGAGAATTTAACTGTTTGGCAAATGAATGAACGACCCCACTGGAAGGGATGGGGTAAAGGGGCCAACTCAAGCAGCTTTGGAAATAAGACTATGGGCAAAGGAAAGTACACGAAAACGCCATATTCTGGTTAGTAAAGGTGTTTCATGCGATAATTATTGCGACATTGCTAAACGTGTGCTGGAATCAAACAATGGAATAAATGTACGGCTGTGGGTGTGAGACTGGTGTCTCGTTGTTGGAGTGGGAATTTTGTTTTGTATTTTATTTTATTTTATTTTATTTTATTTTATTTTTAAAGATTTTATTTATTTGACAGAGAGAGAGCACAAGCAGGGGGAGAAGCAAGTAGAGTGAGAAGCAGGCTCCCCGTTGAGCAGGGAGCCTAACGCGGGGCTCGATCCCAGGACCCTGAGATCATGACCTGAGCCGAAGGCAGAGGCTGTTTTTTTGTTTTTTTAAATATCTTTTTTTAAAGATTATATTATTTATTTGACAGAGAGAGGCACAGCGAGAGAGGGAACACAAGCAGGGGGAGTGGGGGAGGGAGAAGCAGGCTTCCTGCTGAGCAGGGAGCCGGACATGGGGCTCGATCCCGGGACCCAGGACCTTGGGATCATGCCCTGAGCCGAAGGCAGACGCTTAAGGACTGAGCCACCTAGGCGCCCCTGGAGTGGGAATTTACAGATAATCGAAGGGAGGAAGCCAGAATGATCCATGAGATAATGGGTCAGACTTGGAGACACTGGTATGAGCCCATGTTTAGCTTAATATAAATTCAGATGGTGATATATAGAAATATATAAATACAGGGATGTGTCTATATGTAGGTTAGTGCACACAGACGTGTTACCTGCTCTACCCACTGAGAAAGCCCAGAAGCGATGATACCCCCAGTAACAATAAGCACACTGGCACCCCATCTTGGGTCCTAATACCATTCTCCTACTAAGGAACCAGGACTCCTTAGAGAAGCGGCTGATTCTGGAACCCGGCAGGACACAATACAAGATGAGCCTGGAGCATTTTATGGTGACGAAGTGCTCAAAAATTTTGAAAAACCTGCACTGGTAGAGGTCTGTCAAAGGGAGCCAGGAGCCAACGGAAAGAACCCCCCGGGAGCAAAGCTGGAACAACTTAAGTTACCAAACAAGGTCGTATTCGATCCTGAACCCAGAGTATAAAATAAAGACTGGTGAGCCCGTACTGATATAAATGATTGAATAAATACATGGACAGGAGAAACGAGGCAAATCTCCCCTGTAGAAAAATTCCAAACAATTTCTATTCATATTTCACCCTCAAGAAACAGAACCACACATTCCCACCCTGTAAGAGTAGGCTCGGCGCAGCGACTTCCTTCCAAAGCGTGCAGCTTACAGGGGTGGGGGTGGGGGGTCAGAGGAAGAAGCACTTGACAGTGGCAAAGCCTGACAAACACTCCTGTGCCAGGTGGTCAAGGTCAGTCTCAGCAGAGGTAAATCACGTGAGTATGTATCCTTGATAAAATGACGGAAATGGCCCTCTACCTCTCCGGTCTTCTTCCCTAAAGCCCATAAACCCAGTCTAGTCATGAGAAATACATCAAATAAATTCCCACTGAGAGACATCCTACAAATTATTCGAACTGTACTCGTTAGAACTGACAAGGTCGGGCACCTGGGTGGCTCAGTTGGTTAAGCGACTGCGTTCGGGTCAGGCCATAGTCCCGGGGTCCCGGGATCGAGTCCCGCATCGGGCTCCCAGCTTCTCTCTCTGACCTTCTCCCCTCTCATGCTCTCTCTCACTCTCTTTCTCTCTAATAAATAAATAAAATCTTAAAAAAAAAAAAAAAAGAACTGTCAAAGGCATCAAAAACAAAGAAAGTCTGAGAAGCTGCTATAGCCCAGAGGAGCCGAAGGAGATAGGACAAGTGGATGTGATGTGGCATCCGGAATGAAAACCTGAAAGAGAAGAAGACGACAGATAAAAGCTAAGGAGGTGTGAGCAAACCATGGACTTTAGTTTGTGACAATATATGGAAATGTAACAAATGTACCAGACTAATGTCAGATGTTAATAATAGGGGCAAGTAGGTGAGGGGGCATGTGGGAACTCTCTGTACTATTGTTGTTTTTAAATGTCTCTGTACATTTAAAACTATTCTAAGAAATAAAGCTTATTTAAAATGTTGTGGCTTTAAAAAAAAATGATAGGCAAGAGCGGCAGTGAAACGTGAACGGGTGAGTTGCTGGGGTTCCAACAAGATTTTAGTTAGCAAAAACAAAACAGAAGCAAAACGGCCCGTAAGCCATGGTTTGCTGACCCAGCTCTAGCATATGTACTTCGAAACAATGCTGTTGTATCCCAGGCTCATCTGTTTTCCTAAGAGACTGGGTGAAACAAACACCCATCAGAAACGAATCAACACAGAAGTTCCTGTTGATTGGATATTGTCCGGAATTTAGCATTTTTTTCTAAAGTGATATCTCACTGAGTTCTTATTTTGTGTTTCCCTGATTCTAACGCGCTTGTTTATTGTGGTCTCTCTTCTGAGAAATGCCTAATCATGGCTTTTGCTCATTTTCTATTGTGCTGTCCTTTTTTAAAAAATGCATTAGCAACACCTTTTTATATAGTCTGGTTACTAATCTTTTACCAAGTACAGATGTTGCAAACATCTTCTCCCAGTTTATGGCCTGTCTTTTCACTTCCTTTTTGGTGTCTTTGATGGTGAGAAGTCTTCACTGCAATGCCGCCAGGTTTCTTACTCTTTCCTTTTCGTAGTTAGTCCTTTTCTTTGGTTTTGGTGAAAAAATTCTCTTGCACTCAGGCAGAAAGATACTTTCTGTATTTTCTTTGAAAAGTTTTGAAGTCGTGTCTTTCACCTGTAAGTGCTCAGTACATCTGGAAGGTACACAAGGTCCAGAATATATGGAGGAGGAAAAGACTCAATTTTATTGTTTTCTATTTGCATAACCAGGAGTTCCAGTCCCAGTGCCTGTCCCCTGCTGTCTGCAATGTCTCCATCTCGGGTCACAGTTCCATAAAGGGGTAAGTCTAGGAACACGTGTCATTTGTTTCATTTGTCATGTAATCTCTAACATTATGATAAGTCTTGGGAGTAATGATAAATTACTCCCAACCTATTCTGCTTTAGGAATGTCTTGACTCTTTTTAATCCTTTGGACTTCCACTTATTCTTTAAAATCATCTTGTCACATTTTATGAAAGGTAGTCCTCTTGAGGACTTATTGGGACCACACTGAATGCATTGATTGGCTTAGGAAAAATCAGCATGTTCAAATTACTGAGTTTTCCTATCTACGAACATATGATATGTATCCTATTAATCTTTGTTTTACAGAAGGGGAAACAAATGAAATTCAGAGAGGTTAGGTGACTTTCCCGAGGTCAAACAGCTACTTCTGTGGAAGAGCCACCATTGTGACTCAGAGCCATTTTTACCCAGAAGTCTTTGCTCTAAACAGCTAGACTGCACCATTCATTTGTTTTGGGGAGGCCTTTCTCCTGGACATTTATCCCTTGTAGAGGGGTGCTTTGATTGTCCTTGATGGTAGAGTGTCAGGCATGGGCCTGAGAGGAGGATCTCAAGACTCACTGACCAGCCACCGAAACGAACATGTGAGCATTTTTCCCAGGGGAGGGGCATGTGTGCTGAAGGGAGTAACTCTAGGCCCTTGGTTGATCCATGGCATGTGGATGGAGGGCTCTAATTTTTCTCTCAGCATAAGATCCACGTGGGAGGAGCTGGGGCTGTGCACCAAGGGAGGAAGGTTGAGGAAAGGAATTGGTTTAGGATTAAATGAGCCAAACCCTCTTGTCAGAAGGCTTGAGTCTGAGGGCCAGCTCTGCCACTGTCCAGCTCTGTGACCTTGGGCAAGTCACTTACCTTTTCTGAGGCACCGTTGTCTCATCCCTAAGGAAGAATACTTACTACTTCTCTCAGATAAGATCACTGTGGGGATTAAATTAGATAATGCACGTAACATTCTTGGCCCAGCACCCGGTGTCCATCCAGAGACAGTGATTACCTCACGATCTCTGGATTCACAACGTACCCACTTGTGATAAAGCTTTTCATGGATGCGGCACCTGACTGGCTCTGTCAGTAGAGCCTGCGACTCTTCATCTCTGGGTTCTGAGTTCAAGCCCCACGTTGGAGGTGGAGATTTTTAAGTAAAAATAAAATCTTTAAAAAAAATGTATTTTAATGGACAGAAAGACCGTAAAGAAGGCTCTTGACTACAGCAAGCCTGCCAATCGAGCAGAGTGATGGCACAGCAGCAGAGGGGGGCCCTGCTCCTCTGAAGTTCACACCACGCCTCCTTCCGCCCCAGCCTTTGCCCACAGCTCTTTTTAATAGGCTCTCAGAGAGATGGCAGTCAGGTCTTCACAAGGCGCCAGGTCCCCCTGAAGCGGTGATTAGGAAACCCGATCCGATGAACAGATAAGAAATACTTGTAATTAGCACATTCAAAGCGAACACAGTGGTTGCACGTACAGTAATCTTCCAAACCACCGAGATAATTCTCAGACAAGTCTTCACGCATAAGGAGGCTCCGCACGTTCGTTGTGTGTGCTATCAATTTCCTTGTGTTCACTGTGGTTCTAAACCACAGCCCAGCTGGTCTGTATGTATGCCACGTCTGAAAGCAAAGCAATGGAATGAACTGACCTTTAATATTTTTAAGGTATGCCTTTAAATTTTTTTTTTTTTATTGAAGTATAACTTAAATTCAGTAAGTTTCCGAGTCTGGAGTGTCCAGTTTCCTAAACGTTTACACCAGTACACGCCTGTGCAATCCCCACCCAGAGCTCATTGTTCAACATTTCCCACGCCCAGAGGACTCCCTCATGCCCTTCACAGTGACATTGCCCTTTAGAGGCGGCCACTATTCCGACTTTAATCACTACAGATTTGTTTTGCCTGGTTCTGAAATTCCTGTAAATTGAATTATGTCACATGCGCTTTTTTTTTTTGCATATGGTTTCTTTAGCTCAACGTTACCTCCGTGGGAGTCGTCTGGGATATCACATGTCGCTGGAGTTTGCTTATTCCAACTGCTGTGTGAGAACACATTGCAGGATATGCCACAAATCATTTTACTACTGGTGGACATTTTGGGTGTTTTCAGTTTGGGGCTACTACCAAGAAGATGGCTGTGAACATCACTGAGCAGGCCTTTTAGTGCCTCTGTGTGCACCCTAAGGTTGGTATGAACCCAAGAGTCAGATTTCTGCATTACAATAGGCATTGATGGAATGTTCTTTCTTTCTTTTTAAAATCGGCATTATTAAATTGTGGAAAGAACCAAAATGCCCTTCAACGGATGAATGGATAAGGAAGATGTGGTACATCTATACAATGGAATATTATGCCTCCATCAGAAAGGATGAATATCCAACTTTTGTATCAACATGGACGGGACTAGAAGAGATTATGCAGAGTGAAATAAGTCAAGCGGAGAGAGGCAATTATCTTATGGTCTCACTTACGTGTGGAGTATAAAGAAAATCATAGAGGGCATCGTGAGAAGGAAGGGAAGGGCGAATGGGGGGAAATTGGAGGGGGTGTTGAACCAGGAGAGACTGTGGACTCTGAGCAACAAACTGAGGGTTTTGGAGGGGAGGG
>CM052810.1:82848343-82883350 GCA_028533885.1 Nasua narica | reverse complement strand
ACAGGGAAGATATTGTTCTTGTGGTCCATTTTTCAGGAGTGTATTAGAAAGCCACATTAAACAACTAAAAAAGTTGCCTGCAGAGGCATCAAGGCAAAGATGTGTGGTATTAATATCTATGTATATTAAAATATATGTATACTCTGAATCTAAAGCAAATGATGCTTGGGGCGCCTGGGTGGCTCAGTGGGTTAAAGCCTCTGCCTTCGGCTCAGGTCATGATCTCAGGGTCCTGGGATCGAGCCCCAAATCGGGCTCTCTGCTCAGCAGGGAGCCTGCTTCCTCTTCTCTCTCTGCCTGCCTCTCTGCCTACCTGTGATTTCTCTCTGTCAAATAAATAAATAAAATCTTTAAAAAAAAAATAAAGCAAATGATGCTTATGCAGAGACAGCGCAGTGTGTAATGACTATCAGCTCTGACAATAGAAATACGACTATTTCAAAGGGGAGGGGAAGAATACGTGAAAAATAGAATAAACTTTCTAATTGTCTTGGAGTTATTAACTGAGCGTACAAAAATATTTCCATCCCCCAGATCAGTGCTGGAGGATAGAGAAAAGAAGGGGGAAAACACTGAACTAGACAATTTCAATCTTGTTTAAAGGAGGTAACCAACATACAAGGAGTGATAAAAAAGGAGGGGAGGCTAGCCGTATTATATGAAGATATTAGTCAAATAGAGTAACCGGTAGAACAAAAATGCCAACCGTCCTAAAAACAAAAAGCTATACTAATAAAACAGGGCAAATAAAATAGACCACATAGTAAACCATTCTTAAGAAACTCACATTGGATGAAACAGAGCTGAGGCCAGATATATGGATCATAAGATTTCAGATTGTCTAATAAAGCAGCATCCAATGGCTTATTTTATTAGAGAGACGTGCTTAAAACAGAAAGGTTCAGGGCACCTGGGTGGCTCAGTGGGTTAAAGCCTCTGACTTCGCTCAGGTCATGATCTCAGAGTCCTGGGATTGAGCCCCGCATCGGGCTCTCTGCTCAGCAGGGAACCTGCTTCCTCCTCTCTCTCTGCCTCTCTGCCTACTTGTGATCTCTCTCTCTCTGTCAAATAAATAAATAAAATCTTAAAAAAAAACCCAGAAAGGTTCAAAGCAAAAATGGGGACATTTTTAAATAGAACAGGGGACTATTATATGAGATTTGCATATCAAAGCAATTAAGAATTACAATTTGATACCTAACAAAGTTGAAATCATACCACAATGCATCAAAAGAAACCCAGGATTGTTGGCTGTGTTAAAGTCTACAATTTACGATGTGGATGAATGGAATTAATATCTACATGCCCAATTACACACCAACAGTGTTTATAAAGCACAAGCAACTGGAGATAAGAGGCCAAGTAGACATGTTTCCAGGGGGACTTTAATATAACACTCTCATTATTAAGAAAGATCAAATGGACAAAAATTGAAAAGGATTATACAACATAATTAGTAAGATAAATCTAAAGAAATGTAGGGGTGCCTGGGTGGCTCAGTGGGTTAAAACCTCTGCCTTCGGCTCAGGTCGTGATCTCAGGGTCTGGGATCTAGCCCTGTATCAGGTTCTCTCCTCAGCAGGGAGCCTGCTTCCCCCTCTCTCTCTGCCTGCCTCTGCCTACTTGTGATCTCTCTCTCTCTCTGTCAAATAAATAAATAAAACCTTTAAAAAAAATCTAAAGAAATGTATCAAATGAAGAAGGCTGACAATAGGGAATACACATGTAACTTTCACAGTAATTGACCAGGTCTTGGACCTCAAAGGAGACCTCCATATATCTGAAGAAAGGATCTTCAGATCTGAAGAAAAGATCTTCAGATATATGGATCTCATTTAAAGCAACATTCTTATAAAAACAACATATAACAGGTTTCGTATAAAAACATTCTTTGATCATAATGCAGTAAAACTAGAAATTTATAATGATTCAGAGGTTTTTACACCTGGAAATTTAGAAAGAAAAACAAATTGCCCTTAAATAATTTTTGGCTAAAAAGAGAAATACAAAACAAAGTTATAGGATGTCTTAAAAATAATGAAAATGTCACATAGAATCTGATATGAATCTCTGAATATCTGAATCTCTACAGTCTGTAGAATAGATCTTAGAGTTCTCTATAAAATCAGGCAAAGCAGTTATCACAGGAAAATTTACGCTATTACATATCACTATAGATGGAAATGAAAACATGAAAATAAATTGAAGACAAACTAAAAAACCTGAAAAAGGGGAAAAAAGAAACCAAAATAAAGCAGAAGAATGACTGTATTTATCTGAAAGAAAGAAAGAAAGAAAGAAAGAAAGAAAGAAAGAAAGAAAGAAAGAAAGAAATCATTGTTAGAAGACAAGACCACAGAAATAGCGGGATTTTAGAGATGGGCCCTGAACTGTTTTTGGAGTGGTGCCATGTCTCTTCAGGGACGGAAAGTGGGCGGGGAAATAGATGGCAGGTGGGCCATGCGTGGGATGCCCCTCGGGAATAGTGTAAGTGCCCTTACACTATTCTTTCACATTTACACATGCTGGATGATTTGTATTATAAAAGCTAAAAAAAAAAAAAAAAAAAGTAAAATGAATTTGGATTAAAGGACTGCATGAATTACAAATATATAAGACATTAACAAATGACCATAGGGGTGAGTGTGTGAAGAGGAATTGGAGACAAGGAAACATGTATTTCGATGATAGAACCAAGAATAATGTGATTCTTCTCCAGGATCATCTGGTCAAGGTCATATAGTCCATTCACGGGCCTCTGTGCTGATAGACCCTCGGTGATGATCCATTTCTTTGCACCTATTCAGAAAAAGGACTGGCCGCCACTGTGTGGTAGGCTCCCTACTCTGGATCTAGGAAAGCACAGCGCCCCCCACTGGCCGAAGCTCCATTGTGATCTTGAGCGAACATGTGCCCGCCTCCCCTAATCCGTAAAATTAGGGCATTGGAGTCTTTGAGGGTTGAGGTTCTCTCCAGCGCTCACCTTCAACAAGAGGATAAAGAGCAAATGCAGCAAACTGCTTTCTCCTTGCTAGCATCCCACTACTGCTGACATTCCTGGAAGTCCAATTTGGGGAAACCTCCACTTTCCAGAGCAGCGTTGCAACGTAGCGGGTGACTGCAGAATGCCTAGGACCAAACCCTGGCAGACCACGTCTGGTGATGATGGGTCTGAAGCATCAAGAAAGCATTGGTCTCTGTTGAAGAAGAGAACGCTTATATTAACTGAGTAAAACAAAGGAAGTCTTGATATCCAGAAGGAGAGGTCTCGATCATCTGAAAAGCACCCCCAGTAGGGAACACCCTCCCTCCTCCCCAGTCCCCGAGGATGCAGGATAAACCCTGACTCCTCTCTGCAGATGAACTTGGCCCCACTCCTACATCTTTTGCTTGTTTCGCTTTGATATCCTCAGTGACATTGCCACTCGGGCCTGTGCAAAAATGCGAGAGAGGGACAATTTCACGTCCGAATGTCAGCTTAACGCAAAAAGTTGCACAACAGGGGCAGTCTGTGTTTGAGAACTAATACCATGCTAATAAATGACACGGCGGAGAGTGTGGCCACGCTGATTTCTAATGGGATCTGGAAGAGGGCTCATTAGAGATTCAAGGCCTGTGGCTCACTTTAATTAAAATTTGAGCTAAGAGATGTTGGAGGAACCAGCCCGACGAATGAGATTTAGGAGAGGGAGGGGAGAGAGGGGCAGGATACCGACATGAATAAAAGAGACCTTAATTAAAGGATTAATGATGACAATAACAATAAAAAATCGCTTCGTCCTCACTTTGTGTCTGCAGTCGAACAAAGCGCTTTGTGAGTCAGCGCCCAGCTGAGGCTGCCCTTGGAGACGCTGAGGGACCGTGCCGAAAATACCCGCGCCTTTGGATGTTCTGCAGAATTGAACGTTTGAGGCTTGGTTTGACTGAATCATCCCCCCTCCCCCCGCCCACCCCGGGATCTTAACTTCGTGGGCACTGTGCAGACTCATCCGCCTCGTTTAAGAGGAGAGCCCTTCAGGAAGCCTTAATGGCGATGAAGGTGCCCTTAGCCCCAAACTAAGCTATAAAATAACATCAGGAAGGTCCAACAAAAATCCCCCTTGCCCCCCGGATGGCCTCTGGAATTCCTTCGGGGCGGGGGGCGGGGGGCGGGGGGGGGGGAGATGGAAAATCAAGCGCTTTCAAGATAATCTTTTTTTTTTTTTTAGATTTTATTTATTTATTTGACAGAGAGAGATCACAAGCAGGCAGAGAAGCAGGCAGAGAGAGAGGGGGAAGCAGGCTCCCCCGCTGAGCAGAGAGCCCGATGTGGGGCTCGATCCCAGGCCCCTGAGATCATGACCTGAGCCCAAGGCAGAGGCTTAACCCACCGAGCCACCCAGGCGCCCCTCGAGATAATGTTTTTTAAAGATTTTATTCATTTATTTATTGGAGAGAGTGAGCCAGCGTGCACACGCACAGTGTAAGCAGGGAGAAGAGGCAGAGGGAGAAGCGGACCCCCCGCTGAGCAGGGAGCCCAATGTGGGGCTCGATCCCAGGACCTTGGGATCATGACCTGAGCCGGAGGCAGAGTCTTAACTGACTGAGCCACCCAGACCCCCTCAAGATGATTTTTTTGATCTGTGTTTGTTTTGCCCAAGGCTGTGCTCTGTGAATCACTCAGCAATGGTGGAAATGATGGGCATTCTCGCTGCCTTGTCCTGAATGTGTTTCTTTGGCTGCTCACTGTCTTCTCTTGGAACTGAGTCCGTAGCAGGGGGACTGAAAAGCAAAGGCAGGGGAGCACGTTTATCATTCCCCTGGAGCACATCATGGGAACGGTTCATATTTGTGTGGTCCTTTCTCTGTACCCCCTGTTCTTTGCTCAGTAGGTAGGATTTGTAGGAGCTCAGACGAAGAGCAGAGTTCTCCCCGATTTCGATATATGAATTATGCCTCGTATCTCACTGAGCTCCCCAAATTAGGATTCTGTTTAAGATGTACTTCAGGCGGAGACTCCAGTTAAGATGATAAATAAACTCTCACAAGCATTTAAACCTACACAATTAATTATGAATATCTCCTACGACTGCATCTGTAAGTAAACTCCTCGCTGTTGGGTTTCGTTTGGACCACCAATCTCGCTACGCACAGTAAGCTGGCAACATCCACTGGCCAGAAGTGGCTTGAGCTACCTTCCCTTGCTCCTCATGTCTGTGGACCCAGATGTCCAAGTGGGCAATCCTCAGAGCGGGGCGGTGCCCACACACTGAATCTCTGCGGACCTCTCTGCACCTGCATACCTCCGTTCTTCTTCCTTTTTCCTTGTCTCTTCCTCCTTGTCTTCTTTCTCCTTCTTATTCTCTTCTTCTTCCTCCTTTATCGTCTCCCTCTTTCCTCACTTGCAGTGGAAATCAGAATATGTTTCTTCTTTGGACGGCTTCTCATTGGAAGGAAAAGTCCGGCCTCAAAATTCATGCATGGAAGCCCTAGCCCCCAGCATTTCAGAATGTGACCCTATTTGAAGACAGTGTCTTTGAAGAGGTACTTAAGTTCGGGACGCCTGGGTGGCTCAGTTGGTCGAGTGTCTGTCTATGGCTTGGGTCATGATCCCAGGGCCCTGGGCTCGAGCCCCGCATTGATTTCCCTGCTCAGCGGGGAGCCTGCTTCTCCCTCTCCCACTCCCCCGGCTTGTGTCTCTTGCTGTCTCTCTCTCTGTCAAATAAATAAAATCTTTAAAAAAAATAGCCTCATGTTTATTACTTACTGTATCCTCACAACAGTAGGAAAAGGAGGAAACATTTGAAGTAAGAAAATAATCAATTAATTTTAAAAATAATTATTAATTAATTGATTGATTAATTTTAAATAAATAATTAAGGAAAGCCAGTTTCAAAGAAGGCAGGTTGTTGGTCTGAGGCCACATGACTCCCGGGCAATAGAGTTTCTGCCGGTGAATGTAGTGGACATTAGTGTCATTCGCCAGATAGTTTGGCCTTCCCGTTTTGGGGACAGATGGCAGGATTGTACTTCCTAGTGGCTTTTTGAAAGAAAGCACATCCACGCGACTTGCTTTAACCAGTGACATGTGAGGGGGAAGCTATAGATGTCACTTCAGGGCAGAAGCTTTGAGGGCCAGTGTGCCATTCACAGGATTCTCTTTCCAGCCCCCAATAGTCAGGTAGGTCCCTGAGGGGCTATGATGGGCAGAGTTCCCTGCCAAGCCCAAGGGGCATCTGGCGTCAGTGAGAAATTAACATGTATCCAGACTACTGATAGGCAAGTGTCATTTGTTATCATGCATGACCTAACTTATCCTGACTAATACAGTTAAGATGCTTTCAGCTGCAGGAAAAAAAAAAAAAAAAATCTATCAGAAAATGGCTTAACAGGGGCACCTGGGTGGCTCATGGTTAAGCATCTGCCTTCGGCATGATCCAGGGGTTCTGGGATTGAGCCCTACATTGGGCTCCCCACTCAGTGAGGAGTCTACTTCTCCCTCCCCCTCTGCTCCTATTCCCCATTCATGGTCTCTCTCTGTGTATCTCTCTGTCTCAAATAAATAAATAAATAAATAAAGCTTTAAAAAAAGATGAAACATTAAGAAAAAAAGAAAATGGCTTAACAACAAAGACATTTATTATCTCCTATAACACAAAGTTTCTAGCTCCCCAGTTTGGGCAATTCCAAAGCTCAGTGATGTCCTCAAGGACTCACGTGTTTTTCCACCTGTCATCCTCAGCAGGGCAAAGTAGCGTCAGCCACGCCAGCCATCACGTCCTCTCCCAATAATATCCAAGGGTCAGAAGAGACAATTTCTCTCTAGAAGTTCATTACCTCTCTAGAAGTTTCCTTCCTTCCTTCAGTGAAGTTTCAGGCAGAGTGGTGTTACTATTGCTCACGTGTACAGATGCCGACAGTGGGACCCCCCTGAGGTCGCCGCTTCCCAGGTTCTCAGCCAGTGAGTGGTACAAAGGCCCCAGACCCAGGACTTCTGCTTCTCAGTGCAATATCCATCCTTCCCCAGCTCTCGTTTGCACAGCAGCACTTGCTGATGGATTCATTAAAGTCTTGTTTACTACTCTCACTTTGGGAAATAAACTGACAGCTGAAATTATAACTAGATTTAAGACAAGGATGACAGACCCAGGTTGGAACACATTAAGGGAAACTGGATGTTTGGGGACATCAGGAACACTCGGAATCTGCTATCAGGAAAAACCTCCCTATCGTTGCATTAACCATCTCTCGGAGATCTGCAGCAGAGACAGGATTTATGCCTGTGTCCGTCCGCTGCCCCCCAGGAGGCCGACCTGGTGTGGCCATTCTGACCCCCTGAATCATCAGCATCCAGGCCAGGGAGTTTCTGATCTGAGAATTACTTTCCCTGAAGCATTAAATACTTCTAAAGAGAGGGAAAGATGTCTTTTTGTGGGAATAACTGTGTATGTGTGTATGTGTGTATATTGTGTGTGTGTGTGTGCATGTGTGAGCCATTTCCTCACTGGGGTCGGGCATGAGGAGCAAGGGCGCATGTGATCTCACCAGTTATCTTTCTAATATTGCAAACTCTACCCCTATACAAGGGGAAGGTTTCCACTTCCTCCCGCTCGGAATTCCCCAAATATTCTTGATTTCAGGGACACTCTTCTAACTATGTTCTCGTGAAACAAACCAGCACAGGGAAGACCCAGGCAGACTCTTGAGAGGACCGCTGCTTGGTGTTGCCCCCACATCTCAGCGGCTGCCCCCTAGTCATTGCTGGACTGCCCAGTTGGCTGCAAGGAGGCCAAGCCTGCTTCCTTCAACCAGTGGTGGGGAAAACCTGGGGAGACAGAGCTCACCTGTGGTCAGAAAGTTGAGGATTGCTCAGGGCAGGATTGGGGTGATGGCCGAAAGTGGAGGGTGGGCTGGCCTGTGCCATCCCCTTTGGACTGAGTTGGAGCATCACTATCTCATGGCTATGACACTTTTGGTTTGTATGAGGCCATCACGGCGTCTCTGGGCCAGGGTCTCGTGGAGGTCTGGCGGTCCGATGATGTGGCAGAGGTGAATGGAAGCATTCATTCGTCTTTTTATTTATTTTATTTATTTATTTGCCGAGCATTATTCTGTGCTGGGCATTGAGTGAGCCTCTGAGGATGCAGCTAAGAAGGAAGAAGAGTCTAGTTGAGGAGACATCTGAAAAATACGTAAATAAGCAACCAAGACAGTTGCAGACTGTGGTAAGAGTTCTGATTGAAATACCAGGTGGATATGTGGAAGATACTGCCACTTCCAGTAAGGAGGGAAGTCAGAATATTTCTCTAAAGACATACAGAGATTGGGACCTCAAGGTCAAGAGCAGCTCAGTCATGCAAAGAGCTGGGAGAGCATTTCAGGGAGAGAGAGCAGTGGTTGCAAAGGTCCTGGGGCAGGAACAAAGAGAAACTTGTGCCTGGAGATTGGTGAGATGGGGATGAGGAGATGGTGGGAGGCAAGTCTGAGGGGTAGGAGGCCACATCCAATAAGGATTTGTGGGCCTTGCTGAGAAGTTTGGATTCTCATTTCAGAGCAATGAAAATCCACGGAAGGTTCCTGAGCAGGAGAGTGACATGATGTGATCTACATTGTAAAAGAGCCTTCTGGTTACTTCATGAAGAACAGATGGAACCCTGTCTTCCCACCCTTGTTGGCAGTTGTCCCAGAGTCCGAGCTAGTGACTTGCTTTTACCTGTCTAGGCGAGTTCAGATGACCAGATAATAAGCAACATCCCACTTCCCCTTATTGGAAGACGGAGGTGGTGTGAGAACCTTCAGCCTCCCAGATATAGAGCAGATTCGGGAACTCATGAAAATGGGAAGAAAGAAGATGAGCAGAGAAGGCAAGAGTCCTTGGTGCTTGTTCAGTCTTGCTGTAGGAACTGAGTAGCTAGAGGGCAGTGGCTAAAGCCCAGTGCCCCTGACATCTGTGACTTCATTTACAAAACGGGCATGCTGTTCCCTTCAAAGGGAAATCCCTTCGAAGTCTCCGGACCTGATATCTGTAATGAAAGTGGGTATTGGAATGCCCATTGCCTTGGTGGGAACACTGAGATGATCAGTGTACTCAGGAGTCGTTGGAAGTCAGACTGGGCAACTCTTCAACCGATAATGCCCCAGACATTCCAGAGACCAGAGACCCTGTTCCTCCTCCAGAGAATCTGTGCCTAAATCCTCTTAAGATGGCATGATAACCTCTTCTTTGGCTCTCACCCCAACATCTTTGAAGGGTATATCATCCAGGAAGATTTCAATCCCAAGTAAAAAATTCCCCAGCCAACAGGGGCTTAAACTATTAGAATATCATTACTTCAATAACAATCATCCCTCAGGTAGAGTTGTTAAATCAGCACCTTGATGATGATGGGGCTGTAGGTCTGTTTCTCTGGGATGTTCTTGATTTGTCCTCATGGTCACAAGATGGCTGTTGGAGCTTGAAGTACGGCATCCATCCATCCAATCATCCATCCATCCATTCATTCATTCAGCAAATATTTATTAAGTGCTCCTATGTGGGGCACATTTCTTAGGATTGAGGACACAACAAAATGAATACAAGTGACAGAAATTCGTGCTCTCAAGGAGTAAAGGGGACATGAAGAATAAAAATAAATAGGAAAACTACAAAGCAACAAAATATGTGCTATGAAGAACAACAAAAAAAGAGAGTAACGATGAAGGGGAAAGAAGAAAAAGATAAGGCTAATTTTTAAAATGGTGACAAAGAAAGAGCTCACTGAGAAGCTGATATTTAAGAACAGACCTAAAGGAGGTGAAGGAAAGAGCCAATGAGGATCTAGAGGAAGAGTATTCTAGGCAGAAGGAACAGCAAGTGCAAAGGTCCTGAGGCAGGAACGTGCTGGGCATGTTCTAGGAAAGCAAGGAGGCCAGTGTGGCTAGAGAGGTATGGTGGAGGAGGAACGTCATAAGAGGTAAGGTCAGAAAGGGGAAGGAAGCCCCAGATCCTTGAAAGGTTACACCAGCCTGCAAAAACACCACGGAAAGAAAGATTTTTTCTAACACAACTCTTGTTCATCTGAGAGGAAAATATTTCCCTGCATTCAGCCCCACCCCAAAGACTTTTCCTTGCACCTGGCTGGTCAGAACTAGGTGTCATGGCCACCCCTAAACTGATCACTGACATGATTCATCCCCAGGGTCTGGGCCCACCTCCCCCAAGCATGGGGCTGAACGCGGTGACCTTTTGCCGGCAAGAGCAAAAGGGGGAATGACAATTAGGGAAGCAGACAAAAGTTTCAGCCACCCAGGAACTTCCCATTCAAGCAGTTTGCCCTGTGACATCAACAGCCAAGTCTGGTTCCTGACACTTGGCTTCTCCAGCAGGTTAGTGACCCATGGGGCAGAGCATTGGGAAACAGTGGGGTCTTCCTGGATTTGGGGGGCTTCTCTATGTATGAATTTTCAAGGTCTCCTCTCTTCTACTTCTCTCTCAGGTCTCTGGTCTACAAAATTCTCTTCCGTTAAAACAAAAACAACTTTGACCTGTGGACATTTCAAGCATATTCTAAGCAGAGAGAATGGTCTAATAGCCCCCCCCTTATTCATCTCCCTGAGCCCCAAAATGATCAATACCCTGATCTGTTTCATCTAGAGCAGGACCCATTCCCCCTGCCCAGCACCCATCCCACTAAAAAGCACCACCCAGTCCCTTGAAAGGTCTGCTGTGTTCTGAAACCCCCTTGTGGGGAGGGCCATGGGGGACGGTGACAGCCGCTTAACCCAGGCAGAGCTCTGCCCAGCCTACGGCAGCCATGTTTCCCTCGGGGTCACCTGCCCCCCCACCAGCTGAAGGACACCGAGCCTTCTCCTGAATCATCCTTGGTTCGGCTCTCAGAAGCTACAGAGGTTCACAGAATCGGCTGTAATTGGAGCATTTGGCCCATTAGGAATTTGGATGGACCCAAGCATAAGTCCTCGGCACTGCTCAGAAAAAGCAAACACGGGCAAGGCGAGATTTGACTTCTGCGCAGTTAATTTAAACTCCTCTCTGAATATAAATCAGCTGCTTTAGTTCCGATCCACTCAGTCCTACCCAAGCCTTGTGCTGAATGATAAACACCGGGCCGCTGCCGGGAAGGATAAATCAGACAGGCAAAACGAATTGTTTCCTTCAGCTCAAGCGAAGTTCCCGGACAAGGGAAGGACGCTGCTCTTTATGAAGAAACTGTTCAGCCCCAGCCAGAGGACCTTCCTCTGGGGATCAGGGTCTGCTTATTGGAGAGGGGAAGGCTAACTGGCCTGAGGTCTTTGAGGAGCGGGCAGTGCCTACAGGTGGAAGGGAAACCTAACCCAGAACTCCTATGGAAGTTTCTGGGCAACGGCACCATTCTTTTTTTTTTTTTTTTTTTTAAAGATTTTTTATTTATTTATTAGAGAGAGAGAGACTGAGAATGAGAGGGGAAAAGGTCAGAGGGAGAAGCAGACTTCCCGCAGAGCCGGGAGTCCGACATGGGACTCGATCCCGGGACTCCGGGATCATGACAACGGCACCATTCTAAGCCTTGTCTTTCTGAAGGACAGGGATTTTGGTACAAAGGCTATAGTTAGAGCAGGTAGGAGAGGGACCCTGTAGATTGTTCTGTCTCTGGCTGCCTCATGGGGGGTTTCACTGAAAACCAGGGATGACCAGCTAAGCCGACGGGATATAGCAGGGAAGGAAGAGTGAGTGGAGTTGCAGACTGACTCTCCCTCCTAAATTTGGGGGCCATGAACATGTCCCTGCTGGGTCCGTCTGAGGGGGCTTGGAGGAATATGCCTATCCCAGCTTCCCCCCGCCGAGCTGGGAGGTCTGGCCCCAAGCAGACGGGACAGAAGTACCGTATCTGTGTGTGAAGATGGAGGGAGCGCTTCGGAGGCTGATCAGGCAAGACTCATAAAATCCGGGGCATTCCCCTTCCGGATTCTCCTAGTCCCTGAGGTTCCTACACCGAAGCTTCTCTTCGGAGTTAAGTCTTCAGCGATCCTGATAAAATGCACGTCTGTGAGCTATGATCGGGATGGATTGGCTCTCATTTAGTCATTCACAAGGTGGCCCTTCACACTTCCGGTTCCGGCTGAGGCACTCCGCCACCAAAGGACAAAACTAAGAACCAGTGGACGCTTCTCTCGGGCGTCAACATATAATTCTAACCAAGTTACGAACACGACTTTCCTTACCAGCATAGAATACGTATGTGTTACAGATTGTATTCAACATACTCATTCACGAGTGAGAGAACCGGTAAGATGACCAAAGCAGTTCCAAGAGCACGGGTAGAACTTAGATTGGTATGGTCCATCAAGAAAGGTATTTTTAAAAACAAAAGGGGGCGGGCGTCTGGGTAGCTCGGTCAGTTAAAAGCCTCTGCTTTCAGCTCAGGTCATGATCTCAGTGTCCTGGGATCGAGCCCCGCATCAGGTTCTCTGCTCAGCGGGGAGTCTGGTTCCCCCTCTCTCTCTGCCTGCCTCTTTGCCTACTTGTGGTCTCTCTCTCTGTCAAATAAATAAATAAAATCTTAAAAAAATTAATAAAAACAAATGCAGGCAGGCAGAGGGGGAAGAAAGGATTATCAAGCTGGATAAAAACTGGTCAATGACCACTGAGGTCATCTTATTTTGCCAGACAGAAGTCTACAGCTGTAGGTATAATTTCACAGGGTCTAGGCTCTAATCAAATAGGATGAAGCACAAGTACATTCTCCCAGAAAATTAATAACCCTTGAGTGGGTTTTTTAAACAATACCCCAGTATGACATAGAAGGACACGGTGTCCTTAGACTTCAAGATTTTGATGATTTTTCTTTTAATACGAGAAATGTAGAATAACGTGCCTATTGCCCCTGGGGTGAAACTGGGACCCAGGTCAATGGGAAGAGACAGGAGAAAATTTGGGCCTAGGAACCGGGAGGGCTGGTATCAGTCCTATCACTGATGATTGTATGACCTTGGCCAAGTGGCATCACCTCCTAACCTATCAATCTCTCTGTTCAATGAAAAGGTTGAACTGAGTAGGCTCTGGGATCCCCTTTGGGTGTGATGTCTTCTGAATCACAACAGATTATGAAGCAAGGTGGTCAGGTAAGTCCCCTTGTCTATAGTGGCAGACAGAGGGGGAAACGCTACAGTAGATCTCAGGATAACTGAGGGGAGGGGATGGGAGTGGGGGGACAGGGAGAGGGTGCACCAGAGCATTGAATGCAAAGACAGAGCTCTAAAAGACTAAAGGATTTCCAGAGTCTCCCTTCTCCCTTCTCCCAGTCTCTACTCCCCATCAGGACTCTGGAATGTTTCAGAGTCAAGAGGCCAGGTCATGCTCCAGCAACAAATTGATAATGAAATCTCAGTGGCTTAACCGAAGCAAAGTTTGTTTCTTGCTCATAGAATTCTTGTGCATAGCTGTCCTCTACGTGATGACTGAGCCGTTCAGACTTTTCTATCCTGGAGCTCTACCATCTTCACATGTGGTCTTCCTGAGTCACTGTCGTGGAGGAAGAGAGAACATGAAAGACTCGCACCAGCTTTGAACTACATATAACTTGTACTCGCAGACTCATGGCTAGTCCAATGGCTCCAACGCAATCATGGGGGTTGAGTGCTAAATGCCCCACGGATCCAAGAAGAAAACAAGAGCGGATATTAGTGTGTCCTGACTTGGAAAGGATCTAGAGCCTATAGAGATTGAGGAGGACCTTTGAAGCATTCCAAGGCACCACACCCACTGTCTCTGCTTCTAGAACATCTGCTGGAATAAGGAAAAGCTCGGCCAGATAGCTGGATACACTGCCCATTCAATACTCAACATCTGAGGGTTTATAAAAGCCTCCGAGCCTGGTCTGCAAGTTCAAGGAGAGGAATCTTGATTCACTTGAGTCGTTAGATCATTGTAGATGGGCACTCTGGGGGGGAAGGGTCTCCAGGAAAGCAAAGCAGCATCCTCGACCCCCCAGTGGTACCAGGCGTGAGGTTCTGCTCCACCAGTGCCAACTAGGTTTGGGAGTAAAGAAAATTCTCCAAAGGAAATAGCTTTTATCTGCTCCCTCGTTTGCCCTTATGCGGTGGGAAACAAAGGCAGAAAGAAGTGTAGATAAAATTAACTGTCCTTATAGGGGCACCTGGGTGGCTCAGTTGGCTGAGCAACTGCCTTCGGCTCAGGTCATGATCCTTGAGTTCCGGGATCGAGTCCCACATCGGGCTCCCAGCTCCACGGGGAGTCTGCTTCTTCCTCTAACCTTCTCTCCTCTCATGCTCTCTCTCACTTTCTCTGTCTCTCAAATAAATAAATAAAATCTTTAAAAAAAAATTAACTGTCCTTATAAACTGCAGCCCATTGACAAATACTTGATTTAGGCAGATTATAAACTTCCTCCAGGAAACTCCCAACTGTCTTAAGGTTAATGCTTTGCTAGAGGGAAAAACAACCTTAGCCTGACAGTAGGCAGGCCTCCAGGATCCCCAGAGTCTTCTTTAGCATATGAAAGTGCTTTTGGAACTTCCCTTCTTAACTGCTCCCAACTCCAATGTATATAATTAGTTCTCCTCTCAGTCCTGGGGGCGGTCCCTGCTCTTTCTGCCCACAGGTCCTGTCCCCATGCTTTAATCAAACCACCATTGGTTTTTTTTGAAGATTTAATCTATTTGACAGAGAGAGGAAGAGAGAGATTACAAGTAGGCAGAGAGGCAGGCAGAGGGAGAGGGGAAAGCAAGCTCCCCGCTGAGCAGAGAGCCCGATGCGGGGCTTGATCCCAGGCCCCTGAGATCATGACCTGAGCTGAAGGCAGAGGCTTAACCCACTGAGCCACCCAGGCGCCCCCAAACCAACCTTTTTTAAACCCAAGACATCTCTCAAGAATTCTTTCTTGGCCGTTGTCACTGGACCGCATCACCACCACCAACTTCTCCAAAAAACACATATCACCTTATCTATCACCTTGACTTTTCCAGAACCTAGGCTTTTGTTGAACAAGTTGATAAGTTCCTTGGGTGGGGGAATGATGTTAGTTTTCCTGCTCCTAGCACTGCAGACTGAGGAAATGCTCGAGGGTGCTGGTGGGTTTTGGCTCTCGGATGCAAGACCACAGCGCTAGAGGATATTGATCAGAAACAAGAGCTCTTCCATCGTGGATGCCGGTCAGAGGCACGAGGAGGGGGCTTATGTCAAGAAGCAGACCCAACGTGGACCCTTCCCCCAGCTACCTGGCTCCCCATTTATTTCTTTTTCAGTGGCTTTCTCAACTTGTTCGAAACATTGAGTCTTCACAGAGATACGCAGATAATTTAAAAATTAACAAGACGAGGAAATCTGACCACCGTTCTAGAAGGAAGCCTGGTCAGCAGAACCGCAGGGAGGAGCCTCGTTCCTGGTGCTGCTGACCTCTGCCTCTGACTTCTGCAGTCTCGCCTCTGCTCTGGGTGCCAAGCAAGGATGTTTGGGAACTGGTTCTCGGTGCCTCCGTGGACGTAGCAGCCTGTGTGGGCAGGACACACGCTAAATAAGCTGCCACCAGGTACCTGGGCATGGGAACTGCCGCAGTTCTCTTGTCTTTCTGGATGGAAATAGATTTAAAAGGTACAGTGGTTCCCCTAAACTCTGTCGCCAAATTGCATTGTCTACTGATGTAGGAAAGACATTAGGGTTCAAAGCCGTCTTTGAATGCTTGAGATGTCTTTGGTGCAAAGGTGATTTTATGAAAGCATGGGGACAAGACCCCTGGGCAGAAAGAGCAGCAATGGGGCCAGGAGAAGTGGCCCATTATACACTTTTAAGTTGGGAGGGGGTTAGGGATACCGGAAGTCTCTAAGGAATTTTGGAAGCAAAGTTTCTAGAAGGGGGCTAGCTATTGTTGGGAAAAGTCATTTATTACAGTCTAATAAAACTTTGTCATGGGACCGATTTTTAATGGTGGGCCACATGCTTGCGGGATGATTGCCAACATGTATCGTGGGGGGGTGGGGTATAGAGATAAAGGAAGTTTCTGGAGGAATTTTTATACGTTAAAGTAGACTTACAGAATCCTGGGTGTGGGGGGTGAGGAGTGATCAGGTTAGGATTGCCTTTTGCCCTTAGCAAAGTATTGACATCAAGGCAGCTGTGTCCCTAGAGGAAGGTCACTCTGCCAGTTTCAAGGACTTGTTAATGGGCTGTAGGTCGTAAGGAAATTTAATAATTTTTCTTCTGCCTTTGTTTCCCACATCATCTACCACATCGTCGCGGGATTCAGAGTCTGAATACCAGCCATGACCCTCAGTCCCTGTAAGACCTCGCCGAGTTACATCACCTCTCTGAATCTCAGCTTTTTCGTCTGTAAAATGGGGATAAGGACAGTTACCTTGCAGAGTTTTGTACAGAATTTATGTCAATTTCTTGCTGATGTGCCTGGCTAATTTCTCTCGTCAATCTGGGAGCTAGGAAAGAGTGAAGCTCTGCATTTCCCATCAGACCGGGCTCTCCCAGAGGGCAGAGGCAAAGTCACTTCCCCACCTCGGTCTGGGAACTCCTGGAGGGGGGTGCTTTTTCCCTTTTGAGACTGCCGCACAATGGATAGCTATTGCTTTTTTTTTTTTTTTTTTTACCATTGTTGCAATTACCATGTTTCCACCTGAGGGAAAAGCCAGAAGGACACGGGACTAGGATTTCCGGAGCGCTGGTAAC
This sequence comes from Nasua narica, assembly GCA_028533885.1. Lineage (NCBI taxonomy): Eukaryota > Metazoa > Chordata > Mammalia > Carnivora > Procyonidae > Nasua > Nasua narica. The sequence continues at coordinate 82,866,702 of CM052810.1, read as the reverse complement.
ATTGACTGAGCACTGGACAGAACCCCATCTGTTTCTCTGTCTCCTCTCTGCCTCCTCCCTGGCTGGACTAGATACCCCCTGAGGCCAGGGCCCTTGTGGGACGCACCCCTACCCCTCTCGCCAGAGATGATGGGTGGCTGCTTATTGAACCAGAGCTGAGGCACTGGGGAGACCAAAAGGAGAACAGCCTCGAGTTTCCCTTCCAGAAGTTTCGAGGGATGCTATGAAAATTATTTGGAAGAGGTGACCACATAATTAATCATCGAAACCAGGACATTTTTAAGAGTACAGGGGGTTGCTACTAATAATCACACCGAAACAACGGGCATAAACCAGACTCTCTATAAGGCTTGTGAGGCTCACCTTTTCGGCCATCATTCCGTCACCATCCAGCCATGACTTACCATCACCTTCAGACTAAGTTTGCTAAGGTCTGAGAGGGGGTGGCTAGTGGCCAGAGGGGTAGGACTTGGGGAGGTCATCATGAAGGTCTTGACAGACACAACCAGGAAGCCCCCAGACCCAGCAGCTGCTGAGGAAGGCATATCTCTTGCCTTCACAGAGCCGCAGCCTGATAGGGGAGACGATGACCTTGAGCTTAATGAGTCCGCAGTCTAATGGGGGGCAATATTGACGCTTGCCTTGGAGAGTTCACATCTGCCCTGAGTCTGCGTAGACCCTGACAGACCTTCAATCCTGTAAGCCCCTTCCCCAGGTATAACCACTGGAATCTTTCTTATGCCTCTTTCTGTCAGTAGGCATTGCAAGTACAAGGTTAGTCAGTTCTACACTTTTTTGGGGGCGGGGGTAGAACCTCCTGTGGTCAGCTCCTGTGATCAGCTCCTGGCCTTGAGCGCCCCAGATGTTGTCCGTGGAGACTGACTGGCCCCACAAAGTGCTGGCACCTCTGTCACTGCGTTCAGAGATCACCACTGCCTTCAGAACCTAGATTCCACCCTCTGGCTTTTTGTCTTAAGCCCAAGCATTTCTCAGTGTCCAGGTCTGGTCTACTGGTGTCTCCATAACTCCTTGGGGTCTCCTGGATGCGCTCTCCACATCATACTGGGATCTGCGGGGTCTGGGGACTGCTGTCACCTACTCTTTCGCGTTGGCTCCTGTTTGCTCCCAAGCCAGGGGGGACATGACGTTATGCTAAAGGCTTGTCATCTCCGTAGGACTATTCTGGAAAAGCAGCAGCCCCAAGATGGTCTAACTCCCCCATCTTATCTTCATGATCCCTGGAAGGGGAGCCAGACTTACCCCTCTGAATACTCGCCCTACCCAGGTGCCCCCCTCCCCTCCCGTCCCGTCCCCCGCATCTCCTTGCTGCTGACTGCTTCTTGCGTGAGGCAGAGGCAGGCATACCCCACAGTCGTTCCTTCCATGTCATTTTATTGTCTTTTACCCTGTGGTCTCTCCCCCAAACTTTGGTCCCAGAAATGGGAAACTCCGGCTCTGGGAGTTCTGAGAAGTCCCTTTTCTATTTCAGGAGATGGTGAACCTTCAAGATCATGGCTTCCCTCTGAACCTTGTTAAGGTCCCGAAATCAAAGCTGAAAACTGACTTCTGTGCTCTCGGTTGCATCAGCCTTCCCTAACGTGAGGGAGTATGAGCGCCTCTCCCCAACCCGGGCCTCCAGTCCTCACCTTCAAGGGCCCCAACACAGAGGAGGAATACAGGAAAAGATAAAAAGTTAGCAAGCAGGAAAATAAATACACGGAGTGCTATTTCAAAATCATCGTGCTACAGTAGGATGCCACTGGATGAATGGATCATAATTTGTTAACTCGCTCCCTAATGAGGGCCGTTGCGGTTGTTTTCAGTCTTTTGCCTACACACACTGTTTCTATGAACATGCTGTGCAAGAATATCTGTAAAACAAATACTTAGAAGTGGAGTCATTGAGTCAAAACAGAGCTTTCTTGGCAGATAGTGCCAATTTGCTCCTCAGAGAAGGTGCAATGATTTACACTCCAATTTTGCACGAGAGTGACAATGATAATACTTTTGACAGTAACGTTTTGTCAGATTTACTGATATTTTTCCATCTGACATTTAAAAAGTGGAACTATGACTTGCATTATCATTCATGACTCATTTTGCACCCTACAAAGTGCTTGTTCGTGTGCTTTGTCCATTTGCCTCTTAGTATTTTTTATTTATTCTGTAAACTCTTTACATATTCAGGAAATTAGCTCTTTGGAAAACGTGCCTTAAATATTCTTCTTGGGACACCTGGGTGGCTCAGTGGGTTAAAGCTTCTACCTTAGGCTCAGGTTATGATCTCAGGGTCCTGGGATGGAGCCCCGCATCAGGCTCTCTTCTCGGTGGGAGCCTGCTTCCCCCTCTCTCTCTCTGCCTGTCTCTCTGCCAGTTTGTGATCTCTCCTCTCTCTGTAATAAATAAATAAATTGTTAAGAAAATATATTCTTCTTGACTTTCATCCTTTTAAAATTAAATCTTTTTTTTTTTATAGTATTGTCTCCTCCTATAGCTAATTGTAACTATGATGTGGTGTAACTTATAGTCCCTGTGTTTTGGCTTTGCTTGGAAAGTTCTTCTTTGTTCTGAGAATGTTAAAAATAGACTAAAACAGACCAGTCTTCCTTCTGGGATTGCCAGTTTTTAAAATATTTTTTATACTTACATCTTTGATTTATCAGCATTTGATTTTTTGTGAGGAGTACTCACTGGTTGCCTCAACATAACTTATCAAATAGCCCATCTTTTTTCTGATATGAAATATACCCCTTTTTGTACCCTGAATTTCAAGGTCAATATTTGGGCACTCTCTTCCACGGCTACTGCTTAGTCATAGGGAGACAAGAACAAACTCAATTATTATACCTTTATGATAATTTGTGATAAAGATGTAACTCTTGTAACTCTTAATTTTCATTTTTTCTGGCTAATCTTGCCCATTTATTTTCCACGTAAACTTTAGAAAGAACTTGTCTTCATTTCCCATGCTTAAGAAAAATCCTGTAAGTATTTTTATTGAACTTGGATTAGATTTATAGATTCATTTAGGGACAAGTGGCATTGCTAAAACATTGAATCTTCTTATCCAAGACATTTATTCAAGTCTCTCAAAAATGTACTTCAGTAGAATTTGAAAGTTTTTTTCACATGGAGCCTTCACATTTTTAAAAAATACTAATTCCTAGGCATTTCATCCCTTCGTTTGCCATATGTATGAGGTATTTTCCTATATTATGTTTGTTATATTTTCTAATTGATAGTAGTTTATATAAGGAAAGCCATAGTTGCATGTTAATTTTGCCACCGGCCACCTTATCGGATTTTTTTTTAAAGGTTTTATTTATTTATTTGACAGAGAGAAAGATCACAAGTAGGTGGAGAGGCAGAGAGAGAGGGAGAAGCAGGCTCCCCGCTGAGCAGAGAGCCGGATGCGGGGCTCGATCCCAGGACCCTGAGATCATGACCTGAGCTGAAGGCAGAGGCTTAACCCACCGAGCCACCCAGGTGCCCCTTTACCGGATTTTCTTAATGTATTTATTATTTTGTTTGACAGTTTTGAGTTTTCCAGGTATAAAAACACAAATCTGCAAATAATAGTAATTTCTATGGAAGATTTTAATTTTTTCAGACATAGGTCATCACCCAAACTGCCTTGTGCCCTGTCCTCAAATCTATCTGTAGCGGCCACTGTGGCTGTTTCTTCAACATCCATTCCCTCTTCTTCTAAAAGTCAACCTCAATTTATACTTCACCATCCTCACCTTCCCCGCACGGTCCGTGCGCTTTTAGGGACGTGGCTGTCCCTTGCCTCTGGTGGTGAGGCACACGGCTAACACCTGGAATAATCTCGGCAATCCCATCCTTACCGCTGGCTTGCGCTCCACACTCAGTTACACATGTGGCCCGATTTGGGATGTGATGGGGGCATCTAAGGAGCAGTCCCCCTCTCTCGCTGAGCTATCACTGAGCTCTGTAGGCCACCTTCTAGTGAGCCAAGGACTCAATCAGGAAGCAGCTGGTAGCAGAGAAACTGACCTTGGTGGTGTCACTGAGCTGCTGGACTAAACCAAACCTGTAGCCCCCCCTCACTTTAAACTTGCAGTTGGTGAGCCAGTAATCACTCTTATTGTTTAAGCCAATTTAAGATGTTATTCTGATACTTGCAACTGAAGACATTGCAGTCTACACGTGACCATCAGCAATCCCTCGAGCTCTTAGAGCTTGAAGGTTCTCTTGGCTGTGTGGTCAGGATCCCTTGAAAGGGCCTTGGGCTTCTGAGTTTCTCCAAATGAATCACACACTTTAAAGATTTTATTTATTTATTTATTTGAGAGAGAGAGAGAGAGAATGAGAGAGAGGAAGAGGTCAGATGGAGAAGCAGACTCCCCACTGAGGAGGGAGCCCGATGCGGGACTCGATCCAGGGACTCCAGGATCATGACCTGAGCTGAAGGCAGTTGCTTAACAACTGAGCCACCCAGGCGCCCTCAATCACACACTTTCATTCAAGAAGATCTTAAAGCTGTAAAACTTTTAGGAGAAAACATAAGAGAAAATCTCTGTGACCTTAGATTTGGCAAAAATTTCTTAGACAAGCACTGTCTATAAAAGAAAAAAAATGTATAAATTGGCCTTTGTCGAAACTAAAATTTGTGCTCATCCAAAGACACTCTCAAGAAAAAGAAAAGATAAGTCGTAGGACTAGAAAAAAAAGTTTGAACATCGAGCATCTGATAAAGGACTTGTATTCAGAGTATAAAAGAACTCTCAAAACTCAATAATAAAATAAGCAAAAGATTTGAACAAGCATTTTGTTAAATTGCAAACCCAGCACTGTCTTGATTGCTGTAGCTTTATTTTTTTTTTTTTGAGATTTTTTATTTATTCATTTGAGAGAGACAGAGAGAGCACAAGCAGGGGAGAGGCAAAGGCAGAGGGAGAAGCAGGCTCCCTGCTGAGCAGGGACACCCCCCCACAATATGGGGCTTGATCCCACGACCCTGAGATCATGACCTGAACTGAAGGCAGATACCTAACTGACTGAGCCACCCAGGTACCCCTGCCGTAACTTTAAGATTAAGATTAAGATGAGTTAAAGACAGTATAAATCCTCCAACCCTGTTTTTCTTCTCAAGTATTTTTGGCCAATTTAGTTCCTTTACATTTCCATATGCATTCCATATACATTTCAGAATCAGCCTATCATTTTTTTAAATTTAAGTTCAATTAGCCAACATATAGTACATCATTAGTTTTTGATGTAGTGTTCAGTGATTCATTAGTTGCCTATAACACCCAGTGCTCATCACATCACGTGCCCTCCTTAATGCCCATCCCCCAGTTACCCCATCCCCCCACTCCCCTCCCCTCCAGCAACTCTCAGTTTGTTTCCCAGAGTTAAGAACCTGTCATGGTTTGTCTCCCTCTCTGATTTCTTCTCATTCGGTTTTCCCTCCCTTCCCTTGTGGTTCTCTGAACTTATATTCCACATATGAGTGAAACATACAGTTGTCTTTTTTTTAAATTAATTAATTTATTTATTTATTTAAATTTATTTATTAGGAAAGAAAGTGAGAGAGAGCATGAGAAGGGAGAAGGTCAGAGTGAGAAGCGGACTCCCCATGGAGCTGGGATCCCGATGTGGGACTCAATCCCGGGACTCCGGGATCATGACCTGAGCGGAAGGCAGTCGCTCAACCAACTGCGCCACCCAGGCGCCCCCATATAGTTGTCTTTGATTGACTTACTTCACTTAGCATAATACCCTCCAGTTCCATCCATGTTGATGTAAATGGTAGATATTCATCCTTTCTAATGTCAGTCTATCAATTTTGACTGAGATTGCACTGAATCTGTCCATCAAATTTAAGAATTTAAGAAATTTATTCAAATTCAAGAAGATGTAATATCTTAACTATGAATTTTCTGACGCATAACCATTTTATATCTCTCTACTTACTTAGGTCTTATTTAATTTCTCTCAACAATATTTATAGGTCTTAATCTATAGGTCTTATACATCTGTCAGATATGATGCTATTACCCATCGTATAATTAAAAAAATTTTAGTTACTGATTGTTTATTTCCAGCATACAGAAATTTAATTGCGTATTTATCTTAAAATCTGCACCCTTGTAAACCTCATTTTTTAGTTCTAATAACATTTATATAGATATTATTGGGTTTTCTATATAGATGATCATGTTGTTTGTGAGTAAGGCAGTTATTATTTTGTCCTCTCCAATCGAGACTCCTTTGAACTTTTTCTTGCCTTATTAAATGGCTAGACCCTCCTGTACACTGTTGGGTAAAAGCAGTGAGGACAGAAACACTTGCCTTGTTCCTGATGTTAGTAGGAAAGCATTCAGTCTTTTATCATTAAATATGGTATTTAATTTAGGATTTTATATTCTTTCCATCAGGTTAAAGAAGTTCCCTTATATTCCAGTTTGGTTGGGGGTGGTTATCAGTACTTGATGTTGGATTGTTTTAAATGCTTTTTGTTTTGTTTTGTTTTGTTTTTTTGTTTTTTTGCATCTGTGGTAACCGTGTGGCTTTTCTTTTTTAGTTTTCCTTTTTTAATTCTTTTTTTTTTTTAAGATTTTATTTATTTATTTGACAGAGAGAGAGAGATCACAAGCAGGCAAAGGCAGGCAGAGAGAAGGGGGGAAGCAGGCTTCCTGCTGAGCAGAGATCCCGATGCGGGGCTCACTCCCAGGACCCCGAGATCATGACCTGAGCCGAAGGCAGAGGCTTTAACCCGGGCACCCCCTTTTTTAACTCTTAAAAGAATGAAAAACAAGCCAAGTCTGGGGGAAAATCTTTGCAAACCAGATATCTGATAAAGAACTTGTGGTAATAAAACATAAAGAACTCTCAAAGCTCAACAATGAGACAACAAACCACTCAATTTAAAACTGTACAAAAGTTTGAACAGACTTTTTTTTAAAGCTTTTATTTATTTATTTGAGAGAGAAAGAGAGAGTCTGCACTCAGGAGAGCAGGAGTGGAGGGAGAGGCAGAGGGAGAAGCAGACTCCCCGATGAGCAGAGAGCCTGATGTGGGCCGGGGTCTCCAGGATCAAGACCTAAACCAAGGGCAGACACTTAACCTACTGAGCCACCCAGGCGCCTCTGAAGGGACTATTCACAAAACAAGATCACTGGGTAGCAAATAAGCACTTAAAAAGATACTCGGTGTTGTTAATCATTAGGGAAATGCAAATTTATTTATTTATTTATTTTTAAAGATTTTATTTATTCATTTGAAACAGAGAGAGAGCATGACCAGGTGGAGTGGGGCAAGGAGGGGAGAAGCAGAGGGACAGGGAGAAGCAGACTCCCTGCTGAGCTAGGAGCCCGGCATGAGGTTTGACCCCAGGACCCAGAGATCATGACCTGAGCTAAAGGCAAATGCTTAACCCTCTGAGCCACCCAGGTGCCCTGGGAAATGCAAATCTATCTATTTATTTATTTATTTGTTTGTTTGTTTGTTTGTTTAAAATATTTTATTTATTTGACAGAGAGAAAGAGATCACAAGCAGGCAGAGAGGCAGGCAGAGAGAGAGAAAGGGAAGCAGGCTCCCTGCTAAAAAGAGAACCCAATGCAGGGCTCGATCCCAGGACCCTGAGGTCATGACCTGAGCCAAAGACAGAGGCTTAACCCACTGAGCTACCCAGGTGCCCCAGGAAATGCAAATTTAAAGCACAATGAAAGATTATTATGTACCTATTAAAATGGCTAAAATTAATGAATGACCGTAACAAGTATGTTGCTGTATTAGTTAGGGTTCCCCAGAGAAACAGGACCCACGGGCTGTATATATTCCACAGGTGAAGATATTTATTATAGGACTTGGCTCGTGCACTTCTGGAAGTTGAAAAGTTCCACGCTCCGCCATCTACAAGGAGGGAAGTCTGTGGTCTAATTCAGTCCAAGTCCAAAGGCCCGAGAACCAGGAACTCCAATGTCCAAGGGCTCGAGAAGACGCATAGCCCAGCTCCAGAAAAAAACAGAGGAATTTTGCCCTGCCTTCACCTTTTTGTTCCTCCCCAGCCTCGGCCCATCCTCAATGGATTCGACGATGCCTGACCACTTAGGTGAGGAGAGGGCAGATCTTTACTCGGTCTGGAATCAAAGACCACTCTCCTCTGGAAGCACCTTCACAGATACTCCCAGGACCAGCTGTCTGGGCAACTCTTAGCCCTGTCAAGTAGATATGTTCAATTCACCATCACAGTTGGCAAGGACACGGAGGAACTGAAACTCTCATAGATTGCTGATGGGAACAGAAAGTCGTATGATTATTTTGGAAAACAGTCTGGTGTTTTTTTTTAAAAAAAAAGTTAAACACGTACCTACCCTGTGATCCAGGCACTCCACTCCTAGATCTTTTTCCGGAGGAAAGGAAATTGCGTTCATCCCAAGACTCGCGTGCGAATGTTTATAACAGCTTTATTTGCAATAGCCCCAAGCTGAAAACAAACCCAAGGACGTTCAAAAGGTAAACAGATAAACGAATTGTGGCATATCTGTACAATGGAAAACTACAAGGTAAAAAAAAAAAAGAATAAATTACTGATATATGCAATAACGTGGATGAGTTTCAAAGTAGTTACGCTAAATGAAAGAAGTCAAACAAATGGAGGACACACTGTATGATTCTATTTATAGGAACTCTAGAAAATACAAACTAATCTATAGTGATAGAAAGTAGATGGGTGGTTGCTTGGAGATGTGGTCCAAGAAGACAGAAAGGATGTCTACCAAAGGGGCCAAAGGAGACATTCTGGGCTAAGGGACATCTTGACTGTGGTAATCGTTTCTCAGATGTATACATATGCTAAAAGTCTCAAATTGCACAATTTATATATTACACCTCAATAAAATTGCTTTAAACCCTCACTTAGTATTTTTTTTTCAAAAGATTTTATTTATTTGTTGGAAAGCGAGAGATAGCAACATAAGTGGAGGAGTGACAGGCGGAGGGAGAAGCAGGCTCCCCACTGAGCAGGGAACCCAACATGGGACTCTATCCCAGGACCCTGCAATCATGACCTGAGCCAAAGGCAGACGTTTAACTGAGTCACCCAGGCATCCCTCACTTAGTATTTTTAATGAAGTAGAAGCCCATGATAAAAAAAAATTCAAACAGTAGAGAAAATTATTTGATTAAAAACTTCAGGAGAGAGTTCGCTCAGAAAAATGGAATTCATAGAATAGCAAATATATTTGACGGCTTGAGAGCTAATTATTGTTTTTAAAGAGATCTGATAGAGCATTTAGAAAAATTTAAGAATGGATTCATAGGAGACTTAACCAATGGAAAAAATAAGACAACTATTAACTTAAAAAAGACCAAAAGAAAAAAAAAGGCAGTTATAGCTGATGACTTGCCTAACCCGTGAACATACGTACGTGGTCATGGAGATTCAAGTGTTGACTATAGATTTGGTTAAATCTGAGGAAAGCAGGATTGGGGGAAGTAAGGAGTAGCAATAGAAGAGAGCTAAGTCCTTATCTTCTATAACATGAAGTCAATAGATTATTCTAGAATTGGTAAATCAAAAATAGCAGCATACACATCTAAAAATAGGGGATAATGATCAGAAGAGATAGCTAGAAAAATTTGAAAGTCTTGGGCGCCTGGGTACCCAGGTGGCTCAGTTGATTAAGCGTCTGCCTTCGGCTCAGGTCATGATCCCAGGGTCCTGGGATCGAGTCCCACTCGATCTTTGCTTTTTCCTCTGCCTCTGTCTCTCTGTCTCTCATAAATACACAAATAAAGTCTTAAAAAAAGAAAAGAAAAATTTGAAAGTTTTGCCCCTGAAGAGATCATGTGGGTCAATAGACTGATCCTTCTTAGATATTAGCCTTTTATCACTATTTCCTTCGTAACTTATGTGCCTGTATTACACTATTCCGGAAGGCATGCAGTGGTTACAAGCCTAAACTCCAGAGCATGAATGCCAGAGCTCAAACCCCCACTCTACTCTATCAGGTAACAGCTAGGAGGTTTTGGCCAAGTTACTTAACTTCTCTGAACTAGATTTCCCCATGTACAAAATGGACCGAATGATACCGATTTCATTGCAATATTATTATGTGGCTCAAATACATTAAAAGACACGAAAAGCTTAGGACAGTACAAGGATAATATAAACATAACATACGTGTAAAGAATTTTTATTATGAAATGATGATTAACAATGATTTACAAATCATAGCCCTTCCACTTTTGGTCCCTTTTCACAAAGATAGTCACTGCACTATTCTACCTTCTAAAATCTTTTATAAAGGACCTATCATGTTGTGTGCCTATGCGTACGCTTTTTTAAGATTTTATTTATTTATTTGATACAGAGAGAGAGATCACAAGTAGACAGAGAGGCAGGCAGAGAGAGAGGAGGAAGCAGGCTCCCCGCCGAGCAGAGAGCCCGATGCGGAACTCGATCTCAGGACTCTGAGATCATGACCCGAGCTGAAGGCAGCAGCTCAACCAACTGAGCCACCCAGGCGCCCCTATGCGTACGCTTTTTAATTTGTATCCCTGGAATCAAACTGTTCACCGTCCCCTTTTTTTTCCCTCCTTGATAACAACTCTCGTAATTCTCTCCAAATTCATACAATCGTATCTATCTTGTTCTTGTTGACGGCTGCATAATATTCTCAGTGTCCCCTACTGAAGGCCATTCAGATGACTTCCAGTTCCTTGCTATGACATTGTGTGAGTGTGTCCTTAGGGTACGTTTCAGCTGGGGACACAGTCTCTTTAAGAGGGACAGGCAGGACCTCAAACAGGGGGTAAGGTCCTGCCCTATTTTCCTGCCCTATTTTCGTCTGGGCTCACCGGTTTTCGATTCTTTGTATTGTTCACAGCGAACGACATCAGCTTCACTGCCTCAGACAAACGTCGTCTAACGAATGCGTCATTTAAATACCTCTAGCCCCCATCAGTGCCCAGGGAGTCCAGGATTCAGGGGACGTGTAGCGGCCACTTTGGGCTTGGGAGTCAGACCGACCTGGTTCTACGACCTTCGGTACACGCTTTTTCTTGGCACTGGGCCTCGGTTTCTTTCTCGGCAGGAAAAGAAAAATGACATTTCTACTTAAGAAGGATTGTTGTGAAATACGAGCCTGTGCCCAGCATGGAGTGGGAACTCAAATTCTAAACATGCTGGGTACTGCCTGGGGAAGTGATTCTAAGAAATCGACCATTCTGGAAGTGAGTCTAAGGAAATGCAATCGGTTCATCTCCTCTCCACCCAGCCCTTGAAACCTCTGCCTCAGGGCTTTGCTTCCCTTTCTATTTGTATCCAGTTTGTTCAATCACCGCTAGTTAACTCCTTTCAGTAATCAGAAATGACACAAGAGAAATAATAATAGCCTGGGAATTTTGTAGACTCCTTGCATTTGTGTTTTAGATGGTTTCACCACACCCAGTATAGCCCTTAGACTGCAAGTGGCAAGATGGCAGCTTCATCTAGGGGAAAGAGCAGAGTCAGACCAAAATGATGAAGGAGTCAGCATTATGTTGCTTATTGCAAATCTTCCCACTGAAAAATGGTTACAAAGAGGGAGGGGCAGAGTATGGCTAAAAATGGCCTATGTGTCCACTTCGTTTCCCGGCAAGGACAGGGCAGAGGGGAGGGATGGCCTCAGCCAAAGCCCTCCACCCCGCCCCTCCCCTCTGCAGAAATTTAGCCCACTGATAGTGTAGGTTCCTTGTTAAGGCATCCCATGCTGGGGAAGGTGAATACTCCAGGTCAGTAGTTCACATCTAGGGCCTGAGGTTAAGGACCCTGAAGACTAAATCTCAGGGGGAATTGGCCATAAAATTTCTTACGGTCTTTGCAAGATAAGCCAAGATAACCTTGGTACCCCCCAATGCCTTTCTCGATCACCATTCTTTGAGATCCGAACTAACAGAGTCCACGAGAAAAGAATAGGGGCTCTGACCTGCTCTTTTCTGCCCTCTGCCCACAAAGGCTGCATGGGGGTTGCTCCTCAGCGTCTGGATACTTCTTGATCATCCTTTCACTTCTTTATTCCTGCTTGAACCGAGGTTCAAGCAACATAATGTGCGGTTGCTGCTCTTGGGGAACTTGCGGGAGGAAGGAGACCAGTGGAAACAACCAGCAACAGAGCTATGGGTCCGTTGAGGAATCTCTGTGCAGAATATACATTGAAAAAGTGGGTTGGGAGTATGAGGGGCCAGTTCTACTGGGCAGTAGGATTCATAGAAAAGGTGCCCTTAGGATGACTGGTCATCATTCAGCAGAAGGGATTCGGGAGTGGGAACATCTCTTTAAGCTGAAGGAAGAGCCTCGATAAAATGTAGTAATTTGAGAAGACCAGAGAAAGATGGGTGGGTGGCAGAGGTGGCAGTAAGAGCTTAAAGGGGAAACACTGGCACAATCACAGAGTTCTTATTTGCCAAGCAATAAGGCCCTTGGACTTGATTACTCTCCAAAAATCTTCGCACTTGGGCCTCCTGCAGGTCTGGATTGGTGATGCCATCTTTTCTTGCCTGTACCAGTCTGCAATACCATGGCAAGCAACCAAGGTGAAAATCTGATGGATTTAAGCTGAGAAGGAAATCACTGGAAGGTTATCGGGAGCTCACAGATTACCAGTAAGGGACGACGCCATTGGCTTAGGTCTGTTTGCTTGTTCCCCCCACCCCAGGTTCCTGCTTATAACTGCAGTGGACTGAATGACAATAGGGAAGAGGTAGTATTGATGAAGGACATCAGGGTGCTCTAGGAAATTTGCTTGTGTTTTTCCTATGGCTGATTAGTATCCCATTGAATGGATGTATGGCCATTTATTTATCTATTCACTCATTGACGGTCATTGGTATTGGTAGGGCTTTCTTACTTTTAACATTAACAACACTTATTTTTATTTTTTAAAATATTATTTTATTTTTAATTTTATTATTTTTTTAATGTAGCGTTCCATGAGTCACTGTTTGCATGCTCACTGCAATACGTGCCCTCCTTAATACCCATCATCCCAGGCTAACCTATCCCCTAACCCCTCCTCTCTGAAATCTTCAGTTTGTTTTCCAGAGTCCATAGTCTCTCATGGTTCATCTCCCCCTCTGATTCCCCCCCTTCCTTTTTCCCTTCCTTCTCCTAATGTCCTCCATGCTATTCCTTATATACCACATATAAGTAAAACCATATTATAATTGACTTTCTCTGCTTGACTTATTTCACTCAGCATCACCCCTCCAGTTCCATCCATGTCAGTGCAAATGATGTGTATTCATCCTTTTTGACGGCTGAGTAATATTCCATTGCATATATGGACCACATCTTCTTTATCCATTCGTCTGTTGAAGGGCATCTCAGCTCCTTCCACAGTTTGGCTGTTGTGGACATTGCTGCTATGAACATTGGAGTGCATGTGCCCCTTCTTTTCACTACATCTGTATCTTTGGGGTAAACACCCAGTAGTGCAGTTGCTGGATCGTAGGGTAGCACTATTTTTAACTTTTTGAGGAACCTCCATATTGTTTTCCAAAGTGGCTGCACCAGCTTGCATTCCCGCCAATGGTGTAAGAGGGTTCCCCTTTCTCCACAACCTCTCCAACACTTGTTTCTTGCCCTGTCAATTTTGGCCATTCTAACTGGTGTAAGGTGATAACTCAATGTGGTTTTGATTTGAATTTCCCTGATGGCTAATGATGTTGAACATTTTTTCATGTGTCTGTTAGCCACCTGTATGTCTTCTTCGCAGAAGTGTCTGTTCACGTCTTCTGCCCATTTTTTGACTTGGTTATTTGTTTTTCAGGTGTCGAGTTTGAGAAGTTCTTTATAGATCTTTATACACCAGCCCTTTATCTGTAGTGTCATTTGCAAACATCCTCTCCCATTCCGTGGGCTGCCTCTTAGTTTTGTTGACTGTTTCCTTTGCTGAGCAGAAGCTTTTTATCTTGATGAAGTCCCCAAAGTTCATTTTTTGCTTTTGTCTCCCTTGCCTTTGGAGACTTGTCTTGAAAGAAATTACTGCGGCTGATGTCGAAGAGGGTACTGCCTATGTTCTCCTCTAGGATTTTGATGGATTCCTGTCTGACATTGAGGTCTTTCATCCATTTAGAATTTATCTTTGTGTATGCTGTAGGAGAATGGTCGAGTTTCATTCTTCTGTATATGGCTGTCTAATTTTCCCAGCACCATTTATTGAAGAGACTGTCTTTTTTCCATTGGATATTTTTTCCCGCTTTGTCGAAGATTTGTTGTTATTAAGCTTCATTGGCTTGCCTGCTTGCTGTGGGGTTCTGATTGTTTTTGAACACTTGGGTTTGTGCTGGTGATTTTTACATTTTGCATTACCACGGTTGCCCCAGTGTTTGCCTGGAAAGGAGTTGCTCGGGAACTCCTGATCTTCCGGGTGGCGCACTGACTAAACAGGTTTGGGGTCCACTGATTCATAGATAACCCAGCTCTACTGAAACCATCAGGCTTGGAGTTGCCTCTGCCTGGGACTCCAGCCCCTTTCCCGCTGTCTAAAAGAACACTATGAGCCACTTGGTTGTCACTCCAGAGAACAACGGAACTTGACGTAACTACATCAGAGCCACTCTGAACACACATTTAAATTCTCCAACCCAATGATATGCACTTTGCTAGAAAAATAAAGCAAAACCCTGCCTTTCTTGAGCAGCATGGTCCCAAAGGCAAGTTGACTACTTCATCTGGTGCTTGAGAGAAGAAACTGCTAGATCCTTATTCCTCGGAGATAAAAGTGTCTGAGTGGAAGACACTTAGGAAGAGACTGTCCGATATTCCCCCAAATTGTCCGTTTTATACTTTATGGGAGACTTAAGGGATTTTTAAGGGTGACACTGACAATGCAGGAGTTTCACGTTATACGCTGGCTTGATGGAAGATGCCATTCCACGGAGAGTCCTTTCATTGATAAACATGCTTATGGTTTTATTATTTTGTTTGACCCTCACGCCCACCCTGTACTCAAACAGGTCAACTACCAGTATTCTGTTTTGCAAATGGAGATGCTGAAACACAGAGTAAAGAGCAGGGCCAGGATGAGGGAGAGCAAGTGATGCGTCATTCCGAGTGCACTGTGGTAGCCCGTCTTTTTAGAATTTTATTCATCATGGGCTTTTGGCATTAACTTTGATTTTTAAAATACTCTGTTAAAATCTTACCTACCTTGATACTCAATCTTTTGCACCCCAAGCGAGTGCCTTAATTGCCTTATTCTAGTCCCAGCCCTGCAGGCTGGGTAGATTAGCCCAGATCCTATGAAGTATTCATTTACTGCATGTCAAGAAGGGATAAATTAAAAAAAAAAAAAGGGATAAATACCAGTAATTGTGTCTATTTCAACCTCATGGATCCTTCCAGAAGGGCATCCCGATGGCTCCCATAGGTCTCTGCGCTACATGGGACTGCTTCATTTTCTGTGCAGAGGTCCTCAGCCGGGTTGCACATTTTAACCAGCCTTGGGGCTTTTATGAAAACCAGACTCTCGGGCTGGGGGTGGAGAAAAGGTAGGTGTGTTTTCAAAAAACTCCTCCAGTGTAAACCTCTGGATCTACAGCCTTTGGATCAAACTAGGGTTAAACCAGGGTGTAGAGGCGGAGTGCCCTGGATTCAAATTCTGGCGGCATCACTTTCTAACCACAAGATCTGAGGCTGTTACAGGTTGTCGTGAGTGGTGAGTAATGCATGTAAGCGTCCAACACAGTGCTTGATACCTAATAAATCCTCGATACCGGGTAATGGTTCTAGGAGTTCTTACTTTGTGCCAAGACCCAGAGAAGTGAAGTAAGACACCCCGGGTCACCCAGCAAGTTCCTGAAAGATTTGGGTTTGTGCCCCAGGTCTGTCTGGCCACATATCTAGAACAAAGCAATCACATTTGATGTCCACTAAATGTTCCCTCCAAAGCCAGCGACCCTCGGTCACTAGCCCGCAGCATTTCCAATGAGCCCTGTCCCCGCCGTCCTGGATGAAGACTGCCTGTGGCCAGAGCCGAGCTGCCCAGGCAGAGAGAGGAGGCACAGTGGGGAGATTCCCCTCCCACGGGGAAGTCCCCCCCGGGAAGCCCGCCCCCCCCCGACTTCTATTACCTCTGATGGCCCACACTTCTGACTAGAGTGGCCAGCTGCTTTCATTTCCTCGCTTCCAATTCCTTTAACCTTTTCTGTTCTGGCTTCTGCTCCTGGGACCTCAGCCCACGGCAGGGACTCCCTGGATGTTGAAACTGCGGGTGCCATGGGGAACCCTGACCTCCCTGACCACCTCTTCTCAACGCTCAGGTTCCAAACAACCCCAAAGTCTCGGGGCTCCTGCACCCCGAAGCCACCCCGCCTGGGAGGCTGCACTTGCCAACCTTTCCTGCCTCGAAGGTCCCCCAGCGCCATCTTGCTCTCCAGCCAACCCCCCCCCACAACCCCCCTGCACCCGCAGTCCTCCCTTGAACTGAGAGCTTATCAGTAGCTTTCTTGGGGTATTCCCACCCCCGACCCTGCTGCCTCCAGGTCACTTCCAGCCTCTTACTTGACAGCAAGTTTCTAGAATTCAGTTATATCCACATCCAGGCTGCATATCGGACTATGAGCTCCTTTAACACAAAAGCCCCATTGCCTTCATCTCCCTGGAAACCAGGAGGCTCACGACGTCTCTAGGGATAGTAGCCACGGGACCTCAGTGCCCACAGCCTGCCAGGTGCCATCCTAACCACCACCGGACGTGATCTAATTCATTTGGCCAACGCAGCAAATAACCCCCGTCTCCCTTATTTGACAAACGAGGAAATCGAGGCCGCCAGAGCTCATGGGATGTTTCTTTGGTCGTACGGCTGCCGTGGGGAGCAAGTGGGATTTGAACCCAAGCCTCTGAGCTTGTGTTCATCACCATGCGGTGTGTCCTTTCTGGCAGAGAATGCCTGACAAGAAGGAGCTGGCGGGGGGCGGGGAGGGGGGCAGGGAGGGTGGGGTTGTCCCCTCAAGGGGCTTAGGTCTCGCTGGGGCCAGAGCAAGCATGCATGTGCCCCCACACACTTGGAGCATGGAGAGATACACACGGAAGCGTAAGCAGATGCTACACTGCGTGGTATAGAGCAGTGTTTCTCCATCACCTACATTCATCACCAGGAAAGCTAGTCCAGCGGTAGATCTGGATTCATCTGGGAGGGGACCCGAGACTCTCCATTTCTAACACAATCCCAGGCAGTGTGGATGCTGCTGTCCAAGGTCCACACTTTGAGGAGAAAAGATGAACCCTAAGACCAAAGTAGGTCAGAGGAGGGAGATTTTAGCGTGAACTGCAGAGGTCCTGGGATAGTGCCCCAGGTCTGAGATGATGGCGGCCCTTGGATGGACAGAGCGGAGGGAGAGAAACATCCCCCCAGGGGTCACTCAACTCCCTGCTCTCAGGGGCCCGGGAGCGAGGGGTGTTTCCAAGGATCAGTGACTTATGCCCCAAAGCGTAAGTCATTGCCCTTAACAGCTGTACCAAAGAGGAGTTCCACATGTGAATAGCCCGTTTTTGCGACATGCCCAATTCTGATTGTGTCCGGAAACGTTTTGCAAATTCAGAAGTCCGAGCCAAAGGGAAGTGCTGTGGGGTCTCCAGCTAGCTGCAGTAGTTAAATAAGAACAATATTTCCCCAAGTGGTTCCTCTTGAGGACAGCATTTCTGTTGGCTCCAGAACTTTTGGCCACCTATAAAGCTTCTCGATGGAAAATAAGGAAACTCTCAAGGAAGAAGGGTTTCTGGCGAGCACTGGAGAAAGAGCAGTCATCAACCAAACCATGTTCCCTGCAATGGAGGCCTTTGAAATCAAAGGTAAAGTACTGCTTCCCAGGAATGACATTGCCTGGTGATGAACTTTTTCTATTGGCAACGTAAGAATAGACAAGGCGATAGGAAGCCTAGGTTTGTACTATAGACTCTCACTAATACGCTTCTGGAATGCTTTAATATGGAATTCATGTAATGTTAGGCATAGACACTATATCTTTAACATATCGTTTTTTTTTAGCTTCGCAATAAATTGTATTAAAATATGTGCCCTTCGATTAACGCTAATACTTATCATACACCCTTTCCTTTTATCAGTGTCTTATTTTGACACACAGGTTGTACGACAAAATGGCAAAGCAACCCAAGAGGGATGAAAAAGTGCCACAAAATGAAAGCCAAGCGCCACATATTTACTTAATGTAATTCCTTTAACATTCTTTAAGGTGACTTCCATTGTAACCGAGGTGGGGATCAGGGAGTGCTTTCTTCATCTCGCGCTGGCTAGGATATGTTCATAGCTTCATAATTAGTTTGTCTTAGATTCAATTCAGGTTTCAAAAATTCAGGCAACTCTGTCATCTTTATTTTTCTCCC
>CM052810.1:82825866-82847843 GCA_028533885.1 Nasua narica | reverse complement strand
CCGATAAGCATCTCTTGAGAGCCCTCTGTCACCAGGCGCTGTGCTGGGGCATCCACAGTGCACCTGGTTTTAGGACCGTACCTGCCCCGTAATGGTGGGGGACTCGGGTATTCGCTCAGTCCCACCGACGAGTGACTGATGGTGGCTCTTTGCGGTTTGTGGTAGGAGGAAGACCAGGGGGAAGATTTGGGGGTACTGGGACTTTGTGTCTTTATCCTCGACCTCCCAGGGAGCCGTCTGCTCACACAGAGGGGGGATTCCAACACAGGTTGGGACCCAACACAGGCAGGATCCCAGTCTCTGCCTCCTACAGCAACCACCTTCTGCCGGCGTTGTGTTTCAGATCCAAACCCCAAGAAGAGAAAGGGGGTGAACTGCTTCATGTTCCTTGTGGCCATCTACCTGATTCTGCTCACCGTGGGTACTGGGCTGCTGGTGGTGAAAGGTAAAGAGGTCCGGTCCAGTCTGGGTGCCTCCTGGGGTGACGCAGGGCTCAGGTTGGGTGGAGAGCCCTGGGGTCACTGCTGCCTGCCTGCTGAGAGGAGGTTCTTAGTCACTGGGTAGCCAGGCAGCCACATGGATGGGGGTCGGTGGGGGGAGGGGAACAGGTGATCGTGTGTGTGACAGAGAGAGAGAGAGAGACATAGAGACAGATCGAGAGAGAGACAAAGAGAGAGAGCCCATGCAAGTCTGTGTGTGTCAGAGAAATGTACAAGGCAGTGATTTCACATGGGTCTGCTGTGTGTGTCTTTCATCGAGACTCCCCGGTGTCTGAGCAGGAAGGGATGTGATTGATCAGAATATTCATGTTAACATGATTTTACTTATGAAGGGTTCCCAGTCCAAATGTTAGACAATTCCATCTGCAGACCCCGAAGTCACCCGAGAACATCGTGTGCCCAGCTGTCATAAACATACGTCACACGCATATTCAGGCCACATGCGATCCCATCAGACCAGCATGTCGGCCGTCCTGCGTTCATGCCCAGAGCATGCTGGAAGGTGGAAGGTTGATCATGATGCTGTGGGTACATCCCTAGGCCATTCGAGAATATTCTATGAACGTGTATCATCGTGCTTCAGTGCTCACACTAGGTCTCCACGGAACATGAAATGTGTGTTCAGTACCCGGGACCCGCAGAAGTCATGCATATATGACACAAGCCCGTCAGGGATGTGCTCAGACGCCTGGAGCTTTAATGAGGTCCCGCTAAAAGCAGGCTGTGGGGTGGGGGTGGGGTGTCCAGTTCTGAATCTGCAGGAGCGGCTCTGGGTCCTGGAGACTTACTTCACCAATGGGACGCTGGCCACCGAGAACCGTCAGTCCTTCTCTTTGCTCCAGTCAATGCCCCGCCCGCACCTCCCCGGGGGCTTGCTGGGGCTGCAGGTCCTACAGGCCCAGGTGGCCCAGGTCCGCACCAGGCAGGAGCACCTGCTGCAGAAGGTGGATAACTTCACCCGGAGTCCAGGTTCGGCGTCCCCCTCCCCCACACCGGGACTCCTCGGGGGGCTGGAAAGGAGGGGCTGCTGGTTCATGGGCAAGCGCATCCTTGGGCCTGAATCCCCTTCCCTGGCAAGGAGAGCATTCCAGAACGCTGGGGCCCAAGGAAAGGGGTGAGAGTCGCATAGAGTAGGCACGAGATGGATCTAGAATGTTTACGAGGATGGGTAAGACACAGAGCCCCAGAAAATGGAGCCCAAGGTGGAGATACTGGGGCTCCTCCTCCCCTCCGTTTTCTCGGGCCCGAAACTGGCTGTGCCGGAACAGGGGCAAAAGCAGCTCCTAGATGTGACCTCACTGTCGCATGGCGCTCTGGCCCAGATGTCTGGGGCGAGCTAGGGTTTAAAGGGTGACCCCATGACCGCTGTTCTGTGCCCACGGGAGCATGTACTCAATGGGCGCAGGGTCCCGGTGGGCGAATCCCCCAGAGGCTGCGGTTTCCGCAGTGAGCACAGATGAAGGCCAAGCCTGGATGCAAGGACAGGGACAGCTGTGACCGATGGGCAGTGTCTAGGCTCAGATGTTCAGATGCTCAGACACAGGGACCATCACCCCTTGAGATACGACAGGGCTGGTTGCGATCAGCCCAAGGGGCCCTGCCTTTAACCTGACGCTCTTCCTGAAGCGGTTGGGCTCCCACGTCTTCTGACGATATAGGGCAGACTCCGGAGGTCTCAACCCTCTTTCCCCACTTCTGCAGCTCCCTGGGGCAGACCACTAGCTGCAATGAAATGTCTGCCTTTTTCCAAAAGCTCAGTCCTGGAAAATACCCAGATGTTTGGATCCTGTTGTCCAAATCCCCCATCTGCCCGAAACCCTGCCCGAAATCCGGGAGGCAGAGCCTCCCGACTTAAAGCTGGGTGCCCTGGGTGCGTGCCCTCCCCGCCCAGCCTACAGCCCTCTCTCCTCTTCCCCTTGCAGAGCTGTTGCAGGTCAAAGGGGAACGAGGCGCTCCAGGTACGTTCACTTCCCCCTGACCCATGCCGCGCGCTCGCCGTGGCTTCCCCCCACGGGCTCCTGGGCTTATGCCTTCCTGGGCCCCGACCCCAGCTTACCTTCCACAGGCCCCCACAGCTCCCCCTAAAGTCACTGGTCATCCGATGGGTCGGCTCTCTGGTCCCTGACCGTGCTGGGACTCCCGGCTTCTGGCCCTTTACCCTCTCCTCCCCTGAAGTGGGAAATATATAAAATCTCCAGCTTCGCCTCCGTGTCTCTCTCAGTCTCTCTCTGTCTCTGATTACCTCTTTGTCTCTGTCACCCTCTTTCTCTCCTCTGGAGCCCAGAAAACAGAGGCAGGAAACATTCCAGCAGCCGGGGCTCAGCAACACCCCCGACCCCTTCCCAGCTTCCCCCACCACCCTGGGCCACCCAGCGGAGGCCACCGTCTCTCTCCCCTCTCGACCCATGGCCTGTCTTGCCTGGTCATTCCCCCACATAGGCAGGTTTTCCTGCACCAGCCCCTGGAGACATAGGTTGGGTCCCACCTATTTGGTGGGTTTGGCCCCAAAGCAGCCTGCCTTGAAACTGCGCTCTGGCCCGGACTTCCAGAACAGTGCGGGTGGGGACGGCAGGGCTGCACCCGAGTCAAGTTTGGGGAAAGGGTAATGTGGAGCGCACCCACACCTCTCTGCCCCTCCCCTATGTGCTCCGGACTTCTCAACAGACATTCACAGAAAGCCTCTTAAGGCTGACGCTGGCACCAGGCACTGGGAACGCAGACAGAAAAAGACAAAATCCCTGCCCTCCGGGAAGCCTGATTCCCTTACAGCCTCGGTTTTGCTCTGAGAGACTGGGGCAGCTCTTAGGTTGGGAGAGCATGAGGGGACCTAACTCCCTCATGGGCCACGGAAGGTCCCCAGAGAGAACTTTCAGCCTTGACCTGAGTGTGAGTAGAAGGTGCCAGGAAATACAGATCCCAGGCAGAGACCCGCACATGCAAAGGCCCTGGGGTAGGAGGTAGGAAGGAGAGTTTGGTGAGCCTAGGAAGGGAAAGAAAGAAGACCCATGTGCTGGAGTGCAACAACAAGAGGAGCAGCGGTGGGAGAGGTGGGAGGCAGGCTGGGAGCAGCAGGGACTGGGCAGGCCTGGGTCGGGGGGATGAGGACGGTGGTCCTAGCTACATGCAAGGCATGTTCACCTATGTTTCGTGGACCCCTCCCACTAAGCCCAGGTGGCTGCTGCTATTATCGCCACTTCACAGATGAGGAAACAGGCCCAGAGGGATGTTGACTTTCTCAAGCTAACTCAGGGGAGGCTGGAGGAACAGAGTCAGACCTTGTCCCCTCCCTGGCAGTGGGGGCCCGCTGTCAAACCCTGCACTGATTTTCAACAGTGCCCTTTCCTTGGGCTTGTCCGAGAGGGACCGTAGTCCCCTGTCCTGCTTCCATCCCTCAGGACCCCAGGCTCGGGCACATAGGATGAACATAGGCTTACGAATTCCACAGTTTGGACTGGGGTCCTACTCCGAAATCGAAAGGATGTCACAGGCTTTGTCATCATAGTGCCCCGACACGGGTTAAAGGCTTTGCCCCTGGGAGACCTGGAATCTACTGGCCTCTCTCCAAATGTGTGACCTCAGGCAAAGCCACGCCCCTCAGAAGTCCTTCTCCTCTATGGGGATGTGGGGAGCCACTGCGGTGTGAGTGTTCGTATCTCCCCCAAATGCCTGTGTCGAAAACCTGACCCCCAAGGTGACTATATTAGGAGGTGGGGCCTTTGGGAGGTGAATGGGCGCTGAGAGCAGGGCCCTCTTGAGTGGGATTAGTGCCCCTATAAAAGAGACCCCAATGAGCTCCCTCCCCCTCCTTCCCCCCACCGAGTGAGGACACAGCCAGAAGTCAGAAGAAGCTGACCACACTAGCAGCCAAATCTTGGACTTCCAGCCTCCGGAATGCAGAGAAATGCATTCCTGTTGTTTATAAGCCGCCTGCCCGGCGGTTTATAGCAGCCGGATGGGACTAAGAGGACGAGGGGCCCTGCCCTGCGCTCCTGGGTTGTTTTGAGTTTCCAGTCTGCAAAGCAGCCTTTGGAAAGGGAGAGAACCGTATGTGAGTGACAGCGAAAATATGTGCCCTGGGTCCAGAACTGACCGCCCCGCACAGCTGGTATATTAAACCCATTTTACAGATGGGGAAACTGAGGCTCAGAAGGAGGCAGTAACTTGCAGTAGGTCACTCAGCAGGAGGGGCGGTGCTGCGCCTTGAACCTGCGCCACTGGACTGCACCTGTTAGGCCGTGAGCTTCTTGGAGAAGGGAGCTCTGCCTTCTCTTCCTTTCCTTCCTTTCACGCACTTTGGCTCATTCTCGGGGCTCAGTGGCAGTGCGTTGAATAAATAATGGTGTGATAAGCAGCCTTGTCACCCCACCTTGTGGGTTGGCTCCTGGGTGTCTCTGCTCCTGTCCTTCAGGTCTCCCAGGTCAAAAGGGGCCCCGGGCAGGCCTGGCATCGCATCCCACGTCCCCACTGGCTGGGAAGGGGGCCGAGGAGGCTGTGGCAAACCATGGGCAGACACTGGCCTCTGGCTGCTGGCCCCAAAATCCTTTTCCTCCGCCTTGTCCAGGCTTCGTTCTGAATCCCTTTTCCTTTCCAGGCCCCCCAGGACTCCAAGGCCCACCTGGAATCAAGGGAGAGGCAGGTGGGTAGGGGCTGGGTGCGTGCATGGGCCGAGGGTTGGGAAGCGGGGGCCTCGGCTCGTTGCTACCTCGATGCCCAAGAAACTCAGCCTTTTATTTCCTTTCTCTCTCTCTCTTTCTTCTGGTTCCGAAGAGTGAAATGTTGTCACTGTTGTGTGTGGGGGGTGGGGGGGGAGACAGAGAGGCCCTTCCCCTCAAGCTGGGCATCTTGTCCTTCTGAGGGGTTCTAGAACGTCAGCTGACTGAGGAGCTGAGAGCCCTGTGACTAGTTCTTTCATTCCTCGCAGGCCTCCAAGGACCCAACGGTGCTCCAGGGAAACAAGGAGCCCCCGGTAACGTGTGCTTCCTCTGCGGTACTCTGGCCGAGGTGCTGAGCCAGTCAGTCGCCTGGCTCCCTTCTCCCCATAGCTCCCTGCCCCCCGTTGCCCCAGAGGGGCATCACCCTCCCCCAGTCCTCTGCTCTGGTCTTACTGTGCCTCATCGAGACACCCGAGAGATGACCTCACCTCCCCCAGATTTCCTCTTCTCCCAGATGCTCCCTGCCCCATTGCCTAGGAGCCCCTCCCGGGGGGATGGCGGGAGCCCACCTCGTTGGCCATTCTCTGCCCAGGCACTCCAGGACAGCGGGGAGAGAAGGGCAACAAAGGCGATGGGGGGCTCGTTGGCCCGAAGGGGGAACCTGGAGCTAAGGGAGAAAAAGGAGACCTGGGTCTTCCAGGTAAGGGTCCTGTGGGAGTGTCGGTGCTTGGGGGAGCGGGGGAGGGTGCTAAGAACGGGGCCCCTGACCCTGTGGAAGTGTGTCTGTAGGGTCCCAGAGCTGGGCTCTGCCTACCAGCCTCCTCCCGGGAGCACACATGAGGTCCCTTCAGTCCAGACGAGCAGAAGCCAGGAACCTGAAAGCTGAGAGCAGTGTGTTGGGGGGAAGGGAGACACAGTCTCAGGCCAGGCACGACCTGTGACAAGTGGGGACACAGGCCACGCTAGGAGCTCGGAGGAGAGGAAGGCGAGGGACAGCGGTGGGACCTGAGGTGGGCACAGGGGAGGAGGGGAGTCTGGTTGGCAGGGAGGGAAAAAGGGTTGATTCCAGAAACAGGTCCTACCTCAGAACTTTTTGAGGCACTTGTTCGAAGTCCAAGAGTCTGTGTTTCAAAGGCCCGGATGATTCCGACGCTGAAACCCTAAGGGGCACGCTCTGAGAAGCATGGCCCCTGGGGGCTCTGGCCATGACCGAGCACCTTCATGCCCCTTGTCCTTTGACCTCTTGAGGCCCCTTTGGGGGGCTCAGGGGTATCGT
This sequence comes from Nasua narica, assembly GCA_028533885.1. Lineage (NCBI taxonomy): Eukaryota > Metazoa > Chordata > Mammalia > Carnivora > Procyonidae > Nasua > Nasua narica. Next base: position 82,841,415 of record CM052810.1, on the reverse strand, counting down.
AGGGAGAATGAAGGCTGTGCAGCTGGTGGGCTTTTCTTTCTTTCTTTCTTTCTTTCTTTCTTTCTTTCTTTCTTTCTTAAGATTTATTTATTTTAGAGAGAGCAAGTGAGCACACGGTAGGAAGAAGAAGCTAGAAGCTTCTAGAAAAAAGGGAGAGAGAGAACCTCAAATAGGCTCCCCACTGAGCACAGAGCAGGATGCGGGGCTGGATCCCACGCCCAATGAGATCCTTTTGGTTTCCGGGAGCAGACACCAAAAGTCGGAGGCTCCACCAACTGTGGCACGCGGGCGCCCCAGCTAGTGGGGTGGGACCCCATCCCTGCCCTGCACCTGTTCATGTGCCTCACTAGGCACATTTTAACCAGCTGAGATTTAGTTTCTTCATTTCAGAAGAGAATGGCCATTAAAATCATCATAATTAAATTATGTGTACCTTGTAGGACGGTGAGGAGGACTAGAGATCGCGTTTTCAAACCATCTGCCACCCGGTTCAACACTAAACAAATGATAACCGTTAGCATTAGTAGTATTAGTGATCCTTTAAGGTAGAGAGGGAAGGACTTCAGTTCTAAGATCGGACACATCGGGGTCCTAATACGACTCACTAGCTGGGCCACCTGGGGCAAATGTCTCGACCTCTCTGACCCTCAATTTACTCACCTATAAAAGGGGGATAATAAGAGCAACCTCAATAAGGATTAGTTACAACGGGAATATAAGGCATAAGATGTGTGAGGCTGTCCCTGCAAGTAGGAATATTTACATTGTAAAAGACTGGGATGCTTGTCTACAGGAAGGGGAGCCCTTACAGGGATGGGTCAGCCATGCTCAAACATTAGGCAGGCACTTGTGGGAGAGAAAACTGACTCGCTCTGGGTGCCCAGCAATAGAACGAGCAGCAATAATCAAGGGTTTCAGGAGAGCCGGTGGCGCCGAAGCAAGGCGGGAGGAAGCCGTTAGGACTTAGGGCAGCCCAGGGATGAACCAGGCACGCATGCGCTGATCTCAGGGGCCGCGGCCCCGGGGGGCGGGGGGGGGGGGCAGGGCAGGGGAGGGGCTGCAGAGTTTTCCCTTGGCGGGATTGAGCGAAACCTTTGCACCCAGCAGATGGTTAGACGGTTGACCTCTGAGGGTGCTTCCAAAGGCGGCCCTCTGCAGCTCTCCCTGCAACAGGAAAGGGGGCCCAGACTTTCTCAAGCTGGCCCTGCCCGCCCCAGGATGAGGGGTGACAGCCGGCACTTTGCCCGTGGAGTCTACGCCCTCCTGTTTCCCATTCCACACCCCCTGCACCAGCAAGGAGTCGGCACTTGGAGGCGAACTCGGGACTAGAAACGCTGTGGCCAGGCCTGCGAGGGGAATTGCAGTAGTTTTCACCCCTCTGAAACCCTAATTTCCCCTCCCCTTCCCAAATTTCCTCTCCCAAGATCACAAGATCTCTTTCACCCACTGTTCCCCAATCCCCAGCCGGCAGAGGAGGCCTGCCAACCAAGAGGGCCCTGCTCTCCCGGTACTCAGGTTTGGTGCTCTTTGTCCCAGCGGAAGAGTGCTGCCCCTGGTGGACATCCAGGGGATAGCTGTTTGCCGCACTTCGCCTTTAGCTGTGATGGGAAGGTTCAGACCTCAGGCGCAGCTAGAGTTCCTTCGTTCCTTGTTCCTTGTAGCTGGGTGCCAGGCTCTGGTCATTTTCACTAAGAACGGCGGGCTTCCCAGGGTTGTTCCCTTTGATGCAGTCCCGGCCCCACACAGCCACACACAGACTCCGGCCCAGACCACACTCCAAAACCCTCGTAGAGCCAAGCAATTCCTATAACGTGATGGTTCTGGCCGGCCCAGAGCAATCGGGCACCAACCAATTCCTCCAGGGAAGACAGTCCTAGTCCCTTCTAACAAATGCCATTTGTCCCTTCTGCCAAAGTGGACATCCTCAATGACCGAGAACTGCCTTCGTTGGGGCTCGCCCCAGACGCTTTAGGAGATCTCGACTGTAACCAAGTTCTCCCTGGTTCTTTTGTTTCCCATAAGGAATAATCAATCATCCTTCAAGTATCTAAACCAGAAAGAATCTACTTCCCAAGTCTTGCCCCTAAGATCACCCCCGGCTTAGACCCAGAAAGCTTTGCGTGACCCGTGATTCTTTCTCTCTGCTTCAGGACCTTCTGTCTCCTTTCCTGATTCGCTAGAGAGAAGGCTGGTATCCCTTTGAGTCCTCCCCTTCCCTATCCAGAAAATAAAGGAATGGAGCCTTTTAACCAAATTCCACCGCGTTGAGCGCAGGGGGCAGAGGGGGCTGCTCGGGGTCGGGCTTTGACTAGCTTCCAGAACAGCGGCCAAGGCAGCGGGTTACTGTGGAGCGCACCCAGCCTGGCATGGCCGGGGGGGGGGGGGGGCGGGGAGTCGCACAGCTGGCTCTGAAACCGACCTCGTGGACTAGGAAGGGTTGCCAGGCCCTGCTCTTGCCAGGTGCCTCCCTCGATTGATATGCGCCGAGCAGTGGCAGAAAGGAGGGAACCGTGGAGGACCGAGGAGAGGACAGTCTGGGACAAGCCCTGAATGCAGATGACAAGTGGAAAATTTGAAACCTCGGGCACCAGGCTGAAGCACTCGCAGGAATCCGAGCTGCTGCAATGTTCTTCTCCTCACCCGTACCCCTGAGTCTCTGTTCTCAGCAATTGGGATCAACTTTCTGGAATATTCGGATTTCGGTTTGGGAGGCTTGAAAAATAATTCCCCAAATGCAGACATGAAAATGAGCCTGGCAGCGCTGGCTAAGCCTGGACTGTGGTCCCTCCCAAGGGGATCAGCGTGCTGACCAGGGTCCTGAGAGCAGGGCTTCCCTGGCCCGCCCATCAGCCAGGCCAGGTGACCTTGGCCGTTTTTCACAAGTTCACGTCTTGTCTCTGGGGCAAGGCGGTGTGCTCCTTGAGGGCAGCTATTGTATTTTCCACTTCTGGGCACCAGGTAGCAGGAGCTCAGAGATCCTGAGTTTGTAATTTGGGGGGGACAAGCATCAGTGGGATCTGACGGCCGGGTTTGCCTTCCTCCTGTGCCTGACTACGACTCCTTGATTTTTCAGGAAGCAAGGGGGACATGGGCATGAAAGGAGACACAGGGATCATGGGTCCCCCTGGAGCCCAGGGGAGTAAAGGTGACTCGGGGAAGCCAGGCCCCCCAGGTAAGAGGCTGTCCATCGGACTATAGGTATTCCCTTTCCCCCTGGCGGACTGAGCTATGAGGGGACAAAATCCCTAAAAGTCCCTCATCCTTTCAGGTACGGCTGGATTTCCCGGGATGAAAGGAGATCAAGGTAAGAACTCTGGGAATCCAGGTATCACTGGAGCTGCCGCTGTCCCTGGGCAAAGTCAAGTCCGGGAAATGACCCCACTGTCTTTATTTCATTGTAATGTTAACCTAGAACACATGGGTTCTCTTAAAACTCGGCTCTGCCTGAGAGGAATGGGCTTAATTGGTGGGTCCCTAACCCCAGACACTGCGAACAAGTTACTCAGGCTGTAACTTTTCTCCTGCTGATTAGGCTCCTTCGCGGCTTCTAAAGGGAGCTGACTAAAGTTGCCCAGGGGATATACAAGGTGGTAGGAGGTACACATATCACTGCTGAGAAAAGAGGTATGTTGAGGTTCTCTGGCGACCACACCCAACCTTGCCCTTGTCACTTGCAGGACAACCTGGAGCTATGGGTCCTCCCGGCTCTCCGGGCGCGGCAGGATCTCCAGGGGCTAAGGGGGAGCCTGGCAGCGCAGGCTCCCCTGGACTAGCAGGTGAGGTCCTCGGCGCTGCGGTGGGCGCGGGGAGCGATGTCTGAAGATCCACGGAGCTCAGCCCTCTTGCCATCCGGGCATCTGTTGTACAGGACCGCCAGGGAGACCCGGAAGTGCCGGAGCCGACGGCGCGAAAGGAAGCAAGGGGGACCCAGGTAACAGAGGTGGGGGTGGGCGGGGTGCTGGGTGTCAGGGGTGGACAGGGAAGAGGACTGCCTCCCAGTGGGCCCTCCTCTGCCGGGGCCCTTTGAGCTCAAAGCCCTCGGGCTGTCCTCTCTCTGCCCAGGGTCCCTGAAAGGCCCCAATGCCATGACCAAACCTCCACCACTAAAGAGAAGGGCAGCCAGGCCACATTGTCTCCTGGCCTGCCTTCCAGCCCTGGGCATAGTTTCTCTTCTCTCCAGCTAACCTGTAACGCAGCCCCAAGGGTCAGGGCTCTGGATTTGGGGGGGGGGGGGGCAGGGGGTCAAGGTCAAGAAATTCCTTCTTGCACATTCTCCCAAAGGGGCTCAGGCTGGGAGGAGTGACCCACAGTAACCAAACTCACAGTAACTACCGTATAAACCTTCGTGTCAACTTAGTCTACGTCATAAACCACTGTGCCAACTTAGTCTAGGTTATAAACCAGCCAACCAGTGTGGTCTACTTTATAAAGCTCTATGCCAATTTTGTCTTGTCACTAAGTCAGTCTGGGCGATGGTCTAGAAAGTCTGGGCCCGGAGGTATTGTAACAGTGCAAGGTCGAGACGGCAGGCTGGGCAGCGGCCTTGGATGGCCGTGAACAGTCTGCCGCAGGCCCTCCTCCATCAGAACAGAAGCTCATGCTGTGTTAGCCTGATGGCCTCACGCAGAGCCGTGTGCAGACCCACACCAGGGGCAAGTGCTCTCAGGGCTTATTGATCAAGTCGTTGACTGATGGATGGATTGATTCCTTAAGCAAATGTGACTTAACTCAGCTAAATGCTTCAGTTTCATGGTGTCCCCTGTCTGGTAGGGGTGGCGAAAGGCAGAGTATCACAGGAGTGATGTAAGAGCTTGAGCTGAGTCTCGTGGAATGAGTGGAGCCTGGCCATGGGGAGGAAGGGAAGGGAAATCTAGAGAGAGGGAACAGAGCAGGCGAAGTCATGGAGGAATGAGGGAGGGCTCTGTAGGCTGCTGTCCCCGGTGCCTAGGGTTGGGATGGGAGAGAGGGTCTGGAGCTCTGGCCAGAAGGGTGGGTGGGGGCCACCTCCTGGGTGGCCCTGGACTGTGGGCCTTCAACCGCTGGGGTTTTCCTGAAGATCATCGAGAGCTATGGCACAGGCTGTTGCAGTACCTGCTATCCAGGGCACCTGGGCAGCTCTGTTGGTTATGCATCTGCCTTCAGCTCAGGTCATGATCCGAGGGTCCTGGGATCAAGCCCCGCATCAGGCTCCCTGCTCGGCGGGAAGCCTGCTTCTCCCTCTCCCACTCCCCCTGCTTGTGTTCCCTCTCTCACTGTGTCTCTCTCTCTGTCAATTAAATAAATAAAATCTTCAAAAAAAAAAAAAAAAGTACCCGCTGTTCTTCCAGCCCATCCAGTCTTGGAGCTGATTTCTTTTTTTTTAATGGACTATGTGTCAGCCAGGGCCAGGGCTCGGCTACCCGAGGCCATGTAGATGCCACCAGAAGGTCCCCAGGAAGGTCTCACCTTCTGGGTGCAGTGGTCAGCTGTCCCCGCCTTGTTGGCTGCCTCCTCCTGATCTTACATATTTTCACCTTCCTTGGTCCCAGATCCTAGGAGGTCTGACTTCAGGGCCCAGGGCTGCCCTACCCCTGAGTTTTCTGCTTGGCTTCATAGCGGTGACAGTTTTCCTCCCTCAGTTATAAACGAGTCTCTCTCCCCATCCTTCCCCACCCTCCCCCATTGCCAGACTAATGGTTCTTAACTAAGCAAAGGTATCAGGGGTAAAGCATGATTTTACCCACAAGGGACCCTGCGCCCCCTCCCCAGGCCCCCGGCCTGTGTCTCCCACTGTCTGGAGGGAGGAGATTTTGCCCTGCACTCCGCACCCTGGGACAGTCAACCTAGAAAGAGCCTCTTGGATAACGAGCATTTTCCTGACGACTCAGCGGGATAAGCACTCTCGTTAGTGCTATTGCACAGTGATTGCCAAAACTTGAGGAACGAGGAAGAGGCACAGAGAGGGTTGAAATCGTAGCCTGGCCAGCTCAAAGCCTGGGGGCTTATCCATTACACTCTGTCATGCTGTCTTCCTCCCCAGGCAGTCTGACGGTACTCCCTACCCCCATCAGGCTCTTCGTTATTCACCCCAAAACCCACCTCCCTTAGAGCCCAGAGACCTTTGGCCCACAGCCTGGGGATTGTTTTATTTAACCCCATTATCAAGTTCCCGTATATTTGTTGAGCACCTTTTTGGGGATCTCCATCCATCAGGCCTAATGGTGAATACCAACCAGGCAAATTCTAAAGGCTATTCCTTAATTCCGGCTACCCAAGTAGACACGGTGATTACATCTTCAATTGGGAGCATGTGATGATTCCAGCTTTTGTAAGATTGCGTAGGTTTCCCACGCAAATCCAAATGCTTGTCTCGATCTAGCAGCTAATGGTCCCATCTCAAGAGGGAATTCCCACAGGCCCATTAACTGGCTGCACATAAGCCGGTCTATGTATCATCCTGAGGTCAGAGGTTAAGGAACTCTCGGAGAGGTTAGATTTCTCAAGTGGGAAAAGGAAGGCTGGGTGGTGATCATGGAAAATAATGCTTACTTTTCAATGTCAGGACTTTGGTATTCCCCAAACTAGAGGTAGTAGGGCGCCTATCCAGGTTTGGGTCTATCAAGCTAGTTTTTCAACCCAATGTATTTCCTATTTTGTAAATAAAATTGTTAATCTCTCAAGAGACTATCTAGCCTCCCTGGATGAGAACAGAGAAATCACAGTGCCTTGAGTTGACCTAGGCTAACAGCCAGATCCCATGATCGTGCATTAATTATTAAAAAAAATGAAATCTGCTTACAATTAACGGTGCTTCTGGGCCGGGCACAGTGCTCGGGACTTACTCCTATGATCTTAGCTTGTCGGCCTGCGCCCCTGAGTTTCATCACCGTTACCTTCGGGATCAAACGCTCCCGGTAGGTGAACCCTCTCCTCGGGGTCTCACAGTTAATATACTCTGAGTCTTAATCCCAAAGCCAGATCCCAAAGTTGTGCTTTTCTGTTGCATAGAATAGCATAGAGTGTAGGACTCTAAGAAAAGTCGGACTCTCCTGCCCTTCCCTTTCCATGGCATTGGGTGAATCTTGGCTAAGTCACCAAATCCTTCTGTTGCCGTGAATGGTCCCTTACTGTACCCCAACCCACTCAGGTGGAATGTTTCCCCGTGTTGACACCTCTTGAGGGAAGACAACCATCTTAGATTAAAGATGGTGACGAGGAAGTGTTTTTCATTTCGTCGGGAAGACAAACCACCACAAGTTACTCAGGGCATTATCACTCAGCAGAACTTTCTTCCAAGGCCATTTCCTTCGCCATTCACAAAACAGCATTTTACCAACCCTCACAAAATGGAGGATTTTTTTCTAACCTTTGATCTTTCAAAGGATTATGGAGTTATTTGACTTGGGGGGAGAAGATTGCCAAAAACCAAAAAATCCCACAAAACTTAGTTGTAGCTCGAAATCCTTTGGCCTTTCAGAGTATGTTGGGAAATGAGGAAAGACTCACTTCCTCCTGTCATGTGGGCATTTTGCTTTCTGCCATCCCCCCCTCATGAAATGACATTAGAGGCAGCCAAGACATTTAAGCTCCGAAACACCCATCTGATCAAAAGGACCTGCCTCTCTGCAGCTTTCGTGTCTAAAATATAACAAGAATCGGAATTTTCTCTGTCCTTGTATTTTCCTCTTGAGGGACAGCCAAAATGCAAATAACCTGAAATCCATTTTCTCATCTATATTTGAAGACATTTTACTTTGAAGGTAAGCAACAAAGAGTAACTCGTAATAGCAATTAAGCCCTGTATTGTGAATATAATTTCTCAGTTCATTCCAGTCCCCATATCGAAGTACTGAATTAGTCCCAGAATTTATTCAATTCTACCAACTCACATTTCTAAGTTGTCACTCATCAAACCCGTCCTCATTCTCCCCTAAATCTCCCAGCGATATCTGCAAGAGTCTAGGCGCATCCTAGTTTCGGTCCCCAACCCGCCATCTTACTTTTTTTTTCCCCGCCATCTTACTTCTGCAGCATAGCGCAGTGTGTCGGTTTTCAAACTCTTCCTCACTTTGTCAGGTTGCACATAGCCTGTACGTCAAGACGCCATGTAAGGCGTTTCCTAATGTACTAGAAATTTCTCCATTAAATCAGAGCTGGAAGAACTGCCCCGGGCCCGAGGTTCCTCCTCTGTGGAATGTGAAGAATAGTCTAGAATAATATCCAGGTCCCTGCTAGCTTAACAGCACTCTGGGTTTGAAACTGGCAATTTCCCCTCAGAGCAGGAACACGCTGAGATTTTCGGCAAAACACCAGCTGAAAACTAAACCATCAGGAGACGTGTGCTTTCTAACGAAACCGACTTCCTCGGCAGAAAATTATTTCTCTGGATAAACACCGTGCGAATAACTATTTTGGGTCCCCTCGGCTTGATACATGTGTGATACCCAGAAAAACCCAGTTAGCTGTGGATTAGAGAAGAAACTAGCATTCGATTGCCTCGGAGATGGGAAGGCTGCTCGAGGAAGGTGAGCTGAGAGCTGGTCTTCAAAGCGCCAGTGAGGTTTGTTTAGGGCAGTGTTACTCAAAATGTGGTCCCCGGACCAGCAGCATCACCATCCGCTGGGAACCTGCTAGAAAGGCAGCTTCTCAGATCCACTGAATCAGCAACTCTGGGGTCGAGACTAACCAGCCAGTTTGGTTCACAAGCCCCGTGCAGGTGATTCTGACGCACCCTTAGCTCGACTACTCATTGAGGGGACAGGGATGGGCTAGGGTGGGCTGGGAGTGTCTTTGGAACCAGGTGGCCAGGCCGAGTGGAAACTCCGGGAAGGTGTGGGCTGCCGTGCTAATAGGGGCATAGGGAGGCACAGCACCCAGTGGGAGACCTAACCTGGGTCACAACCCAACTTCACCGTTCCGTCCCTGTGTGACCTTGGATAAATCACACGGCATCTGTGACTGTGTCCTTCCTCCTCTTCTGTAGAAAGGAAAAGGGCACTACCTCGCAGGGCAGCTGAAAGGCGGAATGAGAGTGTGTATAAAGCCCTTAGCAACGTGCCCAGTTCAGCAGGTGCTGGGGCCCCAGGATGGGAGGGGCTGGGAAGGAGGCTGCCATCTTGAGTTGGGGTTGAGGGTCAGGCCGCAGGGACCACCGGCCTAGCGAATAGGGGAGTCCCTATGATTCCCGTCTGTACAGGATGTGCTTGTCATTTGGTGCTTTGGGGACAGCTGGAGATGGGCACTTCTTCAGGAGGGGACCGTAAAGGGAGGTCATGGGGCCTAGCGTCCCTGAACCTTGCTCAGGTAGAGGTTTCTGCAATATGGCGCCCTCTAGGCCTCAGCCAGAGGGCCAAGGGTCAAGGTATGGACCCTTTTTGGACTGTTTTTCTATTTACTAACAGCCAAAGACGGATTCCTAGCGTGGCCTTCTCCTCTCTAATCTTGACATGCGCAATTCAGACGCCGATGAGCGGAGGCAATTTGTGCTACCTCTGCCAGGCCACGTCAGGTCACCAGAGAACTATTAGGGGGCTTGCTGGGCCGCGAGCCTGGAGCTCGTGTGGGCCAGGGTTTGTGGTGCTTCCGCCGGAGGGGAGACAGATGCATGCAAACAGGTCCTGGGGCGGCATTTACTGAGTGCGGGCCAGACACGAGGCCCGGCCCCTGACACAGACGACATTTCAGTCTCACGACCGCCCCCGAGGCAGCCGGGAGACCCAGAGCAGGAAAGTGAGGCTCCCGGAGGGCAAGCACCTTGCTCAAGGTCACAGAGGCAGATGCCGGCCCAGGCCGTCTGACTCTGGCCCCTTTGCTGCCTCGGGAGGAAACACACCATCCACAGTCAAGGCCAGAGAAGGCTTCACAGTCAAGTGACATCTGACATCTTAGTAGGTCTTACAGGCTTGATCTGAGTTCTCCAGGGGACAGAAAGGGTGAGGCATTCTAAAAAGAGAGACCAGAGCAGGTGCAAATGGCCTGCGGTAGGCTGGATCCTGCCTGTCAGGTTCCTCCAGCTCTTGGAAGAAGCTTGCCAAACCTCAGTTCTGTCCCATCCCTCACACGAGGGGTTGAACTAATTACCCTCTCAGATCCTTTTCTGGTGCCAAGGTCGACAGCAGCGGCTCCAAGCTCCTGTGGCTTCTGACCTAGCCACATGAATCCTTAGCCACATTAGGGCCATGATGAAAGGAACCAACAAATTCTATGGAGCATCTGCTGTGGGTGAGGGTCCCCCCCCACACTCCTGGTGCCCAAGGAGTCCCCTCCACAGTCTTCTGGAAATAAAGGTGCCTTTATTTTCAAAATATGTCTCACTTCTTTTCCAATAAAATGCAGGCAGGAAGGAATGGGATTGAATTTACACTCCGGAGTCAGGCTATCATCGGACAAAGAAGGCCAGCCAGTAAATCCAGAGTCCGTCTGTCTGTCTAACGCCGACTTTCATCCACCACCTTTCAACTTCACCCCAACACGTGTCCCCATTTATCTGCGGTCTGTCTCCTTTTATGCTCGGCTAAGGAGGCTTTAAACAATCGTGGAGAACCCATGTATCTTTCCGTCTGCATTAATCAGACAAAAGGTAGAGGTTGTCTAAGATTAAAAGTGTCTAATATCTAAGTTTTATTATCTTCCCCCCCCTTTTTTGTATTTCGATCTTAGGACTTCAAGGACAGAAAGGAACAAAAGGAGAATCAGGAGCTCCAGGTAAAGGGCCGGCTTCATTTTAATTTCTCAGAATGATGTCTGGAAAGGCTCGTGTTCACAGGGCTGGTCTTGTTGACTTTGAACGTGCTGCCGTGACCTTCCCCCAGAGCGGCCGGGGCCCAAACCTGCTTGAGGCTCAGACTCTAGGGCTCTCAAGCCTCAGGTTCCTGCCCCAGAAAACCAGGAGAAGGACGGAACTTGGGGACCTGAGGCAGTAGAGAGGGGGGCCGAGCTGAGGGTGGAGAAAGGGTAGGAAGGGGCTTGGAGAGCTTGTGGTCAGCTAGCTGGTGGCTTCATGCCCTCTGTGGAGCTGGGCGGCCTTCCTCTCCAGGTCCCAGGCTGCAAGGCCTCTGCTTCCCCATGCCTGCGTGGGTCCCTCCCCGTCTTCCATTTGTCCCCTGAAGCTCTTCCTGTCCTCCTCCTGCTGCTTGCCACTGGCCTGTTACGGTCACCTCAGTTTTCCAAGCCCCTGCCTGTGGTCGGTCACAAGCGCGGGGCTGCCCGCAGAGCACTTCTGGACTTCTCCACAGCCCCACCCTGATGAGGGCCAATGGGAAACATCTCAGACACATTTCTCGAACTGGCTTTCTTCCTCTGAGCTGGATATTTGGCTCCTATTTGAACTTCCTAAAGGAGATCTCGAGGCCTGGAAACATTCTGGCAAGTTCTCCCAGGATGGCCAGAACCTCCACACAATTATGTGGTCTGAGGAGAACCCCAAACCTCTGGAGTCCTGTCAGCTCTTCTGACCTGTGTGTTGTCTACCAGCACGCATGCGAGGGTCAGTGGGGCGATCAGAGCAGCACCCAGCCCCTGCCCGCCCCCACTGCCTCTCCCAGCTGGACCGAAGGCACAGGCTAAACATCCAAGCAGCCCATTCCTGGGGGTGGGGAAAGAGCTTGTCAAGGGCAACCCGGTCGTTAAAGACCAAGGCCTTCGGTCCCCCTTGGAGAGCTGGGCAGAACCTCTGACAGAAGCTGTCTCCCTCCTCTCCAGGCCCTGCGGGCATGAAGGGACAAACGGGAAACCCGGGCCTGGTAGGCCTCACGGGTGCACCTGGACAGAAAGGCCAAAAGGGAGAGCCGGGAGCGAAAGGTAAGGCCTCGGTCTGTGATTTGTGGGCTCTAAGGAGAGGCCCCCTGTTGTCAGGGGCCTGGGAGTCTTCAGAACCAAAGGTGTTGAGGTTTACTGGCTCCCTGGACAGTTTCTGTGTTGGGGTTGCCCTCAGCCCTGAGCACACAGAAGGGAATGAGGCACAGCCTGGGCGTCCCCGGGGGCAGGGGGCGGGGTACAGACACACGAACTTAGGCTTGCACGATGCCCAGCCGCGCCCTGGCCACCAGAGCTTTCCAGATGCCTCCCAGTCCCGGTCTCCTACGTGTTCAGTGCTTCTCAGTAATCTAGCTTAAATCCCTCCTGCTGTAGGGCCAGCCTCTTTTTGTCTTATTCCACTGGGGCTGCTCCTGGTCCCTCCAGTCCCCATGGTGCCAGGTCACTGGCAAAGGCGGAGGAGAGAATCTTCAGCCCCACTCTCCTCCCCGCTGCCGGCAAAGAAGGGTGGAGGGATCCCGGCTTGGTTTCCTTTAAATTGTGTGCGTTCTTTTTTTTTTTTTTCCTTGCGACAAGGGTCTTCTGGAGCGCAGGGAACTCAGGGAGAAAAAGGTCAAAAAGGTAATTATTATTTCTATTCTGTCTAATGTATGCCCTCGAGGGAACTCAGTGCATGACAACTGTAGGTGTGGTAGGGGACAGACAAATTCTCAGAGAAATTCCTCATTTTGGGAAAAGCTAACAGACTCAGCCTTTGGCAAAGCCTGTCTGTGGAGACTGAGAGCCACAGCACAATTGTTTTTTTTAGCTCCCGTCCCCTCCGCCCTCCCTGCTGCTCCCCCTTCCCTCTTTCCTCTTCCGTCCTTCCCTCTTCTCCTTCCCTTTTTCCCTCCCTCTCTTCTTTCCCTCCTTCTGTTTTCCCCTCAACTTCTCCTTTTCTTTTCTTTTTTTTAAACTGTTATTTTTTTATTTTTTTAAAGATTTTATTTATTTATTTGACACAGAGAGATCACAAGTAGGCAGAGAGGCAGGCAGAGAGAGAAGGGGAAGCAAGCTCCCTGCTGAGCAGAGAGCCCGATGCGCAGCTCGATCCCAGGCCCCTGAGATCATGACCTGAGCCGAAGGCAGAGGCTTTAACCCACTGAGCCACCCAGGTGCCCCGACTTCTCCTTTTCTTCTCCCCATAAAACAAGGCACGGTGCAGCCGGCTGGGTATGCCGGACCGGCCGCCGGGGGACGGACACTGTTCATGCCACGTGCAGGATGCTCCCGGCTCTGGTGACAGCCGAGTAGGGGAATTCCCCCTGCACCCAAATAACACAACTGCTAACCTCAAACTTGCAGCCACACAAAGCCCTAGGCTGCTCTCTTCCCTCTCCCACGTATGTCTTTCGCCCAGGTGAACCCGCCGTCGTATCTTCGTTACAAACCGTCAGGATCATCGGCAGCACTAACAGAGGCCGGGCTGAAGTTTTCTATAACGGTGTCTGGGGGACAATCTGTGATGACGGCTGGGACAATTCCGATGCCACCGTCTTCTGCCGCATGCTGGGCTACTCTAGGGGACTAGTCCTCACCAAAGTGTCACCTGGTGAGTGGGTCCTCGGCCAGGAGCCTCTTTCCTGGAGGCTTTCCCTTTGGTTGCAAGGGACTCTGTGAGTTTGGGTTAAAAGAAAAGGATTGGCTTAAAGCAACTGAGAAGTCCTGCTGGTCAGTGCCTTCCAGGCTGGCCGCCCCAGGACAATAGAGGACCTGGACAGCAAAGGCTTTGGCTGGGGCTCTGATGGACTTGGGTCACTGTCCATGCAGCTCGGGAAGCCAGACTGCTCCCCGGCCAAGGGTGTCTATGAGCCGTGGCTCTCTGAAGGACAGCGAGGTGCCAGTCCTGGAAGAACAGAGAAGTTGCAAGGTGGGCAAACACAGGTGCTCATCTGGAAACTAAAAGCCAGGACCGGCCCTGCTGTGATCATCTACAAGGAGAAGGTGCAAAGTGGAGAGAAAACAAATCGGCGCAGGGACTTCCTAAAATCAGTTTTGGAAAGATGTCCCGGGGGGTGGTCTGTATCTTTCAGCAAAAGGTTCAGACTTTTAATAAAGTAGCTAAGTCCCCAGGCTAAGACCATTTCTTTGGCCACAAGAGCTGACCTGACAGGAACGTTAGACCACCTTCTCCCGCCCCCAACCCCAAACACTCTCTGCCTTTACTCTACCCTACAGTGCCTACCTGCTTTTTAGTCTGAGTTCCAGTTTATAAAACTCCTTTAAAGTGTATATTTTCCTCATATAGATTACACTTACATAGATTGCTACAGTGTAAACCGTGTGCGAAAGTATAAATTACTGTAACCAAATACAGATCTTCCTGGGTTTACGATGGGGTTAACATCTCAACCAACCCATAGTAATTTGAAAACATTGTGCCGAAAATGCGTCTCATACAAGACAGGTCACCCATCAAATCACAGCTTTGCCTCGTCTGCCTTAAGGGCGCTCAGAACACCTACACTAGCGCACAGTTAGGCAAAATCATCTAACACAAAGCCCACTTATGATAAAGTGTCGACTAGCCCATGCCATTGATTGGATACTGTACTGAAAGTTACAAAGAGCATGGCGGTCTGGGTACGGAATGGTCGTCCGTGTATCGTGTGTCGGTTGTTTGCTCTCACGAGCACCTGGCTGCCTGGGAGCTTCTGCTGCCCAGCATCTCAAGAGAACCTCGTCCCATAAAACCCGAGCCGGGGACAGGATCACAATTCAAAATTCCAACTATGATTGCACCATGGTAAAGTTGGAAAGTCATAAATCAAACCATCGTAAGTTGGGACTCTCCATCATCCTGCTGTTTTCCTCTGTGCTATTGATCTGAAATTGATTCTATCAGAAGGAGGGGATTTGGAGGAATGTGTGAATGCTTTCGAGTGAGAGAGCAGCCTGGTTCAAAGGGCATTTGAAGAAGGTGGATACAGCTGCAGAGACTGAGAGGGAAAGAGACAAACACTGGGAGGCCCCCAGGAGGAAATTTCAAACGGTGCACAGACTAAGTATTAATAGTTAATAATAGATGATGTATCTTAATCTATCTTAATCGATCTCATCTAATCCTTGGATGAGACTTTTGTTAAAGGGCAGAAAGCAGAAGGGAGGCGGACTCGTGGCAGGAGAAGAGACCGGCCATCAGCACCTCGGACCTGAGTGGCTGTGAGGGAAATTGGCAGTCTACCCCAAATGCGAGTTTGGTCCTAATCCTGCTTTCTCCCTGCTTTCCCTCTATCCAGGCAGTGGAGAGATCTGGCTGGATGACGTTGCCTGTCGGGGGACAGAGATGAGCCTCTGGAATTGCCAAAAGAGCAACTGGGGCTCCCACAACTGCAACCACGGCGAGGATGCTGGCGTGGAATGCAGATGACCCCCCACAGTCCCTTCACCACACTGTGGCAGACAGGGACTCTCAGCTCCCCTGGGGGAGGGCCAGCACTCTCTGAGGGGTCGCTCTGGGCTGGGGTCACTAATAAAGCTCAAAGCACAACCTGGTAATGTCTTTGGCTGTGGCTGAAGTCACTAGTTCATACCTCCCGTCCCTTATTGATGGGCCCACTCAAAAGACGCATTTCACTGAGTTCTCAAATGGGACCATGGAGTCTCAACTCCCCCGGGGGAGAGGGAACCAGAGGGGTCCTAAATTCGATGTGGAAAGTGAAGAGTGCCTGTAGTCAGAATGAGGCGTGACCGTCCCCATCGCTTGAGCTCCAGACCTGGAGCCCTTTGCCAGCGAATGGGGGGATGGGCACCTAGCTGACGTCATGTTGCATGAAA
>CM052810.1:82799463-82825766 GCA_028533885.1 Nasua narica | reverse complement strand
CCCCCCCCCCCCCCCCCCCCCCCGCCCATTCTATACTTTCTGAGTGCAGTCTCCCCCGCTCTTGCTCTCTGTCTCTCCTTCCCTCTCTCTGAACATCTTCTAATTAGTCTTCCCTGCATTGCACTCCACCAACCACCTCTTTGTTCTCCAGGCAGCCGCCTGAGAGATCTTCTGAAATGACAAAGAAACCACCACACGTATCCCTGCCTAAAGCCTTCAATGGCCCCCCATTCCCCGAAGCAGTGCCCCACACTTATCGCCTGGCTTGCAAGGGAGTGCCCCCACAATCAACCCCACACGTCCCTGTTCGTCCTTCTCGTAAACTTTATGCTTCGTTTCCTATGTTATGACCAGTATCTCCCACCCATCACACGACAGGCTCTTGCTGTTTTCTGATTGATTCCCTGAATAAACGAAGGAAGGAAGGAAGGAAAGAAGGAAGGAAGGAAGGAAGGAAGGAAGGAAGGAAGGAAGGAAGGGTTGCTGCACAGAGCGCTCTGCTTTTCTGCATGAGGGTGGCTTCATAGTCTTCCCGCAGCTGGAGGGCAGATCCTGGTGCCTCATACTCTAATTATTGTGACTAAGGAACCCCCCGCTCAAATAGTTTCCCAGGTGCAAAGGAATGGTTTTCTCCCAAGGTGAATCTACTCCTCAGTCTTTTATATTTTATAAGGTTAGCTTCCAAAACAAATTCATGGAGCCCGTGGCGTACTAGGTGTATTGTAAATTTCAAAAGTTCGTCTCTTCCTCCTGCCTCAATATCCCCACAAACAGGCCGTGAGCACCCAGTCCGGGGAACCAGGTGTACCAGGGTGGTAAGGTGGGCCCCCGACACCAGCTCCCCTGCTTACCTCCCATGATGGTGACCTAGGGCTGGTGAAACACCAAAGGGCCCCACGGACATCCTCTCATGCCCGCTGTCTGTGTACCCACCCTGCCCCATAGTAAACGCCGTGACCCACGGGTTCCTTGCTGTCTCTCGGCTCCCCACATGCATGGCTGAGCCCTGGTCCCTTGGCACTCTTCCCCTGTGGTCCCCCTCTCAGCCTGCAGTGGCTCCGTCTCTCTAGGACCTGTGGTTCCAATTCATCACCTTCTACCCATGGCCTTTGGAATGTGACTTCGCCGCTCATGATCGGAAGCTGCGTCTGTCGCTCGTTCACTCTCTGGGCATCCCCGGCACATGAGGGACACTACCCCGTGCTAGCCCACTGGGGGACAAGTTGGCGTGTGAAGCAGGGTCCTGTTACCCCAGCTGAGGCTCTAGCTGGCCACAGTCCCAGTAGGGAGTTCAGCCAAGGCTGGTCAAGCCTGGCCCACCTCGGAGGAACTAACTGTCCAACCCACCCGTGATCTCGTGAGCAATCACAGTTGGTTGTGGCTTAACGCCACTAAGTTTGGGGCGCGGTTTGTGATACAGCAATAACCGCCTAATGAAATTAACTTGGTAAGGACACACAGCCCGTAAGAGGCAGAGAGGGATTTGAACCCAGGTCTGTCTGACACCTCTAAGATTAAGAGACCAAGGAGAGCTGCTAGTCCCTGCACCTCTACCAGGCAGCTCCTCTCAGAAGCTCTCGGGCCAAGCTAAGCTGAGAAAACGCCCCTTCCAGAACCACAGGCGGAAGGAGGGGGGGTAGGGGCACAGCACTGTGCCGCAGTGTGAACACCCGGGTTCTGTGGCTGTCGGGGCCGCTGATGGTGAGGCCAAAGAGGAACTGGGTGAAATTAGCATGACAGCATCTTCAAGGGCCAGAGAGCAGACTGGGGTGCGGCAGGCGCTGGGGAATGTTGGGCGCGACCTCCTAACCTCTGCGAGACACTGCTGCTCACTTGAAGCAGTTCTCCTTCCTCCTGCCTCCGCTTCCCCTGGCTGAGGCCGACGGGACGACACCAGCACCGGACAAGCCGTGCTGAGCGAGACAGCGATGGCGGGCGCTCCGAGACACCCCCTGTTACTTCTTGCCCAGCCAGGCAAGCCCGGGGAGCTTCCTGGCATCCAGGGGGAGAGATGCAGCTAAAGAGCACTGGGTTCTGGAGCCAGACTGACAGTCGAGGTGTTCAAACCCTCTGGGTTCCTTGTCTATAAAATACAGTAACAAGCGCTCGCTCTCAGAGTTCTTGTGAGGGTTTCCCGAAGTCATTAGTAAAAAGAAAGCAGTGAACACGGTGCCTGGCTCCTGGTGAATGCTCAGTGTTCGTTACTACGATCCTTCAAAACCCTCCCCGGTCCACCCCTCGAGCCCCCACACTGCCCTGCTGGGCCCATCGGGGATCTGCCATCAGCACCTGGCTTGGGAGGCAGGCCACATGAGAACCGGGCATCCAGCGCCCCACACAGATGGAGGCGGCCATGAGAGAGGCTCACTTGGGGGGGGGGAGCCCTGTGAAAGAGCAAAGGTAGAAGGAACCCGATGGGGCAGGAGGGCCTCAGACCCGCCTGCCTACTGACTCCACAGAGAGATGTGGAGTGAAGGCTGCCCCCGCCCCAGAGGAGAGGCGAAGCGAGGGGGCTCATGCTGGGCAGGAAGAGCCAGGCCCTAGACCCCTCTCCCTGCCCCGTTCCGTATCCTGGCTGGGCTGCCCCGGAAGTGCGCGGCCATGACCCGGAAGCAGAGGTGGATAAGGAAGCACCCCCTCAAGGCTGGAGCCTTTGTGGTCCAGCGGCTCGAGGGCACGTCCTCTCTCGAAGCCAGAGACCTAGGAGCCCCTCCGTGCCTGCTGCAGACGGTTTGGGAGGGAAAAAATCTGAGATTTGGGATCAGATTCAAAGTCCAGCATGGATGACCAGTTGTGTGGCTTTGGGGAAGTCACATAACTTCTCCGAGTTTCTGCTTCCCCATCTGTAAAGGGGAGAATGATGATGATGATGACAAAAATAGAAATCATATACAGCTTTGTGTGGATTCACTGCTGTGCTCTTGGCACATACTGGGAGCTGAATAACAGCAGCATTTACTAGGACAGCTTGACTCCGAGCTTCCCTTCTAACCGTGTCTCCACACCCAGAATATCTTCCCTTCCTCTATCCACCACTTCAGAATCCTCTCCACCCTTTCTGGCCCAGTTCACGTTGTACTTTCTTTAGGAAACCTTTTCTGACAGCTTTCACTCCAGAGAAAGCTTTCCTTTCTCTCACTCCTGATAGATAGCCCATCCATGTAAGGAAGGAAAAATCAGCACAAAGTCCAAGATCTTCGGGGGTGAGATCTATTTTTGTGCTGGTTACCCTGATCTTATGTATTCATAGCAACACCAAGTTGGAATGTTTCCTTATTATCTCCATTTTCTAGATGGAAAAACTGAGGCTGGGAGAAATAAAATGAATTTTCTCTGGTCTTTAAAACTCATCTCCAGGTCTTCTGGCTCTGAATACCTTTTCCTTTGCAGCCTTGCTGGGCTCAAGAAGCATTCGGAAAATGTGTATTGTTGCAACACAGGAATCTGTGTTAAAATCATATGCAAATGACACTCCCCTGATGGGAATGTTCTAAGTCTTTGGGGCTGAGGAGAGGATCAGAACTCAAGGAATTTGTTCATTTAAACACTCTTCAGTTCCCCTTTGTGGTAGAGTAATCAGAGGTGAATAAGATCAAATCCAGGAATATAAACCATCAATTCACAAAAGAGAGACCATAGGCCAATACACATTTTTTTTAAAGTTCATCCTTACCTTCAATAAAAGAAATGCAAGGGGCGCCTGGATCGAGCCCCACAGCGGGCTCTTTGCTCGGCGGGGAGCCTGCTTCCCCCTCTCTCTCTGCCTGTCTCTCTGCCTACTTGTGATCTCCCTCCTCTCTGTCAAATAAATAAATAAAATCTTTTAAAAAAAATAAAAGAAATGCAAAAAAAAATGAGATCATTTATTTGCATGTCAAATTGGCAATTAAAGAAAATCCTTGGTGTTGGTCAGAAGGGCTATGGCCATTCACCCTTTGTTCCCCTCTGCCTTTCCTCCCACTTCCTTTCCTCTGAGCCCCACTCATCTGGATCCAGCCAGCAAGATGGTGCCCAGCATAGTTTAGAAGTTTTCGTTGCCTCTTCCCTGCTCTGTGGGCAGAACTGTTTGTCTTGGTCGACTTCCATTATTCAGCACAGCGCATATATATCACAAATATATCGCATATATATCACAGTGCATATATGTATATGTATGTAAGGTGTACATATACATAATAAATAATTTTTTAAATGTTTATGCTTAGGGGGGAAAATTGGAAAGAAACACACCAAAATGTCTCTCTTTGGCAGAATTATGTTTGATTACATTTGACTTTTAATTTATTTTATCATTGGCCTTTATTTTATTTTTTATATTTTTCCCTGAGTTGGGGGGTGTGTACCTTGAGTATATATTTACAAGCAGAAAAGAGATTGCTGTTTAAAGTGAACAACAGAAGTACAAAACGCATCATCAAAGAATCCAGAATCTTCCCCATCCTGGGCTCAGACTTTCAGTCCTGGTCCCCCTGTGCGCTGCTCTTTGTCCTAGAGCACAGGCCCCCAGGAGGACGAAAGGGATGGGGTCCAGTAAACGTCTGTGCTGCGTGAGCTGTGAAGAGAAATGGGGCCACAGCTGGAGGGAGCTGAGGGATAGAGGGGAGGGCTTTATATTTTAGAACAGGAGATGGTCAGTCTTGTTTGTTGGTTCATGGGAATGGCCCAGTAGGGAGGGAGAAATCAGTAAGTCAGGAGAGAGGGCATAATATCAGCAGTTAAGTCCTTCCAAGGACTGGGGGTCAGAGGGGTTCTGAGTTGGTGGGCACAGGATAGCTCCTGGATGGCAGCAGGAAGAAAGGCGAAAATATGAATATGCAGAAGTCGGTGCATTAGGTGGTAGGAAGACGAAGGATAGGTAGAGCTCTCATTTGATTACTTCCGTGTTCTCCAAGGGCGGGAACCAAGGTCAGTACCTAAGGCAGGTTGGGGGGGGAGAGGGGAGGAAGGGAAGGGTGCTGGGGGACCAGGAGAGAAGGATTCGACTCTGGGCTGGGAAGGGAAGGAATGCACTGGTGCCTCTACTTGGAAATGTTGCAGTCCCAGACGTGCCCCTCCAACTGAGCCTCCTCGAGCTAGAGGAGACGACCTAGCAAGGCGCGGGGACGCCATGTTGCTTGGCCCATATACACTTTACCCTCCACAACGGCAGAAAGTATGAGGAAGGAAACATTGGCTATGGACCCAGGTGGACCTAGAGCACACCCCCTACTCCCCACCTACACATCTGGCAGCTGCAGCTTTCAGCCAAATCTCTGGTCACTGGTCAAGACCACACTGGTCCCCCTCCTCTGAGATAGCCCTGTTTCACAGACTTCCTATCGTTTCCGTTCAAATTAAGAGGAAACATTATTATGGTGGGAAATATGACAGAGACTGAAAGAGCAGACAAATGTACTTATGCTCATAAGCCAGGGAGGGGGGGAGGAAAGAAAGGGTGCTGGGGGACCAGGGGAGAAGAATTCGACTCTGGGCTGGGAAGGGAAGGAACGCGCTGGTGCCTCTACTTGGAAATGTTTGGGGTAGTCAAGCCGCCATCCACTGAGGGCTTACCCTGTGCCAGGAACCCTTTCTCTCATTTGATCTTCTAAACAACCTGCAAGAGGGAGACCGTAAATCCACAAAACAAGCTGATGGTTGTCAGGGTGGGGAAGGGATGGGCAAAATGGGTGAAAGGTGGCAGGAAGTACAGGCTTCCTTTGATAGGATGATGAAGTCACGGAGACGAATAGTACAGCATAGGGAATGCGGTCCACGGTACTGTGATGGACTTGTATGGTGATAGAAGGTAGCTACACTTGGGATCATAGCACAGCGTTATAGACTCATCCAATCGTTCTGTGGTATCCCTAAAACTAATGGGACATTGTATGTCAATCGTACTTTAAAAAAACAAAAAACAAAACAAATGAAAACAACAGCAAGATAAAGACTCCAGAAACCATCGTCCAGTGGAGGAACTGTGTGTTCAAGGTCGCCTAGCCCGCAGAGGTGGAGGGCAGATTTGACCCCAGGCACGTCTGGTGACAGAGATGAATGGTCCTCCACTTACTCTTGCAGAAGACGCCTTTGCGGAGCCTCACGGCCAGCCTCCCCTTCTATCCCACTGGGCCCCACCTCGTGCCTCTGCTCAACCTCCCAGTCAAGTCTGAGAAGCCAGCACATTCCAGGGGGCTCGCATATATCGATGGCTGCCAAAGCTTCAATGTCCTACCGGGAGGGTTCAGGGGTGTTCTTGACGAGGGCCCCTCCGTACTTAATACCTCTGCTTGCCTTTCCATTTGCTACCACCCTGGTCCCAACTTCACCTTCTCTCATTTGCATTTTCCTCTGAGATTCGCCAGACCTTCACCTGTGCCTTCTATGAGAGATTAACCTAAGTACCTAAGCGGGGTGGGGGGTGGAGAAGGAAAGGGTTAACAACCCTGTCCCTGCAGTGAGGGTTCCTGGCCGGCCGGGTGGGGGTGGGAGAGCCACAAGTGAATATATTCTCAGTAGAGAGTGATGGGCTGGGCTGGCCCAGGAGTGAGGGGTGAGGGGTCTTGACTCTGAACCGCAATTGGCCCGGTGTCCAATCGGGATTCCTTCCTTCCGTCCCACTCCCCAAATCTATACACATGAAACAGATGTATGGTGTCTCTCCGGTAACTGCCCTCAAAGTCACTCAAAAGGGAACACAAGAAATTTACAAGTTTGTTAAGAGACACATTAAAATGGCATTTTGTTAATCTGGATTTTCATATTGCGGTGCTTTGATAAGCGGAGGAAGGCTCTTCTCTGACCCTCTGACCCTTTCGGTCCGGACTGGGAAAAACAGAGCAGGAGCCCAGCCGGGGCTGAAGGAGCACTGGTCTCCGGGCCAGAATTTGGTGGACGCTGGGCGGTGACTGACCATTGCCAGCGGTGGCAGGACTGCTGTTGGGGAACAGTCTGAAAAGAGGTGGGTTTCGAGCCTCACACTTCCCTCCAACAGAACGTGGCTGCCTGTGGCTCAGGGCCTGCTGGCTGGACCCTGCTTTCCCTTCGGGGCATGACACCTGGGGGCCGGGCGTCTGCAGACAGATGGTGGTTTGGGAGGTTGCCTTCTCGATGCGGGCACGAGGGGGCGCTGCAGGCCGTGTTCAGCCTGCCAGGTGCCTGCATAGGTCTGTCTCTCAGCCGCTCAGCCGGTGTCCCAACCTCCAGAGGCCCTCCGGGTCCCACCAAGGTTCCCTGGCCGGTGGTGCCACCCGGTCTCAGCCCTCCTGCCTGGAAAGAAATATACAAAAGAAATATACAACATTTCTTTTTTTTTTTTTAAGATTTTATTTATTTATTTGAGAGAGAGAGAGCGGGAGAGAGAACATGAGAAGGGAAAAGGTCAGAGGGAGAAGCAGACTTCCCATGGAGCTGGGAGCCCAATGTGGGACTCGATCCCGGGACTCCAGGATCATGACCTAGGCCAAAGGCAGTCGCTTAACCGACTGAGCCACCCAGGTGCCCACAACATTTCTTTCAAGAAAGAAATATACAACTTTCATTTGTGCCCAGCTCAACTCTTTCCTCCTTCCTTCTTCTTCATCCCCAGGAATAATAAGGTCCACAGCTGACCTTGGGCAGAATGCTTTCGAAAGGGCACTAACTTAAGGTCAGAACTTAAGCATCAGCTCCCTTAGGATGTAGGGAAACTTCTATTCAGCAACCACTGACTTTGAGCTGGTACCATATTTCTTTACGCACGTTGATTCCTCAGAACAATCCTATGAGAATCTCTAACTCGCATTTTTACTGAGAAGACAACTGAACCTCAGAGAGGTCAGGTTACCTGCCCAGGATCACACAGCAAGCCGGTCTGCAGCAGAGCTGATGGTCTATACGCAAGCTGACCCAGAAACCCATGTTTTTCTCCTCGACCTGCCATCCCTTTCCCATACCTGCACCCCAGGGTAAAGAATGTGGGCAGGAGGAAGTGGGCACTCCAGCAGATATGATGGGGGGACCTCCGAAGAGTCTGCGGAAAAATGGACGTTTTTTTTTTTTAAGATTTTATTTATTTATTTGACAGAGAGAGAGAGAGAGATCACAAGCAGGCAGAGAGGAAGGCGGGGTGGGGGGGGAAGCAGGCTCCCTGCTGAGCAGAAAGCCTGATGCGGGGCCCGATCCCAGGACCCTGAGATCATGACCTGAACCAAAGGCAGAGGTTTAACCCACTGAGCCACCCAGGTACCCCAAAATGGACAGTTCTATAGCAGAAAAGGCACCAAGGAGTCAGGTGATCCGAGGTCTAGTCTCTACTGAGTCAGCTTCTAGATTGATTGTGACCTCCAGCCACGTCCTCCTCCAGCACTCAATTCCTTGTCTGAACAAGGAAGGCTGAGACTGAGTCCTTGCCAAGCCCTCCACTGTCTCTGACAGTCTGTGCCTGCGGGGCTTCCCAACTAGGGGCTTCATCCAAGGACCGGCCAGCCAGGGCACAGAGGAGCCAAGATGGGCTCACGCAACCTAGGTCATGGTTGTGCCGTCTGGGAAGTGGGGTCTGAGTTGCAGAGAGCCAGAGCCCCTGAAAAGTGCCCCCACTCAAGACCTCCTTGATGGTGGCCAGTTGTGTGAGACAGCAGGGGAATGGGGAAGCAAACGGTCTCACAAGCAGGTGCTCCCCCTTGGTCTTAGCAGGCCTGTAGCCACTGGTTATGTCTCGTGCTCTCCGGCACCAGGAGATGCCCCCAGCATTTGGAAGCCCCGCTTCCTTTGTAGGAAGCTGTCTCTCTCTCTTTAGGCTCTTTCTCTCTGAGTGTGCCGGCTTTAACTCCATGCCGGCAAACCCTGCCCAGGCACCTTGTAAGTGTCAGGCCCTGTAGCAGGTGCTGGGCAGGGAGAAGTAGATGTCCCCCCCCAAGCAGCGAGGCCCCCAAAAAGCTCCCGGTCCAGCTGGGGGGAGAGAACCATCAGCACGTGATTAGGTGACTCAATATGGGGTCCAGGGACACAGAGTGGAACGGTGAACCCAAAGGAGATGATGGAGTTCAAGGAAGGCTTTTTGCCGAAGTCCCGCCGGAGCTGGGGGGGCGACTGAAATTGACCAGAGGGGAAAAAAAAAAGAAATTGACCAGAGGAGCGAGGCCACGGGGACAGGTGCTCTGGGAAGAGGGAGCTGGACGACTGGGTTGCAGGGGCTGGACATTTGGCAAACAAGGCTATGGCAGCCCCTCTAAGAGAGGACAAGGGCTGGCGCAGGGGCCCAGGGCACAGGTTGGACCCTTGATGCCTAGAGTGGAGGGTGGACCTCCAGTTTCATTCCTGGCTGGGGTACCCAGAAGCAGCACGGGAATGTCTGTGCTAGTCACCAAACCAGAGGAGTCAGGAGCAGGGCGAGCTGTGGGAAAGAGAAGCTTGAATCTGACTTAGCCGCCCCCCCCCCCCCCGCCGCCCCCAGAGGAGCTACTGGTGGGGACAGGAGGGAGTCAGCAGGGCTGCCCGGGGCCTGCTGAGGAGGCCCTCCCGGGATATCTCAAGTGTGGGGAGTTCTCAGAGGCAATTAGAGCGGTTCCGTGATGCTGACCGTGGCCCCTGCTGTCATTGATGAAAGAGGCTGCAATGAATTAGAAACGAGCCTCCTTCTGGGTGCTTCTATCCGTTGGTCCAGAGAGCCCTCCTCACCCCCATCTGTACAGGAACCCCCCGGGTCAGAGCTAGGACACGTGGGCCGGATGAAAGCTTGGGCCAGGGGCAAGACTACCCTCCAAAGCCTGCCGTGCTACGAGGCTTAAACGTGGGGACGCTCATCGACAAAGGCAGAGAGAGCTGTTCTCAGTGCCGGGCACCGTGCCAAGTACTGGGAATCGGGGGCGAAGGTCATGATCCAGGACCCCAAGAAGTTCACAGTCTAGTGAAGGAGCGAGGGATATCAATGGACAATGTCAATAGAGCGTGACTCGTGCAGTTGAAAGCGTGGCGACATAGGCGCCTGGAGGAAGGGCGTATGAGACGCCTTGAAGGAGACGAGGGAGGGCTATGCCTTCTGTGTTCTCCTGTCACTACTTCCTGGTGCAATGGTCAATGTTTCCCTTTTTATTGGGCACCTATTACGTGCCAGGCCCCTGAGATGAAGCGTCTCCTGTCTGTATTACCACACTGAAGGGACTCTATATGGGGAGAAACCAAGGCTCAGAAAAGATCATTGGCTTATTCCAGGCCACACAGCGGGTGAGAAGCAGAAATGCGGTTCAGACCCAAGGATATGTGACTGCCTCTGAGCCCCAACTTTCCATCCCAGGGTGCCATCCGTTCCAGCCCTCTATTAGCTCAGCCCTACAGAGGCTCTATGGTAAAGCAGGGAAATGGAAACATATACAACCAAGGCTTGCATTGGGATCTAGAAAGACATGTAGAAAAATCAGAATGTCTAGCCTGCGAGGATCTTTGGAGGGCATCATTTGAGTTGGAGTCCTTTGTGTTAGAGGCAAGTGAGGGCGATCCAAGAAGCCGTGAGATCGGCACCGAGACACAGCTAGGGTGACCGCCACACTGGGTTAGAGCCCAAGTGTCCTTGTCCCAGTTCAATGTTCCTTCATTCCTTCAGCTCACCAAGCTGTGCCGTCACCTTGGGACACACACAGTTGCCCAAATCTGTGATTCATTTTGTTCTCCACCAAGACCATACTTTGGGGCGCCTGGGTGGCTCAGTTGGTTAGGCGACTGCCTTCGGCTCAGGTCATGATCCCGGAGTCCCAGGATCGAGTCCCACATTGGGCTCCCAACTCCA
Source organism: Nasua narica (assembly GCA_028533885.1). Lineage (NCBI taxonomy): Eukaryota > Metazoa > Chordata > Mammalia > Carnivora > Procyonidae > Nasua > Nasua narica. The sequence continues at coordinate 82,815,028 of CM052810.1, read as the reverse complement.
TGGGGGGTCCGCTTCTCACTCTGACCTTCTCCCTTCTCATGCTCTCTCTCACTCTCTCTCTTTCCTAATAAATAAGTAAATAAATAAAAATCTTTAAAAAAAATTTAAAAAAAAAGATGATACTTTGATATTTGAGGAATCCCTGAAATGGAAGTTCTCAGAACAGACTCCTTTCATGGCTATATCTTACGGCAAGATGGCAGGAGCTGCTGGGAGGGGGGGGCATCGTGGGCCCCTTGCAGGGGATTTTCCCAAGGGTATTCAAGGAACAATATGCAGTGGCATAATGAGTTCACAAGACAGAAACAATGTAACCAGAGAGACCTCCTAGCCTAGCCCCTGTGGGCTGAGCAATTTAGTGGTTCTCACGTGTGGCCTTGGGCCAGCTACTCCATTATTGCTGTAATGTAATTTTATTTAGAATCTATTATAACATGAAAGTAATATGTGCACATAATAAAAAGTTCAAATAGTACTCGAAAACACAAAATCAATAGTAGTTGCGCCTTTCTGTCTACACGGAGCCCCTCTCTGTCTTCCTCCTAAATGTGCTTTTTTTTTTTAAGAATTTATTTATTTATGAGAGAAAGTGAGAGAGAATATGAGAGGAGAGAAGGTTAGAGGAAGAAGCAGACTCCCCGTGGAGCTGGGAGCCCGATGTGGGAATCGACCCCGGAACTCAAGGATCATGACCTGAGCTGAAGGCAGTCGCTCAACCAACTGAGCCACCCAGGCGCCCCCTAAATGTGCTTTTAAACTCAACGGTCAGAAGCCAGGCTGATGAGTTCCATCCAAAGACCTACTCCTGCATTTCTTATCTGTCTTGATGGAGTAACCATTCAGATCCTGTTTGAAGAGAGGCACGGTTACTAGTTTTGCATATATTCTTCCAAAAAAAAAAAAAAGAATCTAGAGTCATCCATATATAGTATACTGTATGTGCTTTTTATCAACATTATGGCATAATTTTAGACACACTGTTTTCTACCGAGTTGCATTCCCTTATATCTCATCTTTCTTAATGGCTACATGATAGTCTACCGCATAGATATAGCATAACTCATCTACTCCCTTCCCAGTTGATGGATATTAGGTAGTTTGTGATCTTTAAACAGTGTTTCTCTGAGCATCCCTACTGCCACACTTTGAGTATTTAGTGGTGGGATCGCTGAGTCAAACGGGATACGTGTTTTAAACGGTGACACGGTCCTAAGTAAGTGCCCAAGAAGGTTTACCAGTTGTCCACAACCGGCAGTCTAAGAGGGTGCCGATTTCCCCAAGCCCCAGCTGGCACTTGACAGTAACGAGCATTTTAATTTGCCCATCTGAGATGTGATTATTGAAGTCTCCTTGCTGTTTTGAATTACATTCTTTTAATTATGAGTTGAGAATACTTCCATGTTGGCTTTCATTTTTAAGAACTTCCTATTGACATTTGGGGTCTTTCAATGATTCTCGCAATGTACATGAGGGAAACAGGCTGTCTATCATTTGCACTGCAAGTACCTTTACAGTTTGAACTGAAGAATGTTTGTTTCTGTACTAAAGCTTTTAATTTTTTGTGTGTTGTCAAATATATCAATCATTCCCTTTTGTGGTTTCAGGGTTAAGCTGCTACTTAAATATTTTATGGCTGGTTTCAATTTTCACTGAGCTAGAGTATAGGTACTTTAACGGCACTGCCCGAAGATTCTATCACGATGCCTTGTGCTTTGTAGGAATGCCTTAAGTGTCTATGGATGAGATAGATAGATGGATGGATAGTTAAGAGAAAGGGGGGGGGGGCAGGCATCTGAGCATTAACCATTGCCTCCTTTAAAAAAAGTTTTTTAAATTCAAAATACATTATGCGCTTTTTGAAACATTGTCTCCTCTTCAATTTCTTAACCTTTTTTGGACCCTCCCCCCACTGTCTCCCTGACCCCCTTCAGCCTTCCTCCCCAGCTCCTTTCTCTTCTGCCTGCCCCTTCAAAACTGGCATTCATCCTCTTCTTGCTTCACTGGCCCTATACTCCATGGTAGGGACGATGCCAAGGGGTGCTGGGGGGGTGGTTACCCCAATTCCATCTGCTTCCTCCCAAAGCCACTTCGAAAGCAGATGAAGAAGAGGAGAGAAAAAAATTGTGTATTTTCTCATTCTTCCGTAAAGCTTGAATGAAAACATCTTAGAAGACTTCGTTATTTCCACAGATGTCCCATGAGCAGGAGTAGGGCTCTGTACGTGACTGTCGGTCCGAGCCTGCAGGGTCCCTCCCCTCAGTGCACGGCTGCCACTCTGTCCCTCTGGTGTCAACACTGCTGCTGGCCACTCGCCCACCTCGGCAGTGCCAGCATCCTCTGGGTGCCCCACACGTTCCTTCGCCAGTGCAGCCTTGCATCGAGATGGCTGCCCTCCTCATGCTCCTTCTTGCGAGGAAGGTGCTACTCTCTCTGTGCAGTCTCTAAGGAAGGAGACATGGGGGTCCCTCCAGCTTCCCCAGTCCTTTCAATCTATCACTGAGTCAGACCCTTCCTGCTTCCCTGAGACCCTTTCCCTCTTCCCAGCAGCCACTGTCTTAATCCTGACCTTTGTCCTCCTTTCCCTGAACCAGCCTCCAGCTTGTCCCTTGCCTCAACTCTTGCCCCTTATGGTCTCTGTGTCTCCCTGCAGCCCAGAGGGTTTTCTAAAATTCACATCTGGGGATGCCCGGGTGGCTTAGTCAGTTAAGCATTTGCCTTTGGCTCAGGTCATGATTCCTGGGTCCTGGGATCGCGTCCCACGTGGGGCTCCTTGCTCAGTGGGAAGCCTGCTTCTCCTTCTGCCTGATGCTCCCCCTGCTTGTGCTCTCTCTGACAAATAAATAAATAAAATCTAATAAAATCTAATAAAATAAAATTTGCATCTGACTTCATCATTGCCAGGGACAAAACTCCAGGCCAGGCTGAGACAGAGTACCCAGATATCCAGATATCCAGAATTCCTAGTACCAGGGCGCTGGCCAAAAGTTCATGGGTCTGAGATGAGATGGGCACTTTAAGAGCTGAGACTCTGGTGAGTGTCCCTCAACCCCCAGGGATGACTCCAAGCTCTCCCTTCCAGCCCTGCACACAGTGGCTTCCTGCCCATATTTGTCAAATGAATGAATGAATGAATGAATGAACAAATGAATGAATGAATGAATGAATGATGAACACCTGGCTATTCTCCGATCTACCCTTCACATCCATTAGGGTTCCACCTCTGCTCTGCCAGCTGCCGGAGCCCTGTAGCCAGCCCTCCTGGGTGCTTCAAGTTTGGGCCGACCAATCCCCGGAGGCTCTGGGATGCCCTGGAGGGTGGGCATGTCCGAAAAGAATTGGGGGCAGTGATGTGGGGGATCTTTTGGGAAGTGATGGGGGTTGCCGGCGCCCCCCCTGCTTAGATACGGATGGTCTCGTTTCTATCCCCGCTGAGATACGAATGGTCTCATTTCTATCCTTTCCTTAGCTAGATTTCCTTTTTTAATTGAAAAGTTCTTTTTATGAATGGTGAAAAAGGAAAGCAATACCACAAGATATATTAAGAGTCTCACCCGGACTCAAACCCCCGCCCCGATCCCATTCTGGTCTGCTTAACAGTTTCTTGTGTATCTTTCCAAACACACTCTATGCATATCAAAGCGTATGTCCTTTTCTTTCCACACCATTGTCAGCGAACTCTTCAGCCTGCCCTGCAGTCACTTTTTCACTCAGCAAAGTGACGGTGAGATGGATCCCTGCGACTACACACAGCTCCAGCTCGCTCAGATCTTCGGTGGCCTGGGATTCCGCTAAATGGAGGCATCATAACCAATTTAACGAGGCTGCTATTAACGATCAGTTAGGCTTTTCAAGTTCTCTGCTGTTAGAAATAATGCTGCCATGGATATCTTTGTGTTTCAGCCCTAGAATATTAACTCCATGAGGCTATGTGGTTGGTAAAACAAGGACCCCCAAAGACGTTCACGTCCCAATCCCCAGGATCTGTGAATAGGCCACCTCGGGTGGCCGATGGGACTCTGCAGACACAGTGACGAGAAAGTTCTGGAGATGCGGGAGATCATTCGGCATTATCCAGGAGGGCCCTAAGTGTAATCACAGTGTCCTTGTAAGGAGAAGGCAGGAAGGTCAGAGTCAGGGAAAGGGTGAGGGACCATGAGCGAAGGAGCGCAGGTTGCCTCTAGAAGATGGGCAAGACAAGGAAGTGCATTCTCCTCTAGAGCCTCCAGGACTGTCGCAGCCCTGCCGACACCTTGACCATGGGGCTTCTGACCAGCAGAACTGTAAGGGGCCAGATCCACGTTGGTCAAAGTTACAGCAGCAGGAAGAAAGGAATTGAGGCGCAACTGGTTCGTGCTCTTCTCATCGCGCCCCAATGCCAAGGACCATGCCTGCGGACAGGCGGAGTTTACTACGGAGTTGTTGAATGAATAGAGGGACATGAGCAATTACAACCGTAAGACGGCTCCGAGCAGCGGCATCGCGCCCTCGGAGAGAATAAGCCTTGAAAATCTTGGTGAAGTTGTCAAAGTGCCGGGCAAACGGGCTGCGCCGTTTTGCATTCCTCTAACAGTCCCCTTACCTGACTGGATTGTCATCATTCTTTGGCCAAGAAAATAGTGAAATACGGCATCTCAATGTTTCGTTGTGCGTTTTTTAATGACGAGGGAGTCCAAGCGTCTTTTCACATGTTTATTGCCCGTTTGTACTCCCCTCTTTGTAAACTGCCGATGGGTTCTGTCCCTCTTTTTTTTTTAATTGAGTTATTATTCTTTTTCACTAATTTGTAAGACCTCTTCCTATTGCCTGGATATGAATATGTAAATATATTCCCTTGGTTTGTCCTTTTCCTTCGTTCTTGGCTTGCTTTTTTTTTTTTTTTTTGGCCATGGAAAACATTTTAATTTGACAAAGGCGTGAGTGAGGAGCTCATCCTAGTTCGGCAGAGAGGAGAGGGGAGATCATTCCGTTGCACCTGACAGGAGCAAAGGCTCAGAGATAAGAAGGAACAAGGAAGATTAATATGACTGGAGTGGTTAGGGGAGAGAAGGATTGATGAGATGTGTGTTGTCAGGCTGGGGGATGGGGGGAGGGGACAGGGAAGCAATGGGGAAGTGAAGACAGCCAGAAGCTTGATGGAGGACTAGAATCATCTGCTTCTCTTTTTTTAAATATTTTATTTATTTATTTGACAGGAAAGAGATCACAAGTAGAGATGCAGGCAGAGACAGAGGAGGAAGCAGGGTCCCTGCCGAGCAGAGAGCCCGATGCGGGGCTCGATCCCAGGACCCTGGGATCATGACCTGAGCCGAAGGCAGAGGCTTTAACCCACTGAGCCACCCAGGTGCCCCTGGAATCATCTGCTTCTTATAGGCAGTTTCCATAGGCAAGAGAATAATCTTTCCTTTTTTAATTCCTTATAGTGTGCCAGGTACTATGTTAGGTATTTAAAATACATGATCCTATTCTATAATGGAGAGAATATATATATATATATATATATATATATATATATATATATATATATATATATATTACATAACAGAATATTCTATTCTATCATATCCATTCTATCTATCGATTTAGCTTTGGGTGGTGGTGGTGGGGAATATTATTATGCCCGTTTAAAAACAGGAAATGAAGGTTTAAGAGAGGTTAGATAATCGCCCACTTTCACACGGCCAATGAAGTACAGAACATATCGGCCTGAAGTCCAAGGTCTCAGTCACTGAACTCGTGACAGTCCTGTGAGGCCCAAGTATGACGTTTACACAGGAGGGAAACAAAGCTCAGAGAGGTTAATGAACTTGCTCAAAGTCGCACAGCATACAGGCAGAGGAATTAGGATTTGAACTCAAGCCTGCTGTGCCCAAAGACCTTGCTGTTCTCATTCCCTCCCTTTATCCAACCCCCTGAGCGCAGGAGCCCCCAGTGATCTGGATTTAACTAGTCGGGCACGGGTCTGGGAACATCACCAACCCACCCCAGTGTGCAACCAGGTTGGGCACCCCTGCTCTGGGGCAGGAAGGCAAGGCTGGGGGAAAAATGCCGGCCTGTTGAGTTCCGATCTGCAAACAGCAGCGTCCCTGGGGGACCTGAGCCTTTGCTTCTCCAGCCCAAACCGTCTGCTCCCTTGCAGCCCAGCCAGGCCCACAGCGGCCGGGGCAAACGCTGGACGGAGCCCAGAACTTCTCACATGGTTCAGTTTTTCTTGATCCTTAGATTTAAAATCTCATTCATTGGTTATTATTAATAGCCAATATTAATATTAGTTAATATTAAGGAAATAGCTTCCTTAGGCCCAGGCCTAGCTTCCATGGCCCTATGCCTCAGGGGGTCCCATTTGGGGTGTCTTCCTTGAAATTCTCTGAATCTCTTTTGGGTACCCCGCACCAGCTGGGGCTGGGAGTTCCGCTCGGGCAGGCACCCCTGCCAGACCCCTGGTTTGGGCCTGCATAAGTTCCAGCTTTCAGAAGCTCCCTCCTTGACATTTTCTTAAGTCCCCTTTAGTACCTGAGACCCTCAGGGATGGCCAACTCTTTGTATGGGGCACCCATGTTCTAGACCTAGACCGGCTGGAGCTTCTGGCTCTGCCTCTCCCCTTCCAGATGCTCTCAGACCCTCTACTCATTGCATGGGGTCTGCAAGGCATCCGAAGGAGCTTCAGGACCTATGCCCAGGGGATCGTCGTCCTAGGGCCCCACTGCCAGGCCATGGTTCCAGGACAGTAGTCTGAGAAGCCAGCTGGCAAGCTATTCCTTTCACTGAATGCATGAGCTGGGGCCCCTAGGATGTGTTATGCTGATTTGGGGTAACTCTCATTCATGCCAGACAGAGGATAAACCGGGGGGCTCTGAACTACCCACAGCCCATCACAGAGCCCTGGGTTCGAGCCACCGTCATGGGCCCATGGGCCGGTTCTCTTCCACAATGACGTGGTCCCAGCTCTATGACACCCGAGGGCGGTGGGAGGGGTGCCTATCCCCCCACCCCCGAAGGCTTTGGAGAATGCCGTGATCCAGTTTCTTACGTCTGATGGGGGCGGGGACACCATGCTCCCCTGGCCCTCCGAAGACAAGCTAGAGAGGGGGCAGTCGCTCTTTGGCTCACCTACAGTGGAGTGAGGGCCATCACATCCTTGGGGTACAGTCCTTACGGCCTAACGAGTTCAAGAGAAGACGTGGGTGAAAGTCATGCTGTAGGTTTGTGCGACAACATCCCAAGCAGCAAACTTAACATGACCGGAAAACGAATCCCTGGTTCCATTTCCCTGCAGTCCCGGGGCAGGTCTTGTAGACTTGTGGTCATCAGTAACAGAGCACGACAGCGACCGGGGGTCCGTGAGGTCGGTGTGCTCACGGACGCATCAGGCTGGTGCAGCTTCGAGAGCATGCGTGGCCACCAGCATTAAAGAAATGAGGCTGGGGAACGGCACAGCCAGGAAGCCGACGGAGGCTTCGATGACTCACAGGCTCTGGAGAGCCACGGCATTGTGAGTTCCACCGGTGTCACCACCTGTTCCTTGCAGTGGCAACTGTGAAATTAGCCAGGAATGCGCTCTTGTCAATAAAGAATACAGAGTGAAGCTTCCTGGGCCCGAACGAAGAGAGGCAGTGCCGGGGCTCTCTGAAGAATCTTCCCGAGCGCCGATAGGCCAACAAACAATTAAGTGCCTTGTCTCTGCCCATTATTCTAAGCCCTCATCAATAAATCATTAGCCTCCACATGGATTTGATAACACATTTTTAATCAAATATTTTCCTGGGGCCCCATACACCCTAAGGAGCGTTCTGTTCTTTGGGCTCGGCACAGCTGTGAAAATGCACATATTTACTAATTTATGTAATTCATTTCATGCTTCCCATGTTCCCTGCGCCATGCTAAACACGCTGTCAGCATTAATTTCATTTCACCTTCACATCACCCTCTTTGAGGACGGTTCGCACATCAGTCTTCACTGGCTGCCTGGCGAGTCTGAGGCTCAGAGAGGGAGACTGACTTGTGGAAAGTCACACAGCTGAGGAGGGAGCCTAAGCAGGGTGTGACCCGGTACCCGTGCAGCCAGCTGTCACACTCCCCCCCTGTCTTCAGCGGGACAGGTCTGTCACGTCTCCGCGGGATTGGAGCCCCCACAGCCCGGGGAAGACCCTCTTCACTCAGCCGCAACAAACATGGGTCGATTGCTTCCTATTCACCAAATATGCCAAAGCAGCCGGTTAAGGAACCTTTGCCAGTCCGGGCCAGCCCCACTAGACCCCAGGAGGCTCACCCGGGCCACAGAGAGGGGTCAGCGAGGCGCAGACAGGCTTGAAGGAGTTGGGTGGGGCTGCAGGAGCGGGACAGGGGCGAGTGACGGGAGTCAGGCAGCCGGGGGAAAAACAGATGTTTGTAGAGGGCTGGGACCTGCCAGGCACGGGACCTGATACGTGAGCGGCCTATCAACTCTGTGCAGGGATCTCCTTCTGACCAACGGACATGGAGGGACCCGAGGCCCAAACGCGGAGGTGTCACCAGGAGAAAGTGGCAGAGCCAGGCCTAACGCCCAAGGTCACTGTGCCCCTGGCAGGGTCGCAGGAGAGCGGGGGAGGAGCACAGAGGCAGGGCAGGGAAGGGAGAGGACCAACATGGGGACACGGGCAGCAGGGAGGGACTGTGGGCTGGGCGTGGCCCACGGCTCTGTTTGATCAGTTGGCCTTTGTCGGCCCCTCCTCGGTGCCAGCATCGTGCTAGGCACGGGGGTCACGGATGAATAAGTAAGATGTGGCCTGGGCTCAGGGAGAGCCCCTTGGAGGGATGCGGCAATGGCAGATGAATGAGGAGTGGGGTGGGGGAGGCGGGGAGTGCGGTTACAGGAAAGGGTACTCCTGGTCCTTTGGCTTCGCAGAGAGGGCGCCCCCTGCAGGCTCCTGAAGGAATTCCAGGAGGAAAGGGGCACCTAGGGGCAAGAATCAGCCCCTGTAGCACCAGGGGCCATAAGCATGGTCCGAGCCAAGATGTGGGCGGTGGAGTGGGACCCGTCACCAGTCTCCCGAGCCGTCAAACGCCCCTCCCCCCAGCTCCAACACGACCGTCCTGCCTCCCCGTGGAGTTTCCTCCTCAGTTGGCACCCACTCTCACCCAGGCTCCCACAGGGCCCTTGTGGGCCTATTTCTCCAGCCGTCAGCCACCTGCTGTTCCAACTGCTCTGCGCGGCTCTCTGGTGGCTTGGCTGTGCCTAGACTTGGTCTCCCAAAGAGATTTCCAGCTCCCCGAGGAAGTTCATCTCCCTCACCTTGTTCTCCAGAAACTCTGCAGCCCCTGAGTGGGGACGGGCTGGGTGGGAGACATCTGCCTGGGGGTGGGGGATGGGCAGGCAGTGCTCATCAAGGCCACAGAGAAGGCACAAGGTCCCAGATGCAGCCGGGACCCAGGCAGTACCTTCCAAGCGGCCGGAGGGTCTGTGTTCTTATGCATGAGGGGACAGGAAGGGGGAGTGTGGCCAGGACACCAGTCCATGCAAGGGAGGGAGACCAGCAGAGACCGAATGCAAAGCTAGTGGCCTGGAAGCAAACCGGCAGCCCGGGTGCCCCAGAGGGGCCACCCAAGGGAGAGCCCACGGCTGCAGGGTCTTTAATCTTTTCAGGAGAACTGGGCAGACCCCCGGAGCGCATCGAGAGCCCTGGGGGACAAGAAGACAGAAGAAAAGGAAGACACAGCGTTGGGTGTTTCAGGGCACCCATGGTGGTGGGGGGTGAGGGGGCGGGGAGGTCCGGACTGGCCGGGCAGGTTGGCTGCTTCATCAGGGCTCAGCTGGCAGCAGTGCCAGCCACATATTCTGCCAGCGTTTCCGGGGTGCCCCCTACGGGGCTGGCACTGTGTGCAGAGCTGAACACGAAGTCCCTGCAACCCAAAGGTTTTCTAAAATTCACATCTGTGGACGCCTAGGTGGTTTAGTCGGGTAAGCGCCTGCCTTAGGCACAGGTCATGTTCTCAAGGTCCTGGGATAGAGCCCCATGTGGGGTTCCATGCTCAGCCGGGAGTCTGCTTCTCCCGCTGCGGTTCCCCCCCCCCGCCCCTCACACTCTGCCTCTCACTTTCTCTCTCTCTCTCCAATAAATAAATAAAAAACCCAACATGCTTTATTATCCTCTTTGGCCAAGAGAAGCCAGGAGGGAGCAAGCTGGAGGGGAGTAGGGGACACAGCTGGAAGGGCGTGAGTCCCCTGCTGGTGGTCCTACAAACGCCATTCATTCCTTCCTTCATTCATTCATTCATTCTCAATTACTGAGAATTTGATCTAGGAATAACACATGCCTAGGCTCTCTGGGAAGGTTCAAAAATCAGCACACTTAACTCCTGCCCTGGGTAGATTCCCAGAAATCGGGAATTGTGTCCCTTGTATCTCGAGGTACCTAGCACAGCGCCTGGCACAAGAAAGATGTGGGTGAGATGTGTCTCAGCCCCTTTATCCCCGAACCATTGAGATAGCCATCTGTTCCTTCTGAGACTTGCTAAACAGGCAGATCCCCCGGACCCACCCTGGGGAGTCCGACTCTCTAGGGCTGAGGTCAGGCCTATGAAGCTGCCTTTCAGCAAGTTTTCCTGGGTGATTCCTATGCCGGCAGTCAGTAGATCGCACATTTGAAAACAACAGATCGGCGCAACCCGAATCCAACCTCTGTGGTCCGTATGGACACCTTTGGCTCCTTTTCACAATGTCACATGTAGTGACCCCGATGGCTTTTGTCAGCCTAGCTTTCCTCTCTTCTGACTATACCTCCCGCAAACACACACACACACACACACACACACGCACACAAATGCACACACTCCCTCGGAGTTCCAGCTCACCGCAGGCTTGCCAATCACCGTACCACCATGAACGTCCAGAAGGTGGACACATAAGGCACTCTGCACAAATCAGAGCCAAGTCTCGCGGCAATCTCACCGCACAGAGACTCAGTACCTGCACTGATAACACGGGGATATCGATCCCACGTGGACTTTCTTTTGCGAGAATTGCTGCTTGAGAGCCCGTCATGCCTAAGAGACGCTGTATAGCTATTCATTTCCCCCATTTTATTTTAAGATCATCTAATCCTTCCTTGGGATCCATCTGGACGCCTGGGACTTGATTCGCTCTCCGCTTCCCATACTGAGTTGACAGTCCAGATGGGGCAGATGCTTAGCCAGGGAATGGACGGAGCACAACCGGCAGATACCGCTGGACTCCGGAAAGGTGGGGGAGTGCACTCAGCTCTGCCCTAGGCAGAGAGAGAGAGAGAGAGCAGAAAAGCAGAAAAGGTTTAAGTGTATGGAGCTGTGATTTCTTTTTTTTTTTTCACTGCCTTCTCAATTTATCTACCTGTAGGAAAAGATTTGCATAGTGGTGCTGGGGAGAGCTCAGCAGCCTGTGATTTAGGGATGTAAATTGCTTTTTAATTTGGAAGAAAAAACAGTTTGGTCTCGAGCAGGGTTCTCTTTAGATGTACAGCCCAGCCTGGTGAATTACTCTTCTGGCTACAGGGCATCGGTTAAAGACTCTCTGGCTCGCCCTATAACTCTGGGAGGGCTGTAATTGCCGTACTAACTCTTAAATTTCCCTCTGGCCCAAGTGCCGCAATCCATTCTCATTTAGCAAATCTGCTTGGGATTTATTATTTTCTTTTAGACTTACTCCAACCTTAAATATTCCCCTTTCATAAAGTCCTTATTGTTCTCATGCATTCGTGGCCTGGGGCCGCCCCAACCTGCCCTTCGAGGACATAAGCTCCTGGCCCTTCCTCCTGGAGGAAGAGGCACTAGGGTGCGCTCAGATGAACCACCAGCTCCCAACAATCACTGGGCCAGTGCACACGACATCCCACACCCGTGCTAAGCACATGTGTTATATATATTTATAGAGCTATTAATGTTCATGTAGATATAACATCTATTTATGTATGTATATATGCATTTTATATATGCTTCTATACATCCACATATGTATGTATAAAGGCATATTATACATTTATACATGCATATATGTGTGTATGTATAAATTTTGTAGGTAGGGGTAGAATTATCTCCCACTTGACAGATGGGGAAACCGAGGGTCACAAAAAGGAAGGAAGTCTTTTTGGTCACACCCTTGCTGAGTGACTGAGCCAGGTTCATTCAAGTTCATCCAAAGGTCATTCAAGTCAAAAACTGCTGTAATCGCTGTGCTTACCTCTCTGCCTAGGAAGTAAAGCAGAGCCTGGCTGAAAATAGATCCTTGTGGTGGACCGAAGGAGCCCCTTCCACTCATCGACGCTCTTTTGGGGGGGCACGTCTTTGGCCCCCGCACAAATGCTCTTCCCGCTGTGCAGCCCGCATGCTTCTGGGTTATGGACTAGGCTATCCGGAGAGACTGAGAAATGCTTTCCAGAAGTTCAGGCACCCTCATCAGCCAGGACTCGCTCTTTGCAAGCACGGTCACACTTGTGACCGTGGCACACTACTTCGTGAGCCCTCACCGGGCTCTTCCTTAAGTGCTTTCTTCCTTAAGCACTTACAGACGGACTGCTCAGCTGCTGGGCTTGGAGGGTTTTCCGGGGATTAACACCAAGGTCAATGGCCTTCAGCTTTGTATTTGGAAATGGACTTTGTTTTGTTTTCCAGTTTTACCCTTCAACATTGCCCTGGTTGGTGGGAGCGCTCGCTCTCTCTCGCTCTCTCTCGCTCTCTCTCTCATCCTTTCTGTCTTGAGAGATTCTGGACAGTGGATTCTCTGAGGTCGTATTACCAAGTTCTTTTCTTGTTTGAAATACAGCTGTGGGAGCCTAGGATTTGAGTGACTGCAATGTCTGGGGGGCTCTGACGGGGCTGGCAGGTGGGCTTCTCCCCACCTCTCTGCCCCCTTATAGCTGGCGGTCCCCTCTCCATCTCTCCAAGTTTCCTACTCCTGTGAAAATCCTCGGGAAAACAGTGAAAGAGGCGTGGGTGATTGTGCCTTCCCTCCGCGCCCTGTGACCAGCTCAGCCTGTCACTCACCTCCCCCCGCCCCCGCCAGCTAGAGGAACCCGACAGCTGCGACAGAGAACCCCAGCAGCCCCCCAAAACAGCACCCAATCCATTTCTTCCCAGGGCCAACTGAAATGAAAAAAACGAATTAATTTTCTCTTGTCCTTGACATTTTTTCTTCCAAACCTCAGCTCATTTGATACTGGAATTTCCCTGACACTGCTCCTACCGCCCCAGAGCGTGCTTTTTAGCATTTGTCCTTGGCTGTGACCCTGCTTTTTGTCTGTCTCCTTCCAACATCCCTGCTCAGAGCTCCCTATGCACCCATGGCTCTGCCTTTCATGCCTCTCATGTCTCTTCTTCCTTCGACTCGGTGGAGATGGCACAGTCGGGACTGGTGGCAGGGCTTAGCCCCTTGCCCCAGCTGTCGGTGCTGGAGTGGCCCTTCCCGGGAGTTACCAATTCCTGGCTCCCAGAGGGATACTTCAACTAACACGTCTATTTCCGCTCATATAGATGGGCTTGTGAGTTATTTTTTTTAGACCGCTTTTTTTTTTTTTTGGTCTTAATAAAAAGCATCTATGTTTCAGCCTCATGAATATGTTTGAATTTCAAAGGGCCTGGATCATAGATCTGCAGAGAGATCTGCAACCAGGGATTCAGGCTGAGTAAACATTTCCACCTGCTCACGCTCATGTATAAGACATAAGGCTTTACTTAAATACATAAACACTGCTCTCTTTGGATGAAAGTATACGCAGAGAGCACTGCCTCCAGGAGCTTGGTAATTTCTCCTTTCAGAGATCCCCAGGGGGGCGGGGTCCTAACCTAGGGATGGGCATGCAATTAAGGACCCGAATTCATTCATTTCTTGCTTGCCACCAGCCCAGTACCCACTGGGTCCACTGGCTGCTGAGTAATCATGTTGATTTCAGCCACTCGACTGACAAAATATTTTACGTGGTTCTCAGGGACAAGGTGAGAAAGGTGGGGAGGAAGGGACTTCACGGAAAAGGTAGGCTGTCCACAGCCTCCTTCCTCTCCACTATCAGCTCTCATCAATTTGACTCTCCCAGGCCGAACAGCAGCTGGGACCTGTGGTGGCCTGTGGAAAGCCCTGCGCACCATGGGGATCATGGTCAAGGAAATCGATAGAGGATTTTCTCCTCAAGGATAAAGGATGGTGAAGCTGGCAGGCATCATAAAGCAGCAGGCCACGAGAGGAGCTTACCTGCAGAAATCCATCCCCCAGGAGACCCTGGGATATGCCATCCCTCCCCTCCCCCTGCTCCATCTTCCTGGTTAAGAGCTGGGTGAATGAATGGACTGAGTGGCCCATCCTCAGTGGATGCTGCAGTGTGTCACCTAGCCACCCCTACGAGAAGGAAGATCTTCTGCCCTCCCTCCCTCTCCCTTCTTGAACTTCTATAGGCAGACAGCACCCAACTGCCAGCCAGCCCTCTCTGGGAATTGCTTTGGCATATCCAAGGTCATACGCACTCTCCAGGACATATAACACCGATACCTGATGGGGTGCAGGAGTATAAAATCTCACCCCCTCATCTTAGCTCTGGACAAGCTTGAAGGACCATACTTCACAGCTCTTCATTAAATCACGCTTTAGTGCGGCTTGGGCAGTGGAGACCACCCATCACGGTTCAACTTCTCTTCCCAATCCTGCTTCCTTCCCTCTGCTCTGGGGAAGAGCCCAAGAGAACTTCCCTAATAGATTTGCAAGCTGCTTTCCATCTCAGTCTCCTTGCTGGAGACTCCCACCTGTGCCCCCACTTAGGGGGCCCAGAGAGGATGGGCTATCAGAAAAAAATGCATACCTAGCCTAGGAGAGCTCCTCTCTTGATCCCTAAATGTTAGATAAAAACCCAGTTGTGGTCTCATTGGATCCTAGTTATTTACTAACTGGGACATCTCTAATCACTTCCTTTCTCTTTTTCTTTTTCTTACTCTTTTCTTTTTGTTGTTGTTGAGAAGACTGATATGTTTTTGTTTTTGAAGATTTTACTTATTTATTTCACAGAGAAGAAGGAGATCACAAGTAGGCAAAGAGGCAGGCAGAGAGAGAGGGGGAAGCAGGCTCCCTGCTGAGCAGAGAGCCCGATGCCCTATGCGGGGCTGGATTCCAGGACCCTGGGATCATGACCTGAGCCGGAGGCAGAGGCTTTAACCCACTGAGCCACCCAGGCACCCCGAGAAGACCGATATCTTAACAGAAGAAGATATTGCCTGAAAAAACATTTTTTTCTTCCCAAATATGTTTATTTTAATTTTTCAGTGTTACAAGATTGATTGTTCATGCACCACACCCAGTGCTCCGTGCAATACGTGCCCTTCTCGATACTACCACCAGGCTCGCCCACCCCCCCACCCTCTCCCCTCCAAAACCCTCAGTTTGTTGCTCAGAGTCCACAGTCTCTCCTGGTTCATCACCCCCTCCGAATTCCCCCCATTCGCCCTTCCCTTCCTTCTCACGATGCCCTCCATGATTTTCTTTATACTCCACACGTAAGTGAGACCATAAGATGATTGACTCTCTCCGCTTGACTTATTTCACTCCGCATAATCTCTTCTAGTCCTGTCCATGTTGATG
>CM052810.1:82738811-82791103 GCA_028533885.1 Nasua narica | reverse complement strand
TACATACATGAGAAAAACAATTCCAAGAAGAGAACAAATTGTTTGACTTCTTGAGGTCCAGCCGGGGCTGGGCCCAGACTCTCCAGCAGCCCTAGTTTCTCCTGTGGACTGCGGCCTCCAGGAGTGGGAGACATGGGAGCGTGGGCTGTTTTCAGTTGGAAACACCCACAGGGGCGCTATGTCTCTGCTCCACGGCCCAGACTTGCCTAGTTCCCACTCCTATTACCCACATGGCTGCTTTTCCTGTCTGTTCTCTGGGGGAGGGCCAGAGGCTTGCCATAAGGAGTCTGTCAATCTTTCCCTGAGTGCATCCACTTTTCCAGAAGGCCGTGCTCCCCCCAGATGCTTAAAAGCCCATTCGAGGCCCCCTGTGGGGTGCCCAAGACTGCCCCACACCAGGAAGCGGGTGAGTTGAGTTGCTTCTTGGATGCTTTCCTGCCCATGCCTGCTTGAATACGTGCTGGGTCAGTGCCATTCACCGCTTTCCCTCTCACCAGGAGGCTGGCCTGGTGACCCCGGCAGGCCCTCTCCTCTCAAGCTCCCGAGAAACATCACCAGCCCTGCCTCAGCCAATGCATTGTCTCCCTGCGCTTCCGGAAGCGGACAGCCTCAAACCCTGAGAAGGACCCCAGGTTTGAGGCAGCGGGCCTGATCGTGGGGGCCTGCTCCCTGATATTTCCATCCAGGGGGAGTTGTTGGGGCAAAGCTGCTTTCATATAGGAAATATAGGATTAGCAATACATTGCATCCCCATGACTTGCTTATTTTATAGCTGGAAATGTGTACCCATTGACCTCCTTTGGTCATTTTCAATTGTATGTTTTAGAGAGAAGTTTACCCATAGAACTTCCTGTTTCTGTGATGGTGAAAATGCCCCCACGTCTGTGCTATTCAGTATGGTCACTGCTAGCTGCGTGTGGCTTTGAGTGGTTCGTATGCGATCGGTCCAACCGGGGAACTGAACTTTTCATTTTATGTCACTTTAATTACCTTCAAGTCAGACATCCACACGTGGCTGGAAGTAACAGCACAGAACTAATCGGATAAAATGACGTTCTTTCTTTACACCAATGTTTACAGCCGTATTATTTGTAAAACCCACAAGGTAGAAACAACCCAAGCTTCATTAACAGCTGAATGGATAAATAACATTTACTTTATCCATACAACAGGATAGTGGAATAGTATTCAACCATAAAAAAGGAATGAACCACTGACACCGACGAAACTGGAAAACATTACACTAAGTGAAAGAGGCCAGACACGAAAGTGCATATATTGTGTGATTCCATTCGTAGGAAATGTCCAGACTCCACAAAATCCATAGAGACAGAAAGCAGATTAGTGGTAGCCGGGACCTGGGACTCATGGGAAGGAATGGAGAGTGACCCCTGATGTCTTTCCTTTTGGGGTGGTGAAAATATGTTGCCCCTAGAGGTCATGCGTGCCCAACATTCTGAATGTACTAAACGTCACTCATGGTAAATTCTACATTATATGTATTTTACCGCAATAAAGCCAAACGAGATGAAAACAAACCGAAGACAGTGTTCTCTCTTTTTATTCCTTTGGGAAAGGGGGTGAAGTCCTTTGGCCTCAGTAGAAATCCAGCCCCCAGGGCATATTCAGCCTCTTGCCACTTCCTTCTCCCACCCCAAGGGCAGAAGGCACCCCCCAGGGGGACATCTGAGCTTCCCTCTCCGAAAGGACTAGAAAGAGTCACCCAATGACAGGGGCGGGAAACAAGCCATCAGTTACGGTTCTCCTGGTCCTACCAGGGGCATTGGGTAGGATCCCGGGTAGAAGGCTATGGCATGGCCCCCCTGAGCGTCTTATTTGACGCTCATGGCAGTCCCGCCCCTGGGAGCTTGTCCTCCCATGTAGGACACCGAGGAGAGATGATTAACAGTCCCTTCCGTGGGCCCAGCTCCCATCAAGGCAAAGCGTGTGCCTATTAATCAGATGGGAGTGCTCTTTGCTCAGACACGCGTTTGGAGCAGGCCCCCAACATTCATCGAGGATGCTGTGTGGAGCTTCTAACCTTTCCCGGCTGTCTGTTGGGAGCCCCGCCTCCCTTCACACATAAGGAGCTGGCCAAAAGGACAAGGCATCGTAATTTAACTGGGGATGCCACTCAGGAAGTGGTGTGCCTTCAGAAAGGACTCAGAGAGGAGACCACGCTCCTGACTCCCCAAATCAATATTCACTGTCCAGGTGGCCCTTGAGACCGCCGTGGGGGAGACGGCCCTCCCTGCCTGCCAAATGAAATAAATTGCGAAGTCACCTGGTCACAAGAGAAAAATGACCCCCGATGCGGGAAAAAAGCGGTCTTTGAAGGAAACACAGAGAGCTCAGCCCCGAGAGGACGCTGGGCTGCTGCCCAGCACTGTGTCCCCAGGCTGCAAGAGGACGAGTTTCTGAAGTCAGACAGACCCGAGCTCAAACGTTCTCCCTGCCGCCTACAAGCTGCACCACCTGGGATAAGTTGTTCGGTCTTCCCAAGTCTGTTTGCTCATCTGTAACATGGGTAGAAGGAAGTCTACTTGACAGGCTTGTCATGGGAATCAGCTGACATAATGGCTGGTGACGCCATTAGCGCTATGCCTGGCCCTTCGTAAGACGAGTTCAAT
The DNA here is from genome assembly GCA_028533885.1 of Nasua narica. Lineage (NCBI taxonomy): Eukaryota > Metazoa > Chordata > Mammalia > Carnivora > Procyonidae > Nasua > Nasua narica. The sequence continues at coordinate 82,788,473 of CM052810.1, read as the reverse complement.
AAATAACACCTATTATTATCGTTATTATGCTGTCAAACTCAGCTCTCGATGGGGAAGTGGTTTCAAAATATGTGGCCTGTTCGGCTAGGGGGACACGGTCTCAGAAGCACTGCAGAGATAGGCGGAAAAGTTGGGAATGAGCCTCGGGCCGCTACCACCGGCAAGTGGGGCAAAGTCTTACTATGTTCTACCCTGTGTCCCACCTTGGGTTCTCAAAATGGGTCCCGGATGCTCAAGAATTGGGCCTTCAGCCACCCAGAAAAGTTTCGCGGTGGGTCCTTCTTACAGATTGAATGTGTGTGCCCTCCAACATTCGTAGGGAGAGAACCACCCCCTATCCAAGGGGATGGTGTTCGGAGCAGGGACCTGTAAGAGGGAATTAGGTCATGAGGGTACAGCCTCATAAATGGGATACTGTCTTTCTAAAAGGGACCCCGAGAGCTCCCTCACCTCCTTCCACCATATGGAGACATAGAGAAAAGATTGCCTTCTGGGAGCCGGAAAACACGTCTTCACCAGACATCAGTCTGGTGTCTTCATCTTGGATTTCCCAGTCTCCAGAACTGTAGGAAACAAAGGTCTGCTGCCTAAGCCACCCAGAGTGTGGTATTTTTGTTATAGCAGCCTGAATAGTCCAGGACAGCTCTGGAAATGGCTCTGCTAATTATCCAGAATGTGAATCCCTACTTCTGTGGCTTACCTCTTCCTCCCCAGCTCTGTCTCCCTGGGCTTCCCAACTCTGCTCCCCGAACCCTGCTCAGATGACCCACCTCGGATGTACTTCTCTGCTTATACCCCTGCTTCGGCCTTGGCAATCCTATGGGACCCACCCTCTAGCTTCATCAGCTCGGATGCAAGAGTGAAACAGCCTCCTTCGCCACGCCCCATCCTACGGGACTAAAGTCATCTTCGAAGGCTGCCCACCCTAGGCCTCAGTTTCCCCCTTCATAAAATAAGGATGTAGAGCCAGATGCTCTTGAAGGTTTCCTCCAGCTTTGACATTCTGTGATTCTAAATATTATTATATGGAATTTCTGTTGTTCTTCTTTTGTAGATTGCGACCTGTGAAATCAGCCAGGACACAGGTGGTTTGGAAGGGATGAGTCACTCTGGGGCAACTGAAACCCCAGATTAATTAATTCTTCTCCAAGTGTCTCCCATTTATCTCACCTCCATTAACCTTTGGGTCTGTTTATTGTGAGAAGCCTGAGAAGGACTGAAGCAGGATGATTCCTGCCCAAGGCTTCGGTCAGCTGCCTGGGGTTGTGGCTGGGGAGTAAAGAAAGCTGGGTGGAGAGGTGAGCAGCAGCCAGGGCCCAGAGATTGTCAGGGAAGAGACCCTTCTGCAGCTGCCTCATAGGGATGCAAAGTGAGACATCAAGTCCTTCTCTAAAACATCCTGCCACCCCGCTCCAGGTGTCAGGGTCCCTTAGGGAGCTCCATTGCATGGAAAACTCTAGCTGCACTCTCCATTTGGTAGCCACTCGCCACATATTTAAACTATTAAAGTCAAATATATATTCAGTTCTCCATCAAAACTAACCACATTTGGGACGCCTGGGTGGCTTGGGTCATGATTCCGGGGTCCGGGGATCGAGCCCCGCGTCGGGCTCCCTGCTTAGAGGGAAGATTGCTTCTCTCTCTCCCACCTACCCTGCTTGTGTTCCCTCTCTCACTGTGTCTCTCTCTGTCAAATAAATAAAATATTAAAAAAAAAAAAAACTAACCACATTTCAGGAGCTCAGTAGCCACAGGTGGCTACTGGCTACCATATTGGACAGCATAGATAGAGAACATTTCCATCATCGCAATGGAATACAGTACCCCTAAGACCATAGAAAAGGAAGCCAACATTTCCCTGGCATCAGAAATACCAAAGTTGGCGGTAATAGGGCATCTTGAGGTCACACATCAGTCCATTCTGAAGATGCCCAGCGTCTTACATCCCTTACCTCCTCTTGGGTGCTGGTGGGTAGTTGGGAGGTGCTGTTGGAGGAGGCGCTCTTCCTAATATCAAGGTCAGAAGCTCAGAGTAATACCTGAAACCTCAGGCATCCTCCTCTCTTGTAGAGCTTTCTGGAAGCATAGAAATGAGAGATGGCTCAGGGAAGGGAAATCACATATACTGAGCATTTTCTGCATGCCAGAGTTGTGCTAGATGTTTTATACACGTTCATCTAATTCCTACAACTAAGCTGTGAGGTCAGGTATGCCATCACTCTCCCTAACAACTCCTTGAAGTCAAAAACTGCTGAGTTAGGGGCGCCTGGGTGGCTCGGTTGGTTGAGCGACTGCCTTTGGCTCGGGTCATGATTCCGGAGTCCCGGGATCGAGCCCCACATAGGGCTCCCAGCTCCTCGGGGAGTCTGCTTCTCTCTCTGACCTTCTCTCCTCTCATGCGCTCTCTCAATCTCTCTCTCTCAAATAAATAAACAAAATCTTAAAAAAAAAAAAAAAAAGAACTGCTGAGTTAATACTTGCCAAGTTCTTAGAACAGTGTCTGGGACATTGTAAGCACCATATGAGTGTTTGCTAAAGAAGAATGAATCCACCTTGGATTTCGTATTCTGAGCAAGTTGGGGGAAGAGCAGGGGATAGAGTCTGGCTTGCTGCCTCTACTCCAGGGCTCTTTCTGCCACACCCACTGGCTACAAAGCCTGACAAATAGGACACTCACTATTGTGGGTCATCTGATTCCATTCTCCCAATCTCCTTTTTCCTCATCGTGGACATAGTGAGCTGTAAACCGTGATGCCTTCCCTGTCCTAACCGAGAGATGGGTCTCTCTCTGCCGGGACTTTGATTTCTGAGCACAAAGACACAGTGATGGAAAGCACCCTCACCCCCGGAGCTCCCTGACCCCAGCATCAGTGCCTAGAAAAGAGAATTGATCAGATTTTACTGCCTGGGTCCCCAGAGCTGTCCTGTGATCTATTCTATTTCCCAACCTGGTTCTCCAACCACCAACTGCCAATTTTGGGGAGGTGCATGATAACCCTCCCTTCAATTTCCTTTTTAATATAACCATCCAGAGTTGTTTTCTGTAGCTCGCCGTCAGAGAAGCTTCACTGATATTCTTCAAAGGAAAATGAAGTCACAGCCCTGAAAAACATTAAATAGGAGGAAGAAAGAGATGGAAGAAATTAGAATAGAAAGAGGAGTTGGGTCTCAGTATCCATTTTTCTATGCCTTGATGACCGCAAATGATTCCTCATGGAAAGGCAAGCACGTTGAGGAGTGACAAGACACGCTGAGTAATCGGTGCGTCTAATTCTTCATCATCCTTATATCCACACCTTTTGTCATGTGGTTTTGCTCCCCATAGAGGTGAAGTAGATTTCTCTACTCCAGGGATTTGGGTTTGGCCATGTGACTTGCTTCTCCAAAGAGATATTAATTAGTAAGCATGACGCATACAGAGGCTTAAAATATGCTTGCACATTTGGGCTTGTCCTCCTGTGCTTCTGCAGCTGCAGTGAGAATCAGAGGCCCAGGCCCTATGGAGCAGAGCTGGACCCAGATATTATAGTCATCCCATTGAGCTCAACTTAGATCAGCAGAATCCACAGAAGCAAGAATGAGAGTGAATGATTATTGTTTTAAGGCACTGAGTTTGGGGACATTTTGTTACACAGCATTAGCTAACTGATACAAGTAGATTATAAATCAAGGTGCTAAAGGGCTCTCATAAACAGTAGCATATTTACGAATAATAATAACATTCATCTCATTATTTATTTATGATGTGTCAAGTCCTGGGTATTGACTTTGCATGTGCTAGTTCATGGAATCATCACCAACAGCCTATAAGGTTAGTGCTATGCTGTTATTCTCATTTTATAGACAAGGGCACTGAGGTTCAGACTGGATGAATATTGCCAACATCATACAGTTAGCAGGTGGCGGTTCTGAGACGCGGACCCAGGCATGTCTGCCTCTACGTGTTGTACTTTTCATACCTCCTCCCTCCATCCCACCCCTTTCCTGGCTCTACCACTGTATTTACATGACTCTATACAAGATATCCCAATCCTGATACACAGAATTTTAGGCCCAGGGGTTTTATTCCAGGAACTGGTATCAGCAACACAGATAAGGAAAAGCGCTCCGTTTCTCACTAAGAATACACAACTATTTGTTTAATAATAGTAAAGGACCCTGAATGCCATCTCTTGTGTTCTTTTCATACTCACAATTAAAAATTAGAGCTCTGCTATTTTCTGTCTTCATCCCCTATACCAGGTTATTGAAAAGTACTGTGACTTTTCATATCTTCTAAATATCTTGCCGATCTGTATATTTCCCTCTGCTCTTCCACTACCCCTCTCCTGAGTTTCATGATCCCCTCCTTCTGGCTCTCCATTTCCAGGGTCCTTCTTGATCTGTTCTCCACTCTGCAGCTAGAGTGATCTTCCAAAATGCAAATTGTACCAGCTTCTCCCTCTGTTTAAAGCACTTTAATGATTTCTCATTATCTTCAAAATAATGGCAAATTATCTGCATGTGGCCTGTGATCCCTGCATGACCTGGCCCCATCACCCTTTCCAGCACCTTCTCCCACCATGCTCTCTCTTACCTGCTATGCTTGAGACCCTACGTACCTTCTACTCTTCCCCAGATGTCCTGTGCCCCACACTTCCTTTAATCACAGGGACTTTTACACACTGTTCTTACTGGAATATTCTTCCCACATTGACCCTTTCACCAGGTTAACTCTTACTCATCCTTCAAATCACCGCTTGATCTCCCCCTCCCCTAACCAGCATCCCCTACCCGACTAAGTTACATTTCCTGCAACATACCCTCCAAAATCTGCATTCTTCTCCTGTGTTGACCTCTTGGTAGCTGATATTTATGCATTTGTTGTATGATGATTGGGTTAAGCCTCCTGATCCCAACTGGGCCGTTGGGGTCATGAGTGGAAGGCCCATGTTACTCATCACTCACTTCCTACCACCAGCCCTCGCACATGACCAAGCCCAACAAGTAGTGGATGAATGGATGAATAAATAATTGACTGTTACCCCCTACTCACCCCCAGCCACCCCCAAATCTGCTCCTCCTGCAGCCTTCCTCATTTCAGTCAGTAGGACTCCATTGTTCTGGTTCCCTGGCCAGAGCTCTTGGACTCATTCTTGAGTCCTTCCTTTCTCTCTCTTACCCTGTATCTGGTCCACCAGCAAATCCCACGTATTCTACCTTTGCCACATGTCCAGAATATAAGCACTTGTCACCTTTGCCACTGCCCACCTTGGCCCGAGGTATCAGCGTCTTCCCCCTGGATCACGGCAGTAGCCCCCTAACTGCTCTTCCCTTTCGTCTCTTTGTCACGTGCCATATTTTAAATTGTTTTCCTTGTTTATTGACTGTCCCCCTCTCTAGAACACAAGCTCTGTGAGGGCAGGGATTTCTTGTGCTTGTCCACTGCTGCATTCCCTTGGGCTAGACCTTGTCTGCATGTCGTTGGTTCTCTGCAGATATTTGTGAAATGGATTCACAAACATCATAGCTCAGTCAACCTTGCAAATCCAAGAGCTAATGGCAGACTCTAGGGAGTCCTGTCTCTAATCTGCCTGCTGATTCTCAGGAGCATGCGCTTAGCTGTTAAATGCTTTTAGTTTCACTCCTGCTTTGACTGCCTGAGGCCCACCCAACCAAAAGGTGACCGTCCCTAGCACAGCCGGCCCCCCTCCCGCGCCTTAGGACCTACTGTTCTATCCTGCAGCAAGAGAGCAGATTTAGAGTCAATCCCCGGGACAGGTGATACTGGCTTGCATCAGAATACAGATGATGGTATCTGGATTTCTCCAGAGAACCGTCCTGGTAGGGGGATAAGGAGGGTTTGAGTTAAGTGGGATAGGAAGGCAGAGTAGCATTGGGAAAGAGCTCTGCCAGGAAAGAAAGATCTGATGGAGGGATGAAGCACATGCCTGGGGTCACAGCTTTGCGGAGGCCTGGACTGGTCTGAGGTATGGAGGGTTCATCCTACCCAGTCTGGAAAACACAGATGTGAACTCATGTCCCGAAGAACAGCGACCAGGACCACAATGCTGAGATGAAAGTAGGAGGCCAGGTCCCAGGGAGCCGGTGCTGCGCGTTGAGAATTGCCTGTACGTTCAAAAGCAGGAGGGAGGGGTTAGTAGGCTGAGGGTGAGGGGCCGATATTATGGGGTGGCTGCAGTAGGCCCGCTCTGGAGAAGAGGGGAGGGGGGACTGTTCAGCGCTCACCCTGGGCATCCTGAGTGACGGGGCTCTGTGATCAACCAAGCCAGGAGGCAAAAAGGACTCAGGGGCACGAAACTTCTATCTCTGTGTCACTGTATCAGTTCGGGGACCCTATGCACCACCTGATTCATGGACACCAAACCACACAACTTGAGTCCCTTCCTTTCCTCCCACTCTCTGACATCAAGGACCTGGGCTCTTGGCTGAAATAATAAGTAACAATAATAATAAGGACATTTCTCAGAGGCATTTGGACTTGTCCTTTTGGTAGGAGGAGAAGGGCAGGCATGGTGACGAAAGGTACTGAATCCTGGGCCCATGAAGCTGTTTCTGGCTCCCACCTGAACTGGGATTTTAAAAGAATCCCCTTGTGGTGGTTGGAGTCATAGGAAGCCCCATGGGAGCTTTCTCCTAAAGAGCCCATTAGAACTATAATGTGCGCGCTGTGGGCTGACTCTTTAGTTCAGTTGACCCCTGAACAACACAGGGGGTTAGGGGCACATATAACTCTGGCTCCCCAAACCATTACTATGAATAGCTTGCTATTGACCAGAAGCCTTACCAATAAATGGTTAATTAGCACATATTTTGTGTGTTCTGTGTATTATATGCTGTATTCTCACAATAAAGTGAGTTAGAGAAAACAAAATGTTACTAAGAAAATCATAAGAGAGGGCGCCTTGGTGGCTCAGTTGGTTAAGCGACTGCCTATGACTCGGGTCACAATCCCAGAGTCCCAGGGTCGAGTCCCACATGAGGCTCTCTGCTCAATAGGCGTCTGCTTTTCCCTCTGATCCTACCCCCTCTCATGCTCTCTCTCAAATAAATAAATAAAATATTTTTAAAAAATCATAAGGGAACATACATCGACAGTACCCTACTGTATTTCTTTTTAAAATCCTGTTATAAGTGGATCCATGCGGTTGAAACCAATGTTCTTCAAGGGTCAACTATATCTGGCCTTTCTAAGATGGCAACCAACGGTAGAGAACAATTGGGTATTGGCCAAAAGGTAATTTCCAAAGACCATCAGCCAAGTTGAATGCAGTCAACGAGTCAAATCTGCATTTAGGGCTCCCCGTGCCTTCGGCATTGGGCCAGGCCTTCAGGGACAGTGTCATGGGGCATGGGGGAGAACCGTGAGCTTTGGGCCAAGAGGAGCTGAACCTCTTGGTCTGTGAGACTGAGGGGGCACAGAGGGTGTGCCAGGTGGGGCAGGGGAAAGCACTGGTGGGGCGGGAGAGGGGACAGACCCTGGAAGCCTCCCGTGGGCCAGGCCGAGCAGGAAGGTCGAAGAGTGAGCCAGCCCGGCAAACCAGCAGGCTTGCAAATGTAGCTGGAGGGTGCATTTGTTAAGGCAGGAGTTTGAGCTTCCATCGTAGTTTACACACCTTATGAGAGTTTGCCAGTTTGCATTTTGTACTTGTGGCTACACGGTTACCCTTGCAGAAGTAGGAAAGCATGCCCACCCCTCTTTCCCCCAAACCAGGGTAACATAGGACTCAGCCACTCAGAATGCAGAGCGAGAACAATGATTGTTCAGTGTGCTCTCATCTAAATAATCTTTGTGCGTTTGGATTTCACATTTTCTTTCAAATTGGAGATGCAAGTTAGTCTCCCTGCTAACAAAACACTTTCTTCATCCTACACCGAATCCCTCAGCAAATCCTCAAATATCTTTGCAAATCTCAAAGATATTAAGGCATTTAACTTTTTTTTTCATTTAGACCTTTGAAGTGTGCTGTGACTAGAATAATTTCAGAGTTAAAACCTGTCGACTGCATAGAAAATTAAGGAACCTGCCTGTCACCCCGGTAGCTGGGCTGATAACTAATTACTTATAGATTATAAGTCAAATTTCAAAAAGATAAATATTTAAATAAAATGTATAATCATTTGGAAATGCCGCTAAGTGTTTTGTAATTATTGTCTTGCAAGAAATCATTGCTCAGTTGGTGCATTCCATCAGCGGATGGGCCTGGCCGTCGCTAGAAGAGGGGGGAGGGTGCAGGGAGAGGTTGGATTATGTGTGTGTTATACATGTTTTAATAAAGATATTAAAGGGCGAGGTGATGCTTGGAGATACTGAGGTCCGCTTTGAAGGGCCAAATTTATCACAGGAGCTTTATCTTAATCAATCAGTTATTTAATTCTGTTATGGCCGAGGATAGGTCATTGTGTACCCCAAAGCCAGAAGTGAGGGCTTTGCCAGGATGGGGGTGGGGGAATATTCTGGAAAAGGAGAGAGAGAGCGTGTAGGGCCATTCCCTCCCCAAAGACTGTTTGCCAGTTCATAAATGCTCTGCCCTCCCTTTCTCCATGCCTGCCTTTCTTCAGTTTCCAGATCTTTTCTTCTTCAAATATCCCCATGCCCTACCTTTTTTGTGGGCCTTGCTGATTTCTAATGTTTTAGAACCCTTTACCTAGATTCATTCTCTGTCTCTGAACCATTTGAAACTAAGTCGCAGACATCGCTACATGCAGCCCTAGTCCTTAGGCATGCATCTCCAGGAGGAAGAATATTCTCCAGAATCACCATGCAGCACTCACATGTGAGAAAATGCACGTTAATTCAATAATGCTGTTTCAATTTTTTTCTAGCATTCCCAAAACCTCTTTGTGGCTTTTCTCCCCCTTCTACCCACCCCACCCCACCCGACACCCTTTCGTGGCTGTGGCCCCTTAAGGTCATTTACCCTAGAACGACTCTCCTGCTGGTCTTTGTCTTTTATGGCACTGATATCTGTAAAGATTTCAAGCCAGTTGTTCGAGAACATTCTCCACATCTGGATTTGCCTGATTGTTTCTCATGATTAGAGTCTGGCTAAGCATCTTTGCCAAGAATATTACCTAAGTATCACTGCTATTTCTAGTTGTTTCACATCAGAAGATACATATTTTCGGGATCCTCCCAGATGCTGTTTGATTCCTCAGTTAGGGGAGGGCTGCCAGACCTTGCTGTTGGAACCATTCACACTCCCCTTGGAATTATAAACAGTCCGCGGGGTGATCATTTCGGCTTAGGTGAATATCCTGTTGTCTGATGATTTTTAATCAAATTCTTTTATCATCCTGGATTATATTCTCCCAAATCAGTTACTATGTTGCTGGTTACAGAATGGTGATTTTCTCATTCTACTATTCCTTCCATATGTATTAGCTTGCATTCTCCTGGAAAGAGAGAATGCCAGCGACTCTCTCTCTCTCTCTCTCTCTCACACACACACACACGCACGCACACATATCCCTATAAATACATTCATTTTTTCCAGTGTGTTAATATTCACTATTGACTTTATCTTTTTTGATGTTCAAATTGTCACACTAGTGCATTGAAGTCCCTTCCAGATCCTGTGTCCTTCAACATGACCCCATTAATTTTTAAGTTCTCCTCTGTTTTTCTGACAAAGCAAGATGTTCCAGGTTGCCTTTGTGCTGTCCGGATATTTCTCCATCGAACTTTTAGAGAGGAAGGGTATTTAGAAACCAAGATATGGGTGCTAGGGTGTTCATGGGGGGCAAGGGAGTGATTGCTGATTGCTTCTGTGCAACAGAGCTGGAAACATACACACACACATACACACACACACACACACACACACACTTAATGGTGCCAGATTTCCCCTTAATAACATCACGTTTATTAAAAAGATAAAAGATCAGTCCTCACATTTTTCTGTTTTGGTGGCGTGGGGATCTTTAGAGCTGCTGCCTGGCCTATTTATACAGACGTTTCCTCGAAAGTCATTATTATTAAACATCTCCACCAGGGCAGCACCTGGGCACCTGGGGGAATGCAATAGGATTGCCAATTCAAATACAGAATCCCAGTTAAATCTGAATTTCATATACACAACAAAGAATTGCATAGTGTACCTATGTCCCAAAGAAGGATGTCCTCTATGACACAGAAATCAAATAAGGTCTAAATAAGATGTAATAAATAAAATAAAATAAATAAAAGTCTAAATAAAAACGTAGACTAAAAATATATTAGCTGGGCACCTTGATTTTTATTTGCTAATTCTGGAAGCCCTGAGACCCGCAGACCAATAAATCGCCACCCCATCCTAAGGTGTTCACAGCCAGAAAAGACAGACAAGCTGGAAATAAATAGGAACGATAAAGCATTTCAGGTGCTGTGCCAAAAATATGTCCAGGTCCTGATGGTAGCATGTGTCAGGGAGATGGTTCAGGAAAGGCTGAGTTTTGAAGGCAATGACCAATTTCTCATTAATCTCCACCAACGTACAATAGGGGACCAGGAGACAGTTCTGTGACATGAGGATGTGGGGATAAGGGAAGAGAGGAAAACAGGAAGCCATATGGGGCAGTTGTAAGCCTTGTGGAGTTTGGGATTTGGGTAAATAGGCCAATATTTTCTTGTTGCCTTCTCCATCCCAAAATATCTTATAGACACTCCCCAATATGCATGTTTATAAACTGAGTACATGTACAGTCTTACTAATGTACTGTGCACATTGTAAGCACCGACTGAATAATCTAGAGATCAAGGAGATAAGAAGTAGCTATAAATACAAGTTTCAACACTTTCATCGCTTGCACATTCTTGAGTTTTGGGAAATCTGGTTCCCTCCACGGAAGGATGAAAAGAAAACTGAAAAAGAAGAATTTTGTATGTGATTCAGTGTTTGTTTATATCATGTCCCTGAACTGACTGTCATTTTCACCAGTGGGGTCCTCAGCCAGAAGTCAGGAAGGGCCCGAGTCAGATAAACAGCATTTCTGGGGGCACTTAGGGTGCTCCGTGCATGATACCTCATTGGGTGGGTGCTTTTCTGACAGGCTCAGCACACACTCCCCTGTGGTCCAGGCTTCCATGGTCCCAAGTATCTTGCCTTGATTCTAGGAGCCTCCTCATGGTTTCCCTCCCTGTCTGACCCCGACAGATCAGCTCTCCACTTACAGCCAGAGTGATCTTTCTAAGGAAATTCAGACTTGCCACGCCCCTATTCAAAAACTTTCCAAAGTTTTCCAGAATAGAAATGAAACTTCCCACTGTAGGTCCCCCCTGCCTGTTTCTCTGTTTTCATCTACAACTCTTTCCCTCACCCAACCAACCCGGCCATCTATTGCTCCTCAAACACAAGTGCTTCCTTCCCACCCCAGGGCCTTTGCACCTGCTGGATCCCTCCCTGGCACACTGTTCCCCTGACGCGTAGACAGCCTGCCCACTTCAGGTGTCTTCAAATAGGTCATTCCACATGCCACCTCCTCTGTACTATGCCCACTCCTGCAACCACTGCTTTTAGCTGCTGTATTCCCCACTACCACCCCTTGAACTTGACATCTTGTGACATACTATATACTCTTCGCACGCTTATCTTTGGTTTCTCATTGTCTGTCTCTCCTACAGACTGTGAGCTCCCTGATGGCAAGCGCTCCTTGTCATATTCATTGCAGGGTCCCTAGTATCTGGAACATGGTTAATGCTCCATGAATATGTGTTAAGAGAAAGGAAAGAGGGAGGCAGGGAGGAAAAGAAAAAGAATCTCCTCTAAAGGGGAATCCTCCTACACTGTTGGTGGGAATGCAAGCTGGTACAACCACTCTGGAAAACAGTATGGAGGTTCCTCAAAAAGTTGAAAATAGAGCTACCTTACAACCCAGCAATCGCACTACTGGGTATTTACCCCAAAGATACAAATGTAGTGATCCGAAGGGGCACGTGCACCCGAATGTTCATAGCAGCAATGTCTGCAATAGCCAAACTACGGAAAGAACCTAGATGTCCATCAACAGATGAATGGATAAAGAAGATGTGGTGTATATATATTCAATGGAATACTACGCAGCCATCAAAACCCCCGAAATCTTGCCATTTGCAATGATGTGGATGGAACTGGAGGATATTACGCTAAGCGAAATAAGTCAATTAGAGAAAGACAATTATCATATGATCTCTCTGATATGAAGAATTTGAGAGGCAGGGTGGAGGGTCGTGGGGGGGTGGGGGGGGAAATGAAACAAGATGGGATGGGGAAGGAGACAAACCATAAGAGATTCCTAAACTCACAAAACAAACTAAGGGTTGTTGGGAGGTGGGGGGGGTAGGGATATGGACATTGGGGAGAGTATGTGCTATGGCGAGTGCTATGAAATGTGTAAGCCTGATGATTCGCAGACCTGTACCCCTGGGGCAAATAATACATTATATGTTAATTAAAAAAAAGACTGTGTACCTTTGGTAAAGTGTACAATTGGGTGGATTCTTACCTATGTGTGCACCACCTACATCAATGCATAGACCATCCCCCCAGCTCACATACCGAGAAGTAACTCCTCTTCTGATCTCCTGCCCTAGCTTGGCCTCTTCTTCAACTTCACGCCAATGGAATCATGCAGTGTGTGTTCCCCCGTGTCTGACTTCTCTTGCTCACATTAGGTCTGTGAGACTCATCCGTGTGACTGTGTAGGTGGCGATGTACTTCTGCCACTTTTCCTGCCCTGCTCGGCTGCACCTCGGCCCCCACCTGGAACGCCCCCGTTTAGCACCTGGTCTGCCTGCCAGAGAGAGGACCCCGAGATTCTCCATCTGGGCTCCAGGTTTCTGAACTGACTTTCTTAATGTTCCTTTGACAATTTCAAAGCGGTCGGAGCAGGCATCACCTTATATTTTCTTACCATTACTTAAAACACGTCCTTTATCCCCAAAGGCAGAGCCAAGAGAGTCCTAGATGAGGCAGCTCGCGAGTTACACCACGGGAAGGACATCATTAAGCCCTGATCGCCTCTGGTTCCGAGGGAAGGGAACCCAGTGGGGCAGTGAGGGACAGCCCCAAGCAGGTGAGTCTGACAGCTTGATGAGACTTGGACGGGCACGGGAGGGCAGCAAGGGGGTGGGTGGTGCGGACAGGAGGAAGACAAAAATTAATGAGAAAGAGAAAATAATTTAGCAGGACAGCAAGCCCCTGGAGACACATTCCTTCTCCAAACGTCTCATTTGTCCAGAGAAGATGAGGAAAGTCTACGGCAGAAAGGCTGGCCTCGCGAATTTCATTTCCCTTATGCTATTCAGATTCCCAACGTGATCGATAAAAGTACAATTAGCGTGCCAGATCGCATCAGATGTTTTTAACCTTTAGGTGGTGGCAACGTGCGTGTTAAGGTTCTGCCTCCCGCGTGCCACCTCTCTCACACGGGCAGGCTAAGTCGTCGCCACATCTGACATTTGATGTTATAATTCTAACACACTTTAAAAAATTCAGATAAAGATTATTTCCATTTTTTAAAGCTGGGAGCCAGATGTAATTGCTTTGCTCCGGACTTTAGATCTAAATCATTCTGCCAACTCATCCTGTAGTTATTAAGGACTTTATCATTGGAATGTGTACCGCATACACCGCAGGTTACCATGCCCCCAGAGGACGGGAAGTAAACTTTTGATTTCTCCTACGATAAGGAATGACTTTTAATACAGAAACCGTGAGGGTTTCGTTTAGTAAATTGCTCAGTCAACTAATTAATCAATCTGTCCGCAGACCCGTTGGGGTGCCCACTGTAGGTCTAGGGTATCACATTCCCTGCATCAAACAGCTTTCAATTTAAGTAGGAGAAGATAAGAGACAGACTCGGCACTTTTTTGTAGCCTTTGTTGTCATTTCAACAGTCTTCACAGTATCTTTACCAACTAGATTCTGTCTCAAGAAACTACTTTCTTTGTTCATCCATGAGAAGCAACTCCTCCTCTATTTTATCATGAGATTGTAGCAATTGAGTCCCATCTTCAGGCTCCACTGCTAATCCTGGTTCTCTTCCTACATCCACTATGGCTGTACTTACTTCCTCCACGGAAGTCTGGAAACCCGCAGTCATCCATTGGGGTTGGAATCAACTTCTTTCAAACTCCTGTGAATGTGGATATTTTGACTTCTTTCCGTGAATCACAAATGTTCTTTATGGCATCTAGAATGGTGAAACCTTTCTAGAACGTTTTCAATTTCCTTCGCCCAGATCCATCGGAGGAATCGTTATCTATGGCAACTACTGCCTTTCAAAACGTATTTCTTAATCTTATCTGTGGGCTGCAGAATGGATAGTGTGTTAGCGGGCATCTCATTGTCTCTCCCCATCAGAGCTCTTGGGTGACCAGGTGCATTGTTAATGAGCAGTCATATTTTGAAAGGAATCCTTTTTCTGAGCAGGAAGTCTCGATAGTGGGCTTAAAATACTCAGTAAACCATGTGCTCTCATCCAGACTTTGTTGTTTCATTTCTAGAACACGAGCAGAGTACATTGAGCCTAATTCTTAAGGGCCCTAGGATTTTCAGGATGGTAAACGAGCATTGGCTTCAACTGAAAGTCACCAGCCGCGTTCGCCCCTAACAGGAGAGTCGGCCTGTCCTTGGAAGCTTTCAAGCCAAGCGTTGACTTCTCCTCTCTCGCTATGAAAGTCCTAGATGACATCTGCTTCCGATAGAAGGCTTTTCCATCTACACTGAAAATCTTCCATTTACTGGAGCCTCCTGGATTATCTAGATCTGCTGGATAACTTTGAGGTTTCTACATCAGCGATGGCTGCTTCACCTTGAACTTCTATGTTATGGAGATGGCTTCTTTTCTCAGACCTTATGAACCCACCTCGGCTGGCTTCAAACTCTTCTTCTGTAGCTTCCTCACCTCTCTCAGCCTACACAGACTTGGGGAAGGTTAGGACCTTGCTCTCAATTAGGCTTTGGTTAAGGGAATATTGTGGCTGGCCTGGTCTTCAGTCCAGGCCACTCCAACTTCCTCCATATCGACAGTAAGGCTATTTCACTAAATACATATTTTTTTAAGTAAAGCTATTTTACTTTATTATCATCTGTGTGTTCACTGGATTAGCCCATTTAATTTCCTTCAAGAACTTTTCCTGGGGACTTGGAGGTACAGGATTCTAGCCATGGAATGAACAAGTTATGGGAATAAAAGGCACAGCATGGGAATACAGTCGAGTATTGTAATAGCGTTGTATGGTGACGGAAGGTAGCTCCCCTTGTGGTGAGCACAGCGTGACATACACACCTACTGACTTAATCAGGTCTAGCTTCTGACTTAAAGGGAGAGACGTGCAACTCTTCCTTTCCCTTGAACACTTAGGGGCCATGGTGGGTTATCCATTGGCCCAATTCCAACATTTTGTCTCAGGGAATAGGGAAGCCGGGGGAGAGGGAGAGACAGAGAACGACTGGTCGGTGAAACAACCAGAACACACACGTTGGGGCGCCTGTGTGGCTCAGTGGGTTAAAGCCTCTGCCTTCGGCTCAGGTCATGATCCCAGGGTCCTGGGATCGAGCCCCGCATTGGGCTCTCTGCTCGGCAGGGAGCCTGCTTCCCCCTCTCTCTCTGCCTGCCTCTCTGCCTACTTGTGATCTCTGTCTCTGTCAAATAAATAAATAAAATCTTTTAAAAAAAAAAGTGAGTTTGCCATCTCACTTGGGCACGGTTTGTGGCGCCCCCAAAACAGTGACAATAGTAACATCGAAGATCACTGATTACAGACCACCATATCAAATGGAACAATGATGAAAAGATTTCAATACTGTTACACTTACCAAAATGCGGCACAGAGACATGAAGTGATAAATTGCTGTTGGAAAAATGGTGCTGATAGACTTGTTTGATGCTGGGTGGCTGCAAACCTTCAATTTGTAAAAAATTAAAAGTTAAAAAAAAAAAAAAGCAATATCTGCAAAGCCCAGTAGAGCAAGGTATGCCTGCAATTCCATTCCTTAACCCCCACTGCCATATGCAACTCCGAGACCTATTTTGAATTCTTGAGATGGTTGCCCAGTGGGGGGAGGGGGGCTGTGCTCCCTGTGGGATAATGAAGACCACAGTCCAACCTCCCACACAGCCTGAGGTCCCCGCAGCTGTGGGCTTCTGCCTCAGACAGCTCGTGATGAGATCACGGTGCGCTGAGATCACCGTCCCCACAACTCCCTCCACATTTTCCAGAAAAACGAGGCTTCCCCCAAGTTGTACTTGGGCAATTGACTTAAAACCTACTGTGACATATTCGCTATAATTTTCGCTTTGCTTGAATTTCCTGCCATCCAATCTCCGGAGAAATTTTGAATCTCGATCCTGTCGTATAGAATTAGCTGTCCCTATAAATTTTGTGTCAACTTCAGGTTGACTAAATCTGCCTCCTGTTCAATCAGCGATATAAAAAATACGTTGTGTAGGACAGGGCCCAGAGCGGAACCTTGGATTCCCCTCTCAGACTTCCCTCCGTAACAACAGCCACTTGTTAATCCAATTTTGAACCACAAATGGTTTTTCCACCAGCTCTGAACCCATCCAGGTCCTGCCTTCAGAAAATGAAATTAGAAATTTGTTGCATAACTGGATAAAATCCAACTTTACCTGGGGAAGGGGTCCTTCATTTGGGATCCACATGTCTGGACACTAGGAAGTTTGCGAACTTCCCCCCCCCCCGAAATTGTATGCAAATATGTGTGTATGTACATATGTGCACACATTCGTTCAATGTTTTTTTTTTTTTCTGATTCTCAAATTTCTTCAGGTTTCTTCTGGTTCTTGGAAGGATGGACCCACACAGTTTTAAGAGCCAGCGGTCAGTACCATTCCCTTGGAACTGCACGCAGGTTGTAATCTACAAAATGGAACGGGATCCGTTGGCTATGCCGCGGTGTGTTACTAAAAAGCCAGTGCTGGCCGATAGCAATCACAGCTTTGATTCTAGTAGCTCATGAGCCACTGAAGGATGACAGTAGTTGCTGGCTGTACCAGGTCTTGGAAGGTTTTGAGGAAGACCGAGAAAAACAATATCCTAGCTCAAGAAGTGGAATCCTGGGAGACGTGTTCTTTCACCCTCCTCGGGAGTAACCGCAGAGCTTTGCTTTATCTTGCTGATGAGAGGGCTCTGTACCTTTATGGCCCAGGATGGTTCTGGAAGCCTCTTCAGCCACCTGGTCCTGAGGCTTTGCAGGACTTTGAGGATTAAATGCATCCATACACATTAGTGTGCTTCGCACAGATCGTGACTCCTACAAAGAATTCATTCTGTCCTGATCCCAGCGGGACCATCAACCAGTGTGTTTATCTGGGATCTGTAGTTTCCTAACTACAACTCCACAATTCAAATCAGTGTTCAGCAAAGAAGGTAATCTTATCAGAAAGAAGCAGAGCTATCTCAGAAAACATGGGGTGTTGTGCCAGCAGAGAGTGAGAACTTTCATAACAAAGCTGCCACATCTGTCTGTCTAAAGGGCTGCTCCTTATGCTACTTCGACATTCTCTCTTTCTGCAGATCAGCTTTGCTCACTCTAGATCCTGGCAGAAACGGCCGCCCGATCCTCTCGTTCCCGAGTTCCAAATGTAAGCTCCCAGGAAAGATGGATTTTATCTGCCTACTTGGATCGGGTGTCCACCCCGGCTCTAGTGGCTGTGAAGACAGACAGTTGGGGGTCACATATTATGACATGATTGTCATGACTCATTCTATGGGAAGGTGTAGTTATCAGAGAAATAAAGTATAGGCTACTAAGGCACCCCAAAATGTGTCTACTTGAAACGTGATGAAAAAGATCACATTTTTTCATATTACGTAGATCGTATGTGAAATATTTCACTTAGTCACAAAGGATCCTTTGGGGAGTTGGTAGGTAAAAGGGTGAGGATCAGGGAATTGGAAAAGTCCTTCTAAATCTCAGTGAGGAGATTAACAAATTTGATAAAGAAGTACATGGGGATGAATTTGGCTCACTGTTTATTAAATACATTGTAAAGCTATAAAAAGTATAACAGATTAATACTAATACAGCAAGAGATTAGCAAAGCAATCCAATTAGGGGTTATATTAATAAATTACCCAAATGTCTGCAAAGGCCAGAAACATACATAAATATTTGTGATATAAGTATTGTTGCAAACTCATAGAGGCAACAACAAAAAAAGGAGAACTTAATATTTTAAAAAGTTGGGATAATTTAGTAATGATCAGGGAGAGAAGATGGATCTTATTAGAAATCAACACAAATTCCAGATCAATAAAAGGTTAATTATAAACACAAACCCACAAAAATAGAAGAAAATACAGAGCATGTGAGGACTTCCTAAGGATAAAAGAAGGCAAGAAATCTCAAAATAAAATCAGTACATTTGACTACGTAAAATGGAGAACCTCTGCACTTTAAAAGAAACAGCAAAACAGAATTAAGGTGGAAATGGACAAATTAAGAAGAATACTTCCATGATAGTGACATGGTCACTTAAAATGAAAATGTCCTTCTAAATTAACAAGAAATATTTATTTATTTTTTTAGATTTTATTTAAATTCAAGTTACTTAACATACAGTGTATTATTAGTTTCAGGGTAGAATTTAGGGATTCATCTAAATTCTAAATTCTAAACAACATCCAATGCTCATTACATCAAGTGCCCTCTTTAAAGAAATTAAATAAATAAATAAATAAGCAAACAAGCAAGCAAGCAAGGAGAAGACATGATCAGTCAATTTGCAAAGGAAAAAATTGAAAAGTTTAACCAGCACATATTTGAGAAAATGCCTAACCTCACTAATGTGTAAGCGAGGGAAAAACACCAAAACGTCAATGTCAATAACTTACCATTTCCCCGCAGGGGACCGGGGCAGTAATACTCCGTGTTGAAGGAGATCTGATGAATGAGGCACTCTGGTTGGTAAGCCTGGGGGTAATTTGGCCATTTATAAGAAGAGCTTTAACTCTGTCAGGAATCTATCCTAAGGAAATAATCACCAATGCACAAGGTGTTTATACGTAAGAATGATCATCTCTGTCTTGACCACTGGAGTAGAGCAATTTAAACGCAGTACAGTTTAATTTAAGTATAGTTCTGATCAAACAAATCATGGTTTACTTGCATAATGACATATTATGTGGTCATCGTGAGGACGTTTTGAACAAATGTTTACCGACCAAAAAGACTTACCCATGATACACTTTGAGCAGTGCGCTGATATAATTCACATATGATCAAATTCACCCGTTTGAAATCTACGACTCAAAGATTTTTTTTACCATGTCGACAGAGTTATGCAACAATCAATTTTGGAACATTTTTCTAACCTCAAAGAGAAACTCTCAATTCATCAGGAGTCACTTATTCCGCCTCCTAATCCCCAGCTCTGGGCCACCGCTGACATATTTTCTGTCCCTACAGGTTTGCCTATTCTAAACATTCCATATCAGTGGAATCATATAAGATGCAGTTTTTTTAACAACTAGTATCTTTCACTTAGCATGATATTTTCAAGGTTCATCCATGTGATAGCATGCATCAGGATTTTTTACTGCTGAATAATATTCAATTATATGGATATGCCCCATTTTATTCATTCATTCATTCATCCGTTAATGGATGCTGGAGTTGTTTCTACTTTTTTGGCTATCGTGAATAATGTTGAAATTAACATTTCCCTGTGACCCAAGTGTTCATTTCTTTGGTGTATAAAAGCAGAGGTCGAATTGTTAGGTCATATGGTAACTCTATGCTTAGCTGTTTGAAAAACTGCCACAATGTTTTCTAACTCGGATACATCATTTGATTTTCCCACCAGCACTACCGGAGGGCTCTGATTTCTCCACATTCTTGTCAACACATGTTACCATTTGTGTTTTTGATTATAGCCATCCTAGTGGGTGTGAAGTGGTATCTCTTTGTGGTTTTGATTTGCATTTTCCTGATGGTTAATGATATCAAACCCGTTTTCATGGGCTTATTTGGCATTTGTATGTTTTCTTTGGAGGAATGTCTATTCAGATCCTTTGCCCATTTTAAATTTATTTATCTTTATAGGGTTGAGTTATAAGAGTTCCTTATATATTCTGGAAACAAGCCACTTATCAGATATGTGGCATGCAAATCTTCTGTTCTATGCGTTGCCTTTTCTTTTTTATTTTATTTTATTTTTTAAAGATTTTTTTCTTTATTTATTTGACTGAGAAAGTGAGAGCAGAAGCAGGGGGAACTGCCGAGGGAGAGGGAGAAGCAGGCTCCCCATCAAGCAGGGAGCCCGATGCGGGGCTCGATCGCAGGACCCTGGGATCACGACCTGAGCTGAAGGCAGATGCTTTTCTTTTTTAATGATATCATTTGCAGCACAAAAATCCTTAACTCTGATTAGGTCAAATTATCTATTTTTTTTCTTTTCCTCGCGTGTGCTTTTCAGGTTGTTTCTAAGAAGGCTTTCTCTAATTCCAGGTCACGAAGACTCACTCCTATGCTTTTTCTTCAAAGAGTTTTATACTTTTAGCTCATAAATTGAGATATCGGAATCATATTGAGTTTTGGGTATAAGGAAGGAGCCTGACTTCATTCTTTCTTTTACATGTAGCTCTCCAGTTGTTCCAGCACCATTTGTTGAAAATTATTTTCTCATTGAATTATTTCGGTGCCCTTGTTGAAAAGCAAATGACCATACGTGTGAAGGTTTGTTTTGGTATCTTAATTTTATTTCACTGCTCTATACGTCTGTATTTATGCCAATACCACATTCTTTTGATTATGTAGCTTTGTTATAGGTTTTGAAATCAAGAAGTGTTGAGTCCTTTCAATCTGTTTTGTTTTTTCTCATGATGGTGTTAGCAAGTCTGGGTTTCTTACATTCACATAAGAATTTCAGAATCAATGTTTTAATTTCTGCTAAAAAAAAAAAAAAGCCAGCTGGGATTCTGGTTAGGGTTACATTCAATCTACAGAGCAGCTTAAAGAATATAGCCATCTAAGAAATATGAAATCTTCCTTTCCATAAACATGGGATGTCTTTTTATTTATTTACACTTTGTTAAATTTATTTCTAAGTATTTTATTCTTGATGTCTTTATACATGGAATTGTTTCTTAATTTCGTTTGCAGATTGTTTACTGCTGTGTATAGAATTATAATTGATTTTTATATATCGATCTCATATCCTGCAACCTTGCTAGACTTGTTCATCAGTTCTCACAGTCATTTTATAGATTCCTTAGTATTTTCTATGTACAAGATCGGGTCATCGGCACATAGTTTTATTTCTTCCCACAATAGAGATTTATCAACAAATCAGTGTGCTAATATTATTTCAAGTTTTGGAAGATTTTTTTTTTAAAGATTTTTTTTTTTTTTAATTTGACAGAGAGATCACAAGTAGGCAGAGAAGCAGGCAGAGAGAGAGAGAGGGAGAAGCAGGCTCTGCGCTGAGCAGAGAGCCCGATGTGGGGCTCGATCCCAGGACCCTGAGATCATGACCCGAGCCGAAGGCAGAGGCTTTAACCCACTGAGCCACCCAGGTGCCCCTCAAGTTTTAGAAGATTAACAACCAAGAGGAAATAGGGCCAAATGCCAACAGAGATTTCCATGGGTATTGATATTACAGGTTGTTGGTTTTTTGTTTTTTGTTTTTTTTACTTTTCCAAATTTTACAAATTAACTAATGTGTTACCTTAAAAACACTCTATGAAATTATATAATTTCCAAGTATTCTGAGCACCAGCTACATGCCATGACTTAGAAACTACGAAGTAGTCAAAAAGATGCAGAAGACCAGTCCTTCTTCCCAAAAGAAGTGCTAATAAGACATTGAGGAAGAAATATAAGATGAAGTGCTAAGATAGAAAGAATTAGTGCCCAGATGTACAATCCCTACAGCAGCACAGGCTATCAGAGTGGGCTTCATGGAGGAGGCAGACCTCGTAGAATGAGTAGCCATGGGAACAGAAGAGGCAGGGAAGAATCACGGTAAAAAGGACAGAGGTCCGTGAACCTGCTAGAAGGGTAATCATTACGGGGGTTAGTGCAGCGAGGAGACGAGCTGGGTACACCTAGTCCGGGAGAGGACGGTCGTGCCAAGCAGAGGACCTTGCATTTAAATCTGCCTGCACAGTCATCCATGATGGGATCAGGGTGGGGAGCTGACGTGCAGAAAATCGGATTTAAGAAAGATACGCTGAGGCAGAACCCATCGGGGAGAGCACTGAGATTGAGGTCACTTTGTGACCTTGGGTGGGTTCTGGCCCCTCTGCGGGCCCCTGGCTTCCTCTTCTGCAAATAATAAAACATTTGACAAGCAACGGTCCGGCAGTGAAGATATAAACTATCTCACATAAGGAGAAATCCAGAGGTAGGCTGCCTTGGGTTTGGCACAACTACCCAGTAATGCCATTCGGAGGTTCCCATCTCTACCCACCGCTCTGTCCTGCCATCACCGATGTGTCGCCTTGCCATCTCAGGGCCGCGCAATGTCCGCTATGGCTCCGAGAACCACATCTGTGCTCAAGGCAGAACACAGTCAGGGGGTTAGGAGAATGCCAGCCCCGTCTGAACGTCCTACCAGGAGAGTAAAGCTTCTTCGGAGTCCTCCAGGACGCCCCCGTTATGTTCCCCAGGCCACAACTAAGTCGCGTGTCCCTCAGCCAGCTAGTCGAGGGTCTAGGAGAGTGGTCCCTCCTGATGCCCCCAGTCTATGAGCTCTCGTCTCCTGCACCAGCCCTCCGATCTCCTCCAGCAACTATGCTTGGTTGTCCTGTCACCCACTTGCTGCCAACGCCTCTTCCTTCCCCACTTGGCACATGCAGAAAACAACTACTGTATCAACATCGGGCGAACCAATTTTCCCAGTGTGACAGGCAGTGTGTCGATCGGGCAGAAACTGACACGTTGTTATGGAGCCACATGTGATGCACACAGTCTCTGCAGGCCCTTCTGCCTCTATCCTGGCTCTGCTTTGAAGGCTCTTCTGACATTTACTTACTTGTCCTTCTTGAGATTTCTCCTAGTTCATCAGGTGGCCATGGGAGCCTTCCAAGTGTGTAGTGCAGGAAGACAGCCTAGCCTTGCCTTTCTCCTTTCCGTGGCCTGTTCCCCTGTGTGACCGTCATCACAGACCCCCCACATTCAGGAGCCCCCCGGCAGTTCAGTCATGGGCTCGGAAAGGCAGTGGGGCAGAGATGACTCAGGCTTCCTCGAGCTCCATACGACTCCTAGTCAGGGCTCCAGTCCTTGTGGGGTTTTTTGTTTATTTAATTTTTTGAGAGAGAAAGCAGGAGTGGAGAGAGGGGCAGAGGGAGAGGAAGCCAAACAAGGAGAGAGCCCGATGCGGGGCTCCATCCCAGGACCCTGAGATCATGACCTGAGCCGAAGGCAATCACTTAGCAAACTGAGCCACCCAGGCGCCCCAGGGGTCCAGTCATTGTAAACACCAGGGAAAGCACCAAGTCTGATGACCATCATGGGGAGGAGCTGTGCAAATGGTCAGGGGCCATGCTGGTGCCAGAATTCAGAGGTGCCTCATGCATGAAAGCTTCCCACATCCGTGCCCGGGGCGGAGCTGGAGTCAGATGCAAGCCAGCCAGGCTTCCAAGGAAAGAATTTATCCCTAAGATTCTTCCCTATAACTCCCCGTTCATCGGACCCAAGCACGCCCACCTGGCCTCTTTGCCCCCACACTTACTTCCGTAACCGTGCACCATTTTGATTCAAACTGTTTCTGCTATCGTCAATTTCACGCGTCAGGATTACACAAGTGACTATCCCCCATCTTCGGTCATTTCCGTACCGCCTGCACTACTTTTTTTTTTCATTTCTTCCTCATACCTGCATAATAATATCTTCATGGTTTTAGTAGGACTGCCTATTCTCGCTTAAACACAATTTTTAAAAATTAAAACTTTAGATCGCTCTCCTTTATGGAAAACAAACATTATCTTCCCTAAACAGAACGTAACCTTGAAAATAAATGTAATGAAAACAAAACAAGAAAATGGCAAGAAAAATGGAAGGAGGCACCCTGACGGGGTGGGGAGCAGGGGAGGCCATGAGTGAGGATGCGGAGAAAGACATTGGTTCAGTTGTGCGGTTCAGGGAGAGGTACCTGGGTCTCTGTTTGGTCCCAACAAAAGATAGTAGAAGAAAGATCAGACAAAAAGTCACAGTCCAGCATTTTCTGTACTTCTCCTCGCTGGCATTCTATTCTTCTTCTTTTTTTTTAATTTATTTTTATTTACTTTTATTTTTCTTATTTTTTATTATGTTATGTTAGTCACCATACAGTACCTCATTAGTTGATCTACTGTTCCATGATTCATTGTTTGCCTATAACACTCAGTGCTCATTGCAATCTGTGCCCTCCTTAATACCCACCACTAGCCTCACCCACCACCCTGTCCCCCATCCCCTCTGAAACCCTCAGTTTGATTCTCAGAGTCCATAGTCTCTCGGGTTCGTCTCCTCTTTTGATTTCCCCCTTCATTTTTCCCTTCCTTCTCCTATGTTCTCCATGCTATTCCTTATGCTCCACATATAAATGAAACCATATGATAATTGTCTTTCTCTGCTTATTTCACTTAGCATAACCCCCTCCAGTCCCATCCACAAAGATGCAGATGTGGTGAAAAGAAGGGTCACATGCACCCCAATGTTCATAGCAGCAATGTCCACAACAGCCAAACTGTGGAAGGAGATGAGATGCCCTTCAACAGACGAATGGATAAAGAAGATGTGGTCCATATATACAATGGAATATTACTCAGCCGTCAAAAAGGACGAATACCCACCATTTGCACTGGTATTCAGTTCTAATGCATTGGATCCCTTGTGATGCCTGGTGCCTCTGTCTTTGAATAACCTGGTGTCCTGGGAAGATGGGGGGACCGCTTTGACTCTGGTAAGAAGAAGTGCCTGTCCCTATTCACTTTGGAGCTGATTCTAGGATGCTTGAGTCAAAAAGGAGAGGAAGAGGGGCGCCTGGGTAACTCAGAGGGTTAAAGCCTCTGCCTCAGCTCAGGTCATGATCTCAGGGTCCTGGGATTGAGCCCCGCATCGGGCTCTCTGCTCGGCAGGGAGACTGCTTCCTCCTCTCCCTCTGCCTGCTTCTCTGCCTGCTTGTGATCTCTCTCTGTCAAATAAATAAATAAAATCTTAAAAAAAAAAAAAAGGAGAGGAAGAAATGTATAGTCACAACCTCATCCAGTCCCCAGGGGCTGGAACTGGGTGTGACTGCAAGCCCCATGTTTCCTCAGGGCTAAGACTGAGAGCGAGACACGGGGCCTGGGGGCAAGAGAGCAGTTGGTGGGTTTCCACCCAGGTGATGGAAGAGCGGAAAGGAAGGAACAAGGGTGAAAATGTATCCGTTAAGTTCTGATACTAAGAATCTTGCAGAAGCCTAAAATTAAGATACAAATGACAAGGCAATCAAAGGGAAAGCTTCAAAATGGTTACCTTCTGCTCCCATGAGTCCCTCAAGACAGGGTGGCTTTGGAGACCCAGGGATATGGGCCGGAAAGAGACTCTAATATGAGAAACTCCTACCCGACAGCTCTCACAGTTGAGAATGAGGAACTAAAGCAGCAATTAATGTGAAACATCAGGGACCTGGAAGCCATAGGGTCCTGTTTAGGATTCAGCCAGGCATAGGTTTGACCTTTTTGACATTTACTAGCCGTGCAACCTTGGAAAAGTTACATAATCTCTCTGAGCCCTGTAAGTAAAATGAGGCTGGTAATATCTACCTCATAGGGTTGTTACAAGGGTTAAATCAAAAAGCATATACAGAATGCCAAGTATAGTGGTCGGCTGTAGATGGATAGATAGATACTCCATCATTAACATTATTATTATTATTATTATTATTATTATTATTCATACTTGCCTTAGATTTGTCTGACAAGCTGGGACTAAATTAATTAGTCCTGTTTTCTAAACAAACCAACAAAGGAGCAAATAAAGAGAAGCGAAGAGCAATTTGTTCTGTGACAAGTGAAAAAAACAAAAAACAAAAACAAACCAGAAATCCACCTCCGGCCCGAGAAGACAGAAAACACATCTCGAGGACCCCACCTTTTGGCACCAAAGATGCTTTCGTGGGTTAAAAAAAAAATGGACCCTTTCAGGAGTGGTAAAGATTAGAGCGGGGAATGCGTTTTAAAAACATCACTGTTGGTTAAGAAGGGGGAAAAAAGACAAGAAATTAGAGCATTTGTGTTTAGGAGGAAAAAAAATAGCCAGTTTTATAATCTGCCATTTGGAAAATCAAATCTGTATAAAGAAAGCAAGCTAGGAGCTGAGGCAAGAATGAGGTTTCTGGGCGACAGCTTCATTTGTAAGTTTCGTGTGGCTCTTGAAGGTCACTCCTTCCAGGGACTTCATCCCACTTCGCAAACAGAAGACGAATCTGCCGTCCCCTCGCTGCAGCAGGTTATACAAGGAAACAATAAATGTGAGAGGCAGTCGCACTCCTAAAGAGGTCTAAATTGAATTGCATTGACTTTTTACAAAACCACAAATTGCTTATCTTATTCAAGTGCCTGAGTGTTTGCTTTTTGATGAGCTGGGCACAAAGATATCTTGAAATCTGACAGTGGTCTGAGCCACCCAATTTGAACTGCCGGTGATGGGGCGGGAGGTGGGGGAGGGGTGCACGGGGCTCCTGGGCTTACCCTGCATTTCCCCCTGAGCAAGGCCAAAGGGATCCCTCTCGAAGATGATCCTGAAAATCCGAGGTCCTATGAGGATGGGTCCATGCCACCGCTAAAGTGCATCTACTTCCTAGCTCCCTTGTGGGAGTCAAATAAGATAACAGATGTAAAAAAAAAAAAAAAATCAAACACTTTTCAGATTTAGGGAGTCAGGAAAGAAGAAAGAAATAAAGAGAAAGGAACAGCCATTCCAACCAAAAGGCATGTGTGTCTAAAGCTTTGTAAGCAGCAGAAGTGTGTGTGTGTGTGTGTGTGTGTGTGTGTGTGTGTGTGTGTGAAATGAGACAGTCAAATTAGCTGTTGGACCAACTCAGTGGTTCTCAGCCCAGTCTGCACATAAGAATTATCTGGAAAGCTTTCTGAGGCTTCTGGCCACTCTCAGGACATTAAGGCAGAATCTCTACGTGGGGGACTGGGGTGTTCTGGGCACCCTAATTCTGATGCCCCCTCACCAGGATTCTAGTAAGCAGATGGGATTTCAGACCACCAGACTAATTGAATAAGGAGTTTAAAAAAACCAAAAAAAGAGGACACAGTTTGTCCCGTTTGTTTAAGAAGGTTGGGGTCACTGGGTTTTACTGAGACGATGGCCATTATGTCGGGGGTGGGCGTGGCCCCACCGATGACGGTTACCCACAATGTCATTCTCCATACAGAGGTGCAATGACAGTTTCTGAGAGGCTGCACAGGGGACGCTTTTGCTTTGTTCTTGGGGGTGCCAGAGTGTGTGGGGAGACCCCCATGGGCGAGGGGTTCAGATGGCCTCTGGCTCACAGGCCTGGCCCTCACTGGGGATCCTGCAATTTGCATGGAGTCCTCCCACACCAGGGGTGAGGGCCAGCTCTGTCCATTCTACTTCTGGATGCTTCTCCGGGGAGTTAATGCAGGTGCCTCCTGCAATCTGCAAGGAGCAGTGGCCACGCCCACGTCCCACCGGATTTAATCCAAGTGTCCCAGACCTAGAATCGCTCATACCAGCTCCTTTGA
This sequence comes from Nasua narica, assembly GCA_028533885.1. Taxonomy (NCBI): domain Eukaryota; kingdom Metazoa; phylum Chordata; class Mammalia; order Carnivora; family Procyonidae; genus Nasua; species Nasua narica. Next base: position 82,760,803 of record CM052810.1, on the reverse strand, counting down.
AGGCCTCTGGCACCTTGAGTTTCCTTATGGGAATTCTTTAGATCCCAAAGTGGGACGTGGGGAAGGGGTAATGAAGAATCCACTGAAGGTGTTGAAACTGCTTGAACTGCTTTGCTCATCGAGACGATTGGGGACGCCTGGGTGGCTCAGCGGGTTAAGCCTCTGCCTTAGGCTCAGGTCATGATCTCAGGGTCGCATCGGGCTCTCTGCTCAGCGGGGAGCCTGCTTCCTCCTCTCTCTCTGCCTGCCTCTCTGCCTACTTGTGATCTCTCTCTGTCAAATAAATAAATAAAATCTTTAAAAAAAATAAATAAGATGATACCTTTTAGTGGTGGAATGAACCCATTCCCGTAGGACACTGTTGTTTTAGCTGACTTTTGGCTATATTTCCCTGGCATCTTCCCGTGCCTCTTACAACACATACACACACCTGGTTGTTAGCTTCTACACCCCAACATACAGCCCTCCAGGAAGGATACTTGGATCAGACTGAAACACTTTCTTAAGGGTTTTGCCTAAAAAGTGAATCTCTAATGGTGAGATTCTAGACACGATCCTGGAAATATTTTGCACTGAGGTCTATTAAGGAAATGCTCTTTAAATAGAAAACATAGATTTTTCCAGCATGCTAAGGGGGCAACTCCGAAAGGAGCTAGGTCACAAGCCTAAAAGTGTCTGGTATTTTTCTGAAATTTTCCCCTCCTCCTTGAGAAAAGCCAAAGGTCCTCCCATTTGTTTCGCCTTGTATCTACATAAAAAATATACTAACCATCAGTGTTGTTAAGGTGGTGTGCCACAATATCGTGTGATCCCACAGACACATACCATTGGACCCATTTTGTAGTTGAAAAAACTGAGTCCCAGAGAGGTAATAGGTCCTGCCCACATCATGCAGCCTGTCAGTGGCTAAACGCTTCTTCAAGGCAGGACCTGTACGAACGCCCGTGACCTGTCAGGGAGGCCCAGGCCCTGTGTGGTTTCTAAGGGCAGTACCTGTGTCCCAGGCAGGTGGCAGACCCGGCACAGAGGAGCTCACTAGCTTCCCAAACCTCCCCATACATTCATTCATCCTAAAGCATTAACTGAGCTTATACTATGGACCATAACTGTAATAGACAAATAGACCTCCTCCTGCCTCCATGGAGCTTACATTTAGGAGAAGACTAATCCCAAGGTCACGGTCATATCAACAGCAAATCCTCAGTAGTAGGCCCGGCCCTCTGGAGTTGGCCGCAGGGCCTCCCCAGCCCTTTCCATGTGCAGTCCCAGGACCTGACTGTGAAAGAGATCTGTGATTTCATAACGATCACACAGGCTGCAATGTTTGTCATTTCTCTCTGTGCCGTAGGCTTCTTAACATGCTGAGAATGAGGGGCGCCTGGGTGGCTCAGTGGGTTAGGGCCTCTGCCTTCGGCTCGGGTCATGATCTCAGGGTCCTGGGATCGAGCCCCGCATCGGGTTCTCTGCTCGGCGGGGAGCCTGCTCCCCCCTCTCTCTCTGCCTGCCTCTCTGCCTACTTGTGATCTCTCTCTCTCTGTCAAATAAATAAATAAAATCTTAAAAAAAAAAAAAAAGAAAGAAATGTTTAAAAAAAAAAAAACATGCTGAGAATGGGCGGCCATGGTAGCTCAGTCAGTTAGGCGTCCAGCTGTCGATTTCAGCTCAGGTCGTGATCTCAGGGCCATGAGATGGAGCCCCATGTCTGGCTCTGTGCCGAGTGTGGAATCTGCTTGGGTTGGGATTTTTTTCCTCTCCTTCCCCCTCTGCCCCTCCCTGCGGCCATGCTCTCTCTTTAAGAAAAATGCTGAAACATTAGTCCCTGAGGCAGGAGCACATCCCTAATAGTGAAGCATCAGGCCCTGTGTGAGCTCAGAGGGTTCTATGGAGGCAGCTGTGCTTTGCAACATGACATGATGACTTCCAGAAGTGGGTGGATGGATGGATGACACATAAATAACAGATCATTGGATGGATGGCAAAGAAAGTGTGGGCGATTCATAAAAGAGAACAAGGGAAGTAGGTAATGAGCTCAATAATGGCTGCATGATACATTCAGTGATACTCCAGCCAGGCCAATCCACCCACAGTTGCCCCAGCTCAGCTTGCTCTTCCTCACCCCTGGGTCTTTGCACAGTCTGCTTCCTTAGCTACCGTCCCTCTGCAGCCTTCATGCCCCAGCTCCTGCCCTTTGACGGCCTGGGTTAACCCCCACACATCCCAATCCCGGAGGCCTTTTCTGACCACCCCAGGCAGGGTGAAGGGAGACCTCTCCTCTGTAACAAGGCTGAGTGCCCCACCTCTATTCCGGCACCGCCACCATTGCTGGAAATAATCCCTGGATGGGGCTGCCTCCAGTCTACTAGGCGGTGACAGCAGGGTCACGGTCTGTTGCCCACGACATCCCCAGTTCTGAGCACAGCCAGTGTCTTTGAAACGAACTCACTAATCTCTATGTGTGCCCACGACCCGCACGCGGGGAGCCAGCAGCAGGGGGGTTCCCCCCCAGAGGTTCCCTGGAACGCTGGCTCCTTGGAGCCGCCTGTCTTGCCAGGTGAGAGTCTGCCTGGTGATTGCCGAGGGCCTGAGTGATTGCGCCGTGGCCCCAGGTGCGGCAGCGGCGGGGGAGCTGGCACAATGAGACCTCCACACCCGCCCCCTGTTAGCACTAACAAAGACAAATCGCCTGTTAAAGTGTTAAGTAGCAGACTGATTGCTCTGCATTTGACAAGTGACAGGGAGTGAGGCGGCAGGTGCTTCCGGCAGCCCCCTCGGGGGAACCAAGGACCAGGGCTCCGTTTGGGCAGGGGGGTTCCTGACTTAAGGAGCCCTCGCCTCACAGGGCCAGGGATTCTCCGTCTTGATGGAGGCTGGCCCTCCATCCTGCTCCTTATCTTGGCTCCCTTCTTGGGAAACAGGTGAGACCTACGGTTCTGTGACCATTTCCAGGCTCTCCCCCAAAGCCGCAGCTCCCGGCCCCCAGGGCCGTCACGGGGGAGGGCGCCTTCAGTTGACCATTCAGGTAGGATTTTTATTCTGGGGTGGAGAGTGCAGCGTGCCTGATGGGAGATGGGACACCTCGAGCTGGATGTGAGGGGCGTGGCTGAGTCACCTAACCGGGGCCCCTGTCCTCCAGGCCCTGTCTGCAATGACAACCCCCCCACCGTACCGTGTTCTCAGTCCCCCGATTCCTTCAGCACCTGCTGGAGCCCGGCAGCCAGGAACATCGGTCTACACCAGCGCTCCACACCGACTCTACCGGCAATATTTTCTTAAACACTAGGGTAAGTTTGAATGGAAACTTACCTGAAGTCCATTATGTGGGAGACAGATCTGGTTGAAGCAGGGCAGAGTGCCGGAGCCCCACGTGTCTGCTAGCCCGCCACACCCCCGAGGTGGCCCCCTGGCTCCCAGCCCAGGGCTCCCAGCAAGCAGCCTGGGGAACACGAGGCCCAGGCCACCTGTTTAGGATTTTAACACGTCAGCATGCTACGGGGACCCATGCCAGAAGTTCAAGTGCTCCATCCACTTGAGCTCTGCCCCCTCCAGGAAGGTTACCTACAGGCAGTGGGTCAGCCCTTCTGGGTATTTTGCAAGCGTGGTACCAGTAGGTGCCAGAGAGGTGGCCGTCCTCCTCCACCATCATGTCCCACGCGCCCCCTTCTCCTTTGTAGTTTCAAATAAATGGGTGCTGCCCAACAGGCCAGCAAATTTACCGATTTACACTGACGAACAAGACTTGCGCTAAGGAGCTGCGGGAGACCTGGCCTTGGACTTGGACTCTGGGCATCGCGTAGGAGACTTACCTCCATCAATGACTGGGGGGTGGGGGTGGGGGAAATCAGAAGTGCTCCACAGATGTTAGTAATAACTTGTTATTAGTGATTATATGCAGCAGTCTGTGACGTTATTATTACTCAGGATGCCCCCATGCCCCTCCTCCCATCCACATCCTCCCCATTCTCCTTTTCAAGTCCCACCTCCTCCAGGACGCCCTCCAAACTGCATCCGCCCCCCTCGAAAACCCCCTTCCTCCCTGTTTGCTTTGACTGCTTCCCGTCCAACACTCTTCCTCCTCAATAGCGTTCAGGAGCATATGCTTGTGCCGGAAGAGAGGATTTCAGGTGGGCCCCCATGCTCCCCTCTGTATCTCCCCACACGGCTCAGCTGCGCAGGGAGCAGGCAGGAGAGGTAGAGACACTGATGGATGGCCCTTGAGGTAGCTCTCTGGAATCATTTTCTCGGTTCTTCCCCCTCCTAGTTTGGTGGAAAGGAAAGGCAATGTCCTCTGGAGAACACACATTGGCTGGTCCAGGATGAGGGCATGGGAAGTAGAGGGAGAAAGGATAGCAGACCATGTTTGTCCTTCTCTGGTCCTCCTTCCCACCCAACCAGAAACCGTGTAACCGTTCCCTCCTCTGGGGAGATCACCGTGCCTGGCCCGGAAGTGTTGGGGACCCAAGACGATGGAGGGAAACAATCTCAAGGGAAACGCCTCTTCTGGAAGCTTCCCAGGAATGACCAACTAGGCGGGGGCTCTCCTCCGTGCCCTCCAAGCACCACTCCCGCCCCCGGCCTGCCTTTATTCTACCAGGCATCTCTGGGATTCCACTTGAGGATTCCTCCCCTCCTGCTTCCCCCCTTGAGGGCAGGAAATGGACCTCACCAGTGGTGTTTGAGTGTTGATTGGATAGGGACGGATGTGCCGGTGAGTGGCGGGATGGAATGACGGGTGCTAGACTGTTCAAATGTCTTTTTTTTTTTTTTTTGGAGATTTTATTTATTTTCATTTTTGCCAGAGAGAGAAAGAGAGAGAGCACGAGCAGGGGGAGGGGCAGAGGGAGAGAGAGAGAGAAGCAGGCTCTCTCCTCTGAGCAGGGAGCCCATGTGAGGCTGGGATCATGACCTGAACCGAAGGCAGGCACTTAACCGACTAAGCCACTCAGGTGCCCGACTTTGTTCAAAGTTCTGCCCAGTTCCAAACATAGACTGAAGTGTTTAAGGACATGGGCCTTGGTGGGGGGGGAAAAAGACCTAGATTTGAACCCAGTACATCCCACACTTTCATAAAATGTCTATCCAACTATTTTCCATTTTAATTGAAACATTTGTGTTTTTAATCTTGATATATAGGAGTTATTTTCATATTCTGGATACAAGACAATTGTCATATAATGTGTGGTGACATTGTTCTCCCAGTCCACAGTCTGCTGCTTTTTCTTAACAGTAGCTCTTGATCAACACGAGTTACTAATTTTGATGAAATCCGATTTTAGCAACTTTTTTCTTTTAGGGATAGTGCTTCCTGTGTCCTCTGTAAAAACTGTCTACCTCCAGGTGTCAAAATTTTGCCGTTGTTTGCTGTTGTTGCATAGGGTTTTTTCCTAGAAACTTCTTACTGTTTGTTTTGATGTTTCAGTCTATAATCAACCTCATTAACATTCCTTTAAAATACGGTGTGAGGGCGCCTGGGTGGCTCAGTTGGTTGAGCAACTGCCTTCGGCTCAGGTCATGATCCCGGAGTTCCGGGATCGAGTCCCATATCGGACTCCCGGCTCTGCGGGAAGTCTGCTTCTCCCTCTGACCTTCTCCCCTCTCATTCTCAGTCTCTCGCTCTCTAATAAATAAATTTAAAAAAATCTTTAAAAAAAAAAATACGGTGTGAAAAGGGAAGGGTAAGGTTTTTTAAAAATATATTTTAGACTGGTTTCTTCCCCCAACTTTATTTGTCAAAAAAAACCCTTTTCGTTAAATTCATTAAATTGCTTGGTGTCTCTACTGAAAATCAATGGATTTTACGTAGGTGGGTTTGATTCTGGATACTTCTTTCCCTTTCATTGGTTATCTTTTTTAGTATATTCTAATGCCAGTGCTACATTGTCTTGATACCGCAGTTTTGTGGTAAGTCTTGAAGTTGATTAGTGTAAGCCTTCCAACCCGTATTCCTCAGCTTTGTTTACAAGATTCTTTCGGCTCTACTAGGTTCTTCGAATTTCCTTACACGTTTCTTAACCGGCTTGTCAATTTCAACAGCGGAACTTGATGGGAATTTGATGAGATAGCTTTGAATCCACATATTAATCTGAGGAGAACCGATATCTTAACAATATTGATTCTCTTGATCCATGAACACGGAACAGAATCTTGTCTGCTAATAAAGACCAATTGACTTCTTCCTTTTCAATCATTGTATCTTTTCATATCATTACTTGCCTATTGTACTGGTTGTGATCACCAGTAAAATACTGAATATGTATACTGAAAGCAGACATGCTCGTTTTCTTCCCAGTTTGGGCGAGGGGGATGTCTTCAGTTTATCCCCTACAGCTAAGGATAATGTTAGCTGTAGGATTTTTGAAAAATTCTTCACCAGATGTGAAAGTTCCCTTTTATTCCTAGTTCGTTGAGAGCTTTTAACCTGAATGGATGCTAACTATTATCCATTTTTTTCTGCATTTGAGATAATCAAATATTATTGTTTCCTTTCACTCCTGTTAAAGTAACAAATGACATCGATGGGTTTTTAAATGTTAAATGATTGTAATTCTTGAGTTTCAATTTCACTTGGTATTGGAATACCATTTTACACATGCAGCCAGATTCAACTTGCTAAACTATCGTTAAGGATTTCAGTATGGACAAAACAAACAAAAAAAGATTTCAGTATGGATGCTCATGAGCGCCGCTGATCTGCAGTTTTCTCCCAATAGCTCTGTCTAGCTTTGGTAATGCAGAGTAATACTGGCCTCAGAAAATAAATTGAAGAGTGAAGCCTATTCCTCGACTTTCTGAAAGAGTTTGTGTAAGATTGACACTATTACTTAAGTGTTTGCTTGAAGTGGCCTGTGAATTTACCTGAGGTTTTTTCCTTGGAAAGGATTTTGAAAACAAATTCCATGTAGTTTATTTTTTTTTAAGATTTTATTTATTTATTTGACAGAGAGGAGAGAGAGCACAAGTCCGCAGAGAGGCAGGCAGAGAGAGAGGGGAGAAGCAGGCTCCCTGCTGAGCAGAGAGCCCGAAGCGGGGCTCGATCCCAGGACCCTGAGATCATGACCTGAGCTGAAGGCAGAGGCTTTAACCCGCTGAGCCACCCAGGTGCCCCCAAATTCTGTTTATTTGATAGATACGGAGCAACACAGACACGCTCTTCCATCTTGTGTCATTTCTTTTTAAGTTGCCTTCTCCAAGCAACTCGTCTTTTTCCATCTAAGTTGTTTAATTTATTGGCATAAACTTAAAAATAAAATTAATACTTTCTCATATAAAGGCATAAAAATAATACTTTCTCATTACTCTTTTAATATTTGTCCTATCTGTGGTGATATCTCCTTTTTCATTCCTGATGTTAGTACTTAATGTTTTCTCCTTTCTCTTGATCAGTCTTTCTAAAGGCTTATCAATTTTATTCATCTCCTCAAAGAACCAACTTTGGGGTTTATTACTGTTCTCTATTGTTTGTTTTGTATTTCATTGTTTTCTGTACTTATATTTATTTACTTTCTTTATGCCTTTTCTTTGTCCTTCAGGTGGAAAATTGACTCTTGATTTTTCTTTCTTTTCTAATATGAGTATTTAAAGGTGTAAATTTTCCTCTAGGCACCTCTTTAGCTATAGCCCACACATTCTGAAATGCTGTGATCTTTGTTACTGTGCCATGTGAAATGTTTTCTAATTTTTCTGTGATTTCTTCTTTCACCCATGGTTTATTAGAATATGTAGTTGGATTTTCAAATGCCTTGCTAGAACATTGCTAGAGATCTTATTTCTAGTGACTTCAGATATAATTCCTTTTCAGTATGAGAAAGCATATGTAAGACTTCAACATTCTTTAAGTTATTGCTACTCATTTGATGGTCAGGGTAAGATCTGTCTTGGTCAGTGTTCTCCATGCACATAAAAAGAATGAGTGTTTTATCATCGTTGGGGTGAGTGTTCCATCAATGTCAATTTGGTTAAGTCGGTTACTAGTGTTCAAATCTTATTTTCTTGCTGATTCATTTGTCTACCTGTTCTGTCAATTGCTGAAGGAAGGCTGTTAAAATCTCCTAATACGACTGTTGGTTTGAATATTTCGCCTTTTGTTTCCAATGGCTTTTGCTTCATATATATTAAAGTTCTATTATTAAATACCCACACCGGGTTTGACGGCTGGATTAGCCTCTTTTTTGAATCGTTAGGAAAGTCTCTCTTCATGGGTAGCTAGCTCTTCTTATCTTATAATTTACTTTGGCTGATATTAAAATAGCCACACAGCAGCTTTCTTTTGGTTACATTTTGATTATATAATTTTATAAGCTTCTGCTTTCAATATATGTGTCTTTATATTTAAAATATAGAGAATTCGTATATATTATATAATTGGGTCTTTTAAAAATCTGATCTAAAAATCTCTGCATTGCTACTGGAGTTAAAACTATATTTAAGGTAATTACTAATATAGTTAAATCTGCTGTCTCCCTATTTGTTTTCTTTTTTTTTGTTCTTCTACTACTTTCTTGCTTTCTTTTATGCTAATCAAATATTTTTTAGCATTTCATCTAATTTCTTATATTCCCTTTTAAGCTATACCTCTTTACATTGTTTCAGTGATTTCTGTAAAGATTATAGTGTATATGCTATATCACAACCTACTGAGTACCATTTAAGGCAAAATTTATAACTCTTACAGATATGTATTTCCATTTATACCCTATTTTTATGCTTTTGTTGTCATATATTTGTTATTATATGTGGTAAAAATCCCACAATACAGTTATTATTTTTGCTTTCAACTTGCTTAAAGAAATCAAGAAAAATAAGATGATAAGATTTTGTATTTATTTACATTTTACCATTTCCAATGCTTTTATTTCTTCCCATAGATTTTAGTTTTCATCTGACATTACTTCCCTTCAATCTAAAGAATTTACTTTAATATTTGATGTAGCGCAAGTATTTTGGCAATGGATTATCTTACCATTTGTTTATCTCATTTTCATTTTTAAAGGGTATTTTCCTTGACTGTAAGGATTCTTGTTCAAAGACACTATAATAAAACTACAGACCAATATCCCTTGTAAAAATTGATGCAAAAATTCTCAATAAAATAATAAGAAATTGAATTCATCAGTGTATTCAAAGGATTAAACGCTATGATCAATTGGAGTTTATTCCTGGGATGCAAGGATGGTTCGAGATATGAACAATAATCAATGCAATATGCCACATTAACAGAATAAATGTAAAGAAAATGCATGATTATCTCAATTGATGCAGGAAAAGCATTTGACAAAATTCAACACCACTTTGTGATAAAAACTCATACTCAACACACTATGAACAGAAGGAAAGTATCTTAACTTCATAAAGGCCATATATAAAAACCCCACAGCTCACATCATACAAATAGCTGAAACAATCTTGAAAAAGAAGAACAAAATTTGAGAACTCACTCTTCCTGATTCAAATTTTACCCCAAAGTTATAGTAATGAAAACAGTGTGATGTTGGCATAAAGAATGGAAAAGAGAGCTCAGAAATAAACCTTCATATATATGATCAAACATTTTTTGACAAGTGTACCAAGAGCTCTCAGTGGGGGAAAGGATGGTCTTTTTAACAAATGGTGCTGGAAAACTAGATGTTCACATGCAGAAGAATAAAGACCTTTACCTGATACTATATATACAAATTAACTCAAAATGAATCAAAGACCTAATGTAAGATTGAAACTATAAAACTCTTTAAAGAAGGGGCGCCTGGGTGGCTCAGTTGGTTAAGCAACTGCCTTCGGCTCAGGTCATGATCCTGGAGTCCTGGGATCGAGTCCCACATCGGGCTCCCAGCTCCATGGGGAGTCTGCTTCTCACTCTGACCTTCTTCCTTCTCATGCTCTCTCTCATTCTCTCTCTTTCTAATAAATAAATTAAAAAAAAAAACTCTTTAAATAAAAGGTAGAGGAAAGCTTCATGAAATTGGATTTGGCAACGATTCCTTGGGTATAACACCAAATGTACAGAACTCAACAACAAAAAGAGATGAAGTGGACTTTATCAAGATTAAAAACTTTTGTGCATCAAAGGACACTATCAACAGAGAAAAAAGGTAACCCATGGAATGAGAAAAAGGATTCACAAATATTTGCAGTTATGGGAGGGGAGATAGCTACTTTTTAATGGATATAGTTTCAGCGTGAAATGATGAATAAGTTCTAGAGATGAATAGCGATGGTTGCACAACGATGTGTATTTTCTTAATGCCGCTGAACTACGCACTTAAATATAAAATGGCTAAATGGTAACTTTTATGTTATATATATTTTACTACAATAAAAAAAGTTAAATTAAAAAATTACGTATGGCCTCTTGCCCAGTGTTTGTTTAGCGTCTTTTCTTTCAATTCTTTAGAGATATTCCACTATCTTCTGGCTTCCATTGACTTTCTATAAAGAAGACAGATCTAATTGTTATCATTCTTGCCTTATATGTAATATGTCTTTTCTTCCTATGGCTACTTTCGATGTTTTTCTTTATCTTTGATTTTCAGCGGTTTGATGATGATGGTCTTAGGTATGGGTGGGTTTTTTTAATTTTTGTCCTTTGTGAGTCTTTGAGCTTCTTATAGATGAATGTTTTCACTAAATTGTAGAATTTTCAATTAGTATTTATTCAAATATATTTTCTTCTTCATTCTCTCGTTTGTCCTTCTGGAATTCCAATGACTTTTTTTTTAGATTTCTTAATATTGTCCCATAGGCCACTGAGGTTCTTTTTCTTATCTTTTACCAGTTAAGCTAATTGCTATTCACTCATCTTCAATTTCACTGGAATTTTTCTATTTGCAGTATCTAATCTCAAGTGAATATTTTATTCCAGAGATTGTCCTTTACGGTTATAGATTTTCCATTTGTTCTTTAAAAATGATTTTTTGCCCTATTGATATTCCCAATTTGTTTGCTTATTATATCCATAATTTCTGTTAAACCCCTAACTAAATTGATTATAGCTATTTTAAAGAGTTGTCTGGTAATTACAAAATCTGGGTCACTTGAAGATATGTTTTTATTAACTGCTTTTCCTTTTAATTAGGTCAGGTTTTTTTTACTTCTTTGAATGTTCTGTGATTTTTATTGTATGCTGGACATTATGATCCTGTATTTTAGGGCATCTTGGATTATGTTGTCTTCTTTTAAGGGTTCCTACAGTCATTTAAACTGGTGATATTGTCAGGCTTATTATGCTTTTCAAATAGATCTATTTCTACTTTGACCTTAGTCGTAGGGTATGGACCTTACTAAAGAGCATGTTCCTTCCTCCTAAAGCATGACTCAATGTTCTCAGTGAGCTGTCTCCACTTTGGTTTAAAATGCACTTTCAATATCTGCCAGCACTGCATAAACCCAGGTACCTCCATTCAACTTTCTTTAGCTCCCTAATAGCTTCTCTAACTCCCTAATAGGCCTATGCTGTAGCGTCTCATCTTGCATAGGCAACACAGACCTCAGTCAGGAAACCCTGGGGTAGACTTCTGCCTCGCATATTCCCTTTCAGCTTCCTCCCCTCTGATACCCTTCACTGCAAATTTCAGATATTTCCATGACCCCAAACTCCAATCTCTTCCCTCTCAGCTCAGTGGGACCAACACTTTGGCTCTTCTCATGGGCTCCACCTCCCTGTACCAAAGTCAGAAAAGTGACGTAAGGCAGAAAATCAGGGCAGACCCTGGGGCCCAGTTTTTGTGTTTTCCTTTTCTCAAAATTCATAATCCTGGTTCGATTTGCCCAATGTCTGAAGAGTTTGCCTCATACATTTTGTCCTGTTCTATAGTTGCTTTTTGTGGTCAGGTAAATCCAAAGCCAGTTGCTTTGTCATGGCCAGAACTATTTCTGGAAATTAAAGCCTGTGCAATGAACTTGGAAGACGAAGAGGAAGAGAGAAAGGACAGGCCTAGAGTTAAAAACATTGTTGGGGGCCTTTGTGAACAATAGAAGAATTTTCTCCCCTGCCTGGTGGAATGCAAAAGGGATCCTCCTCCAGGCAGAGCAGTTAACAATAGATTCCTCTTCCTCAGGGCTGCCACCCTATGCCAGATTACATAGACTGGAGGAGAGAGTCCGGACTGGGTCTCAAAACTCACTCAGACCTTCTGGGTCTGATAATTTTCTATAGTTTACAACCTGCGGAACAGTAATTAGTAGCCCTCAAGGGAAGCCCATTCCTGACTGTTGTGCTTTGCCTAAGGCAAGTGGTCTATCAAAGTACACTTTACCTTGACTCTTTCTCTTGGTGACAGACCATTGTTTATTTATAAGTTATGAGTGTACAGTGCATGTGCATTGCCAAATTTAAAATATTGTTCTAGGGTACTTAGGGAGGGTCCCCAAAGAATGAGTTATGAAAGAGAGCATAAGGGCAGGGACAAATCTGAATGTTTCATCTGAGAAACTTAAACCCTCATCGACCTCAACATAGATGAGACATCTATGTTCCGAAAATCTGTTAACGTTCCTTTTGGGGTGGGGTGGGGGAGGAAGGAGGGAATAAGACACAGAACGGGGGCATTTGTCCAGGACCCCAAAGTGTCACACAAGAAACCAGGGAAATTTCTGCCTCCATTAAGGCAATGAGGCATTTCTTATAGGCAAGGCCTTTCTAATCTCAGCCACTTTACATTCGAGCTTCCAATTTCATGGCAAAAGGCATCCTCCCTTTTGAAAACAATATTATAACATGATTTTGCTCATTACAGAAAGAATACAGGCCTTGGAGACTGAATAAATAGGCTCCCTGCTTTACCACTTACCAGCTGCATGTCTCGCATAAGTTATTTAACCTCTCCCAGCCCCAGCTTCTGATCCACAAGTTGGGATTAATAATGCCTACTTCCCAGGGTGAGGATTACACAAACCACTGCATGTGAAAGCACTTGGCACAACATCAAGCACATATAACATTCCATAACTGCTCCCCAATACTTGATAGCAGCAGAATTTGTTGCAGCTAGTTTAAGAGAAGCGAGGACTTGGATGATGCCGTGCATGATACTCATGACTCATGAAGACAAACTTCAGGTAAAGAGGCATCAATGTTTTACATTTCCCGCCTCCACAGGGCGGTCCTGCCTATGCTAAGTCATCAGCTGACCAGACGAAGAGTGAAAAAGAGTGGGTATGGCTGAGCAGAGAAGAATGTACCCAACCACAGAAAGGAGGACTGGGGGGCTCCTTTGAACTTGCAGGAATTCAGAATTCTGTAGTAGGCTGTTTCTCCCTCTTCCCCTTGACCCCGTAGGACCTCAAGACCTGAGGGAAGGAGAGTGCAAGATAGGGGCAATATTTCAGCTTCATTTGGGAGAGAAATGTTGCCAGCTTTCTGCTTCAAGAAACCTGGACTTCTTTGACACCTTTTCTTGCCCAGTGCCCTGGTTTTGGCTTCTTCATGCTCCCTCTCTCCATTTCGCCATGTGCTCTTCCAGAGTACTTTTTTTAAATTTCCTTTTTTTTTTTTAGATTTTATTTATTTATTTGACAGAGAGAGAGAGAGAGATCACAAGTAGACAGAGAGGCAGGCAGAGAGAGGAGGAAGCAGGCTCCCCACTGAGCAGAGAGCCCGATGCGGGGCTTGATCCCAGGACCCTGAGATCATGACCTGAGCTGAAGGCAAAGGCTTAACCCACTGAGCCACCCAGGCGCCCCTCTTCCAGAGTTTTTAGACTCTCTTCTTCTACTCATATATTTTCACCTACTTATTTCCTTCTACTCATACCTCATCTCCTATCTTTTTCCTTCCACTTTCTACGCTTGCTTCCTTCCAATTCATTCCTCCCTTTTCATTCCCACCCATTCTCGTCCCTACTCTTTTTCTTCAGCTTCCTCATCACTCCGAGCATACAGCTTTCCTATCACAAGAACCCTCACCATTTTGCTCACCCTTCCTCAGTCTCTCTGAGGAGCTCTGGAGAACAAGCTGTGAGGTCATGAAACTCTCCACTCTCACTCAGCCTATCTCTCACCCACCCACCGAGAGCACATCACCTAAAGACCTGACATAGCATAGCCTAGTGGCAAAGAGCATGAGCTACGGAGCCAATCTGTCTGAGGTCAAGTCTTTCCTCCACCATTTACGATCTGTGGGACTTTGGACAATTGACTAATTACCGTGCGTTTGTTTCTCCGTGTGTTAAAATAAGAACGCAAGCAGCATTTTTATCTATATCTGTTGTGAGGATAATTGAATTAATATATGTAAGGTTTCTATCACAGAAATGCCACATGATTGTGAGCTACTATTATTTTTCTGAACCAGAGCCGAATTTAACCAACAGGGGACTGCCTTCCCCCCTTGGTGCTGTCTCTGGTGCTGAAAACCTGGACTCAAGCCTTCCAGCCCCAGAGTCTTTAGGCTTTGTCTTTGGAAATGGCAGCTCAAATCCAAGCTCTTTCACGATATATCAAGAACTAAGTGCAATGCTAAGTGCATTGCCTGCATCATCTCACGTTTCCTTACTATCTGGAAAATAGATATTATCTGCCTTATACATATAAGGGAAGTGATGCTTGCTGAGTTGGAGCTGGAGTTTAAACCCAAGTCTCACTGATTTCCGTGCCCTTTCTGTGACACTGTGTCATCTCTTATAACGTCATGTCCTTTGTGTCCTCATCCTACTTCCAACTCCCTAATTTCTGACATAGGCCACCTGCTCCTGCTACTGACCTATTTGACCTAACCAACAGCCAAGGCCAACCAGGTGAGGATTGTTTATTGTGTATGCTATTTGATGCCCCTATAGGCCTGGGTCGTATTATGAGGGTATCACAGTGTGATATACTTGGCTGCATGATTTTCCCTCTCTGGCTAAGCCTTGAGTTCCTTTGGAACGAGGGATAGCTCTCATTTATGCTGACGAGTGGTAGGTGCTCATTAAATGCCTGCTAAATGGGTTAATTTTTCTTCTCACTTTAATAACATGCTAGATGCTTGTCTCATCCTGCTATTGCTTGACTTTGATAGGTGTTCTCTTTTCCCCCATCTGGGTTTCTGTCATCCCTGTATGCTACTTGGGAGTACTGGCCCCTTTGGCTGATTTCATTGGTTTGTTAATAGGGATTTATTGATCAGTCAATTCACTGAGCCTCCTGTATGTCCAGCGCAATGCTAAATGGAAGCAAACTCAAATATGACTAGCATGCCTTTGGCACTCAAAGCATGCAAAGTCTGCTGGGAAGAACTAATTAGGACACGTGACACAGATAATGAACAAGTGATACCATACTTTCTTTTTTTTTTTAAGAATTTATTTATTTATTTATTTATTTGAGAGAGAGAGAACATGAGATGGGAGAAGGTCAGAGGGAGAAGCAGACTCCCCATGGAGCTGGGAGCCTGATGCGGGACTCGATCCCAGAACTCTAGGACCATGATCTGAGCCGAAGGTAGTCGCCCAACCACCGAGCCACCCAGGTGCCCATGATACCATACTTTCTGTGGGCAATCTAAGCACAGTAAATCTGTGTATGGCGAGACAAAAGTGATCCTTGAAGAACGAATAAAATTTAGACAAGGAGATGGGAAAGTAAAACATTCTGAGCGAGGCAATAGCGTTCTGCACATCCAAGCATAGGCTGGGCATGGGTGACTGTGTGCCAGATTGTGTTTGGGATTATGTGTGTGCGTGTGTGCGGCCGACAATCTGTCAGCAGCAGGTAAGGCCAACGGGAGGGCTGATCCTGGAGGCAGGTGCACAGGTCAGAAGGCTCCTTGCAGGAGTCAGAGCTGAGGGGATGGGGTTCTAGGTTGAGAAGGTGGCAGGGCAGAAGAGATGAGAAATATCCTCAGCGGGCAGACCAACGCCATAGCCCAAATCGAGAATAACAGAGACCACGCAACCAAAAGACCCCCTGAGGGAGGCTACATTTTTCTCATTCCATTTCCCACAGCACTTCATGATCTCCAGTAGGGCGTTCCAGCTGTGAGGGATGTCAGATGCTTTGAAAGATGAAGGGAAATGAAAGAGCTCACCCTTTCACCTGCCCATCAAGGCTGTCATCTGTGTGTCGTTTCACATGGCATCGTGGGGCCTGGGACCACCTGGGATTTCAGCGGCACCTCCAGCTGACGGCAGCTCGGGCCGACTCAGAGACAATGCCGAAGGTGTGGGTAGAGGGTCCCGGCCCACATCCCTCCCAGCTCCTCCTCTTCCAGGGTCACTCTGCACACCCCTTCCAGAAGAGCTGTTTCATCTCGAGGGCCGTGATAAATGCGGATTCTATATAAAACCAACCGCACTGGAAACCACACTCCGCTACAGCGCCTGCGTGGGTGTGGGTGGCCATGGAGAGTACAGGGGTCAAAGCCTGACAAAACCCAACACAATCCAGAAGAACACGTGCTGCTCGCGGGGGCCTTGTTGGTACGTCTGTCTGCCTGTCAGGTGGATCGCTTCAGTCCAATTAGACGCAGGCTCCGAGCTCCCACGTGTCGCGTCCCTTCAAACCTTATACAATTTTGCACGGCTTTGCCAAACCCATTGTCCCACGTTGACGCTCATCACACCCCGTGAAGTAGGAGCGGAAGGCCTCATTAGCCCCCTCTCTCTGATCAGCTAGGAACCTGGAGCATCGTTCTGTGCTTTCCCTCTCCTAACATTAATCGTGCTCCACGGTAATTACTAGTTTAATTGCTTGAATTCACTGCTGGCCGCTGAGCTCCACGAGAGTAGGGACCAGTCGTGCCTTGTCCGGTGCTATTTCTCCCGAACCCGGCGCAGTGTTTGGCATTCAGCAAATATTTGTGTGAGTGCACGAGTGAAGGAATGAATTCTCCGAGGGCGTGGGGATGGTTCCTCTCAGAACCGGAACTGGATCCCAGAACCCCTGTCCTCTGCTCTAACATGGTTTTCGTAGGCTTTTCGAGCTAGAAGAGCAACCAGAGGTCATTTCAGCAGGTTCCCTCCCCTGAGATGTCCTCTTCCCCATTTCCATGAGTGACATCTCTTCCAGGAAATGTGTCCTTCCACACAGCTCGAAAGAACTGCGTCATTCACACTGGAACCACCTGGAAGCTTTAAAAAATACTATGGCCTAGATTCCAAACCCCAGAGATTCTGACTACCGTGGACTGAATGTTATTATCCCCCAAATTCATATGTCGAAGCCCTAATCCTCAATGTGATGGTATTTGGAGGTGGGGCCTTTGAGAGGTAATCAAATTTAGACGAGGTTATGAGGATGGAGCCCTCATGCGGGGATTGGTACCCTGGTCAGAAGAGACACTGGAACTCTCCCTCCCTCCATGCCTCTCTGTCTCTCTGTCTCATTTTCAACAACCTTGCATCGAGAAAAGCCACATGAGGAAATAATCAAGAAGCGGTCCCTCACCAAGTACTCCACCATGCTTGCACTCTGAACTTGAACTTCCTGCCTCCAGAGCTGTGAGAAAGAAGAAGTGTGTGTTGTTTAAGCCCCCGGTCTGCAGTACTCTGTTAGAGTACGTGAGTTCACCTGACTTATGTGGTCTGGAGACCAGCCCGGGAATGGGAACGGTAATGCCCACTGCCCCTTATGGTCCTAGGACCAGCAGCCGGGGCATTACCTGGGCTCTCGCTGGAAGCGTAGAGCCTCAGGCCTGCTCCCAGATCTGCTGCATCAGAATTTTCATGTTAGCAAGATCCCCAGGAGATTCACTGGCTAGCGAGGTATTGTGGTGGTCCTCACCCTGGTTACCCGTAGAATCATTTGGAGAGCTCTCTCAATTGCCAGTTGCTGGGCTCCAATAAACCAGACTCTCTGAGGACGGGGCCCAGGCATCACGCTTTTAAAAAGCTCGCTGGTGATTCTCATTTGTAGTCATGGCTGAGGACCACCGAATAGAATAGCTTATCTCTACCTCTGGTGGCGTCTACCGCTTTCTGCCTTGCATTGTAATTGTAATTATCTTTGTGCATGACTTTATCTCTTTCATTGGACCGTAAGTTCCCTGAGGGCAGAGACTGGAGTTCATTTATTCATCTATGCAACACAAAGTCACCCAGTCCCTACACTGGGCTAAGCACTTAGGGGTCCAAGTCTGCAGCCTCCGCTCTCAGAGGGAGTCAGTCCTTGCCATCAAGAAGCTCATGCAGAAATAGACATCCAGATAAATGATGGCAATGTGGGGAATAGGAGACTGTCACGGAGACGTGAGAGAGGACAGCCAGGCACTGGTGGAAGGTAACGTGACTGTCTGGAGAAAGTCAGGGAGGACTTCCCCGGGGGAGGCAGCACTGGGGCTGGGCCCCCCAAGGACGAGTGCAATGCCCTGACCAGGGAGACGGGACAAGGAGAGGGAATGCCTAAGAAAAGGAACAGCCTATTCATAACCACAGAGGCATACGTACGAAATGATGAATATACAAACTGTTATCCCAACCTTATTTATAATAGAAAAATATTGCAAACAACCTAAATGTCCATCAGAAGAGAACTGTTAAATAAATTATGGTCTATCCTTACAAAGGAATACCAGGCAAACATAAAAAATACTGATGAAGCTCTTTATGGACTAATCTGGAATATTCCAAAATATACTGTTAAGGTAGGAAATACAAGGTGCAGGACAATTGCCAACTGTAGAGCAACTATATTATATATATTTCTGTTTTTTACGTATGTTTTATATGTGTAATATGTTGAAATATATTTTTATATAAATACATATATTGTATTAAAATATGTTAATCTGCCTAAACACATCATCCCCTTTTGCAGATAAGAAAACAACATCTCGGGGCGCCTGGGTGGCTCAGTCGGTTGAGTATCCGGCTCTTGATTCTGGCTCAGGTTCATGATCTCAGGGTCGTGAGGTCAAGCCCTGAGTTCTGCTCCATGCTGGGGGAGGGGGGAGGGGACGGACATGCGCATGCGCACAGGGAGTCCGCTTGAGGTTCTCTCTCTCCCTCCCTCTCCCTCTGCTCCCGTCCCCGCTTGCACTCTCTCTCCAAAATAAATAAGTAAAATCTTTTAAAGAAAGAAGGAAAGAAAATGACATCTCAGAGAGATGAAGTCATTTGCCTGAAGGGAGGTGGGGTTGGGGATTTCTACCCTGAGGGACAGTCCTGCAAGCCTGGGACCCTATGTGGCTGCAGGCAGTGCTGTGATGTGGGGGCAAGCTGACCACTTGTAAAGGGGTCCTTTGCCCCAGTAGACAGTAACAGGCAAAAATGATCCGGAATTCCCCTCCCAAGCCCCCATCAGGAAGGACCCCAAGAGCACACTGAATGGGAGCCCCACTCCCCAGAGACCCTTGGAGCATCCTTTCCCTGAACTTGGAATTCCATATCGAGGACTAAGAAAAATCCAGGCCCCTCCTGTCCTTCTCCATCCCGTGGGGACACCCTGTCCGGCCATGCTGCAAATCCCGTGGTGGTCCCCACACAGCAGCGTCACCCTGGGCCACCCCGCCCCCATGTCAGGTGACTCACCAGCAGGCCTGAGTCATTGTCTCAGAGAAGGTGCTGCGGCTACACGGGAAAGGGAAGCGTGTGGGCGTCGGGGTGACATTCAGGCTCTGGTTCCAGCCTCGTGTGAGGACTCCCGGGTCCTCTCGGCCATGGATAGGTGAAGTGAGATGGGCTGGGTCAGGTGGCCGGCCGGGCTTTAGGATCAGGAGATGGAAAACAAAACGAAGGTGTCATCCACGTGTCTCTCTCACTCATGCCTCCTTGCATAGCTATCGAAGTACCCTGCCTCTTACCCCAAGTCCTTGTGACGAACTTACTGATGCAGGGGGACAAAGGACCCGGGTCTCAAACTCAAATACACCCAGGAGCCAGGGGGCAGAGGAAATGAGTCAGGCGGGGCGGGTACAGGATGAGAAAGAAGTGGTAGGGATGGGGTGAGCCCCACCGAAAGCACCCCATGGGCCCCATTAAAAAAAAATGCAGGCCTGATATTATCCAAGGCCACCCTTTTGAGAGCCCCAACCCTGCAGCCTGCCTGGCGATTACTTCCGCAGCCCGCTTAAAGACACACGGAGTTTGCTGGAAGCTGAGACCGGCCCAGGGCCTCCCCCCGTCCCCAGCCTCTCCGGAGGAGCTCCAGGCAGGCTGGCCTCGAGCAGGAGCGGAAGAGGGAGGCAGCTGGAGGCCGCTCTGCGGAACACTGGGAACTGCCCCTCCAAGACCTCTCCTCGACAGAACCTGAAATGCCAGCATTAAATATTCATTCCTTTGGGTTAAGTGTTTCCTCTCTGGGGTTCTCTTTTAAAATTCAAATGCTTCTTTGGAGAGGAACAAGCCACTTGTGGCTCTGAATCAAATGCACTGGAATTGAGCGGATGGAAAGGCAGCCCCGCCCAGTCCGGGGTTTGGGACCTGCTCCCCAGTCAGCGCCCATGGGCTCCCCTCGGTCCCTTTGTCCTCCTGTGCGCCTGGGGGGGGGGGAGGGGGCCCACCTGTGGAGGGACCAGGTGCGTTGGGAAGAGGAGGCTACACGAGGATTTGCTCTAAGCTTTTATTCGGGGAAACCAAACCAGAGATTCACTCGAAAGAACCCACAGACACTGCTGTAGCCTTGGCTTCCCCTCCCGGCGGTGCTGAGCGCGCTCTTGCTCGGGGTGGGCCGGGGTCTCGCTGGCTGAGCCGCCCCCAGGCACAGCTTCCCACCCCCCAGGTAGCCGAGGGGCAGTCACAACAGCTCCTCCAGGAGGCTCAGAGGCACAGCTACCTGTATCGCCTCCTCGGAAGCCCAGATTGTCATTCCACGCAGGTTTCCATTCGACTGGGATGCAGAGAACAGTTAGTGCGCGCGTCCCAGCTAACGAGGGAGCCTCACCCAACCCGTTAACAGGAAAGGGCTGCTGCAGACACACCGTGTGAGCCCAGCATCCTGCTAGGCAGACTTGGTGATTAGGTTTTCCTGAAGTGATCTTAGCCACTGCTCTGAGATCTCTGATCTACCCCTGGAGTCTTCCTAATTATCTCTGGTGGAAGTCACCATGACAAGGTCTCTTAGCTTCCCTTGGGGTGCCCATCATTTATCTCCCTTCCAGATCTGGCTTCCTTCTGACAGGGGTCCAGATTAAAGCCATGTCGCTTTAACTGCTGCTCTTGCTTCCTGTCCCGCCCCCCCACCCAGCCCTGGGCACCATAGGGCAGAGTCCCTGGGCAAGGTCCCCCCTCCACCTTCCCTCTCCCCCCCGCCGGGGGGGGTGAAGTGACCCTTCTGATTTGAGAAGAATGCTGTCCGTCCTTGGGCACACATCACTCCCCTTGTGACCCTAGTGTGTAGACACCCCACCACACACCATGCCATTCTGTTTGCAGGACTCAGACACACAGCCAGGGATGGGACGAAGGATTACTGTCCCCCCAGCCTTCCCTACTGCCCCCACCAGGTCCCCTGCCACCCGTTTCTGTACCCTGGGAGCCTTGGCCTCAGACATCTGACAAGGCTTGAGTTTCTGGAGGGATGACACCGGCAACATCACACCCACATCAAGGCTTCCAGGCCACCAGAATGAGGACCTTCTCAGGGAAAGGGTCAACAAAGCATGGTCTCTGTCACCAGGCCACTGACCTCAACAGAATCTTCTTGGCTCAACCAGAGTCTGACTGCTGAGGCCAGAGCTGGAGAGAGGAACATGGGGAGGTCCAGCCTGAAGGCCCTGTCCTGCAGGTGAGAAGACAAGGAGCCCAGAATTCATGTCACCTCCCTGCGCCTCCATTTTCTCACCGGTAGCTCAAAGTTCCTCGCTTCCTTCCACTTGGGCCCCCAGCATCTACTGTCCGCTGTCAAGCGGTCTCCATGCCTTACGGTTAACATCCCCCCTCCCCTCTACCTCACAATCTGGCTGCTGTTATCACTCCCATTTTACAGACAAGAAAATTGAGGCTGGCAAAGAACCCACCACCACCACCACCACCACCACGTTTAGCGTGGGAGGGACTCATTAAATGAGAGCGAGTTTTCATACAGAACTTTTTCAACTTTATCAAGTCCTTATCAAGAAGTTTTTATACCCATGAGGGAGAAGGAATGGG
>CM052810.1:82640489-82738711 GCA_028533885.1 Nasua narica | reverse complement strand
CCCCCCCCCCCCCCCCCCCCCCCCCCCCCCCCGCCCCCAGCTCCCACCCCGGTTCAAAGTCAAGGTCTTTCCCTCCTTTGGCTCCTGTTTGTTGTCTCCAACCTGAATTCCCTTGAATACCCGCCCTTTCTCCTTTCTACACTGCACTGCCCGAGGTCAGGGAGTGAACCTTATTTCTGAGGCCTGCAGAGACACCTCAATAGTCACAGACAATGCATACCCCGAGGGTCTTTGCTAAATTGAGTACAACAGCCCCGCTCCTGTTTAAAAGCCGTGAACACTGCCCCTTTAAGAACAAGGACCCCGCCTCCAGGCAGAGCCGTCCGGGGAGGAAGCCCTGAAAGAGCTCTGTGACTTTGGGGGACGTTTCCTAACGTCCCAGAACCTCCGCGTCCGCGGTCACAAAAGGACAGTACTGATACCACTTCTGTGTGAGTTATAAGAATTGAATGAGAAGACGCGCCCATAGTCCTTGGCGGGCAGGCACCTGTCACGGAAGGGCCCGACGACTATTCCCCCCGCTCACTTACACCTTGTCATGGCCGCACAGCCGGAATCCGACCCTGAATATTGACAAGAGAATGAATGAGCACGCCGGCTCGGGTTGCAAAAACTCTAGAGTTTCCGAAAACAGGGATCTTCCTGCGGCCTCTAGAATAACACACAGGCTTGCCGTGGGCAGAGAGCCGGGAGTGAATGCCTTCCAGCAGAGGGCGCCCCAGAGGCAGAGGCAGGAGGAGGGAGCGAACAGAGGGTTTGGGGAACGGCGAGAAGAGTGCCCCTGAGAAGAGAGCGTCGCGGGAACTGGCGAGGACCTGGAGCGAACAGTTAGGGGCGCTGTGGGAGTCACCGTGCTTGAGCAGGGGTGCGAGATCATTAAGGACTCATTCGCTTCCAAATTTCAGAGACTCACCTTGGTCCACCACATAAAGTGGAGGGGCTGACTGGCTCACAGAGCTGAGAAGGATTGGGGGCCATCTGGTGTCCAACCCAGAGGCACCCAGAAGGTCCAGTGTTGCCACTGGGGTTTCTCTTTGTCACCTTCTGTGCCGGGCAGATTCTAAGTTGGCAGTCAATTAGAATCCCTCCAGCTGGTTTGGTAGAAAGGAGTTTGTTGAGATACAGGGGTGCCTGGGTGGCTCAGTCGGTTAAGCTTCTGCCTTTGGCTCAGGTTGTGATTCCCGGGGTCCTGAGATCGAGTCCCAGCTCAGCAGAAAGCATGGCTCTCTTTCTCTCTTAAATAAACAAAATCTTTTTTTAAAAAAGATTATTTATTTATTTATTAGAGAGAGAGACTGAGAATGAGAGGAGAGAAGGTCAGAGGGAGAAGCAGACTTCCCGCAGAGCCGGGAGTCCGATATGGGACTCGATCCCGGGACTCCGGGACCATGACCCGAGCCGAAGGCAGTCGCCCAACCAACTGAGCCACCCAGGCGCTCCCCAAAATCTTTTTTAAAATAAAATACATCCGGTAGCTCTCAGCATCTTCAAAAGAGTCTCAGAATGGAACAGGGATGCTACTCAGGCAAGAACAGAGGAGTTAGGATAAACACTCAGCCACACCGCACGACTGCTCTGGGGACAGACTCCTGGGGCCGTTTATCGCACAGCTTACCTGGTACTAGACTGGAAGGCCACAGCATGGCCCCAGGCATCCCAGAAAAGCAGCAGCCTCTAGCACCTTCTTTCTGAGCAGCTCCCAGGTCCCTGCACACGGCTCCAGTTCCAAGGGAAGGCTGTGACTAGCCCACTCCTGCAGTCCAGCGCCAGAGCCTTGGGAATGAGGCGCCGTGATTGCCCGCTCTCAGGAAGGGCAAGGTGATTAACAGCCCTACCCGGTGGTGATGAAGTTTTAGAACATGGGTAAGGTTCAATGGGGTGCAGTCTGGAGCTGATGACCAAGAAAGAATTCTTGAGACATCTTTGGTGCAAAATGGTGGTTTATTCAAGCACGGGGACAGGACCCGTGGGCAGAAAGAGCTGCTGCCCCGGGGCTGTGAGGGGTGGCAGGTTAAGTACAATGGAAAGGAAGGTTTCAGTGGAATTTTCATATGCTAAAGAGAACCTACAAGATACTGGATACTAGAGTAGACCTTGCCATTGTCAAGGCCGCCTTTCCCTTCTTAGCAAGGTATTAACATTAAGAGAGTTGGGAGATTCCTAAAGAACGTCACTTGTGTCCCACCCAGGAGTGGGGGTTGGGGGGAGGTTGTAGGGTATCAGCTTTTGCTCGCTCATCAGTGGGAAAGGGTGCCCAGGGAAGCAAACTGCAGCGTGCGTGACCTTGAGCTTCAGGGAGACCCCTCTGAGGCAGAGTAGAGTTTACAGGAGAAAAGCATAGGGTAGGAAGAGAAATCCCATTTCAAGTCCATTGCAGAAATCCAGCAGGGTGGGTGAGAAGCAGCCAAGGTCATTGCCTAGGGTTCACCACGCAAGGGGTGGACAGAAAATACAGAGGCCCCCGTGATGGTGGATGCAGTGCTGCCAGGGAAGAGGAGACAGCAATCGTCCCTGGGCTGGGCGCACTTATCAAAGGGCACCTGCTCCAGCAGGAAGAAACTGACTAAGTAAGGGTTAATTGTCCCTGCTTGGTCTGACAGCCAGGAAAAGCATTTTCTCAATGTTATCCTTCTCTGTGGGTGCCCTTGCTGTGATGGAGGGGAGGAAAACATTTGTCGATGGGAGCCGAGGAGAGCATTGTTATGATTTGAAATCTTTTTAAAGTTCCTTCCCCAGGGGGCCTCATTGAACTAGAAAGCCGGTGGCCCTACAGGCGATTTGACTAAAATGCAGGGGCAGCCCGTTCCGAGAACTGAGAGGCAGCGGGGCCTCCCTCAGGCACCTGCGGGCTGGTCTTTCATGTCGGCCAGTGGGGGGAGGTGTAAGTCAGCGGACCCCACGGAGAACGCTCCACCTCCGACGTGCCTCCGTGTCTGGAACTCACCGAGAGTGAGCCTCCTTCTCTGTGTCTCCGCGGGTCCTGACTTTGAGAAACAAGCACCTGGCGTGGCATCCGTCCTTGAGCTCACCCTGCTGCACGCACGCACGCACGCACGCACAGGAAACCTGCTAGCCTCCCCCCACCTGCCCCAGGCCCCTTATCTAGCCTGCCTGGGCCATGTCCCCCTCTGCACCCCATCTTGGTCTTATCTTCTCTGTGGGGGTCTGCCTCATTCCCGCCCCCCACCCTCTGTCTGCTCTCTTCCTACGAGAGCTAGGCCGGAAGGAAGCCGTTGAGGGGCTGCGAGGAGTGGGAGGAACAGGATGGGCTCCAAGAGCAGCAGAGCTGGAGTCTGGGCGGTTCCGCGATCTGGGACCGCAGACAGCCCCTCCAGGATTTCTCTCACTTATCTATGCCTGTAAGGGCCCCTGTGGTGTCTGCAGAGTCAACAGGAAAATCCTCAGAATGGTGCCTGGCACAGTATCTGAAGGGGTTCACTTATACTTTGGGGGCCCTACCTCTTTCCCATCTTCCAGACAGCGCCTGCTGGGACCAACCCGCCCCTATCTCCTAGGCATGGACTGACCTCCCACCTGACTAAGCCTGTCACCTCCCCCGACCGGCACCTGTTGCCACCTTGCCCCCCCCCAGTCAGACCCCTTCAGAGAGAGCCCAGCCTCCAAGAGGAAGAAGAGGCAGATACCCATCAGCCCATTGCCACCTCCCTTGCCTGGCACGGAGTTTCCCAGCCCGTCTCAGAGCTGAGTATGGATGAATCAGGGTCAAGGTTGTTGGAAGGCCTTGGCCAGCCGTTTTCCTGGCCGGGAACTTCAACTTGCTGGGCTGAAATATGGAGGTGGGGCAGCCTTCAGCCTTCAGCCAGCTTGCCTGGCCAAATACCCCTGAAATGGATGCAAGACCATTGTGGTGGTCCTAACCAAGGTCAAGCCCCCCCCCCCCCCAGTTTTTAAGGGCGGACACGCCAAAGAAAAGCAGGCTAGAACAGAACCTCTCAGTGAAGCAGTGTGAACACCCTTGGGGTAGCAAATGCAAATGCAGAGAGGAAGAGAGGGTGTCTGAACGGCGAGGTTTGGGGTGCTGGATACAAATTGGGCCGGCCTCCTAATTGCACGGAAGGGCATCGGGGCGCTTCCCTGCCCAACCACGGGGGGGAGCAAACTGCAGTCTTCCCCACCGGCACTTTCTTTGGAAGTCACACTTGTGTGACTTTTATTCTGACCTCCAACAGAGACTCCATTTATTCAAGAAAGGAAAGAGGAGGCGATTTAGAATGTGGAACCATCATTCCTAGACCTCACCTGGACGTCAACACTGGAAGTCTGCTTACAACATCAATTATTTACAGTATAAGTTATTGTCGTTCTGCAGAAACTAACTTAACAATGTCGTTTCTTTTTTAAATGGAGCACCTCGGTGACACTGGAGGCTCAGCGTGCCTCAGCAAGAACTCATTTATCCGTAAGGATAACGAGACCCATCGCTTGCTACGCGCCCACTAGGTCCCAGGGAAGCATATTTTATCTTTTACTCTCGCGTCAAACCCTAGAGGGGAGGTATAACCGGCCCCCATTTCCAGATGAGAAAACCGAGGCTCAGACCAGCTAAGTAACTTACCAGAGAAGACCCTGCTAGGTAGGGTCCGTGTTAAGCCTGTGTCCCCACAGGCTGACGTCTGTCTTTCTGCAGTGCTGAGCCCCCCAAATACAGCTCAGACCTGACCTCAGGGGGCTTAAGATCTAGAGCCAGCAGGTCTGTTGAGAATTGCCCAGGATCAAAGTTTCCCGTGAGAAGACACTGGGGAAGAGAAGGGAGAGACGCACCGCGCTTTCCTGGGAAGTCGGGCTCTGTCCATTTCTCCACCAGCGCTCATCTTTGGCCGACAACCAGATCGGTAATTGGCATGTTTTTAGGGTCTCACAGGTCAAAAAGTGTGTGTTTCTAAACACTAGAATCAGCACCAGGCAAGAGAGATGCTCCTACTGCGGGAGGTGTGCGGTGACGAGAGAGCAGCCAGTGCCCACCTCCTGTCCCACCCTTACTCTGAGCTGCTGTCAGGGGGTCCATGGCCAGAAGCATCGCGTCACGAGCAAGCAGCTTAATCGCTGCACCGACTGCACCCCCGGACTGAGTGAACGAGTGCTGAATGCTTATGGGTAAATCTCACATGAAATTCATCTGGTTATGATGTTACCTCACTGCGCACACACCAGCCCCCCAGCGCCCAGCACATGCACACATCAGCCCCTCTGATGTTCCTATAGGAAGCAGACTAGGAGGGCTCTGATTGGAGGAGACAAATTAATTACCGTGTGGCGGTGCTGGCATAAATCGGGCAGCTTATATTTTCCACGTTCCTTCCTTTTGGGCTGTGCCTCCCTCACCTGTGCCCGAGAATTGAACAAAAGAGCGGCGCTCACGCTGCCGTTCATAGCAGGAGATTTGCCAGGGGAGAGCAGAAGGCAGGAAAAGCCCAACATTGAAGGAGAGGTTTTAAAACACATAATGATTTCATGTCAAAACACAATTTCCTAGTGTCACTGCATTGTTCTGCGCACACGAGGGAAAAGGGAAGTGATTGAAAACTCCTGGAATGAGAACGCAGCCGCGGATTCTGGAACATTGATTGATGGTCTTGAGAGGGGAGATTGATGGATTATGATTTTCTGGGAGGGATCATTACACACCGAGTCCATGAACAGAGCCGCCTGGCATTTGGACACGGCGGTGCAAAAGAAAACCATTCGGATGATCCTGATTCATTAGTCCATTATCCAAAACCAATCCGCGCAGGCAGAGCCGGTCCGATTGGAGGCCCTCGGGTGGGACAGGGTCCGGATTTTGTGTGCAGCGAGAGTGTGTCGGATGAATGAGAAAGAACAGTTCAGCCTGGGCCAGCTGTCTCTGGATTTGAATAGCTGCCTTGTGCCCACAATACATCACTTTCCCTGCCTGTATCACTCTGGCGAAAGTAATTAGAGAGGAGACCTGGAGTCTTCTTGTCCCACCAGCGGGGTCTGGGAGAAGCTGCAGGGGCTGACATCCACATGGGCTGGGCCAAGGTCTGCACAAGGAGGGTGGTGACACAGAGAAACCAGAGCTGGGGGTATCCTGAGCGTAAGTCACAAAGGGAGCAAAGCTTAGAGACAGAGACATATCAGGGTGCACCTCTCCAAGGGCTAGCATGGATCCCTGAGGGTGGGGATGTGGTTTGGAAAGAAGTCACACAGAACCTGGGATGATGGGAGGGTGGGGACAGGTTGGGGGGAGCGATTGGGAGATCAGATCAGAAAAAAGACAGGCAAAATGAGGGTACCGGAGAACTGCTTCTATGTGGTGCTAGCGTATACGTCAGGGGTGGTCTCACCACTTCAGGAGCCGGCAAGAGCTGATGCCCCAGCCTATCGACTCCCACAAGGCCAGGCGCTGGATCCCCCAAAACCTTGCAAGCTACACTGTCTGCCAGGCTCCCACAAGAGGCTGAAACCTTGGAGATAAAACTCTGAAGAGAGCAAGACTCCACATTGCACACCTTCTCGAGGCTCGGATGTTACATCTACCCAGTCCCCTTCAGTACCGCCCTGTCTGGGCTGCGCAGAGGGCTGAGGTGACGCCCCCAACCCCACGTCCAGGTGGGCGTGGCTTCCTGCCCCTTTCCTTCTCCTGCCCCTGGAGCTCTCTGCCCGGACCCCTGTGTCCTCGTGTGCCCCTGACTTCCTTGCCTGACCCACCGCGGACCCCTTCTCTCACCCTACACAGAGCTCTGTGCTCCGGGTCCTTCGTTCCACATTCTTTTATCACAGTTGAGCTGTCGCCCTTCCATTCACGACTGGCCAGGCTCTACTATGAACCAACTTGGCCGGTCAACGAAGGTGGCTGCCTAAATCTTTCCCGGAAACACATTACCATATATTTGGAGCCATGGTGGATAGATGCTTTCGCGGGAAGGAGTGAGCGATGATGGAAACCTCTGGCCCCGTGTCTTCCAGTGGGAGAGACCTTCCAGCAACCCACCAAGTTATGTCTTCTCCGTGGACAGGTGGGCTGGTGGAGGGAACACCACAGGTAAGGTGGCCAAAGCAGAAATAGGGATGTCCCCAGTGGATGACCCGTCTATTCGACCGACACAAAGTATACTCATCCAGGACTGGGCGCCCACTGATGTGGGGACAAGAGTGATAGCATACTAGGTACACACCTGCGCTGGGGTGGGGTCATCCGCGCCCGACGAGCGTGTGCCCAGGCAATGCCTCTAGCCAGCGTAAGGTTGCAGTATTCAGTCAGAGGGCTCTGGGGGCATCAGAACTAAGGTCCTAAAGCACCACTCGTAGGCACGGCAATGCCATTCTGTCAAGAGGAGATGTTCACACTAAAGAGTTTCGCGCGTCCCTGGGCCCTTGCCGGGTGCCCACGTTGTGCAGGACACGTTGTGTTGAGAGCTCGAGAGGTACCCATCTGAAATGAGACGGGCTAAAAGGGTGAAATGCACACCATGGTTGGAAGATTAAATACAAAAATGGGTGCAAAACAGCCCTTACTCTTCTTCATTTGGATTGCATGCGGCAAGGAAGCCCTTGCGATGCACAGGATTAAATAAGATATATTATTTGAATTAGAGTCATCTGTTTCCTTTTACTTAGTGTGGTCACGAAAAGAATTCTAATTACATGAATTACACACGTGGCTTGCCCTGTGTCTCCTTTGGAAAGCTCCCGTCTTGCAGCTCTCTCCAAAGGAGCTCTCCGAAATGTTGGAAGTGTTCCAGACCTGTGCCGTCCTCCCAATATGGCGGCCACTGGCCACACGCTGGGCCTGAGCGCTCGAAGAGTGGTTAGTCTGATTGAGGAAATGAAGCTTTAATTTTATTCAGTTTAATGAATTTCCATTTAAATAGGCGCATGTGTCTGGTGGCGAGACTCTCGCGGACATGTAGGTCAGGAGGATGGGGGGTCTGGTTAGAGTGGGGTCTAGAGTTCCAGGCTTGGCTGATTCTTAGAATCATCCGGGGAGTTTTTAAAAAGTAGAGAAGCACACCTCCCTCTCAGAGCTGCCCCCCGCCCCCCGTCATTAGTCTGGGTGCAGTTCGGATATGGGTACATTGTAAACGGCCCTCATGGGATTTTAATGAATGCCTAGAAGAGCCACTAAGTTATAAAAAGAAGGGAGAAGAAAGGGAATGGGGGGTCGATATTATTGAGAACCTGCATGTGCCGGGACCTTCTTGCCAGCGTGGCTTGTGGCATCCAACCTTCTGGGGTAGGTATTATTATTATCATCATCATCCCCATCTTATAGATGAGAAAACTGAGATCTGCCCAAAGGGTAAGCTCGGAACCAGAGTGCGCAGAGGTCCTGGATGCAAAAGCTGCCACCCACCTTGGTAATCAGACGGCTGAGTAGCAGAGAACAAAGACAGAGGGACAGGGGAGCCCGGGCTGCCTTGGGCAAAGCAGGGCTCCCATCCCACTTCCTAGGGCAGATCGAAGCCCTGGATCCACCCCCCCCCCACCCCCCATGCAGCTGGGCTAGGCAGGCCCGGCAGGCAGGCTCGATGCTTCCCCAAGGAAGCCCAAGAGGAAGGGGGCAGAGGCAGCTCTGACAACAAAGACGTCCAAGCAAAGCTGAAACAAAACACTTCAGACGGCCAGGAGCGGCCAGGAGCGCTGACAGCGGGGAGGCTGCTCGGCCCCTCCCAGGGGTCTGCAGGGAGCTGTCGCCACGCAGCCTCCGCGATGCCTGGCTTTGTCATTTAGGACATCAAAGGGTTCCTTTGAGCTAAACGCTGGAGGGTCTTTGGAGGATTGGAAGAGCTGAAGGAGCCCCACATGCCAGGAATAGGGATGGCAATGACTGGCAAAGGCATAACCCAGGGTCCTTCCCGCAGGGGACGAATGGGAGACACCCTCGAAAGACTGCATGCACCCAGGGAGGAATAGCCCTCCCTCGCATATGTGTGTAGATGATGGGTGCTGCTGGGAGATGTCTGGGGGCGGGGCAAGGAGCGTCGGTGGGTGAGTCGGTACTGAGCACTTGGGGTGGGGGGTAAGATGTCCCTCTCCGCCTTGACTCACTCCTCAAACAGAAATCCTCGTCTCCAAAAGTTAGATATCAGGGTTCGTTGGCTCCCCAAACTCTTTCCACCTTAATCAGCGAGGCTAGAGGGAAAATGTAAGAGGCCCCTGGGACAGAGACTCCCTGCACAGAGCACAGGGATTCACACCTGCTGAGCTCCTCTTCCACTGGAAGCTCTTTTGAGGGGGCGGGAGGGGCGGGGAAGAAAGGCAGAAATCCTCCCAGGGTGCAGACTCGGTAAGCGCCTGTGTAGGGCGTGGCCCTGGCCCCACCCATGATGGAGGTCTGGGGGACATTATGAGCCCCGAGCCACAGGCCCTGCCCTCGGGGTGCCCAGCCTAGCGGAGAGACAAGCAGGCAAGTAGGTAAATGACAGGTGATGCCAGGTGGGAGGGTCAGAGAAACACTTCAGAGAGAAGACCCCCCACCCCAAGTCTGGGAATGAGAGCAGAAACTCTCCAAGGCCAGGAAGAGGGGGTCCCTGAACAAAGGCACAGAGGAAGGATGGGGAAGACTGTTTTTCCAGTCAGGCTATTCCGACTTCCATCAGAAGGAAGTCAGGTCGAAATTAGCCCCAAAGATGTTAACAGGGCCCTTTAAGAGGCCACGCCCCTTCTCTACAAGCAGGGGTCCTAAGTCCCAACCCACACTCAGGTGGGTAGCATCAGGACAGGGTCTTTGAGGAGGAGAGATGCGTGAGTGTGCCTGTGGGCTCCCATTTCACAGGCGAACACACTGAGGCTAGAGGACACAGAAGAACTTCTCGCTCTAAGGGACCAGAACTCAACCGGAGACTGGGGCTGTGGGAAATACAGAGAGGCAGCCGGTGGCCCGCTCCTGGGGCACCTTGAGTTGAGCCCCAACAGGGCTCCCCTAGATGCTGGGGGTAGGGGAGGCTTGGGGCGAAGATCCATGTCTAAGACACACAGGAAATGTAGCCAGAGGCCAGAGAGAGCTGCAGAGAGGTGTGGACAGAGACGCGGCGGGGGCGGGGGAGGGGGGGGCGCTCCTGGCTGAACTTCTCTGCCTAGCCTCGGGACACCTGCAGAAAGTGCACTGCACATCTCACCTGCTCCCAGCCCGGTGGAAGGCGGGAGGTTGTCAGGAGGGGGCAGGGAGGAGGTGGCAGCTCAGTGAGGTGGTGACGCAGCCGCCTGGGTGAGTGGCAGCCAGCAGAGGGGGCTGGAGATGGGGAGGGTGAGGCTGCTTTTAACACCAGCATCTGCTTGGGCCTCTGAGGGACAGCGCTGTTTCTGCCCGCTGGGCTGTGCGCTTGGCCCCCCAGCGGGAGGGAGGGCACACGCTGGCAGACTCGCCCATCCCGGCTCCAGCTCTGCCAACCCCCCAAGTGGGACGTGAGCTGGGCTCTTGCCCTCGCTTGCCCTATTTTCACAAGGGCGGACTGCATTGCTGCCCTTCCGGCTTCTGCCACGACTGCCTTCTGGAACGGAATATTTTGGGGTGCCTGCCCACACCAGAGGTCTCACAAAGGTTCAGACATCCCGTTCAGACTTCACCCGGAGCCGGTGAGGCGGCCAGTGCCTTCCCTACATTTCAAGAAATCTTGGCTCAGAGAGGGCAAGAGACTTGCCCAAAGTCACACAGCTAGACAATAAGCAGATCCAGAGCCCAAGTCTGTCTGTATCGGTAGTTAATATCCTCACTTCCAGGAAATCCCTCCAGCAGGGCCGGGAGATGGGGTAGGAAGAGGCTGGACCCACGGTCCTTAAAGTGTGGTCCCCAGAGGTCCTGTATCCGGAACTCTGGGACTGGGACCCACGAATCAGTGTTTTAGCAAGTCCCCAGTGATTCTGCTGCTCACAAAAAGTTGGTGTGTTGGGTTGAAGCCCCTTGCCCTTGAGGAAGAGACTAGAACATACGAGACTTAGGGAAGACCAGGTTGGACCACTGTGGCTCCTATGGGAAGCAGGGAGGAATGGAGAGGTGTCCCCACATCCCTCTGACTAGTCTAAGGTTCTGCATCTCAATCTGATAACCTCAGAGGATAACTTTCCCACAGTCACCCTGCTGTGCTCCGCAGGCCTGGCCTTGGGTGCTTATCCAACACCCTACCCTAGGGGAGCAAATCAGGGTGGCAGCTGGACGGTGTCAGAGGCACCCTCCACGCCTCTATGGCCTCTGACCCTGCCTCCCCGCAACCCTCCCTCCCAGCCCTGACCTGGGGGCCCAGGAACCCGGGCCTCGCTCGCCCCCTGGTGGCCAGGGCGGGCACGAGCAGCCATGGGAACCTCCCCAGGGATCCCCAGGCAATTTGCTGCGACCTTTAGGGGGGAAAACCAATCTCACTCAGACACTGTGGGTGGCTCGGCCCCCCTGACAAGGGCGACGTATGACAGGGCAAAGCAGGACGGGAGGTGGGGCTCAGGTCATCGCCCCTCAGGGGCACGAGGCAGGCGACAGGCCAAAGGCCCAGACAAAGCCCAGAAACACCCAGACGGTGGCAGGGAATGAATCAGGTTGTGTCAAAAAAAGAGAGAATGAGAAGGCTCGCTTCAAAGTAGGTGCTTGTGTTCCAGGAGAAACTAATTTTCTCCTCAGGCGGGGAATTGGGGAACATGATCTTGAACTACGTGTTTCGTTCTCCAGCTGCAGACCGCCTTGGACTGGGATTCGGGGGCCGTGGCTCCCCCACCTGGCTGAATGGCCTCGATGAAGTCGGGTCATCTCCGAGCCTCAGTTATCCTGTCTATAAAATGGAACTGGGAATGGGCCTCTCTGACTACCCCTCAGAGCCGCAGAAGCCACTGGCATCAGCCTGGAGGGGCCTGGCCCGCTCTGTCTTCCGACGAGGAGACAGTGTTAGAAGCAGGGAAGGAAACTTTCCCGGGCTACATGGTGGCTGAGCGGGAATGGAGGCCAGTATAGAGAGACGGCGTCTGAATGAGCTCCTGAGAGCATCTAATACTTCGTTATGCCAAGAAGCGGGGAGCACAGGTCTGGGCCTTCAGGGAGCTCCCCAGCTATGGCAGAGGGGGCCTTCCCTGGATGTGTGTGTTCAGTCCCCTCTCCGGGGAAGAGTTCTTGTCCCTGGCTGCATGTCCAAGTCCCTGGGAAATATCTTAAGAGTATGAATGCCGAGACCCCGCTCTGGACCCATTTTAATTAGAACCCCTGGGGTAGGGCCCCAGCACCTATATTTTTAAAGGTCGGCGCGGGGGATTCTAATATGCAGCCAGGGATAAAAGTAGCTGATTCAGAAGCACAGAACCAGGGTCAGAGGGCCCTTAAAAAATGACCACCGCCCCCACGTATCCACAGATGCGTGTGCTTTTCAAGGAGGGAAACTGAGGCTCAGAGATTTGCTCAGGATACACGGCCAGTCAGTAAAGTGTGAACTTAGACCCTTTATTCAGGCTGCGTCATTCATTTGGAAAATACTACCGTGCTTCTCCCATGTACCCGATCTTTCCACTTTCCAGCTGGTTTAAGGACCCGCTGAAGCCCCATTTCCCCCTCCCAAGTGCACCCACTGCGCACTCCTAAAATCTCTCTCCCCCCAACAGTTTCCACAATGTCCTCCTGTCTCCCCAAACCAAAGTGTTTTCATACACATCCTAAACCCAACAGCATGCCCTTACTTGGGGAGGAGAGAGGAGAGCCCCAAATTCTTTCCCTGGAGAAGAGGAAAGAGGAAGAGATTACTTTTGGGGGAGAGTAAGGCAGAAAAAGGAAAAAAAACAGGGGGGTCCTGAGAGAAGCTCTTCTCAGGACCAGAACCCACCTTCGCCGCCCTGGAGACACCCGTCGGAGGTGGGGCTGTGGAAGACCGCAGCCCACGGGTCCTCCCCCGCCCCCCGGGGCAGGCTTCCCCCTTCCTCCCATGCCTCCACCAGGGTTGAAGGTTGGCCCAGACCCTTGGGCCACCGCAAGGGTGGGCTCCCGTCCCCATCCTCGTCAGTCTGACACCACGCCACCCCCACAGCCCGCCGCCACCCCTCGTCAGCCTGCCGTGTCAGCGTTCCCGGGCTGCACCCCAGCCCCGCTGTGGCCTGAATCCCCAATGCCCGATGGCCCCCCAGGAGGGTCCCCAGAGCAGGCTCCAGGTTACAGAGGCAACCTGCTTCCCAGAAATGTTCCCTGCTCTAATCACTTTTTTAAACTCCACAAACACAATCTCTGCACCGTGATCAATTATTTAGCAGAAAATGATGCATCGTGTTAGCAACTAGATGGCATTTGATACGCCCCCGGCATTCTAATGACGCGCCATCTCCATAGGCCTCGCGCGAAGTTTCCCCTGCCCGTGTTTCTGAAGACTTTCCCAGAGTGGAAAGGAGCCAAGAACTCTCTGCTCTCGGTGGCTGTCGGACTCAGGCGGCCCCCCGGAATGTAATCAGCCCGGCGGCCGCAGTGCCGTGTCCTTGCAACTTATTTGTTTTCTTTCTGCCTCGCAAATTACTCCTTCTGCAAGGTTGTTTGTTTAGTGTCAGGAGGTTATTAAACAAACTTAAGGCTTGGAGCCCTT
The DNA here is from genome assembly GCA_028533885.1 of Nasua narica. Classification (NCBI taxonomy): domain Eukaryota; kingdom Metazoa; phylum Chordata; class Mammalia; order Carnivora; family Procyonidae; genus Nasua; species Nasua narica. The sequence continues at coordinate 82,725,194 of CM052810.1, read as the reverse complement.
AGTCAAATCAGCAGGAGTGGAAGGAACCAGGGAGGGGTGATTCAATATTTAAAAGGCTACTCCTTCCGCCACGCTGCTCCAAAGCGAGGCGACCGGCCGCTCAGACGCTGGGCTGCGGGGGCACATGAACTGCTCAGCTGGCCCCCGAGGACACAATCCGGTGTGATGAGACAGTCCTGGCTGCCTCCTATTCCCACAGCTGAGCCCTGGGCTGCTGCCCGACTAAGGCGTCCGGGTGGGCAAGGAGAGACAGCAGGATCTCGGCGGCTGGAGTCCTGGGCTCCAGCTGGTCCTAAGCGCCCCGTCTCCTGTCCGTAGCTGAGCTCGCTGGTTGAGAAGGGCCAAGTGCAGGGCTGTCTGGGAACCATCAGTCAGGATCCTTGGATCCCTGGGACTCAGACTTCAGAAGGAACCGCTGCTACTTACATTCAATCCAGTTTTGTTACCATTTCCTGAGCATTTGTTGCGCACCAAGTAACCCACTCGATTCACAGCGACGATGACCCTATGTTGAATACCTACTATGTGTGTGTTGGGGGCTGGGGTGGGGGGGCCAGCCAAGGGCTGGAGCTGATCAACAACACTTGGGGTCCTTACTCCCCCAGGGTGTTTAGACTCAACTTCGGTCAACAACCACAAACAAAGTTCACACTGATTCAGCTACATATCCCAATGACAGAGGCATCCCAATGTTTCATTTAAAAATGTGCCTGGGTGGCTCAGTTATTAAGCATCTGCCTTCTGCTTGGGTCATGATCCTAGGGTTCTGGGATCGAGCCCCGCGTTGGGCTCCCTGCTCAGCAGGAAGCCTGCTTCTCCCTCTCCCTGCTGCTTCCCCCACTTGTGCTCTGTCTCTCGCTGTGTCTCTCTCTCTGTCAAATAAATAAATCAAAATCTTTAAAATAAAAATGTACATCTCATCCACATCATTTGTCATTCAGGAAATGCAGATTAAAGCCATCATGCGTGAGAGACTGCTACCCAGCTACCTGAACGAGCAAGATAGAAATCCCAACAACACCAAGTGCTGGCAAGGAGCTGGGGCATCAGGAACTCTCACACCCGGCTGGGGGAATGCTGCAGCCGCTCCAGAAAATAGTTCAGCAGTTTCTTCTGAAGTTAGGTGCACATCTGCCTTGAGGCTCAGCAATAATGTTACTCCTGGGAATTTATTCCAGGGAAATGAAAACACGCGTCCACACCAAGATCTATACACAATTGTTGGTACTCACCAATGGCTGGAAACAACCCATGTCCGTCGACTGTTGAATGGATAAATAAAATGTGACCTATCCATAGGGTGGATCATAGAGCTCAAAGCTAAAACTGATGCAACAGTTGGGATGGATCTCAGAGGCACGATGCAACGCGATGTAAAAGAAGCCAGTATGATGAAAGAGGGCAAGCAGTGGGAGTCCATTTACGAGACAAAGAACCTGCCGGTGGAGAATCAGATCAGTGGAGGCAGAGGTTTGGGGTGGGGCTAGAGCATGAGGGGGAATGGAAAGTGCAAGGAAATTTTAGAGGGTGATGGAGCTATTCTGTATCCTGATTGTGATGGCGGTTACGCCCAGCGACACGTGTGCTAGAACCCACAGACTGTCCCCCTGAAAGTCAATTTACTGTATGATCGCTTTCCAAAATAGTTAATTTTTTTAAAGATTTTATTTATTTATTTGACAGAGAGAGATGACAAGTAGGCAGGGAGGCAAGCAGAGAGAGGGGGAAGCAGGCTCCCTGCTGAGCACAGAGCCCGATGCGGGGCTCGATCCCAGGACCCTGAGATCATGACCTGAGCCGAAGGCAGAGGCTTTAACCCACTGAGCCACCCAGGCGCCCCTCAAAATAGAGTTAATTTTAAAAAGAGCAATATGTCTGACATGAGGAAGATTGCATTAAGTAAAAAACAAAGTAAGTCTGAGGAAATGACCCATTTATGTTTTTAGAAAACTTCTGTGATGTGTAAGTTTGCATATGACGTGTAGATCATTTGTAATATAGAGAGAAAAGGTCAGGAAAAATTAAAGCCTTATTTATTGACCGTGGTTACCTCTTGGGGCTAGGAATGGCCAAGAGTAAAGAAGGACTTTCATCTTTTATTCTACATACATTTGTATTTGAGTTTTTTGATATTGGCCAAGCATTGCTCTCAATAAACAAACCAGGAAGGAAGGAAAAAGCACAAGTCGGCACTCATTAATTGTTTAATGTTTTGAAAAAGGATGGCTTAGAGCTCAAGATCTATTGTATTCGTCAGTACAAAGATGGGGGCTGAGAAGGGACCTTGTGGGTGGGTAATGATGGGAATAATGGCCCCTGGGTGGGCCGGTTTCCCATGAGGGTCCCGTTGCCCCATTTCATAGACAAAGAGCAAATCAACGCTACCAGCAAGCTATGCCCTGTCCTGTCAGAGACTATAGGGGCTCATGCACAGTTCCTGCCTGCAAAGACCTGAGACTATTTGGGCACAAGACGAGGGAAGGAAACCCATTAACTGAAGACAGAGAAGCCCAAGAATGGCAGGTCCAGTTGCCTGGTTACCATTTACTGAGAGACCCCCGGAAACAGGTGTGTCTCTTGTGCCAATTCGTGTACCCCTCTAACGATCCCACAAGCTATCCCACTGCTCTTCTGTTTCTTTTAAAGATTTATTTATTTGAGAAGTGCCTGGGTGACTTAGCTAATAAGCTTCTGCCTTCAGCTCAGGTCATAATTCCGGGGTCTTGGGATTGAGCCCCACATCGGGCTTTCTGGTCTCCCCCTCTATCTGCCTGCTTCTCCCCCTACTTATACTCTCTCTGTAAAATAAGTACATAAAATCTTAAAAAATATATTTATTTCTTTGAGAACGGGAGAGAGCACACACAGGCAAGAGAGATGGAGAAGCAGACTTCTTGCTGAGAGACCCCAGGACCCTGGGATCATGACCCGAGCCGGAGGCAGACGCTTATCCGACTGAGCCACCTGGGTGTCCCAACTGCTATTCTGTTTTATATGTGAATAAATCGGGGCTCAGTAAGGCTTAATGTCCTGCCCGGATAGTATACTAACGTCCTGGTCACGCAGCCATCAGGAATAGAGACCCGGATTCCAACCGGCTCTGTGGGAGGCCAGAGCCCATTCTCTTTACAAAAATCATTCTGTGACCCTTCACTAGTAGCTGGTCAGCACACACAGCCTAGAAGACCAGGGACCCCCCCTCCTTCAGTGGATGGAACACAGCTTTCAATGGGATGATTAAAGGAACAAGAAAAAAGTCCCCAATCCTCCCCAAAGACCAGTGAATAATTGGTCATGAGCATGTGTGGAAAGTAGAGATACATACTTCAAAAAATATAATTTAAGAAAAAGCACACTGCAAAGCTCCGTACAGCATAATCATATTAAATAGTTATCCAGGGAAACAGAGACCGCGAAGCCACGTAAGAGACGTCCACCTCCTTGTAGGTGAGGAGATCGGGCTCAAAGAGGGCAATTGTTTAGTCCAAACCACACAGCAAAGAGAGTTGCCGACCCAGCACTGGAGCCAGGCCTCCAGAGGACTCGAGGAATCCTTGCACACCACTAGACTTCCTGCAAGTGATCAGGGGGCTCCCTTCTCCCTGGCCTAGATCTCCCCTCATTACCCCAAGTTGGGAGTACCCGTTTGCATAATAACATCATGTCATTTCTTGATATTTTGCTTAATCACCCTTGTGGTGTGGAGTGGGTGCCCAGCTGAGGCTTCTGATCTCAAAGATAGCTTTTGGAGAAGCTGAGATGTTGAATTAATGTACACTTTTCCAGATAATCTCTTTGAAAAAAAAATTATCCTGGTGCTATGCTATGCAGATGCTGGCATGAAACCCAGAACCATTTGGATATGTTTCTGTTCACCTTGACCTCCTCACAGCCCCTTCCTCAGCCGGGTGAGATGCCCATCTTTGGGACAGGGATGGAACCCTGTGGTCCCAACTGGGTGTCTGTGGGATACTGGAAACGAATCCCTGTGGCCCCTCTGTCCACAGAAGGAAGCCCGTTGGGTGTGGGTGTTTGTGGATTGGTTGGATGGAGGGTCCCAGGCCACCTCTGATCTCCGGCTGAAACCAGAATGAATAGTATCCTGGGTCTCCACTTTAGGTCTGGTCCTCTCCCTCCAGATCCAATCACAGGCATTGATTCTAAACCCTGGAATCAGGCGAGAGTATAAGGAAATAGGGGGGATCCCCACGTGAGTCCTGGCTGGAAAGGGTGGACTGTCCCCCTTAGAATCTCTGAGACATAACCGTCAACAAACGCTTCCAAGCCTTTTGAGCCTGTTTTGGTTTTGACCTTTGGCTACCTCCTTAATTGGAAGCCAGCTCCATTTCCTTGGTTCTGTGATGTTCCACGATAATTCTGCCACCATCATTGCCATCACTCGCATCTTCAGGAGCAGCCTGGTTTTTAAAGATGCTGGCCTTTCGGAGCTGCTAGACCTGCCTGCCTCTGGCCCCGACCACCACTTCCTAGATACATCGCGACCTGTGCTGTTACTGCTCAGACCTCCTCCCAGAGCTGTTGGAAGCTCGTAGCCCCATAAGACATGTCCCTGATTGTATTTGTCTTCTCAGATCGCCAAACCAGAATACCACACACAGGATGGCTTAAACAACAGAAATTCCTCTCTCACAGTGTTGGAGGCTGGAGGTCCCAGGGGAAGGTACCAGCTGATCTTGTGTCTGTGAGGCCCCCTTTCCTGGCTTGCAGACGGCTGCCTCCTTGCTGGAGGCTCACCTGGCGGAAAGCAAGAGAGCAAGCTCTCTTGTGTCTCTTCTTGTAAGGACACTAATCCCACAGGATGGGTCCCCACCCTTATGGCCTCATTTAATCTTAATTACCTTCATGTAGGCCCTACTCCAATATAATCACTGGGGATTAGGGCTTCAACTTATGCGTTTCGAGGGGTCGCAATTCAGTCCATAGCACTGGTAAAAGAATCTTGGGGACTTCTCTGACACCTCAGTCTCTGGGAAGACAGTAGCTTTCTCGAGATGCAGCCAGTGGCCTCCTGAATTCTTTTTGATGTGGCCAGATAGGGCTATTAGTTCTCCATCTGGAATTTACCCAGAAGTGGTTGTTTCTTGGCCAAAGATCACCCACAGTGGCCCAGATTGGCACCTCTAGTTCCCTTCTCCCCCAGCACCCTCCCTCCCTTAGTCCCTAGGCAGGGCAACACGGGACAAGCCAGAGTCCCTCACCCAAACATGCTTGTCTGGATTGGCACAGACCTCTCCCTGGGTCCTGAGTTATGCCTTCCCTGGCACTCCAAACGTCAGATGACAGCTGAGTACCTGCTGTATACGCAGGTTTGGCACGGGCTCCATGATTCCTGATCCCTGGCCTTGGTTTAAGCTGATACCCCCCCCCTCCACACCTGGAGTGTCTATTACTGGGGAAGTGGATAAGAAGAGGCAAATACTTTGGGGTGCAACCACCCCAGAAGCCCCCAGGTCTTGTCCCACCTGAGCCCATGGGTGGAAGTGATGGGCTGGGTGAAGCTCCCTCCCTCCCTGGATAGCTCTAGTTCAGGATCTTGAGAAGGGTCCACTTGTGGTGCTAATTTCTAACAAGGGCACTAATTTCTGAATGTTGACTTGATGACTTTAATTGAAAAATAAAACCACTCAAAGCTAAGTAATTAAAACCTCCCTGCCTGGATTTACAGGATTAAGACCTAGAGGTGAAACCATCCCTCCTCCCTTTCTATCCCCGCCAAATGTCAGCCTTGGCCTCGGTCCTCTGAACAGTGGCGCAAAGGTCCCCCGTGTGACCCCTGGTTTCTTTCCCCCCTTCCGCTTCCTGTCCCAATCCTGGGAGCTCCCGCCTGGGGGTGCACTCACTCATTCATTCACTTCCTCCAGAGCACCTCCAGGCCCCGAGCAAGCAGTGGTGACTTGGACAGGCATGACCCCTGCCATTGAGGAGCTCCCAGCTTTGCCCTGTGACCGTGCTGACCAGGACCTCAGAAAAAGTCCCAGGACCACGGCTGCCAGAGCCCCGTGGGCCCCTCCAGCTGATCTGGTTCAACTGTCATCTTACAGAGGCCATGGGGGCAAGACTGCCCCCCTCCCCCACCCTTAGCATCTCTTCCATGGTTAGAGAAACCCCCCCACCTGAGACTTGGACCAGAACCTTCTCTTCCCTCCCCCTTCCACCCCACAGAGTTAATGACAGCACCAGTCCCCTTGATAACTAACTTTGGGCCTTTCCCTTTTTCTCAGGGGGGACCCCCTCACCCTCCCTAACCCCACCCCGACCCAAAGCAATTTCATTTTGTGGCCCTGGCAGAAACTGTCAACATTTCCCACGCATCCAGGCTTAAGTTTCTCAAAGTCCCTGAGCTGGGAACTCGCACTGGCTGACTCAAGGATGACAGATAGAGCCCTGGAGGGACTTCCTACCAGGGGCACCCAGGCCCTGCTTCCTAGGTCCGCTGTCAGCTCCATCAGACCCTGGGACTCCAGCCTCCTGGGAGTAGGAGAAAGAAAGACACGCCTTTGAACTTCCGCCCTGTCCTTATTAGCTTTGTGCTCTGTGAGATGAGATCATAGTTACCTTACCGGGTTGTGGTGGGCATTCAATAACACAATCCACACAAAGCCCTCAGTATGGACCTGGTACAGGCCAAGTGCTCAGATTGCGTGAGTTCTTTCCTCTGCCTGCCCCGTACATAGCCCTTAGGCCCAGCACAGACTTTGGCATGCAGCAGGTGCTCCGTGCTAGTGACCGAGGGGCCCAGCTAGGACAGGGCTACATATAAGCCAAGCTGGCTGGTGGAGGAGCACTCAACAGGCGTCAGACAGAAGCTTCCCAGGAACACTGCCCTCCTTGACCTACTCCCCGGGACACTTCCTGCACACTGGAGCCCCTGGGGCAAACAGGAGAGCAATATCTCCTCATTTCCTCGCCGGGCCTCTGACAGCCTGGTGGTACCTGCATTCTCCTCTCCCATTCCCCATCAGCTTTCCAGACTCACCTCTGTCCCTGACCCTGCTCCCTCGGCTTTACACATCATCAGGAGACCACAGGACCTTTGCACTTCTCTAGGGCAGGCCTGCCCCACATCCTGGGACCTCATCCCTCTCCAGTGCTTCAGTAACCCCTTAACCCCATCCCTTCCTTGCCTCCCAAACATGGACCAGAAAGTCTGCAAGAAGGACCACAGAGCTGAGGACATGGGAGGTGAAGGGGCTCAGCAGCTGTGGCCCAGCAGTGGGGGGAGGGGCAGAGGGAGTGAGGAGCCCAGAGGTGGGGGCAGAAACTGGTTTGCAGGGAGGAAGAAGTAAGTAGTGCTGGGCTCTCATGCTTCCCCCAAAGCAACATATTTCCATAGCGTCTGAATATTTTCCTGGGAATATATAGGACTTTTACGAAGCATAAATAAATAAATAAATAAATAAATAAATAACGAAAGCCATTTTCCAGTAAAGAGAAAGAAAAGGAACATTGACCCTCATTTGCTTATATATATTATCTACAGAATGTCCAATCCTTACCCAAAATAGAAAGTCCCTATGGGCTTAGGGAAGAAAAGGGCAAGATGGAAATGTATTCTGTCGAATTTGTAAACACTTAGAAAGGTGGAAAGCAGAACTGGGGAGGCTCCCTCTTCCCCACGGTGGGTCAGCAGACCTCAAGGTCATCCACGGACGGAAGCCACGGAGCTGTGCTCACAGAGCATGAGTCATGGGGCCCAGCTGTGGCCAGATGGATGGCAGCCCCACAAAGTGGCCAGAGACGCAGGGGAAGTTATGGCTTCATGCCATTCCAACATAGGGGCTCCCCATCCTGGAGAGCGGGAGCCACAGACCATGTCCCGGGGCCACATCAGGAGCTATGAGAGCAGGGGCAGAACTCAGCACTGGGACAAGCCGGAAGGCTTCCTGGAGGAAAGGACTCCCTGGTTGAGTTGAGGGACAAGCGGAAGGTGACTTGAACGAAGAGGGGGACGCTTTCCAGGTCACGGGGACTGGATGGGGACATGGGGGCTGAGGAGCGAGAATGAATGGCGTGGGACTCAGGCAAAAGCAAACGTCAGCGGTTTGGCTTGATTACCATGTGGGGGAGACTGGGAGCCAATGGGGGCAAGGGAAGGACCTGTCTGCCGGCTAAAGGTCTCGGGCTACCCAGGTCACGGGAAGGCCTTTGGGGAAGTTTACAGGGCACTGAGGGGGTGGGAGAACTGTGAAAGTTTCACATTTCCAAGAGGTCATGGCCACGGTCCTGAGCAGTTTTCTCATTCTTAGTGCCATGACCTACCAGGTGGTTGAGATGGGATGGGTGCCAGGGGCATCTCGGTGGCTCAGTTGGTTAAGCAACTGACTCCTGATTTCAGCTCAGGTCATGATCTCAGGGGTCGTGAGCTCGAGCCCGGCGTCAGGCCCTGTGCAGAGTGTGGAGTGTGCTTAAGATTCCCCCTCTCCTTCTGCCCCTCCCCCTGCTCTCTCTCTCTCTCTCTCTCTTAAAAAAAAAAAAAAGGAGTCCGAATTGAGGTTTCCCCAAGGGGGCGCAATGGCGGTGCTTATGTCAAGGTGTTGGTGGGGCTGATTTCCTTGGGCTGCTTCAGGGAGTCTGCTGCCTGGCTCCCCCCGCTTCTGGTGGCCGCAGCGTTCCTGGGCTTGTGACGGCCTCCCTCCAATCTCTGCCTCCTTGATCTCACAGCCTTCTCCTCTGCCAAGTCATGTCTCCCTCTGTCTCCCTCTTTTAAGAACACGTGTCATTACCCTGGACCCACCCAGATAGTCTGGGATCATCTCCCCATCTCACGGTCCTTAACTGAATCCTATCTGCAAAGTCCCTTTTTACAGTTACTTTCACAGGTTCGAGCTTTCCAAAGATTAGGTTGCGCACAGCTCTGGTATGCTATTTAGCCAACCAAAGTGTGCCACTTACCAGGGACCGATCGGGTGCTGGGCTTCGGCGGGGGGATTCAGCGGGGAACAGGAAGAACGGTGCCCCCTCTCATGGGTTCCCGGAGCTGAGGCAGGGCCCTAGCTCAGCCTGGTGCGTAGGAGTTGGGTATGTCCATGACGCACTCCTCTAGATGTTTCCCTGGGCACCTGGGGTGGTGGAGGGCTCTTCCCCTGCCGTGGGAAGGAAGAGTGGCTTGTGGGTGTGAGTGAGGGACTGGGAGGAGGAAGGCATATTCAGCCCACTTAGAGACCTGTGAGCATTGACATTGACCAGCCAGAAGAGATTTGGAGCTGGACCCAACTGTGCCATGGGTTAACCCTTTAGTTGCTGCCTCCTGGGGAGGTTTAGGGGTCCTGGGGAAGAGGCCAGGGCAGGTGGGGTGGCTCAGGGCTGTGGTTACCCACCAACCAGTATGAAAGTATCTACATATTTAAGTATCTAAGTAAAAATGTAAATATCTCAACTCACCAGCACGGCCCTCCCGGTAGCTACCAACTGGCTCTCGACTCTAGGCGGGGGGGATTCAGAAGTTTGCCTCACATTTGTTGGAACGGAGGTGGCAGTTGAGTGGCTGAGTGGAGCTGGGCAGGAGGCTGGGACCAGAAGTTTCTAGCACTGGGTGGGAGGAGGGGAAGTGTACACAACGGAGAGGTTTGCATCCCACACCCGGCCCCCACCCCGTAGCCCTCCTAATACCTGGAAGAGTGCGTCATTGAAACTGGTTTTTCCTAGGCATTTGATGGAGTGTGAACGATTCCATTCCCTTCCTTCCGCACCCTCCCAACTTTCCCCTAAGCACTCTGTATTTTTCTTAAAAGCCCTTTTATTATAGAATAAAATGCACCTGTCATCTAACTGTGTTTTGCTGGCGCTCTCAGGACTGCTAATCTGCTCGCTCCAGAACCAGCCCCTTTGTCCCTCCACTATGGGACCAAGGGGGTTGGAAGGGGGCCTCAAGCCCCCTGGTGCCCACTCTGTGGGGAGGGAGGCGGGACAGGTTTCCAGTATCTCCCATTCAGCAGAGAGCTGAGCGCTCGGTAGGTGGTAAAGATGTGGGGAAAGGGGACCCTGGGTGGCTCAGTGGCTTAAAGCCTCTGCCTTCGGCTCAGGCCATGATCTCAGGGTCCTGGGATCGAGCCCCACATTGGGCTCTCTGCTCAGCAGGGAGCCTGTTTCCCCCTCCCTCTCTCTCTGCCTGCCTCTGTCTACTTGTGATCTCTCTCTCTCTGTCAAATAAATAAATAAAATCTTAAAAAAAAAAAAAAAAAAAGAGCGAGATTCAGGGAAAAGACAGGGATGGGAATTCCAGACTGAATTCCCCTGAAAAGAATGACAGCTATGTCAGGCTTCGTGAAACCACCCATTTTGGAAGTTTCCACCCACTTCGTCGCACGGTCAACTAAACCCAAGAGCTACGGGCGTGGCCAAATATTGCAACGTTTATAAGGGAGGGTGATCTTCTGGACCGTTTGAGGCACAACCTGGATGTCCTCTCCACTTTTGATTGGGCAATGCATTCATTCTAAAATGCATCTGAGCACGTGTGAGTCAGCCTGCCCGCCTGAGTCCCGGCTGACACAGGTCCCTTGTCCCTTCCTTACCTCTTGGCTCCTGTCGCCCTGAAGAGAGCCCCAGACCATTGATGGTCTGTGAGTAGAGCTCCTGGGAACTTCGTCGCACTCGGCACGGGGTGAGGGGCTGCAAGCCCATGTCTCCAGCACGCCGTCAACAAGCTCCTATGCAGAGAGAGCCACTTGGATCCCGGGACAGGGCCCTGCAACCCGGGAGGGGGGCACTCTGCATATCTTCACTCAACAAACATTTATCAAGCGCCTCTTCGTCATAAGACAGGAGATAAAATGCAGAAGCAAAGAAAGCGCCTGCCCTTCTGGAACTTACTTTCTCATGAGGGAGACAGGCAAGTGAAGAAGTGACAGGAGCAGGGGTAAGGGCTTTCAGGAAAGCTACAACCACGGACGCCTGGGTGGCTCAGTCGGCTAGGCATCTGCCTTTGGCTCAGGTCATGATCCCAGAGTGCTGGGATGGAGTCCCACATCAGGCGAAAGAAAGAAAGAAAGAAAGAAAGAAAGAAAGAAAGAAAGAAAGAAAGAAAGAAAGAAAAAGAAAAGAAAAAGAAAGCTGCGGCCAGAGAGGGGACAGGTGGGGAGGTCCTGGAAGGCCTCCCTGAGGAGGTGGCATTTCAGTGGACATCTGAATGGAGTAAGGGGAGGAGCTATGATAATACCTGGGGGGAACAGTATTCCAGACAGAGGAGTAGCAAGGCAAAGGCCATGAGCGGGAGAGTGCTCAGCAGCTACAAAGCATCCGGGAGGCCAGCATGCCCCGGCCGGCCATTGAGTGAGGACAGGAGGCCACAGGTAGGCAGTGCCAGATAGCAGTGATGACCCCATGAATGAAGGAAGGAAGGAAGGAAGGAAGGGGGACTCAGGAGAAGGGAATGTAAATTCAGGCCGTGGGTCACTTACGTGATCGGGAGCAACTAACCCTCTATCTCCCATCCTCCACATGGAAGAAAAAGAAAATCATCCTGGGAGCCCAGCTCACTGCAAAGAGAATTATATTCCCAAAAGAACCAGGACTGGGGATTAAGAGGACATGGTCCGGAGTCACAGTCCGAGTGACCTTGATGGCTCTTCCTCTTCCATCCCCACCCTTGGTGTTCTCTAGCTCCAGTATGTTCTTCAGCCTCTGTGTCTTGTCCTGTACAGAGTACCCTACTTGCCCCATAGAAAGTGGGGTGCCCGGTCCTTAGAGGAAAAGGGAACCATCTTACTCTCCTCCATCTACACTGTGTCCTGAAAGATCTTTCAACATGGACGCCAGACCCCATCTATCCCCTGCTTCCCCAAGCCTTCCCCAGTTCTCCAGGTCCTCAAATATCTCAGTTCAATCTCAAGCCACACAGACCTCTTGCTAATCTCTAGCTGCACAGAACCAGTTTTAATTTCTCTAGACAGTATAGATCATTTTCTTTGCCTGGAATGTCCTCTCCTGTGCCGCCAGCTCTTACCCAAATGCCTGGAGAACTCCTATGCATCCTGCAAAACCCAGGAGAGCGATCTCTTCAAAGCCAAGCCTCCTAGAACCTCTGTTCTTTCCTTCACAGATGTCAGCCCTTCCTTCTGTTGTGCTCCTCTAGACCTTGTCCACATTTCCCTCATTGTCCCTATGCCACGAGGCCCTTTGACAAGTCTGTCCTGTCCCAGCATCAGACCATGCATGACTCCGTGGAGATAGCATCTGGGGCTTCCCTGCTGCCCCAGCACCTGTTACAGGACTTGGCACATAGTAGATGCTCATGAAACTTTATTGAGAGGAAATGAAATGCACTTGGGAGGCGTGCATTCTGGGGGAGACACCTGCTTTGCCCTGAAACTCAAAGCGATTTAGAGTGATCTCCCCAAATTGTATATGTGTGCGCTGGATGGTATTTTCCCTGCTGTATGTGGCAGCTCCCAAGTGAGGGGAAGGCCAGTCATCTACATCCTGAATTTAGTGAATATTACAAATGACCACATTAGTGAGATAGGCATTTTAGAGGCCTTGGTATTGACCCAGGTAAGAAAGCCTCTAAATTTAGTGCCCCAAACACGGAAGTTGGTGAATTTGCAGCCTCACGAACGACTCACTTCGAGTAGGCAGCTGAATTCGATTTGCATGTCAGAGGGGCGTTATCTGGTACCTGATGTAAGACTAATTTTATTATTAAATTATCAACACTGATTTACTGAGAAATACGGTACTGCCGGGAGCTATTTTTAACCTCTCGCCTCAGCCCCGCTCAGCAAACAAATCATCCTTTGAAGGACACTGCATTTGCAAAAGTGAATTAGGTGAATAAATATCCATCTATTCATGAAGTTTCTTTATTGAGAAATAAATAAATAACGGCCCTTGAATGCCTTCATTGTCCCCCTGGCAGGTTTCCACCAGGATGACGGGCGGGCGCTGCTGAGTGCAGCAGGGAAGACTGAGGGGGCCGTGATGGGAGGCGCTGGTCTGGTGGGACAGTGACTGGGAGATGCACCGGCCTGGGGCCTGTGAGCTCTGTGAGACTCAGGGCCTCGGCCAGGGCTGGGGGGCTGGCCGTGACCTCCCACCCCCACGGGGCGGGGGCAGTCCTGGTCCAGCTCAGTGCCTGGAACATCCCCTTGCCAGCCAGGAAGGATGCAAGGGGCACTCTGAGACCATCCCGTGGTGGCCCTGCTACTTCATCTCTCTGGCACCTTGGACAAGTTACTTGGCCTTTCTGTGCCTGAGTCTTTTCATGCATAAAATGGGGGATGATTCCTGCCTCCTTATGGAGTGGCTAAGGAGGCTAAATGAAGTCACAGGTGCAAAGCGCTTGAGGAGTACCTGGGGCAGAGAAGAGCCCAGGAAATTACACGTATTGGTACAGCCATCATCATGGCTGGGGCAGGGAGAAAAGCAGAGACAGAAGCATCCCTCGAAAAGGAGTCATATCCCAACAATTGCATTACTAGGTATTCACCCCAAAGATGCAAATGTAGTGATCCAAAGGGGCACGTGCACCCCAAATGTTTATAGCAGCAATGTCCACAATAGCCAAATTATGGAAAGAGCCTAGATGTCCATCAACAGATGAATGGATAAAGATGCGGCGTATATACACAATGGAATACTATGCAGCCATCAAAAATCGAAATCTTGCCATTCACAACGACGTTGATGGAACTAGAGGGCATCGTGTGAAGCGAAATAATCATCATATGATCTCACTGATATGAGGAATTTGAGAAACAAGGCAGAGCATCATAGGGGGAGGGAGGGAAAAATGAAACAAGCTGAAACCAGAGAGGGAGATCCTCTTATGGTTATAAGAGACTCTTAATCTCAGGCAACAAACTGAGGGTTGCTGGACGGGAGGGCGGTGGGAGGGAGGGGGCGGCTGGGGGACGGACATGGGGGTTGGTACATGTTATGGGAAGTGCTGTGAATTGTGTAAGCCTGATGAATCACAGATCTGTACCCTGAAGCAAATAATACATTGTATGTTAATATAAATAAATAAATAAATAAATAAATAAATAAATAAATAAATGAGTCTTATGATGTCTTAAAGGAGGTCTTACAGCCGCTTTGGGACTTGGATGTCACCCTGTAAATGCCCGCAGACGTGGGAGGCTTACCAAACAAGGGGCTGAGCGTGCTTGATCCCCATTCCATCACACTCGGACTCCCTTTGCCCCGCCACCTGGAGTTCGAATAAGGGCGAATTAATTAGGAAAACCCGGCTCCCAGCAGCCTCCAGCAAACAGTCCTGAGCTGGGGTCCGCTCACACAGCGGAAACCATTACTGGCTGCTTAAGGGCTGGGGCTAACTTAGGGTCCCTAATTCGGCAGCCCCGTGCTGGAAGCAGGTGGGGGGACTTCATTAGCCGCCCCCCCCCCCCGCCCAAAACACACATGTTAGAGGGGCTCTCGTGTTCCCCGGTCCTAGACTAGCTCAGCTGTGAAAGTGCCTCCCCTCTGGGGCCCCAGACTCACGTACACCAGGCTAGGTGCTGGGCTTGCTTCTTTATTTCCTCAAGAAGCTCCTGTCTTCAGTTAGTAACTTACCAGCAGAAGTAGATAAAGACACAGCCCCGGGTTTCTCCTTCAGCAGCCAGATCCCCCAACACAGCACTGACCACAGTGTAGGATTTGTGGCATGCCTATCCAGAAATGGGGGTGGGGGGGCGCATGCCAACTATGGTCATCTGCTTCCCACTCGGCCGTCGTGGCCGGCTCAACCAAGGGGACACCCTGCAGCCCCGGGGCTAAGCAAGGGCTCACAGGGCATGCGACGCAACCAGACTCAAGGCAAGAGGCATGCCATGCCCCAGACTCTCACCATCTTGCAGAAGTGGCGGGAAACACCTCGGGTTTTGCCTCAGGAGAGGAGCCGGATCCTCGACTACCTCACCAGTTGGCAGGGGGCTGATCTTGCCTCGTAATTTTAGCCTCATTGGTGGCTAATTGCTTGTTCTTCGGTGCCAGTTGCTTGGGAGTAGACCCAGCCGAGGCTGCCGTGCTTCCTGCCGGGCGGGCTCACAGTAGGAGGAGCTGGGCAAGAGGTCTACCCCCATCTCTCAGTAAGGAGCCATTTCAAGGACAGGAGAGAGGAGTGGATGGAGGCTTCTGGACTGGGAGTTCTTTTGGAGAGAGATCATCTCACACAGGTATGCACTGAATACACGAATGAGGGATGGATGGATGATGGGTGGTTGGATGGGTGGATGGATGGATGACCTAGTAATTATACCCAGAAGGCCATGCGAGCGCTAGGGTAAATGAAAGATATCTGCTCTAAATAGCCTGGAGTAGGGGTGGGAATCCGCCTTTTTACTCCCTCCCCGCTCATGATTACCATATCCAGACCTCTCACTTGGAGCCAACAGAAGCTCTCAGAATCCAACAGGACTGACTGGGTGGCCATATCTAGTGCAACTGTTTACCAGCTGGGTGGCCTTGGAGCAATCATTTGTTCATCTTTACCTACCTTCATTACCATATCTTATCTTTTACCAGTCAATGCCAGTGTAAGAGCTGCCCCGCCCAGCACCTAGGGTCATTACTGGGATAAAAGGGGAAGGGAGCTTTCTGTAATCTCACCACATCCGGTAAGAAACAATAGGTGAGCTAAGCCGCCAATGTGCTTCAGGGAATATCAAGTAAAATGCAAGCGTTACATTGCTGCTGGGTCATGCGCCCAGGTATCCGTGACAGTGTTTCTGGGACATTCTGATCTTGGGTCCCTTAGGCACCCCCCAGCCCCTGCCGTGAGTTATGGTTTCTCCCAACCTCCTCCATGGTGTAGTCCTCAGGCTTGGACCCCACCCCACTCTCCAGCCCACCTCCCCCCCAATACATCCAAACACATTTCTAAGCAAGGCGGCTACAAAGTTGACAATGTGTGTCAATGTGTGGAATGAACCAACAGCATACAATTCTTCCATGTTTCCAATGTGGGGTGAGCCTTCCTACCCAATACAGCACCATTGCAATTGACGCTGTTGTCCCGCTCCCTACACTCAAGCACCCACATACACACACACCCCATCCCACTCGCAAGCATCCTGGCCACAACAAAACTACAATATACTATCCCCCAACACGCACATAAATCACAACTACTTCAACACACACACATTCGCGTACACACACACACACACACACACACACACACACACACACGCACAGGGGCGGAAAGCCTCCGTGAGACCCCTCCCAGAGGCAAGCCCCACTCCCGTGTCTTTGCCCATGCTGGTCCCTCCCCACCAGAATGGTACCTCAAGCTCTTGCCAGCCCCCCACTTCAATCCGGTCTTCCAAGAGACCGAAGACTCCAAGCCTCTTTGTTTTTCCTTTCCGGGTCCCACCCCGGGCTCAGGGACTCCCTCCTCATTGAGGTCTCCTCCCTGCCCCAGGTGATGGGTTCCTTGCCTTGGGCCCTGCTCTGGTTTTCTCCTCCCCTGAGAGTTTCTGCAGGACTGGGTTGAGTCTCAGGACAGTTTGGATGGACCCCAGGGCCCACCACAGAGCTCAATGTAGATCAATCAATAAATCTTTGGAGAATGAAGACCTAACCAGCCAGCCTTCAGTGTGAGTTTTTTCTTCTCAAACCCATTGCAGCCTCAGAAAGGATGATGACTGATTTAGATGGCAAACCCCAACTCAGACGTCACCGCCTCCAGGAAGCCCTCCTGATCACTCCAGTCCCTCCCAGGCTCTCTCACTTCCAGACGGAAATCCCCTGTACTTAGGACAGCCATCTTGAGAAGCCCTTCCCCACATGGGCATGGTCTCATCACACACCCCAGCATCTCGGTGGAGCAGAGGAGGGGCTCTGTTGCTAGAGAGATCTGGGCTCGAACTCAGGCTCCGTGACTTCTTAGCTTTGGGTCTGTGTTACGGGTTAGTTAAGTTCTCTAGTCTTAGTGCCCTCAGCTGTAAGACAGCAGAAAAGAGTAAAGAACAACACCCGTGTTGCAGGGCCGTAGAGTTTTAAATGAGGTCAACACTAGTAACTGGCACCTTCCAGAAGGTACCAGACAATGGAGGAAGTACTGTTGTTATTGTCTTTGACAATCATTATTCCTATCACCAGCCAGACTGAAGGAGGGTAGCAACCAGAACCCCTGCGGCAGTGCCGGGCACACAGTGGGTACCCACGGGGCACATTTTGAATGGGACAGGTGGCAAACTGATTTTCGAAGTCTGGAGGCCAGGGGACATCTCCCATCGGACATCTCCCATCGGACTCTGTGCCCCCCAGCGGGGTCTGGATCTCTGGAGCACGCATCCTGGAGCCAGGGAAAGAAAGAAGAAACCAGCCTTCCAAAGACTTCTAAGGTCCAAATCGATCTCCTGGAGGCAGGACGAGCCTTGCCGGAGTCCAAGGCCTGGGCCGCATGCCCTCAACTACCCTTTTGAATGGGCTGTGATGTGCCTCCCCCCCAGCCCCCCCTGCCCTGGGGCTATAGCGGGGGATTAGTGGGTGTTCTTACTATGCATGGCAAGAGATCCTGAGCCACTGGGTTGTGCTCATCAATTTGAAATCGGGCTGTGATAGAGTCAATGGGAGTTTGCATATTCATGCAGCAGAGCCTTGAGAATTAGTCCTGGCTTCAGGCCCAATTATGCAGGGTGGCTTATTAGCCTGGGAGTCAACAAGGGAGCCCCACCAGGCTCTGCGCAGGATCACTGGATACCTAACCAACGTATAGGGATGAAGCCAGGCACCAGCCACCACGTGGTACCTCCTCTTTGGGAGGCCAAGCCATGAACGGCAGAAAAGGCCCGGGTTTGGATTCTGGCTTTGGCGTTACGGCTGTCGAAAATGACCTCTCACCTCCGCATCTGTGAAATGGGTGCAATTATCTTTACCTCGCAGGCTCACTGAAAGGATTGCAGACGTGTTTGGGACATGCCCTTTGGTGGCTCCTAAGACACCCACACGCTCGTAGACACCAGCTGTTGACACTGAAATCCTGCCCCTTCTCAACCCAAGTCGCCCTGGTTTGGTGCTTCCTGGAATGTGCCCGCTCGGAACAGAAGAGACCCGTCCCTAATAACCGCCTGCCATCCCCAGGTCCCAAGCACTTACTCTGTGCCTCACTCATCTTGTGCTATAACATCCCGTTATTAACTCTTCCCAACCGTCCATGGGGTAGGAGTACTGGCCCCATTTTACAGATGGAAAAAGTGAGGCTTAGCCAGTTAAATATCTGTCAGAGTCTAACAGAGCCAGTTTATGGGGAAGGTGAACTGGAATCCAAGTTCAAGGACTACCGTTGAGTTCCACTGAATTGGAGTAGCTTAGAAAAGTGGCCAGCGGTACAGGTAGAAAGTCACTTTTTCAAAAGCAAATGTTTGAATGCAGACAATAACTAATTTTTATGGAGCACTTCCCATTAACATAGTTGACGTCCATTGGCTCATTCATTCCCCCATTAGCCCTATGACATCGGTGGCGTTTTATGGAAGAGGAAACCGTAGCTCAGAAGGTTATACACAAGCCTCAGATTACCAGTGGGCCAGCAGGAGAGACAGGGCACTGGATTATAAACTGTAGAGCCTTTGAATCAGACAGACCCGAGCTTAAAATCAGAGGCACCGCCTTGCTGTGCGATCTTGAGCAAATCACCGGCCCTCTCTGTGCTTCTGTTTTGCCTCTTTCCCAGAGCTGTTGTGAGAACTTTTGAGCTGTTTCACTTGCTGAACTTCACCTTCTTCCTTGTCTAGATTAAGAAGATAACACAGATAGAGGGCTCAGTTCACAAAAAAAAAAAAAAAGGGTTGAA
This sequence comes from Nasua narica, assembly GCA_028533885.1. NCBI lineage: Eukaryota > Metazoa > Chordata > Mammalia > Carnivora > Procyonidae > Nasua > Nasua narica. The sequence continues at coordinate 82,706,434 of CM052810.1, read as the reverse complement.
ACCACTTTTTTTTTCCCCTTTCCATAGACTCTGTGTCCGTGACCCGGTTGCTTTTAAAGGGTTGAGCTATTTTAGTGTTCACAGTTGCTGCCCATTGCTCGCCCTGGTTGCAGAGCACACATCAGATGCCCAGCATGGCCTGGCATCCCTCTGCCAGGGTCAGTCTCTTCGGCTAGCCCAGAGTCCCCGCGCATCAGAGGACAGTGCCCCGCTTGGCCTGCCTCCTTCCCTTACCCCGGGGTGCAGGGAATAGGGGAGAGGCCGTAGCTCCCAGCCCTGGACAGGGAACCGCAAGGGAGGAAGGCAAAAGAGAAGTGGGCCAGTCTCCAAACCTCGGGCCTGGGGACCTGGGTACACAGCTGAACAGCCAGAGGGGTGCCGAGTCCCTGCCTGCTTCTCACTCGCAAGACTGCACTTGCGAAACTACAAAAAAGCTGCATCTACCTAGAATAAGAGATGTCATTTACTACTTCCCCCAACGGCCCAGGTGGGTGAGCAGATGCCCACCATTAAAAAATCACAGCTCTGCCCATCAGCTGCCCAGGAGTCAAAACCAAGAGTGGTATTCTCTCTAGGAAATCCTCCAGCACCAACAGGGTCCCCCGAGTCCAGGAGCGCTGCCTCCACCAACCTTCTCCCTCCCCCCGATTTGTCGCATCTCATCTCGAGCGAGGTTCCAAAGTTGGAAGCAACACGGGCGGCAGCCAAGGACCGTCTTACCTGGAGAGCAGGATGCCCAGAGCTGGGCGTCTCCCCAGTGCTCACACACACACAGCCCGGAGCGCCCTTCCTTCCCCCTCTGCCAGCAGGAGCCAACCAGGGCGGGCTGGGGTTCATCTTTTTCCTCCACTCACCCAGTCCTGGGACAGGGCAGAACGGTGGGGGGCTGCTAGATGGAGATCATAGGTCAGGAGGCAGCCAGAGAGAACAACAGGGGCAGCGCTTGAGTAATTTACAAACTGGATAAAGACATCGTTTCTATTGCTTCAAACATGAGGTGGGATTTTCCCACATGAGGGTAGAACCTGGAAGAGCAATTCCGGTTAGCAGAGGCTGTTCCAGCAAAGGCTGACAGGTCTAGGGGAGGCAGATCTGTTTTAGCAACCCGATTTCATTGTCTGCGGAACAATGGCACGCACTTTCGTCGAAAGAGACAAGACTCACACGCTGCCCCCCCTCCCCCAGCTCCAGAGTGATCGTTAAGGGAAAGAGCAGGTACACAACAGTGTTTAGAATTTTATATTCTTCATGAACAAAACCACACATATGTGCATTTGCAAAGTCGGGAAGAATACAAACCAAGCTGTTAGCAGAAATTACCTCTGGGGAAGGAGATTGCTGCGGGGGGCGGGGGGGGGTTACTTTCCGTCTCCTATTTCTCTCTACTGTTTGCATTCTTTGCAAGCGCGTCTTACATCAACAATTTTTCAAATGGTGTTTTTCGTGGGGAGAAAATAGAAGAATCCTGACAGAAAAGCACCCACCGAGGGACCCCACTGGAAGAGACACCGCTGCCCGAGCAGCCGGAGAAGGCTAACAGACATATTGGAGACTCTGGGGAGGGACCTTAAATCTGCCCAGAAGCCACAGTGTGTGGCAGTGGTCATAAATTCCTGTCAATCAGAAGGTTCTGCTGATTTCCAGAGGTGTAACCATGGCCTTGAACGTTGCAGTCAGTGTTCCTTTGCACGGTCCGTCCCATTCATCCAAACCTTACGAACCCCGGGCCCGTGAGTGGAGGCAGATAGGGACCAACTGGCCAAGTGCGGTATTCAGCTTGCTGGGAAAATCTCCTCAATCCCACTATAAACTCAGACACGCCAGTGGAAGTCTTTCCAAATTCTTCCCTCTCTGGATTCCCCCATCCATCCACCCATCCAGCCAGCCAGCCGTCCATCTTGCAAATTTTTATTGAGAACCTACTGTGGAACAATCACCATCCTAAGTACTAGGGAGAGGTGGGAAGTTCAGTGGCGATCCACACAGATGATGGTTCTATCCTTGCAAAGCCTTCAGTCCATGGGGGAAGACAGAAAACCAAACTGTAAAGTGATGATGACGACAGCAGCGTGGCCCGCACCACGGTGGGGAAGGTCCCAGTTCTGTGGACCAGTGGACCGTCAGGGAAGGGGAGTAGAGGAAGCCCTCGGGCACAGGGCGAGGCTGGGGGCTTGTGGACGTGGCCGGCCAACCGAGCCCTGAAGGAGCGGTGGAAGCTATCCAGGGGGAACAGCTTGCCTGGTATGGAACAGTGGGAAGGGAGAGAATGAGGAGTTCTGGAAACAAGCTGATGGCAATATCGGGGGAGAGCAGACATGTAGAAGAAATGCCTGAGGCGGCATGCCCCTCGGAGTGTTTGATGGGGAGGCTTCTTTGTATCAATACGTCCGGAGTGTGATTAGTCTGTAAGATCTCACCTCCCCGCCCTGTCCATATTCCCCAAAGAGTTTGGGCTCTGCGATCAAGCAGAACTTAGCGGCAGTCCTGGCCTTTCCCCTGGGGAGTCTCAAAAACAAAAAAAAAACAAAAAAAAAACCAAAAAACCTGTGAGCCTCAGTTTTCCCATCTGTAAAGTGGGGCTAATAGCCATCCTTACTTTACAGGGGTTTTATGAGGAAATAACCGAGCCCTAGCACCAATCCCCGGCACATCGTAAGGTCATTCCTAAAGGAAAACTGTCGTTCTCCCTGGACGGCCATGATTTGGTGAATATCAAAGTTCTGTGACAGGCACATCAGAGCTCCTTAGACTATTCTGTTTTCTTCTGAATATTTTTGAAATTATCATGGTACGGGGCGCCTGGGTGGCTCAATGGGTTGAATCCTCTGCCTTCGGCTCAAGTCGTGATCTCAGGGTCCTGGGATCGAGCCCCACGTCCGGCTCTCTGCTCAGCAGGGAGCCTGCTTCCCCCTCTCTCTCTGCCTTCCTCTCTGCCTGCTTGTGATCTCCCTCTCTCTGTCAAATAAATAAATCTTTAAAAAAAAGAAAAAATAAATTATTAAAAAATAAATTATTAAAAAAAAGAAGAAGAAAGAAAAATATGGTAAAACATATTTGTAAAAATTAGGGCTTGTACTATTTCTATGATTGCTGCTCTGACCCATGATCCTCTGAGGAGTTTTCCCACTCACTGAAAGGGATCAGAATGTGACAATTACAGGAGACTAGAACCTCCCCCCAAACTGCTTTACTTCTACCTGCCAAGTTCATCCCCCCAATATTCAGAGGGGCTGAGAGAGAGCCTGCACCCCGGGCCCATCCTCATCTCGTGGCTTGGTTCCAGTGCCAACATCAGAGCATCAAAATCAGGGGTAAAAAGGAAATATTAAAACTCAAGTTTTATTTATATGTCATTAAAAAAAAAAGAGAGAGCGAAAAATCAAGCATTCTTAACACTTAAAGTAGGGATTAAAGCTATGCACGCCAAGAATTGAAGTATGCAGCCTTATCCGTGACACAGAAAAGAACAAACTTTCTTGTCGAAGATTCCACAAAAACAGCAACTCGAAGGGAAACGCACGGATTAACCCTCGCTTCTTTTCGCTCCAGTGAGGGGAGACCTTTTCCCCAAACTTGGATAGCCAGCTGGAAGAAAGTTACTGACTTGAATACGGAGATCTTTGGATGAATATGAATACAAAAACTTAGAAATTTTTTTAAAGTGTGGATTGACAGTAGTATACGTAAATTATTCACAAGTTAAACACCTAGATTGGGTGTGAGTGCTCAAAAAATATTTGTCCAATGGGACTGCATGATCAGTGAAGTCTGGAGTAACTGATCTCCATCATGTGGCCCTTCTACCCTGTCATCAGAGCTCCCTGCAGAAGGGGACCGCGATGGGCTTCGTCTCAGGTGCCCAAGAGAGCCGTCTGCTCACACGGACGGGAGGAAAATGTAGCGGAAGGCATAACTTCTACCCGAATTTCCACGTGTATCTCATGCACTCAGGGAGTCCTGAAAAATAATTAGTCACAGAGACGTAAATTCTGGGAATAAAGAAAGTGGCCTCTCGCCAATCAGGGACAGTCGTGCTCAGTACACTGGCAAGGTGCCCCCCTCCCCACCACCAAAAGGGAGAAGGGAGAGCTATTATAAGAGAAGGTGGTCAGGAGACCCTAAGGAGAAGGGGCGGTGGGGGGGGGGGTTGCTGATGGAGATGGGTTGGTCTAAATGGAGCATTTGGAGTTGGTGACCTAAGGGTCCTACTGGGCCTTCAACACGGTCCCCAAGGCCAGGATGTTCAGCCGATCCTCAAAAGCGGGAGCTCTGTCTGGGGCGCTCTCCGTGGACCCCTTGTGCCGAAGATGCATGGCTGGTTCTTCTTGCCTGACCCTTTGAAGGGCGCTGAGACTCCCTCCATTAGAGGAAGTAAGACAGGGTAGGAAATGTGCCCAACTCATCTGATCTCTTCTCAAAGGCCTGTGATCTCGTGGGAGGCAGCTATGCTTGGTCCTGGGGAGCTGGGCAGAGGCTTGGCCTGGAGGTCAAATCCTGGTTCGGCCTTTTAGCTTTGTGACCTTGGGCAAGTCACTGGACCTCTTGGAGCCCTGATTTCCCCGCCTCCCAGATGAACGGAATAAGAACTTCCCTACTTCCTGGGAGATGCCAGTATGATAATCCCAGTCTTAGAGCACAGTTAGAAAATGGACCCAAAAGCAATTAGGAAATTAAATACTGTCCAGGGGCGCCTGGGTGGCTCAGTGGGTTAAAGCCTCTGCCTTTGGCTCAGGTCATGATCTCAGGGTTCTGGGATCGAGCCCCACATTGGGCTCTCTGCTCAGCGGGGAACCTGCTTCCTCCACTCTCTCTGCCTGCCTCTCTGCCTACTTGCGATCTCTCTCTCTCTCTCTGTCAAATAAATAAATAAAATCTTAAAAAAAAAAAAAAAGACAATATCGTCTAAGCAGATCGGTAATGACACTCAACCAGAGACGAGAAGGGTAAGGGTCTGGGACAAAACGGTTCCTTGCATTCCACAAGCACCCCAAGATGGACAGCACACCAAGGGTGGCAGAGCGGGGAGACGGGGGGGGGCGGTCCCCATCCCTCCTTGCCTCTGTCTCGGGGTGCCCTCCAGAGATCACGGGGTCATGGACTTGAAGGAGTCCGGAGGGGCCTGCCTGGGACGCGGAGAGCGTGCAGACACAGAGAGAGGTTGTCCTGGGCCGGTGAGCTCCTGCCTCCAACCTCATCAATCTATCATCCTCTTAGCAGCTGACACTTCTGGCAGCTCCTTCGGGCCGCCCAGCCGAATTAGAATTGCGTTTGCATCAGGGAATACCGACGACGAGGAATCGCAGATTCAAATTTGTCTAAGTGTCGTGAATAGCCAGACCCGGGCAAGGCGTTTCTACCGCCCTGCCACCAAAGGGGAGTGGGGGGGGGTTTGTTAGAAGTACAAATTGCTTCTTAATGCAGAGGATAAAGCTGGGCTCGGGCGCCTCCTTAGAAATTCCTCCCGCTCCCAGGAAAGCCACCGCTGCATGTCAATTTTAATTTTTGAAATTTAAACCGAGGGCTTTGTGTCTAAGCTCCATCTCATCGGAGGAAGGGGAGGAATAAGTCAAAAAGGATTAGGGGCCCACTGGGGATGGCAGATCTATAGCGATTAGACTTCATTTGGGTCTCAGACATTTGGTTTTAATCGCATTTCGGGATGATGCAATCGACAAGGCATCAGAAATTGACACGTATTCAGCTGGAGATGGGCCCCGATTCTGCCTTCCCCCACTTCTGGGGTTCAGCCGGGTTTGGGCTCCAAAATCAAGGGGGCTGGGCTGGGGCGGGGTGGGGAACTGGGGTTCCGGAACTGGAGATGGTGGTGGTGGCGGTGTGTGTGTGTGTGTGTGTGTGTGTGTGTGTGTTTGTGTGAGTGTATTTGTTTTCCCTCGGCTCTCTTCGAGCACTTTATCCCAGGACTCAAAGCAGATGCAATCATCGCTACATTCAAGTGAATGACAATAAAACCTTATTCAAATAAAATAAGAGTATAAAGAGGAATAAGAACAGTGACAGGACTCAAGGCAGGGGTGTAATCGTCTCTCCGATGGCACTCAGCGGCTCTCAGTACCCTCCCCAAGCATTCAAGTCCAGGACAACGCCTTGGGGGCAGACATCCAGCCTCGAACACTGTCACGCACCCCATAGACACGGACCTACAAATGCGTGTGTGTATGTGTGCGCGCGCGCACATGTGTCCCTTGGATTAGTGACGACAGCCATAATGTTGTATCTATATGAGGGATGCGCATGCGCGCCTATTTCCAGCTTTACCCAGGTCCACGGTGCTCTGGGCTCGCCTCTGCACCCACCCTCATGTTTCCCTTCCAACAACCGGTGGAAACGAGCTCAGGAAGCACTAACAGGTCGCTAGCTGGTTATTTTGTAGGTAACTTACTGTTGATCGGAACTCTGTGACTTAAAAACGAAACAAAAAAAGTAAAAAGAAAAAAAAAAAGCCACGCGGGGTGTTTTCCTAACTCCTGAGTGTGGAGCGGTGAAGGGCAGTAAAAGGGTGGGGGGAAACCGATACATTCAAGTTTGCGGGCAGGTGTCCCACACCCCCACGCAAAGGGAAAGGAAGGCCCCAGAAAAAGGATGTCCCTCCCCGGTAGTGTATATCTCACCACGGGGTTCTGGGTGAATTCGGGGAACTGATGGTCCTCAGCATTGTCTCCGTTTACCAGCTCTTTTGAGAGACGTGGATCTACCTGGTTCGTGAGCAAATGCACCTACGCTGAGTGTCCTATGTGCCTCAGTGGATGTATGTCTGCGGAGGACTTCTGCATTTCCTTTTAGGGGTAAACATCTCAGAGATCACCTGCTGGAGACTGCCTCATTCATGCCTCCCATTTGCAGAAGAGCGTGCCTCCTCTTCCCCTCCCTTCCCGGAAACTCTAGCCCTTTGACCTCCTCCCACAAGGCTATCCTCTCCAGGGGCCTCTGACTCCCCCCTCCTCCTCTGGGCTCTTCCAGTGCAGGGGGGCTGCAGCCTAAGGGAGGGGGGCTGCCACCCCATCTCTCCACATCTCTTCGCCCACCCCAGGTGGCAGGGTCAGGGCAAGGCTGGCAAACAGGGCATAGGTGAGGCTACTCGGGGACCAGTTAAGATCTTTATGCCAAGGTGGATGTCTGGAGCCCCCCCCTCCCCCCAGTCCTGGGGCCACGCTAAGAGAGAGTCGGAGCCCATGGTCTAAAAACATAATTTAATGCATCAAGGTGGGTCTGACTTGGGAATGCGGTGGAGACGTGAATTTGCCATTTGCTGGGACTCTGCTGCGGGTGGTTTTGGCTGATGGACAGGGAAATCTACACAGGTACTTCGGGTCACAAAGAAGGATGCCCCAAGGAGCTCCTGCTCACTTTGGCCTACCTCGCTGGCCAGGACTGGGAGCCCTCCATCTCAGGGTACCCCCGAGGGGGAGGGGGACTGGAAGGGCAGGCCTCCCGCCAGGCCTGTCCAGTCCAATCAGGTTTGTAAAGTCTTAACTGAGCTGCCTCCGCCTCTGGTGGGGGTTCACGCTCACCTCACCACTCTGGCATCTCCTTTTCCCTCCCCAGGTAGGGACCAGGGCCCAGGAGGACAGCCCAGAGTGGAGCGTGGTGAGTCGCAGACACACTAAGGTCAGAGCGGGGCAGGGAGGACAGCAGGGATGCGTCTTTTTCGTAGATGTCAGGAAGTATCACGAAAGAGAGTGGTCCTCTCCAGCCAGGGAACTGCTCTCTCCCGCGGGCACGGGGCGGCCTGAAGCCACTCTGGCCCGCGCGCTCCCCGCGCTCCTAATCCGGGTACAGGAGAAAGCCCGAGAATGTGCTGTATTTGTTGTTGTTGCCTCCATGCGCCTTCCCGCCGTCCAGCTTCACGTACACCTCGTCCCCTGAATCCAGGTGCAGCACCACGCTGTTACTGGCGTAGTCGTAGTTCTGGTCGGCGTCCTGAGCGATGGCACTGGCCCGGACCTGGGGGTGAGCCGCCAGAGCAGATGGGCCAAGGCCCGCCCTGCCTGGGCCTTGCCCAACCCCCACCTGGCTCCCCCCAAACCCCCGCCGGCCTTCCACCCCCGGCTCCAGGGTCCACACTCCCACCCAGGCGCTCTCTCTCTTTCTCTCTCTCTCTCTCTCCAACTTGGCCCACTCCTTTCCGGCCCCCTCCTCTCGGCAGCCCGCAGGTCAAGTCCCGGAAGGAAGGAGAGAGGGGGCTTCAAAAACCCTGACCCAGCGGGGAAGGGGGAGAATCGGGGGACCAGGGCCGAGGAGAAAGAAGACTGGATCGCAAAGGGGCGACGGGGGCGCAAAGGGAGAGCTAAAGAAAAATGAGGTTTCCGAGGAGCTCTCGGGGCTGCGGGCGGGTACACTAGTAGCTGGAAAGTGCAGGTGGCGGGGTCTCTGGGCGCTCCGGAAACAGCCCGCCGAGCTACACTCGGAGAAACGCATCAGGGCGCACGGGGAAGTGGGATGCTGCGGCGCGCTCCCTCCCGGGGCTAGCGCGGGCGCTCGCGCGCGGGGAGAAAGGAGCCTGGTTTCCCCGGCGGTCTGGGACGCAGGGTGGGGAGGAGAGTCTGCGGGGATTTGCAGGGGCTGGCGGCGGTAAAGGGGGACTGACCTGCCCGTTCTTGCAGAGGTCCGCCCACATGCTGGTGCCGTCGCCGCCGCGCATGAGAATGTGGTAGGTGAAGAAGTAGATGCCGCGCACTTGGCAGCTGAACTTGCCGGTAGTGGGGTCGTAGTGATTGCCGAGATTGGTGACCACGTCGTCGAACTTGAGCACCTCGTAGCCTTCGTGGGGGCTCTTAAGACCCACGTAGAAGGCGATCTTCGGACCGCTGAAGGCGGCGCTCAGCGCGCCGGTCACTTCGCCTTCGGAATCGCCGCCGCCCCCGGTTCCGCCACCTACCACCCCGACTCCGCCCGTCGCGCCCGCCGTCAGCTGCAGGCCGGGCAGCCCGGGCCGCCCCGAATCGCCCTTCTCCCCCGGGGGACCCCTGGGTCCAGGCGGCCCCGGCTCTCCAGGGGGCCCCCGCGGCCCTGGCTTGCCGGGTCTCCCCGGGTCGCCCTTGGGTCCCTGGATGAAAGGGGGCGGAGGGTTGGCGCTCAGGTCCTGCATGACTTCCAGGGCGGCAGTGCTGGGTCCAGGCGGCGGCGCCTTGGCGCCCGCGGGCCCCCCGCCGGGTGCGGCGCTGTAAGGGTCGCAGATCATGCGGCAGGTGCCCATCATCTCGTAGTGCGCCGCGCCGGGGGGCGCCGCCTGCAGCAGCAACGGTACGGCGATGAGCAGCCCCAGCGCCATGGCCAGAAGCACGCCGACGGCCGCCAGGCAGGCGCGCCGCCGCCGCTGCCACAGCCGGGAGGCGACCGCCACCAGCTCCTCCTTGCCGCCCGGGGAGGTAATGGTGGGGCGGCGCGGGCGGCCCCGCTCCCCGCGCTCGGGGGCCGACTCCGCGGATCCCGGCCGCGTCCCCGACGTGGCGATCCCCTGCTCCGGGAGCCTAACCACTTCTAGCGAGAGGCGCCTCGGCCCAGGTGCCGGTGCCCACCGCGCCGGGGCTGCTCGCGGAAGCTGCGGAGCCCGGCGCGCATGGCGGGGGGCGCCCAGGCTGAGCCCGGCGCCCAACGGGTCCGGGCGGCGGCCGCTGGCGAGCCCCGGGTGCGGCTGCGGCGTCCCGCGCGGGCTCGGCGGCGCTGCCTCCTGCCCGGCTCGGCGGGGCTCGGCTGGGCTCCGCGCGCAGTGAGGGCGCCCCGGCTCCGCGGCGCGCTCTGCTCTGCTCTCCCGCTGCTCGCTGGCTCCCGCGCGGAGGGGGGACCCAGCTACCCTGACGTAAGGAGTCCGGGGCTGAGCGGCGGAGGCGGCGAGGCAGCGCGCGCTGCCATCACTCGGGAGACGGCGCCCTCATGTCATCAGCCTTCGGTCCTCCTCCTATCCCGCGGCGTCCTCGGCAGAGGCGGCAAAGGCGCGGTTCCTCCTGCGGCGCCCCGGAGCCACAAGTGGGCGTAGCGGGCGCATCCCCGGCCCCCGCGCCTCTGACACACCCACTGGTGGCCACCCTCGCGCGCCTCCCACCCACCGCACACACACGCCCACGCGCGCAGTCACCGGCGGACCGACGCCGCCGCCCGGCCTCGAAGGTTCCCGGAGTCCCCGTGCCAGCAAGGTCCTTGGGTGGGGGGGGCGGGGTTCACCTAATCCATCCCCCTCGCCTGCAAGCGGGACCAGGCTTGGACCCACCAAGTCCACGAGAAGCTCAGTCTCTTGAGGCCCTGGAACGAAGGACTCTCTGAAAGCCCTCCAGACTTACTTCCGAATGAAATAAATCTTGCTTCTGTTCGGTCTTTCGCACACCTAGCCCAAGAACTTGAAGCGGTCAAATAAGCTCCAGAAGACCACCCCACCATCTCTTTGAATGATTCTTTGGAAAGCACAAAGCCCTGATACAAGAGTTTATTAGCCTCAGCCCCTTTCTTCCACCAAATCATTGGCTCTTGTCATCTGTATAAACATCATTTAAATGAATCCTTGACACCCAGCCCTTGGTGGTAACCTTGGGACCCCCAGCTCCCACTCCCCACCCACCACCACCAGGCAGATCCACCAAGAGGTTCCTCTGAACTACCCAGCTCCCTCCTACTGAGGTGGGTTTAGTTATATATTTAAATAAAAGGGCACCTGGGTGGCCTCAGTGGGTTAAAACCTCTGCCTTCGGCTCAGGTCATGATATCGGGGTCCTGGGATGGAGCCCCACATCGGGCTCTCTGCTCAGCGGGCCTGCTTCCCCCTCTCTCTCTGCCTACCTCTCTCCCTACTTGTGATCTCTCTCTCTCTCTCTCTGTCAAATAAATAAATAAAATCTTAGAGAAAAAATAGTCCAAAGCCATTCTGAGCCAAAGTATCTGAATAAGCGGTGACGGCGGATTTGGGGAAGAATTACCCATCTCCAACGCAGCATGTGAGGATAAAGGAGGGATGGGCAACACTCCTGGATACTGGACTTCTGGTTCTGCCCTCCCCCTGGGCATCCCCTTTGCTGAGACTTATCTTCCTAAAGCTCTAGCTGTCCCCCCACCCTGACATGGGAAAGCATCCGGCGGGGCCTGGGAAGTAAGTCCAAGTGTTGATATCAGTGCTTGGCAACCATCAGAATCTCTGGAACAACTGTGCGCCCTCCTGAGGCTACTGCTTTGAGAAGAATGTACATTTTTCAGGTATGGTGTTCTTGTGGGTTACTTAAAAATCCATTTTGTTTCTCTGGTCACTCTGGGTCCTTTCCCCCCACCCCACCCCACTATGCTCCTGCCTCTTTCTTCATGGGTGTATTCCCCAGGGCATAGCATAAGATCCGTCACCTGGTACACATAGTCCCTCAGTACATATCTGCGGAAAAGATGATTGAACCTAGCCTGAAGCAAACTGCACCCAGGCGAGAAGGGGGAGAAGGCGCTCATTTATTGGGCACCCGCTTTGATGCATCAGGCATTTCACACGTGCTCCTTGGTCTTCTCCTCCCAACATCCCTATGGATTAGCAATCACTCTCCCCTTATACAGATGAGAAAACAGAGGTTTTGAAAGTGTGTGGTGCTGCCGAGTGTTCCCCATCCACGTGACAGAGCTCAATTCCTCATTCCCTGACCAGGGGCTCTGAGAACCCGACAGTGAACTCTGTTGCTAGCTAGCTCCTGGCCTCATTCTTCATTGGCTTGCTGAGTCCCGGGAGCCCTCCGTTCCCTTTCCCCGGGCCAACCCCTAAAACTCGTGAGCCGCGGTGATTCCAGGAGCCACACCGTGTGGTCCCAGTCCCAGGTCTGCAGCTTTGTATCTGTGTGACTTTGGGCAATTGCTTCACCTCTCTGAGCCTCAGTCTCCACGTGGGAAGAATGGGAACGTGAAAAGCCCCTGTCTCAGAGTTGTTAAGAGACTAAACGGGTAGAACAACAGCTGACTCGGTAAAGGTTAGCTTTATTATTATTATTGATACTGGAGACCCCCACCGCCATGATCAAGACCACTAAGATGAGACAGGTGAGTAGTAAGCAGGGTGGGGGTAGATTCGTGAATTAAAACAGAGACCCAAGACCACCCACATGCCCCAACCTTCCCCAAAGAGGTGAAGGGGGACAGGTGGTCCCCCACCAGGCCACCCTGGTCTGGCTGCCTACCCTCCACCAAAGCTCTCCAGGGTGCTTCCCATCCCCCAGTTCCACCTGGAAAACCGTTTTCCAGGCAGACAATCTCTCGGTTTGAATTCCCCAGCCCTGCAGACAACCATCCCCCAATCCCCGTGTTTTCACCCCCACGGAATCTGGGCAGGGAAGGAGCACAAGGAGGCGCCAAAATTTGAGACCCAGGCTTTCACCCTCGCAGACTCAGGTGAAGCAACCTTTCCTAGGGATCGGCCTTCCCAGGAGCACCCATGGCCTTGTAGGGACGAAGGCTTCTTCCCAAGGTTAGCCCTCTGCCAGGAGCCGGGACAGGTGGAGAGCGGGCAGCCTCCTGCCCCAGACCACAAGTAGTCATCAGGTCCTTCCCCTGGCCCCCCCTCCCTCTCACCATGGCACAGCCCGGCAGAGTGGCCTATTCGAGTATTTAACACACCTCCCCATCAGCTTGGCTTCTACTCTCCCTGAGTGAATCTCATCATCCGTGATTGTCTTCTCATTAATATTAATTATGACCTTTCTTAGTATATTGCCTTCCATTGAGACCATGGTTTTACATTTTGAGGCCCAGTCGTGACTCAAATCTGCCTCAAATTGCCACTAGTAAGCCAGCCTGCATTTCTTGCACCAACATCTCCGTCTTCACACAAAGCCCTTGTGGTCTGTGATATATAGTTTGATAGTTGGTCAAATGTTGTCTTATCTGACACTCTACTGGCCCCCAGCAGGAACGAGCGCCACTTTTCATCTGTACTCCAGTGTCTTCGACATGCGATGCCAGTTCCTGCTCATGTCTCTGGACTCATCCCTAAGTATCCTTCAAGTTCCAGCTAAGTCTCTCTTCCTTGTCCAAAGTCTTCCTGACCCGTCTCCAAGCAGAGTTGACATTTTCTGCCCATGTACCCTTAAAGCACCTTGATGGGAGCAACTGAGTGGTTCAGTTGATGAAGTGTCCTACTCTTGATTTTTGGCTCAGGTCACAATCTCAGAGTCGTGAGGCGGTCCGAACCCCAGATCAGCTCTGTGCTGGACGTGGAACCTGCTTAAGATGCTCTCTCTCTCTCTCTCCCCTTTTGCCCTTCCCCACACTCTTCATACACACTCTCTCTCAAAAGGAAAAGCAATACCTTGAACATACATGCCCCTGCCATCATATAGCGTATGACCAAATATTTGTTTACTTATTAGCCTCCCCCACCAGGCTGTGAGCTCTACCAAGTCAGGAATCATTTCATTCATCCCTACAGTGTGCCTCCCTACTGTATCCCTACATGCACTCAGCACCATGGTGAACAGTACAAGTCTTGACTGTCCTAGCTATTCTGCAGGGCTTCCTATACCTCTTTCTACTTTATATTTAAATAGAGACTACCTGGCATGGCTGTTTGTTAGCATATTTTCTTGGAATTAGATATGTGTCCCCAAGTAGACTGTAAGCTCTTTGGAGACATCCTCTTCAATACATTGACTGATTTCCTACCTCCATCCCCAAGGGGAAGGGCAGCATGAGATAAGGTCAGGGAGTTAGGCAGGCATGACATCACACAAAGACTTGGGGGTCCATGTTAAAAGGTGTGGATTTTATGCTGAGTGTTGTTGAGAGGCCCTGAAGGAGTTTAAGTAGCACGAGGCCATCCCCATTTTGCAAACAACAGCCTCATTGCTATGTGGTATATGGTGTGAGGAAGGGAATAGAAATAAGGAAGCCAGTTAGGCGGCTGTTGTGTAATCCAGGCAAAAAGTAATGGTGTCTTGGTGTGGGATAGTAGAAGGGAAGGTGGTGAATTCCAGATGCATTTTGAACATGGAATCCATGGGTCTTGCTGATGGATTCAAGATGGAAGTTAAGAGAATAGGATGAGAAATCAAGGTCACTTCCTAAGAAGCTTCACCTAACAGCTTCAGCAGTTGGGTGAATGGACATGGGAAGGGGGATATTTGGGGAAGGATAATCTCTTGTGGTGAATGGACATGGGAAGGGGGATATTTGGGGAAGGATAATCTCTTGTGGGAGATGGGAGGTAGGAGGTGGAAGGAATCATGAGCTCAGTTGGCTAATGTTAAGTTTGAGATATCGGTGAAGTATTTGATGAAGACATCTCCTGGGCAATGCATATGAGTCTAGTGCTCAGAGGTAAGGTAAAAAATGCAGATATACACCAGAAAGTCCTCAGGATACAGATTATTTGTAGCCATGAGCGTGAAGAATGGAGAATGGCGGACGGAGAGAGGGAGAGAAAGAACCCAATCTCATGATGAACAAGCTCTCCACCCCAGTCATTCTGAAACTGGGTAGAGGAGAAGAGGAAATCTACAACAGAGATTGAGAAGTAGCCAGAGCAAGGAAGAAAACAAAGAGGATGGCTTATAGGGAAACACATTTCAAGAAGGAAGGGATGATCAGTTATTTGGAAAGCTGCTAGAAGACTAAGATGCAAACCCAAAGTATCCAATGGCTGTGGCAGCACTGAAGTTACTGGGGGTTGTGGGAAGGATAATGGTATATGCTCACGAAACCATTTCCCTTTCCTCTTGGGCACAGCCAAACTGCATTTCCCAGCTTCCCCTGAAGGCTGGTGAGGACATAGGCTTGAACTCTGGCCAAGAGAATGTAAGCAGAAGTGATAAGCCATTTTCAGGCCTGGTTGCTGTATTTTCCCATGCAATCTTCCAGGCCCTTTTTCCTTTTACCTGGCAGCTAGACCCAGAGGCTTCTGAGGTCCCAGGGAGTGCAGAGCCATGAGAGGAACAGAGCCTGAGTCTCTGAGTGACTGAATGGAGCAGAGTCCCCTCTCCCCTCTTGCCCATGCCACCCCGCAATGAGCCATGAACTGAGTGAGAAAGAAATCTGGATTGGGCTAAGTGACTAAAATTCGGAGGTTATCTGTTACAACAGTTGGCCTTGCCTGACTAATACAGGACTTTAATAAGATCCTTCCCAGTCGGGAGACGGGGGTGTGGAAAACACTGGATTGCCATGAACCGTAGATGCGTGTTAGATGAGAAAAGAGAAACTGTGCACAGACAACTCTTGAGAAGCTTGAGAAGGAAAGGGAGGGGAACTGCGGTGGCAGCCAAATACTGCTGGGGGATCCAGGACGTGAGGTTAACGATGGGAGGAAGATGGGCATGTTTATTTGCTAGTGAAAACGATAACATAAGAAGGGGGAAATCAACAATCAAGAGAGAGCTGGGATAATCCAGTGCCTGAAGTTCTTCGTAACCGACTCAGAACAGAAATGCAATAGAAGTTTGATATCTTTAGTAATAACAACAATAGGTAATGTTTACTGAGCTCTAATGATTACCAACAGGGACTACTCCAAGAGTTCTAGATACATTCATTCTTTTAATGTTCTTTGGGATGTGTGCCCTGCTTTCCAGATGAAGAAATGGAGATAAATCTATATATTTACAAATATCATCGTTGTAGGTAATTTTCCCAATAGCTGACCCATATCCCTTTGGGATCCCAACCACTAGACCATTCTGCCTGAAGGTTTCGTGTGTGCTACTTTTAGCTCTCAGCTAAATATAAGCTTCATAAGGGAAGAAACTATCATAAGAACATGGTGAGAGGGGCCTGAGTGGCTCAGTTGGTTAAGCATCAGACTCTTGGTTTTGACTTGGGTCATGGTCTCAGGGGCTCAGGGTCCTGGGATTGAGCCCCCCGTCGGGCTCTGCACTCAGCAGGGAGTCTGCTTAAGGATTCTGTCTCTCCCTCTGCCTCTCCTCCCTCTCACGGGCTCTCTCTCTTTCAAATAAATAAATGAATCTTAAAAAAAAAAAGAATATAGTAAGTGTTTAATAAATATTTATAGTTCTTGACTATTTCATATTGCTTGAAAATTTCCCTTATCTCGTGTCATGGTTTGCTCAAAAAGACACTTTTTATGCTGGAAGAGTAAGAAAGGAGAGCAAGGAGGGGACACTGACTTTACCGGCCATCCAAGTTCCTGCCAGCCTTTGCAAAAAACAATATGGTTTTTGTTCTCTCCTTCCGTCCTCCCCACTCCCTTCTCATCTTTCTTTCCTTCCTTATGCATTCATTTATTTGCTCATTCATTCTCTTAGTAAGAATTTTATTGAGTACCTACTATATGCAGAACACTGCTGTGCAGGGGTGGGATGGGGTGACATGGTAGGAACAGGAGAGTGAGGATTCAAGAATGATGCCCTTGCTGGGCGCCGGGGTGGCTCAGTCGGTTAAGTGACTGTGTTCGGCTAAGGTCATGACCCCAGGGTCCAGGGATCAAGTCCCACATCAGGCTCCTAGCTCAGCAGGGAGTCTCCTTCTCCCTCTTCTCCTTCCTCCACTGCTTGTGATCTCTCTGTCTCTCACTCTCTTTCTCAAATAAATAAAATCTTAAAAAAAAAAAAAAAGAAAAAGAATGATGACCTTGCTAAAGAGCTTATAGTTCAGTTGGAGGGACAAGACTAAAAGATAGAAAGCACCCAAGCAGCCATGTAAGATATCTATTTAGGTGGTGTAGACAAGGGGTATAGACAGGAAGACGCTGCCCAAATCATGTCACCGTGGCTGTGGCATTTAGGAAGCCTGTCCAGAGATAAAGAGACAAAGCATAACCTTCAAGGACAGGGAAGATGTGAATTGATAAGAGATCTGGGTGGACAGCAG
Organism: Nasua narica; assembly: GCA_028533885.1. Lineage (NCBI taxonomy): Eukaryota > Metazoa > Chordata > Mammalia > Carnivora > Procyonidae > Nasua > Nasua narica. The sequence goes on along the minus strand of CM052810.1, from coordinate 82,689,643 downwards.
AGTTGGAGCCCTCCAAGGGGTGACTGGGGCACAGCGAAGAGACGAGTCTATAGAGCAAAAGGATCTGTGTTGGAGTGGTGTAGACCGTAAGCTGCATGTACCACCTTTCCTATCAAGCCTCCAGTCCCCGCAAAAATTGATCACTGTGCCCTTCAGTTTAATTTTTTAAAATATGTTATTTATTTATTTATTTATTTTTTATTTGAGAGAGACACAGAGTGCACATGAGTCAGGGGGACGGGGAGGGCGGGGTGGGCAGAGGAGTGAGAGGAGCAGCCTCCCCGCTAAGCGTGGAGCCAACGTGGGGCTTGATCCGGGGACCCCAAGATCATGACCGGAGCCAAAGTCAGACAGACGCTTAATCAATAGTAGGTCTTGCGCTGTATATCCAGCCCCCAGCTCCTCAGTCTTCCCGTGTGTTTACTGGGTGATCGCTTTGAAAGGAAGATGCCGGGCACTAGAGCAGGCATTCTTTGGGGGTATGGATCCCAATACTCAGTCCTTTGAAGCAGGAACAGATGCGCCGCAGTTGCGGACCAGAGGGTGAGTAAGGCTGAGTACACAGGCTCCTGCCATTCTGGGAGGCTGGGCCACCGTGACCCGAAGGCTCCTTCTCATTTCCAGCTCTCGCTCCTGAGATGCTCACAGCTGAAGGGGGCGGGGGAAGAACCCTCCAGCTTGAGCCCCGGAAGATATTCAGACAGCCCTACTCGGTGACCAATGAGGAAGCGCCCACCGGGCCCATTAGCCCAGAGGCAGCAGCAACACATTTGAGTCAAGAGGGTCAGCCAGCCCCTGAAAACCCTCGCCCGGGCCTCTCAGAGACTGTGACGGGGGCCTTAATTAGCTTTCTCCTGAGGCGCTCACCCTGGCTGGGTCTTTACAGAGCTTTGGATCTGTAGCTGCGCCTGGTCTGCTTTCTCCAGAGCCCAAGGGCCCCGCAAGGTCCCCAGCTGCCGAAGACGACTCTCTCAGACTGAAACCTCAGGGGATCGTGAGTCAAGCTGGGGCTCCCCCTACTGAGCCAGCCTCGTTCCCACCATGTGCTGGCCAGTCCTCTAGCAGGCAAGGTGCTGCCGTTCAATTATTCATCCGCGAAGCAACTATTTATTGAGTGCCTACTGTATGCAAGATAAGGGGGGAGGGGTGGAAATCCAGCCGAAAGCAGAAACATTCTGCTCCTTGCCGGTTGAATAAGCCTCTACTGATGACCTTTCCATTATCCTCTTTTGGCTTCCCTGATAACATGCACCAGCCAGGCCCTGCCTCGCCCGAGCCACTTATGGTCCAGGGCTGGGGGTGACGCACGGGACAAGAAGTGCCAATCCCAGAGGGCCCTTGCATTATCCTGCTTTCTCTGAACGACTTTCCCCCTTTAGAAGGCTGTATGTTTTTCAAGCGAAGACCCTGCCACTTGCTCTCCTCATCTCCACGGGGCTAGCCCTAGGGCTGAACACTCAAGGCGCATTTACAAGATGGAGCAGAATGAGACAGGGGAGCCCAGTGCTGGGTGGTTGTTTGTTTGTTTGTTTGCTTGCTTGTTTGTTTGTTTTTTCCCCTGGGCAGCACAGCAAGCTGCCAGGAGCTCCAGAGGCCTGCAGTCTTCTTATTTGTTTTTTTTCCTTGCAGGCTTGTGCTTCTCTTGTGCTGTTAATAAAGCTTCCACGGCCTGAAAACACACCTATTGATTACGGAGGAAAGCAGGCTTTTGATTCAAAGGTTCCTCTGAGACCATAAGGATTTCCCCTAGAGGGAGACTCAGGCCTTTCTCAGGCAGATGTAGAACCCAGCCCTGAAATAGGGCCCTCTACCGCTGTACCATTAATGGGAGGCTACTCCAGCCAGGGACCCCAGTACAGTACCATGGTGCTCCTGGGACCTCAGCCATCTCTGTGAACCCTTGGAGCACCTGGATATATCTTCTGGTTCCATCACTGTCCCTTTGGTACCGTCCTCTGGGTCCCTGGTCAGCATTTCTTTTCCTTTGGGACCCTGTGTCCATTTGATGAGACAGGAGTGGGGTTGGGGGGGCAGGTATAGACAACAGTGAGTCCTGCCTGCTAAGAGCCCATCTATGCAGTGCAAAAAAAAAAAAAAAAAAAAAAAATCCTATAATTCTCTCAAAACCCAGTCCTCCCAGTGTCTGTCTGCTTCTTGAGCACGAAATCCAGGCCTTCCCCAGGGCTCACCTGGCAGGCCGGCACTGTCCATGGTGCTAATGGCTGCGGCTGCCAGACTTCCGTTGGCAGGAAGGATTGGGTTTCAGAAATCCAAGAACTAACTCATGTTCCCTGGCTTTAATATGAGGCCATAGCCCTTTGTGGAAACATTGGACACTCTACATATGCTCTCCCTCTCGCCGCCTCACTCCTGCACAAGAGACTTCCCCTGCTGGCTGGGCCAGAGGTTGGGTAGGAGAAGAACTATTCTTCCCTCTCTGCCTCTCACCTTTCCTTCCTCGGTTTCTTGCTCTGTGTTTTGCCCACCTGCCCACCCACCCACACACACACCATGAAACCCAGCTATAATGAGGCAACCACTAACCCTCTCCAACAACCACTTCTCCTCCCAGTCAGGAGAGAGAGAGAAATCAAGCACAAGGCTAAAAGTGCAGCTATGACGACACCAAAAGGTTTCCTTCAGGCTCTAATGCTTTTTGTTTCCCTGCATTGTGAAGTGCGCGAAGGAGTGCACGGTTGTGGCAGATTCTGTTGGGAAGGGCTGCAGCTCTGGGAGAAGATGGCATCCAGCAGGCCTGCTTGGAGATCATCAGGAACTAGATGATCTAGTTCCTGATCTCCAAGGAACTAGAGAAGTCCTCTAGCCCCCAAACAAGGGGTCCAGGCTCCATCAGAGTCACTCTCAGGGACAAGGCTGCAATTCTCAAAGTGTTTTCCATGTGCTCATTCTTGAAAGAAAAAAAAAATGTATTGCTAAATAGAATTGGTTTGGAAAACTGTTGGCCAAAAAAATCTGCATGTGTATGTTTGTTTTGCTGATATATTTTCCAGAACCTTTACTAGGCCAGTGGTGATTGTGCTATTTTCTCTGTCATTTTTAGCCAGATTTTATGTACTGACTGGAGCATAGATTCTAGAACATTCTTGCTTGAGTTCCAAGCTTGGCTCTGCTGTCGACTAGCTGTCTTGCCTTGAGCGAGGTCCTTAGGCCCTCTGTGCTTCCATCTCCTCCTTTGTGAAATGGGGATAACAGTAGCGCCCACCTCAGAGGGTCGCTGTGAAAATTCAATGCGTTAATACCTTGAGAGCTCTTAAAAGAGTGCCTAGCATTGTCAGGCCTACTGCTGCCTGACATTATTATTCGCAGGGGCACTAGTATTTGTGAAACCCAATCTGGGAAATGCTGGATCAAGGTACTGTCTCTAGAAGCCTCCCACAGAAATGCCACATGGCCTTTGCACAAGCTGTTTCATTTTTTCCACATGGAACATTCCTCTTACTACTTCAGACTCCCGATGAACTCCTTTTAGCCTTCAAAACCCAATTCAAAAGTCTCCTCCTAGGAGTAGACTTCTGTGAACCTCTGAAGCAGAAGGTAGTCACTTTAAAATCTCGTAGCAACGTCTTGGCTTGTCGTCACCTTTGATTAGGGAATTTGTCACAGTCAAATGCAATCGTTACATTATATGCCTCTCTCGCCCAAATTACTAGGAGCTCTTTGAGAGCAAGAACTAGAGTCTTAGAAAGAGAGAAAGAAAGAAAGAAAGAAAGAAAGAAAGAAAGAAAGAAAAAGAAAGAAGGAAGGAAGGAAGGGAGGAAGGAAGGAAGAAGGAAGGAGGAGGGAGGGAGCGAGGGAAGGAAGGAAGGAAGAAGGAGGGAGGGAGGGAAGGAAGGAAGGAAGGAAGGAAAAAAGAAAGAAAGAAAGAAAGAAAGAAAGAGAAAGAAAGAAGGAAGGAAGGAAGGAAGGAAGGAAGGAAGGAAGGAAGGAAGGAAGAAAGAGAGAGAAAGAAGGAAGGAAGGAAGGAGGAGGGAGGGAGGGAGGGAAGGAAGGAAGGAAGGAAGAAGGAGGGAGGGAGGGAATGAAGGAAGGAAGGAAGGAAAGCAGGAAGGAAGGAAGGAAGGAAGGAAGGAAGGAAGGAAGGAAGGAAGGAAAGAAAGAAAGAAAGAAAGAAAGAAAGAAAGAAAGAAAGAAAGAAAGAAAGAAAGAAAGAAAGAAAGGAAGGAAGAAAGAGAATCTATTTATCCCTAGCACTCCAGTGCATAGTGTAACAGTGTAACAGTTGGGAAACCCATGGCACTCAGCGAGGGCATAATTAATCAACTAATTCGCTGTGCATGCTTGCATGTTGCAGGAAGTCCTCAACCATTCACCAGCATGATGAGATCCAAAGCACGAATGGCTCATGCCTCCTCCCTCCACGTACCAGCTGTGTGACCTTGAGCAAGTCCCTTCTCTTCCCCAAACCTCTGCCTCATCTTAAAAGGTTAGCAGTGCTCCTTACCTCTTGGGGTTTGAGGGAGGATTGGAGGTAAAATGTCAACCTTGCCCATCCTCCTCTCTTACACACACACACACACGCACACACACACACACACACACACACACACACACAGGGCTTTTCTGGGTGAAGACAAGCGAGGAAAGGAAAGCAGGATCAAGGAATATACATGAGGAGGTGTAGGGATGGTTAACAGTCCGATTTCAAGTGCCCTGAGAGCTGCCTCCTAAGCACACTTAACCCGACAGGTCTGCTCACTTCATACAAAATTCTGGAGCATGCACTGAGAGAGAGGAACCTTCCAGAAGCTTGTGCCTCACAAAAATGAGGGCAAGAATTCACAATGCTGTGGCTGGACCTTCACTTATGCTAAGTGAAATAATGCAGACGAAGACAAGTTCCATCTGCTTGCATTCATGTGTGGAATCCAAAAAAGCAAAAACAAACAAACAAACAAATCCAGAAACAGACTCTTAAATACTGAGAACAAACTAGTAGTTTCCAGGGGGGAGGCGGTGGCGGGGGGAGGACAAAATAGGCGAAGGGGATTAAGAGATACAGATTTCTAGTTATAAGATAAATAAGTCACAGGGATGGAAAGTACAGCATAGGGGATATAGTCAATAATATTGTAATAACTTTGCGCAGTGACAGATGGTGACTACACTGATCATGGCTAGCATTGCGTAATATACAGAACTGTTAAATCAAGACGCTGGGCACCTAAAACTAATATAACATTGTATGGCAATTATGCTTCAATTAAAAAAAAAGTGAGGGCAAAAAAAAAAAAGTGAGGGCAAGGAATTAGTGTCACCAGAGGAAGCCCCCCTTCCTGCCACTGTCCTCCCTCCTGCAAGTCCAGGCCCTCCCAAGAGTCTATAGTCACTTTCCTGGCCTCAGATTTCCCCTCTGTCAGATATGTAATCACTCAAGCCCCGTTTAACTCAGAGATGGGAGAAGGCGAGTGGTGGAGTGAGCATCTACCTGGTCAGGCCCTGGGAGGGGACCAGGAGCAGGGATATTCTCTCTGGGCCACAGCTCCTGTCCCTCAGTCACTCAGCCAGTCCCCAAGACACAGAGTAGAGATGCCTCCCCTGCTCTTCCCTCCTCTTCCTTCAGTGAGAGCAAAAATGGAGTCGTACTTCTAGGCTGGAGTTCGCTGGCCCCTCCCAGGAGAGGGGGGATGCCCCAGGGGCCAGTGCAGCTCACTCACCAGACCCTGTGGCTAGAAGGGTGGGACCGGTGAGGGCAGCTGGGGGAAAACAGGGTTTCAAGCGGAGTTGGTGGTGGTGTCCCCCACCCCAGCTGCCAACACCGGTCTCCAAGCTCTCAGCTCCAACCCGCCCCAACTCAGGCCTCACACCTTTCTTGTCCTCCAAGACCCCAAATAATCCCGTCCAGCCCCTGTGTCATTCTCTGAGAGTGAGCATAGCTCCCTGAAAATGCAGCTACCCTAGGGGAGAGTGACGTCATATGTCCCTCACACTTTAGTCTGAATCAGTATGATAGAGAATTTCTGAATGAGGAAACACCTGTGCAGCCTGAGAGCTGGGTATCGGGGATGGGTAAAGGCTGGCCAGAGGAGAGGAGTATGGGGGGTGGAAGAGATTCCTGTGCTGGGCTTAGATCCTGGCCTCTCACCGCGGGGCGAGAATTCTCCGAGCAGAACGTCCTCACCTGTCAAAGCTGTGTCATAGCAGCCCTTCACAGGTTGTGACGAGGAGCAGACGAGATCATGTATTCAAAGTAGCTGGCCCGTAACGAGCACTCGGGGCATTTCAGTTCCCTCTCCCCCTGCCCTTCTCCCAGTGAGAGAAGCGACCATGAAGCAGGGGACAGGGTAGAGGTGGGAGCCAAGCTGAGGCCCAAATCATGCGGTCAGGCTGGGAGGTTTATTTTTCATCAGCCCTGGCCTGGTGATTTCAGGGGGAGGGAGGCAGATGTGGGATGCAAAGGGGCTCTCTGCCTGCTGTTCATGAGGCTCCCTCTCCAGCAGGGGGATGGAAGGTGGGCTGCCTATTTCTCCCCCTTGGCCCCCTCCTGGCTCTCGGCCTGGAAACGGGCAGCCTGGCCCTTCTCAGCTACCAGTCGGCCAAGCTACTCTGCATGCAAGAGGCTAAGCCAGCTGGCTGAGTGTGGCCTGTGTTGAGACAAACATGGGAAGGGTCTGCGGAAACACGGGTGGCCACGGCCTCTGTCTCCAGGAGGAACAGCGAGTGAGTTTCAGGGCCGGGCGTCCCTGTGACACCACAGACATGTGGGGAATGCAAGCAGGCCCAGGCTTGGGGCCACCAGCGCCAGAGCAAGGGTGAGCCGGCCCCCAGGGCTTATGGGGGCGGGGCTTGGCACCGGAATCATTTCAGCGGACTGTGTCCTGCGATGGGACCCTCGCTCCTCGTGCCTACGTGAGTCCCAGCGTGGAGAAAGGGGAAGATGTCTCTGCTGTATGCTTGCTGTCTGCCCGGGCATCACTTGTGTCCATGAACTTGTTCCATAAAGAACCCTGCCAAACAGGTACCCAGAGGGTTGTAAAGGCTGCCTTCCAATCTGAGATTATTACGGGATCTGGGAATTTCAATGGGGGAAGAAACACACCCTTATTATCGCTCTACTAGAAATGTAGCATTTTCTTCCATTCAGAAGGTAAGCAAGGAACCACAGGTAGAGCGAGCAGCCTTGGGACTGTCGCCGAGAAGAACTGCAGACATTCTCATGGTATAGGACAGAAATTACAGATAGGACGACATGGGTTCTAGGGATGCATAGACCCTGCCCAGGCTAGTTAATGGAATGAATTAATAGAAAAGCACCCCCAGCATCACATCATACATTTGTGCTTTAACATAGTTTGATCATTTAAAAAAATTGTCTCATTTTTAACTTGTGCATTTTGCTTTATGCATACGAAAAGAATCTTTCAGAGGAGGGCTCCACGGCCTTACCAGGCTGCAAAAGGGGTCTTTAGTATTAAGAAAGGTTAGGAACCTGTCCTCTGGAGTCAGGAATTCCTCATCTGGGCCTGCACCGTGCTGTGTGACCTTGAGCCCATAAGTTAACTCCTCTGTGCCCTAGGTGCCTGTCTGTAAAATAGGGATAATACTAGCATTGGTGACATATGATGCTTGGAGGGTTCAATGCACTAAAAGTCTTAGCATACCACCCGCTATACAGTGAGTACCCTGGTAGCAAGAGCCTATTACCCTGATTCGTCATCCCTTCCCCGGGCACAGGGAGCCTGCCCAGTCCATCTACAATGGGTACGATTTCCACCAGGGAAACAGAATCAACGGGACATCTATATTAAGGGATTTGCTGCAAGGAATTGGCTTAAGTGACTACGGAGGCATCTAGGCAAATCTGAAATTTATAGAGTAGACCAACGGGAAGGGCAGGCAGGAACTTTCTGGCACAGGCTGAAGCTGCTGTCTGTCCACAAGGGAATTTCTTCCAGGGAAGGCTTAGCTCTGCTCTTGAGGTCTTTCAACTGATTGAATCAGGCCCACCCAGATGATGGAGGTAATCTCTTCCAAGTCAACTGATTAGAGACACTAATCACACCTACCACTCTTGTGGCAACCCTAGATTAGTGTCTAAGGACACTCAAGTTGGCGCACGAGACTGACCATCACACCACCCAAGGAGAAGTCAGGAAGGTCCCGGGGAGGTTCACATGGAGGGAGGGGACTTGGTGGGGAGGTGGTAAGTGGAGACCCGCTCCATTAACTCACCAGGACTCTGTGAGGCGTTTCCTCTGGATCCTTGCTCAGGATGCTGCCCTCCTCCAGCATGGGGGGACATCTGGGACCCTCCAGAGTGCCCAAGGAAAATGCGGGGGCCCCAAGAGGTCCCAGGAGGCATTTATAGGATGCGAATTGGGGCTGGGCTTCATCCTGGACACCAGCGTGAACCAGACGTGGTTTTGAGGGCCCCCGCCTGGAAGGGATAACAGACAGGTAGGGCACAAGAGCCCCTCAGAAATACACACCGCCTGCAGCCTTCCCCCAGAGAGATAAGAACCTCCTCAGGGTGGAATCTGGGGTTGGGGTCTCTTGGGCTGGTGGGGCCCACTCTGGACCAGAATCTTGATTCTAACTGCCAGATAGACTCTACCCTTGGCCCCATAGGCAGGGGCTTTATGAAGAAGCAAAACGTATTTGAAGCATCACTGATCCAACCTCGCGGCTGAGAATTGTACATGAGCTCCTGACTGGGTGCGTTTCTGCCTGAGCTTTCCTTCCCGGAAGGGCTGCGGGAAGCCCTAAGTCTTTCTTAGTTATTCCATGAACTGCGGCAGATGCTGGTGGGGCCACGGCCCCTGTCTCTCTGAGGACAGGGCCTCTGAACATCCTTGTCCCTGTGGTCTATGGTCCTATGCACACTGAGGCAAGGGTCACTTCCTGCTTGAGGTCCAAACCGGAAGGAGACCCGGAGGTGCGCCTCCCCTTGGCGCTTTCTGTCTGGACGCCCCCTGGTGGCAATGGGCGGTTATTACCGTACAGTCTCCTGCTCAGGTTCATCTAGATTAGGCTGCTGAAGCAGGATGGACCGGTTGGTTCTGTCTGGGGAGGCCAGGGAAGGGTTCTCAGAGAAAGGAGGACAGTGGATCCGGCTTTTAGAAACCAGAGGATAAGAGAAGAAGGGCTTTCGGGGCCACATGGAAAGGCAGGGGCCATTAATGACAGGGGATCTTGAACCCCATTGCCTGGTAAAATTTGGGCAGGCAGAGAGAGGAGGGAGTTACTTCCAGTCGGTAGAAATAAAGTAGGAAAGAGGAGAGGCATGAGAGAGCCTGTCGGCAAGTCTGAAAGCAGGGACCAACCTTTGCCAGATCCTGGGTCAATCTGGGCCCTCATTAATTTGGAAACTGGAGAGTCAGATCCTCTAAAGATAGTAGAAATTTTTGTTCTGAAGATCCCCCATCAAGTCCCTTTTTATGTGACTCATAAAGTGGCCTTCCGGCAGAAAGGAACAGCTCACCAGTAACAGGAGGGCTCCTGGGACCAGAAGGGAACCGGGCATGGAACCACCCCCCACATCAAATACAGGCCCAATCCCAGCGACGAGGAGACCCCCACCCCAGAAGCTCTACCGCCCAGGGAAGAACCAGAGTTTAAACGCCGCCCCGTTTCTACAAAATCATGACAAAGTTTGAAGGGGAGAAGGGGAGCAGGGTGCAAGGCATGCATACAGCCCCTGGTCACCTGTGTTCGCATGTAATCTTCATACCAGTTCTTCCAGAAATACGTCATTAGCCCCATTTTACAGAGTCTGAAGCTCTGAAAGGTTAAGCAACTTCCCCAAGGTCACCCTGCCATTCGGTAGCACGAGTTGTATTTGAACCCAGTTCTCTGTGAAGCCTTCACATCCTTTTTGCTGCCTTCCATCAAGCTTTGGACATTAGAATCAGGTTTGCAAAGGCCACCGTGGTCCACTGTCACAAGCCCCCTGGCCGGTGGATGGCACTGCCCTCTGGGCTGTCATCCTAGGTATCATGAGCTCTATTTGACACATGGTAAGACTGGGGCCTCAGAAAGAGTCAGATCCCAGCAGAGCTGTCAGCAGTCAGGGGACCCTGGCCAAGGGACCTCTGTGAGCCTCAGTTTCATCATCTGGACCAAGGGACTAAGAGTATGCAGCAGATACCCTGGGGTCCATGCCCCTTCTGTGCATGCAGGCCAGCCTTTAACGGCCAGGACCTGCATCTCCGTGCCCAAGGTGCAGAAAATGCTGAGTGGTCGCCAAACCCACTCCACTCCTTTTCCCGGGAGGAGAGGAGAAGCCTGATATCGGAGCAGCCCATAGCCAACAGACCGTGGGAGCTGGTATTCAAGCACTCCTTCTAGAGGGACAACTCTGAGACGCACAGGACACACTCCCCTAGCCCAGCCCCATCTGCGGCTCCACTCCCCCCGGAATCTCTGTCCTCACCTCCCAAATGAACCTGGCCCTTGGGCTCTGGTCCCAGGCTCTGCTCCCTTGCGGCGTGGGAGCGCGACACGAGACGGCGCATGCGCACTCGCGGTTTGCTGCTTGGCGCGAGGGGACCGGCACATTAAACTGATTACACGTGAGGATCAGGAGTCTATCTCCTCTGTCTTCCAGTGCCCAAGAACATGGCAGGTCCCTGGCTTCTTCCTACCTTCCCTGAAGCCCTCAGAAATGTCTCGGGCTCCGGAGTGCTCCCAGCAGGGCATCTGTGACTCGGCTGAATGACCAGGAGCAGAACCCCAGCCCTCACCCAGCAACCCAGTCTGTCACCCGCCCCTGTGAAGTGGGGGGTAGGGGGACGGGGGGTGTAGGGGGGTGGTTGGGGTGGTGGCAGGAGAAATGGCTGACCCTGGCCCCGGATGGGGGTTCCGTTCACATCTCAACTGCCCCAACCCTGCAGTCTGACATTTGGAAAGACCCAGAGATGAATTCTTCCATGCTCCTTTTACCCCCCTTTCAGCAGTCCGGAAACCAGATGGGCTGACAACGCCGACGGTGCTGCCTTCCCTTCCTGACAGCCTCGTCTGCAGCGGCACGACCCTGCTCCCTACTTTCAGCCCAGACCCCCGTTTAATCCCCTACCCCCACCCTCAAGCGACATCCGCTGTCCCCGTTCCTGCCCAGAAAAGATGAGCTTTAGCAAATATCGAGAATCCGCGATTTTTGCGATTTCTTAGCGAGGCTGGAGAGACAGCAAAACTTAAGCGGAGGGGGCGAGCCACAAAAGGTGGGCTTCCCCAGCAAGGGCAACGGGACACTAGAGAGTGTCATTCAAACGCCGAAAGGACAGTATTCTGCCCCCAACGTCAGGCCTCTGGGTGAGCAGGTCAGACTTGCGCGTGGAGAGCCCACATTCGGCTCGAAAATTCCAGACAATCCCTCTCCTCCAGACTGTAACTCCCCAGATTCAAACTCAGGCTAGTCTGAGTCCAAAAACCATGAGCTTTTCCCCAAAATAGAGATAGGGATGAGATCGGAAGAGAACAAAACAGGCCCCTCTCCCTAGCCACCCTCTACTTTCACCTTGGCATTGGGAGAAGCCACAGAGGCAGGGACCCCCTCTGTCCCTCTACCAGCTCTAGCTCTGTCCCCGGGGCCGGATCCCATCCTGCTGGGCCCACCAGGGCTCCCCTGTGTCCTTCTGTGGCCAGCAGGCCCCAGGGGTCAGGGAATCCAGACAGCCCCAGCCAGCCCCTTGGCCACCCTGGGCCCTGCTCAGAGGACAAGGCTGAACTGATTCTGTCAGGAAGGGTTAGACTTGTCTCCCGGGCTGGCTGGGTTCGGGGGGATGAGATAAATGCATCTGGACAGCCCGGATGCAGAATGCTAGCTGTCAAACGCGCTGGCCGTGCCTCCAGCCGGCAGCACCCTCCCCAGAACGATTAGACAGACTCCCATCCGTCCTGTCTCGAGAAGGCTGATGTCAGGCGCTGAGGTTCCAGGGAGGGGACAGGAGGAAGCAGGTGCCTCCAAGCCAAGGATCCTTGAGGGCAAGGTGTCAGGACGGCCCCAGTGGAAAGGCCAAAACCAGCATCTTCTCTCTGCCCCAGGTAGACATTGATGGGCGCCTAATTCCCGGATGTGATTAAAGCAACGTGAGGCACGCCCCCCACCCTGGGCTTTTGCCCCACCGGACCTGCTGCTGCTGACCGGGTGGGCTTCACTGTGAGAGGGCTCTAGTCCCCTTCCTGAGGAGACCCCTACCCTCCCCACCCCCGCTCAGACCCGCATATGCTTCCCGCACAGACCAGCGTGGCTAGGGGGCGCAAGCGCGCTGGATGGGGCGAGCAGGAAGGACATCCACAGGGAGGGCTCACAGCGGGCAATTCCACAAAGCTGAGCCCCTCGCGAGCCCTCCGCCTGTCAGTGGCCCCACGAGGGCTACTCCCTCATTCGGGACCTTCCGCGGCCTCTCCCTGATAAATGCAAGAACCAAAGCCTTCTCTGAGGTGATGGAGTCCCACTAATAGGAATTTCCATGCGTCGGGTCATCTTGAGGGCACAAAACCTCTGAGCATCACCCCCCAGCATTGGGCAAAGCAGGTTGCTTGTCAATTAGATCTGCTCGTTGTAGGCTGTAGCCAGCAATATGGCGGCCTCGGGGTCTGAATGACATGGGCAAGAGTCGTGAACGGAACGTGTCCCCCCAAAGTCACGTGTCGGTCAGCTACCCCAGCGTGATGGGATTAGGAGGCGGGGCCTTCGGGAGGTGACTGGGACTTGGTGGGGAGCGGTAGATCCCCAGGAAGGCGATGAACAAGCCCTTAGAGAAGTCATAGGAGAACTTGTGTGCTCTCTGCTCTCTGCCACATGGGGATCCAAGGAGAAATTGGCCATTCACAACCCAGAAGAGCTCTTGCCGGACACCAGACCTGCCAGCGCCTTGACCTTGCCGCCGTCTCTAAAGCTGTGAGAAATACATTTTGTTGCCTCTAAGCCACTCAGTTTGTGGTGTTTTGTTATCGTAGCCTGAGTTTGGACAGCAGGTTAGAGCAGGAAAATAAGGCTATCGTTAGAATCATTCCTGGGGGGCGCCTGCGGGGCTCTGTCGGTTGAGCGTCTGCTTTGGCTCTGGTCATGATCCCGGGTCCTGGGATCGAGCCCCGCATCCAGCTCTTTGCGAGGAGGGGAGCCTGGTCTCCCTCTCCCTCTGCCTGCTGCTCCCCCTGCTTGTGCATGCTTTCTCTCTCTCTATGACAAATAAATAAAACCTTAAAAAAAAAAAAAGAATCCTTCCTGGCCATGATTCCTGGACTGGCCTCTAACCGGCTGTGTGACCTTGGGCAGGTGTTCGAGCCTCTCTGAGACCCACCTGCCTCCTATTTGTCTGTTTCGCCCAAAAGATGACTGGGGAGCAGCTGCGGCCAACCTTCCTAACGGCACCTCCTCGGCGCTCGTGTAGTGCCCTGTGCCTGGTGGGCATCTAGGCTCTTGGAATACACCGAACAAGGCCAACAAATTTCCTGTCCTCGGAGAGGTCACGTGGGGGGGTAGGTGTCACGCCTGTGCCTTCCTCTTCATAAGGCACTGACGAACATCGGAACCCTTCCTCTCCTTCAAGTGCGTGCAGGCGGAGCGAAGCCCGCCAGCCGTGTACTGACTCGTGCAAGAGCCAGGCGGTGTGAAAGCCCAGAGGTGGGGACAGATGACTGGCCCAGCCGTGTACTGACTCGTGCAAGAGCCAGGCGGTGTGAAAGCCCAGAGGTGGGGACAGATGACTGGCCCACTCTCAGACCAGTAGTAGGACAGGCCGGTTAGTTGCGTGCTTAGGGCCCGCACCTGCCGTGAGCCTGTCGGCACTAGAGAGGTTCGGCGGCCTTTCTTGAGCCCTTTTAAGAAGTGCTTCCTCCAGGGGCGCCTGGGTAGCCCAGTGGTTGGGCATCTGCCTTTGGCTCTGGTCATGATTCCGGGGTCCTGGGATCGAGCCCCGCATCAGGCTCCCTGCTCAGTGGAAAGTGTGCTTCTCCCTCTCCCACTCCCCCTGCTTGTGTTCCCTCTCTAGCTGTGTATCTCTCCGTCAAAATAAATAAATAAATAAAATATTTGAAAAAAGAAGTGCTTCCTCCGGATGTAGACCCTCCAAGCTTGGCCCCAGGAGCAGCTCAGAGGTTGGGGGGAGGTGGTGTCCCCATCCCAAGGCCTTCCATCCTTTCCTCTGGTTGGTTACCTTGAAATCAGCAACCCCCCACCCCTGCCCCATGAGGCATGAAAACTGGCCAAAGAGTGGGTTCAGGACATTTTCCCCAAATCTCCACCCTCATAACATGAGACAGCAACCCAGGGAGCTTGCAGCAAGATCTGAGAAAGAACTGGGGGCCTAGAAAGGGGGGTTAAGGAACCCTGAGCCCTTACAATCCAGCTACAAAATTGTGGCTTGCTTCGTGCCCCCTTCTTGGCCACCGCAAGGGACCCTGCCTCATGCAGCGTCACCCCTGGGCACTGACCGAGGCTCCCACACCAAGTCTTCGGATGCCACCAGGTGCGGACTCCAGGAGACAGAGCTAGCCCCTTCTCCTCTCACTGCCCGAGGCCCCTCCGCACATGTATGGCTCACTGATAGGGGACCCTGCGGGGAGCAGCTCCCTTCCAGAAGCCCCCGCTTCTATCAACAGGTCGATAGCCTCACTACTGAGCCACAATAGAGAGACAACGTCTCGTCTCAGTGCAACACAAGCCCAAACCCAATCAGAGGAATCAAGGGAGCTGGGCCGCAGGGCGCGGCGAGGAGCCATCTCCCTTCAGTGGGGAAGGCGCAGCGGGGAGGCGAGCAAGGTTAATCAGACGGTTCCACAAAGCTGAATGGAAGCTCAGCCTAAAACTTCTCCACCTGGGCCGCCCACCTGCACTGCCCAGAGAGTTCTGCTCCCCGCAAGGGCCCCCCAAGCTCCCCCAGAAGGAAGCTTTAGCAGCTGTTTCCGAACGAAGCCAAATGTGTGTGCAATGTTTCCTAATGAATGCAAGGGCTGTCGGAGGCACTCCAGCCCCCTCATTTAGCTCTGAGGTGTAATTAATACATAAATTAAGCTCCTGCAGACTCACAAATGCCCAGAAAAAAAAAAAAAAGAAAGAAAACTATAATTAGTTTGCCCATATGACTCCATCTGTCATGATGGAGGCCTGAGCGCAACGCCACATAGCAAATCCTGAGGGCTTTGGCCGCGTTGGCCGTGCCTGGCGCTGATCCTGCCCCGCTCTGAGGATACGTGAAGGGGCCTGGGGGGCTCGGGGCCTGGGCGTCCTGGCGAGCGGAAGGCTCTGGAGTACACGCGCCGCGGGCTGGCACCATCTAGAGACCTGGGGGTGTGGGCCTGGGGGTGGTCAGGGCTTCCACCGAGAATCTGCGTTGCTGGCTTCCAGCCCTGTCCTTCTCCGGGACCAAATTTTATTTATTATTATCATCTATAAATAATTTTATTTATTTATTTATTTATTTATTTATTTATTTATTTATTTGACACACAGAGAGAGAGATCACAAGTAGGCAGAGAGACAGGCAGAGAGAGAGGGGGAAGCAGGCTCCCCGCCGAGCAGAGAGCCCGATGCGGGGCTCGATCCCAGGACCCTGAGATCGTGACCTGAGCCGAAGGCAGAGGCTTTAACCCGCTGAGCCACCCTGGCGCCCCTATTTATTTATTTTAGAGAGAGAGTGTGTGCGCGTGCTTGCCTGTGTGTGAGCAGGGAGGGGGAGGGGCAGAGGGAGAGAAGATCTCCAGCAGACGCAGGACTCGAACTCCCGACCCTGAGCTTACCACCAGAGCCTGGGCTGAAGCCAAGAGTCAGAGGCTTAATTGACTGGGCCACCCAAGCGCCCCATATTGTGTATTCTTTTCCGGTGCATTAATATTCAGGGCAATGATTATTTTTAAAAGGGGGATGGTACCGTGCGTGTGGTTTGGCCAGTCACGTGCTCACGCTTATTTTCACGCACCATCACGGACGCGTCTTTCCACCCTTATTGTTTTAAGCAGATGCATAGTACTCCAGCATATGAGTTGGTTTATACATGTTTTATTTATATTTACCACTTAATTTATGTAATCTTCTATCACTAGATTTGGGGCTTCCTTCAAAATTCAACTCTCGTAAGTGAAGCTGTGGAGATATTTCGGGCTGGTGGTATTTCTCTTGCTTATTTTTAAAGACTTTATTTGCTAGAGGAGGTTTTTTTTTTTATTAACATATACTGTATTATTTGTTTCGGGGGTACAGGTCTGTGAATCATCAGTCTTACACAATTCACGGCACTCCCCATAGCACTTACGCCCCACAATGTCCATTGCCTAGACGCCCCATCCCTCCTGCCCCCCTCCCCTCCAGCAACCCTCAGTTTGTTTCCTGAGATTAAGTCTCTTATGGTCTGTCTCCCTCTCTGGTTTCAAGTTCACAGCAAAATTGAGAGGAAGGTACAGCGATTTCTCACATGTTCCCCGTCCCACACATGCACAGCCCTCCCCCATTACCAACCCCCCTGCCAGAGGGGTACATTTGATACAATCAATGAACCTGCACTGACACATCACTGTCACCCGAAGTCTAGAGTTTACGTTAGGGTTTACTGTTGGTGTCATATATTCCATGGGTTTGGACAGATAGTTTAATGGCCTGTATCCATTGTTATAGTATCATACAAAGTATTTTGATTGCCCTAAAAATCCTCCATTGCTCTGACTATATTTTTCTTATTTTTATCTTTATTTTTTATTTTTTTAAGGTTTTTATTTATTTATTTGAGAGAGAGAGCAGAACAAGAGAGAAAAAGAGAGCACAAGTGGGGAGAGGGGCAGAGGGAGAAGGAGAAGCAGGCTCCCTGCTGAGCAGGGACCCTGGGGATCATGACCTGAGCTGAAGGCAGACGCTTAACCGACTGAGCCACCCAGGCGCCCCAAGTTTAAAATGTTTTTAAACACATATCTGTTAGAGCAGTTCCTTGCAGCCTTGTACATAATTATGAGAAACTGGACCCTGCTAAGTGTCCAGCCATCTCAGGGAGGTTGGACATCGAAATCTGTGACTGATGTTTTACTCTTCTTAGACTGGGGATAAGGGCCCTCTGTGAGGCTCCTGGGGCGCTACCCTTCTGCCACCCACAGCCCAGCCCTTACCTGCTGCCTCTCCCACCTGCCACTCAGCTCAGACTCACAGAGAGTCGGGGCTGGCCTTGTGTTCGGCTCCTGCTCTGGCCTCCGCCCACCATGTGGCTTCTGCCTCACGATGCATAGCAATGGCTCCTGCCAAGGTCATCAGGCTCGCAGGTAAAGCAAGCCCAGCGCAGACATCCAGACTCTCCGGTTCTCTCGAGGGCACGCCCACCTGTCCTAAGTCTGGCCACACCAGGATCAAATGATGAGGCTGATCTCTCCTGGAGGTGACCTGCCCAGCTCCTCCTCCAAGGTCATGGGGGACCGACATCTCACCCGTCAGGGTCTATCGGCACCATGGGGGCACCCACCTCCGCCCTTGAAGTGCTTCTCTTAGGGATGGTGGTGGCCATGTGCTTCCACCTTGTTCGAGGGAGGCAGAGTGATGTCATGAGTCCCCGCCTTTCACGATTACGCACATTCCCCCAAGATATGTATACTTACGTATTTTTTCTATATAGGATCTAGAGCATTGATAAATACATAGACACATTATAAAGCACATGCAAAATTATACCTTAAAGAGGAAGATATGTTGATAAAATAAATCTGTTCAAGAAAATGTTTTCATTTTACTCATTAAGAGTACTCAGGAAAAAGCCTTTCGTGTTCTCACTGAAAGATATCGGTAATAACACTGTGAGAGCAAGGTGATTGAAAATGTCAGATCTGATTAGCGGGTCATGTCTTTCTCCCCTTCTGCGTCTGACAGAGTTCCTCCCCGGAGCAACCCGGGAAGTTGGAGCTCTGGAGCTCTGCCACCTTCTTTTTGTTCATGTGTGCGCTCCTAATCATGACCTAATCATGACCTTGGTCAGTTCTTGGTGACCTTGCAGATATCTTTCTAAGATTATGCTGATGTTGGGAGGTTTCTTCGGTGATTGGACCCACCAGTGCTGTGAAACTGCACGCATTCTGAACGGCTGGAAAGGGTTTTCTTATTTTGGTAAAAAAAATATATAGACTTATTTCATTCAGCATAATACCCTCTAGGTCCATCCATGTTGTCTCCAATAGCAGGAACTCATCCTTTTTTATGGCTGCATAATATTCCATCATGTATACAATATACCACATCTTTCTCATCTGCTCATCTGTCTGTAGACACTTAGGCTGCTTCCGTATCTTGGCTATTGTAAATAATACCACAGTAAACATAGGAGTGTGTCTATCTTTTTGAATTAGTATTTTTGTTTTCTTTGGGTCAATGCCCAGTAGTGGAATTGTTGGATCGTATGGTAATTCTATTTTTTTTAAAGATTCTTATTTATGTATTTGACAGAGAGAGATCACAAGTAGGCAGAGATGCAGGCAGAGAGAGGGGGAAGCAGGCTCCCCGCCGAGCAGAGCGCCCGATGCGGGGCTCGATCCCAGGACCCTGAGACCACGACCCGAGCCGAAGGCAGAGGCCTCAACCCACTGAGCCACCCAGGCGCCCCTATGGTAATTCTATTTTTAACTATTTGGGGATCCTCCATACTGTTTTCCACAGTGACTGCACCAGTTCGCATTCCTACCAACAGTGCACGAAGATTCCCCTTTCTCCACATCCTCGCCAACACCTGTTGTTTCTTGTGTTGATTTTAGCCCGTCTGACGGGTGTGCGATGATAGCTCACTGTAGTTTTGATTTATGATGAGAAATATTCAGCAACTTTCCATGTGCCTGTTGGCCATCTGGGCACCTTCTTTGGGAAAATGTCTCTTCAGTTCTGCCCATTTTTAAATCAGACCGTTTGGGTTTTTTTGGTGTTGAGTTGTACATATTTATGTATTTGGGATACTAACCCTTTATCAGATATGTCATTTGCAAACATCTTCTTCCCTTCTGTAGATTGCCTTTTTGTTTTGGGGATGGTTCCTTTCTCCGCGCAAAAGCTTTTTATTCTGATGTAGCCCCGATAGTTTATTTTGGCTTTTGTTTCCCTTGCCTCGGGAGACACATCTAGAAAAATGTTGCTATGGCCGATGTCGGAGAAATTACTGCCTGCGCTCTCTTCTAGGATTTTTATGGTTTCAGGTCTCACATTTAGGTCTTTCATCCATTCTGGGCTTATTTTTGTGTCTGGTTATGAAATGAATAAGTCGTGGGAATAAAAGGCAAGCATGGGGGATATAGTCGGCGGTATTGTAATAGCGCTGTATGGTGACAGATGGTGGCTATGCTCGTGGCGAGCACAGGGCAGTGTCTAGAGAAGTTGAATCACCGCGCTGTGCACCTGAAACTAACATGACCTTGTGTGTCAACCACGCTCAAGTCCAAAGCATTGCATATCTATATACACAATATGGCCGACAAGCGGGCGCTGGCTGCGGGCTTGGGGAGGGGTCTCGTTTCCTCACCGCGGGCTCTTTGAGAGAACTTAGGGCACGGTGATGGCTTTCCCAGAGCAGGTGATGCAAGAGGACAAGGTGGAAACAGCAAGGCCTGTCCCGACCTAGCTCGGGAGGCACACACCGTCACTTCTGCCACACTCCGTCGGCCACACGGGCCAGCTCTAGGAAGAGACCCAGGCATGGGTGAAACCGGGAGGCGAGGGTCGGTGGAGCCCTCCGGGAGCCTAGGGCAGCACTCGCTGGCTGTGTGAGCTCCGCGAGGCATCCCTGCAGCTCTGGGCTCTATCTTGTCTACAAAATGAAGGAGGTGACACTGGCCTTATTAAGGCATGAACTGACTGGCCTTATTTTCTTCCTCCCTGTCACTTGTCACCTGGGCGCTGTCCCTGAAGGACAGTCGAGGCCAGTGTCCAGCCCAGTCTTCTTTGTAACTTTATTCTCATCTCCACTCGATCACTTGTTTCCTCTGCCATCGGCCAGGCCGGGCCTCTGGGCCGTGCAGCCCAGCAGTGGGGACATTGGATCAGCCTGTCACTTCCCGATATCTCCTCTGCTATGTTCCTTTCTCCCTCAGGGGGTTGGGCTGCGAGGACGGGGTGTGCAAAGGAGTGATCGTCACCTCCGTGGGTGAGCCCATCTGCGTGGCTGATCCCCTAAAGCCACTCTCTGGGGCATGAGTTTTGATGAGTTTTCTAAAAGCTGCATGGCTGCAGCGTCCTCTAACAGGGGACCCCTTCCTCTGTGGACCCCCTCGTGCAGTCCCTCCCACACCATCCTCGATCGCACGACCCTGGGATCAAGACCAGAGCTGAAATCAAGAGTCGGATGCTTAACCGACTGAGCCACCCAGGCACCCCTCGTTCCCCCATGGTTTTCTGCTCTGTGTACAAGTATAGCACTCGGTAGCCCTCTGTCCTCAGCTTCTTTTCACAGGAGTCCACTGCTGGGAGGATGGGGTGAGTCCCACTGCCTAATGCTGCCTGCCTTTCCCTGGGTCCTTGTATGAAGGACCAGTGGGAGGAAGCTCTCGCTCTGTGACTGCTTGATTTTGCTGTCCCCAGGGCCTTTGCACTCTCCCCTCTCCACCCACAGGGGCCAACTCTTCTGTTCACACCCTCACACACTGACCCTCCTCTTCCATCTGCCTTCCAGAATGACTTTACAAAAAGGGAATCTGACCCTGCCACACTTGGGCTTCAAATGGCACCTTTCAGGTTAAGTGCCAACTGCTGCAGACGGACCTAAGGGACCTCCACGTGAGAGCAGAGGACAGGGTTAGCCACCGATGACCCTAATGACTCTCCGGGTCACCCAGCAAGGACCGCGGGTGCCCCCACCCCAGCGTGTGGTCTCAACTGACCTCCTGGGTCTTGATACAAATCACCCTCCAAAGAGGGGAGCCGCGTGGTTGGGGTCCCCCAGCTGCATGGAGTTCGTGGAGCAAGCGTCTCCCCGGGGCATTTGGAGAGCACCCCAGTCCCTGAGTCTGAGGCTGCCGCCCCGCCTGCGCTGCGGTTTGCCTGGGTGGGTGGCTGGGAGCCCAGTGCTCTCTCCCAGAGCGTGCTCCCCCTCTCCTCCCCTCCGAGCGAGACACTTCCTCACCCACTGCCCTCCGGCCACTGGAGCTGCCCAGCTCACGCTGTTCCTTGAGCAGAGCGAGCCTCTGTGTCTTCCCCCCGTGCCCCCCCCGCCATCATTAGTCCCTAGGGTCACCTCCTCTGCTCCCCAGAAGACTTGAGCCCAGCTGCAGGGAAAGCACTCTTCACTGAGCAGTAGGCGCGGGACCAGAGGATATCGGGCCCCTGCCCCAAGGAGCGCCCACTTAGCCAGAGACACGCAGTGGGCTGATGGAAACGCAGAGCCCGCCAGGGTGCAAGAAAGAGGAATGGATTCTGCTCATCCGTAGACGGGAGGCTCTCACCGAGAAGGGGCTGCTGGACCCGGTCACCCCAAGCTATAGTTGACTCCTCCTTCCCCGCAACCCCCCCCCCCATGATTCCTGTTGACAAGACCACGCGGCAAAGGAGTGGGGGGTGCTTTCCTCTGACACAGTGACCCAAGCCGGGAGGCAGCCACCTTGCCTTACCGGTGACACAGTTAAGTAAGCCTGGGGGCATGGAGCTTTCAAATAAGTCTCCGCTGAAATCTGGCGGAGAAACAAAGTAACAACAAAGGGGCTGACGTTGATCAAGTGCGGGCTGTGTTCCACGCACTTCCCCCTGCTTTCTAAATATTAACTTATACTGAATTTTCACCAACAACCCATCCGCATCTTATGGATGAGAAAACCGAAGTTCGGAAAGGTTAAGAAACTTGCCCCAAATCATGTGATAGGTATGGCAGAGGCAGGAGTTGAACCTGGGCGTGAGTTTGGTTCCCAAGCTCCCCCCTTTTAAATGTCTTAACTTTTCGAAAGGAAAAAAAAAATTCAAATATATACAAAAATGATACAATATAATAAAACCGCCCTCACCCTCCCCTCAGTTTCCACGATTATCGGCTCATGGTCAATTTCGTTTCAACGTTATGGGCACCCACTTTATTCCTCCTGTTCTATTTCAAAGTAAATCACAGACGTCGTATTATTTCATTGGTGAATACTTTAGGAACATTTCCTAAAAGATAAGAACGCTTTAAAAAATATATATATAGCCAGCATACTATTATCTTGCCTTAAAAAATTAACCGTAATTACTAAATGTCATCAAATATTTAGTCACTGTTCAAATTCCCAATTGTCTCACGAATGCCATATTATCATCACTGTGTTTGAGTCAAAATAGAAATTAGAGCCATGGGGGCGCCTGGGTGGCTTAGTCATTGAGTGTCTGCCTTCGGCTCAGGTCATGATCCCAGGGTCCTGAGATCGACCCCCGCATCGGGCTTTCTGCTCCACTGGGAGTCTGCTTTCCTGTCGTCCACTCCCCTGCCTGTGTTCCCTCTCTCGCTGTGTCTGGCTCTGTCAAATAAATAAATAAAATCTTAAAAAACAAAAAAAAGGAAAGAAATCAGATCCATGCACAGCCACTAGATCTTATTTTTTAAGCTTCTTTTAGTCTATGGTTTCCCCCAACTCCCAATTCTCTCTGTCTCTCTCTCTGTCTCTTTCTCTCTCCCTTTCTCAGTGCTCTGATCTATCTGCTGAAAAAATCTGCATTGATTTTCCTCTTAAATTTCCCACAGTCTGGAATTTGTTGATGGCAACCCCCCGGTGAAGATTACTCATGCCTCCGTCTTCTGTATTTCGGTAAACTAGCAGTTGGATCTTAATCAGGTTGGGGTTGGAATTCTTGACCAGACTTCTTCGAAGGTGGCGTGGTGTTCTCCCACAGGAAGTCACGTTGTACCTCACCTCGGTGATAGGAGTGCTTGATGCTCGGTGCTTAGACCCCTAATGCACCAGAGGTTTCAACAGGGTGATATTCCAATTCTACCGTTTCTTCCGCATGTGCTTTTATAGAGAGACACTTTCTCAAGTCCAGCATTTGGTCTCAAGACCAGTATTGGTCACCAGGTGCTATGATTCATGCGGGAGAGGAAAGGTGGTTCATCGTCTCCCTCTATTTACCAGTTTCCAACACAATGTATCATTCGTTTACTCTGTAGGGATCAAATAGAGTTGGGTTTCTCTGGAGTTTAGTGAAATATCATTTTTGGGGTTTTTTTAATTTCTTTTTTTTTTAAGACCTTATTTATCTATTTGACAGAGAGAGAGAGAGAGATTGAGAGAATGAGCGGGAGGAAGGGCTGAGGGAGAAGCAGACTCCCTGCGGAGCAGGGAGCCCGACCCAGGACTCGATCCCAGGACCCCGGGATCAAGACCCGAGCCGAAAAAAAAAAAAAAAAAAAAAAAGACCCGAGCCGAAAGCAGACACTTAAAAGCCAGAGCCACCCAGGCGGCATCTGTGAAATATCATCTTGAACATGTGGATTTAACTCTATCTGGTGGTCTTCAATTTACTGTAGTTATCAGAACTAATTAGGCTCAGATTAATCTCATCTCTGGCCAGAGCAGCTCCAAGACAGAGCTGGTTCCCGAGCCCTCGGGACAGGGTCCAGTAGCGTTTGAAAATGGCCTTGCTTTGTGACGTGACAAGATGTCGCAGGCCCCCAGACGTCTCTTGTAACCGCCACACACAAAGATCAGCGATGGTGCCCATGGATCTCTCTGGACTTGTGATTATCTGGTGCGTCGAAATTGCTCACCTCATGGCAGAGCATAAGGGAGCCTTGTGCATTGGGATCCGGGCCGCTCACTTTCTCAGAGGCA
Organism: Nasua narica; assembly: GCA_028533885.1. Taxonomy (NCBI): domain Eukaryota; kingdom Metazoa; phylum Chordata; class Mammalia; order Carnivora; family Procyonidae; genus Nasua; species Nasua narica. Next base: position 82,665,949 of record CM052810.1, on the reverse strand, counting down.
GAGACCCCCCTTCCACGCCTCCGAGCCCCCACCTGCATGCCCACAGTATGCCCCCATCTGGCACAGCTAGAACAGAGATTTCCTAAGCCCCCTGGATTACTGGGTTCGCAAGCCAAGTGGCAGGATCCCCACTCCTCCCTTTTTCCAAATCCTTGCCCTTGTTACGGGGCTACCCATCTCACCATCTCTCTGAGTCACTATGAGCCTCTGTCTACTCTGGCACACAAAGGCCAGCGCCACTGTCCCCTACGTTGCTGGTCTATCTTCTGGCCCATCCAGTGAGAGGGTTGCTCAGCAGTGACCCCCACACTTGACCCGGTTTTGGGGTCTCTACTCTCTCTTTGGCTGCCCCCATTGGGGTCTCCCTGTCCGCTAGCCTCTGGGCTGTCCGCCTTATCACCCCTCCATTTGTTGGGTCCAGCCGTTGTCTCTCCGGGAACCGTGCTCTCGCTCAGTGGTATGATCTCTAACCTTGGCCTCCCGCCACCGTTACCCAGATGATGTCTTCAGACCCTGACCACGCCTGACTTTCATCTTTCTTTCTCTCGTCCTACTCCTCGGCAGGGGACCCACTGGCCTGCCCGGCTCTCTGCTGGGGCAGGAGAGGACCCAGAGCTGAGCCACTGTTCCGGGGAGAAAACTGACGAAGGCCATTCCTCCCCCCCGAGGCTGCCTGGGGAGGTGCTGGAGGATGGGAGGGCTGCAGCGGCAGGGAACCTGCTTACGTGACTGGTGAGCGGTCTCCAGGCCTGAGAAAAGTTGGATCGGGTGGCTCTGCCCGCTAGGATGTGACCGACATCTGACTCTCCCACTTGGGCAGGGGTCGGGGAGGGGTTTGTGGGTGAGCACACCAGCTGACTGCCTACCGCTGGGAGCAGACTCTCATCCCCAGCGGGTCCGTTAAAAACATTCCGCGCACCTCCCACGTGGCAGGAGCTGAGGACACCGCTGGACAGTGGAGGGGGGGGACCCATAGGGATGGCCCTATTTTTCTTCCCCACCAGCTCCTGGATCAGGAGCTTGTCCTTGTACTTGCCCTTGTATTTGTCCTTGAAGCAGGACAAGTAAGCCTATGGCAGGGAGACCTGGAGCAGAATAGAATCCCACACCCACCCTCTGCCCCATTTTCGGTCCATTTGGAGGTCACAGGCAGCGCCGTGATACCCTCCCGGTCCCACCAGCTGGGTTACCCACTTCCCCCAATATGGCTTTTGAGCAAAGACACGTCACCATGGGCATCCATGCAGGGGGACCAGCAACCCACAATATCGCCCATCACGCCACCCTCGAGAGACTAGACTGAAAAGCTGAACACCCTCCCCCAGATTAGAAGACTTCGTATTGACGCTACTTAGTATTAGCAGTAATATTAGCGCCAATATTAATATTAGATTTTAATATTAGAAAAGCTCAAAAGACCAGTAAGCCAGAGATTCAGTGTAATCCCTACCGAAATCCCAATGGCATTCTTTTTTTTTTTTTTAAAGATTTTATTTATTTATTAGGAAAGAGAGAGAGTGAGAGAGAGCAGGTCAGAGTGAGAAGCGGACTCCCCATGGAGCTGGGAGCCCGATGTGGGACTCGATCCCGGGACTCCGGGATCACGACCTGAGCCGAAGGCAGTTGCTCAACCAACTGCGCCACCCAGGGGCCCCCAATGGCATTCTTTACAGAAATTTTCAAAAATCCTGAAATTCGGGACGCCTGGGTGGCTCAGTTGGTTGGGCAACTGCCTTTGGCTCAGGTCATGATCCCAGCGTCTTGGGATCGAGTCCCGCATCGGGCTCCTTGCTCCTCAGGGAGCCTGCTCCTCTCTCGGCCTCTGCCTGTCTCTCTGCCTGCTTGTGTTCTCTCTCTCTGTTAAATGAATAAATAAAATCTTTAAAAAAAAAAAAATCCTGAAATTCAGAGGGAATCTAAAGGGACACCACATAGTGAAAACAGCCCTGGAGATCTCAGACATCGTACTGCAAAGCAGGTGTGTCTCTGGCATCAAGAGAGACGTACGCCCCACTGGAAGAGAAAAGAAAGGCCAGCAGTAAGCCCTGGAATATATGGTCAGATGATCTTCAACAAGGGAGCCAAGACCAGACAATGAAGAAAGGACAGGACCTCTTTCACAAAAGGTATGGGGGAAAGTGGCTATCCACATGCAAAAGAAAGAAGTTGGACCTTTACCTCTACCATATGTAGAAATTAACTCAAACTGGATTCTGGGCTGAGCTGAATGTTGGGACACCTGGGTGGCTCAGTTGTTAAGCATCTGCCTTCGGCTCAGGTCCTGATCCCAGGGTCCTGGCATCGAGCCCCACATCATTGGGCTCCTTGCTCAGCGGGAAGCCTGCTTCTCCCTCTCCCACTCCCCCTGCTTGTGTTCTCTCTCTCAGTGAAATAAATAAATAAAATCTTAAAAAAAAAACAAAACTAAATGTTACACCGAAAACTAAAAAACTCCTAGGAGAAAACACAGAAGAAAAGTTCCAGGAGACCAGGTTTGGCAATGATTTCTTGACTACAACACGAAAAGCAGAGGCAAAGGGGCGCCTGGGAAGCTCAGTCGGTAAAAGGTCGGACTCTTGATCTCAGCTCAGGTTTTGATGTCAGGGTTGTGAGTTCAAGCCCCACACGGGATTCCACACTGGGCATGGCGCCTACTTTAAAAAAAAGTAAAGCAGGGGCCCCTGGGTGGCGCAGTTGGTTGAGCGACTGCCTTCGGCTCAGGTCATGATCCCGGAGTCCCGGGATCGAGTCCCCACATCGGGCTCCCAGCTCCACGGGGAGTCCGCTTCTCACTCTGACCTGCTCTCTCTCACTCTCTCTCTTTCCTAATAAATAAATAAATAAATAGAATCTTTAAAAAAAAAAGTAAAGCAGAGGCAAACAAAAACAAAAATAGAGAAGCAGAACTGCATCAAACTTAAAAGCCTCCCACTGGGGCACCTGGGTGGCTTAGTCGGTTAAGCGTCCACCCTTGGCTAGGGTCCTGATCCTAGGGTCCTGGAATCGAGCCCCTCTTTGGACTCCTTGCTCAGTGGGGAGCCTGCTTCTCCCTATTCCTCTGCAGCTCCCCCTGCTTATGCGCTCTCCCATACTCTCTCACTTTCTCAAATAAATAAATTAAATCTTAAAAAAAAGGAGAAAGCATTTTTAAAAAGCTTCTGCATAGCAAAGCAAACAATCAACAAAATGAAAAGATAACCTGGAGTTTAGGGGAAAATGTATATCATATATCTGCTAAGGTGTTAATATCCAAAATATATAAAGGACGCATACAAAATATCAAATAATTGATATTATCAATTAAATGCCAAAATATTAAATATCAAAATGTCAACACCAAAAATATTTACCATCTGGTTTAAAAATTGGCAGACTGAAAAGGCATTTTTCCTAAAGGAGACGGACAGGTGGCCAACAGGTCCATGAAAAGATGTTCAACATCACTCATCGTCAGGGAAATGCAAACCCAAACCACAAAGAGATATCACCTCGCACCTGTTAGGATGTACACTATCACAAAGACAAGCGATAACCAGCATTGGAAGGATGTAGAGAAAAGGGAACTCTTGTGCTCTGTTGGTGGGAATGGAAATTGGCGCAGCCACTCTGGAAAACAGTATGGAGGTTCCTCAAAAAGTGAAAAATAGTGCTCCCACGTGATCCAGCAATGCCTCATCTGGGTACCTATTTAAAGAACATGAAATCAGTCCCCTGAAGAGATATCTGTATTCCCACGCTCACTGCTGCATTGTTCACAATAGCCAAGATCTAGAAACGACGCATCTGTCGGTGAATAAATGGATAAAGAAAATGTGAGATAGGTAGATCAATCGATCGATAGAGTATTATTCTGCCTTAAAAAAAAAAAGAAAGAAAGAGATGGCCATTTGTGACAACATTGATGAAAGGGGAAGAGATTGGTGCTAAGCGAAATAAGCTAGACACAAAAAGAGAAATACTGTATGATTCCACTTACGTCTGGCCCCTTGAGTGGTCAAAATCCTAGAAACAGAAAGTAGAAGGTTGGTTGCCAAGGGCTGGGGGAGGCGGGATGGAGTGTTATTATTTAATGGGTCCCGAGTTTCAGTGTTGCAAGATGAGGAGTTCTGGAGATCTGCTGCATTAACTAGGTGAATGTACTTAAAACCACTGAATGGTACACTTAAAAATAGTCAAGATATGTGTGTGTGTGTGTGCACGCGCACGTGCGCACGACCACAACAATGACAACAACCACAAAAGGGGAACACTCTCTGACACCTTAATGCTCTGTGAAATCTCTAGGGCCCGCACCCTTTCCCTGGGACCCTGCCACGGCTGGAAACTAGCCAATTCCTCCTGCCCTTGGCATCCACCCCGGGGTGTGGTCCCTGGATTTGGAGGGGAGGGGGAAGGTGTGGTCCAGGGCGGCTCTCCCAACACCGCTGGGCCCTGGGTCTTCCTGGACCAATGCTACTTGGGTTCTAAGACCATCTGCAGAGCGTCCGGTGACCAGCCTCAGCAGCCCAACTACCCCTTGTGGCTGACCGCATCTTCCCAGAACCCCATAGAGGAGGCCAGGGCAGTCTCCTAACAGAGGGCTGAAATGGTTAGCAAGAGAGAAAATGCAGATAGATGTTTCAGGAGACTTGGTGGGTTAGGGAAGGACTGACAGCAAGGGCAGTTAATAAGCCAAGCAAAATGTGTTGCTTGAAAAAAAAAAATGTGTTGCTTGAATATAAAGTGGAAAGGTAGAGGGGAAGGGGGAGGAGGCTACAGAGAGCCACAGAAGGGGACGCTGAGGCTCTGAAGGGTGAAGCAGCTCCTTGCCCAGGGCACCTTCCACACCCACCTTCCCCCCTCAGACCCTCTGGGAACCTCAGGTGAGGGTAGAGGCCCCCACAGGAGGACGCTGGTTCCAGGCCGCCTGGTGTCCCCAACCACAGCCTTGCCCCCTTCCCCCTCTGCCAAGAAGCTTAACTTCATATTCTTAAAAGCCCTGAATTATATTTTTTATAAAGGGCATTGCATACTTCAATTTTGGAAGGAAGATGACAGCAGAAGAAAATACATACAAGTCAAAAAAAAAAAAAAAAGAAAGAAAGAAAATACATACAAGTCAAAATGGGTTGAAGGAATTATTTACACAGAGCTTTCCACTTTCCTATGCCAAGAACACTTCCCTAATTAGCCTCCTTGTAGGGAAATACCAGATACTTGTTTTCTTAATTCTGTAATCGTTTGACAAGAAAAAGAAAAAGAAGGGAGGGACTTACGACAGAGGATGCTACATTTGAAAATGAAGTGTGCTTGGGTATGCACAGAGTGTTTCTGGAAGAGTGTGCAAGAAGTGGTAATGTATTGCCCCCTCCCCCCCACCCCTCCATCCCTCCACTCCCCTCCCCACCCCCCACCTCCCCACCTCCCACCTCCCCACCTCACCCCCCCATCGCCCCCCACCCCTGCCAAAAGAGCTGAGCTGGAGGGCGCAGAAGGAGGCTGATGTTTCATTATAAACACTTTCGTTTCATTATAAACACTTTCGTTGTGTTTTCATTCTCTATTATGTGCATTATTACTTTCTTCCTCTGGAAAGGAGCTTGTTGGTTTTTGTTTTGTTTTGTTTTGTTTTGTTTTGTCTGAGGAAGCGAATTTTATCAATTAAAAAAATGACAATGACGGTCGGTCACAGTGTCACCTCCTATCAACTGATTTACACGCGGATTAAATGCAAATGAGTGGAGTGGCCTTAGGGCTGGTCATTGAGTAGCTCAACAATAGGACCAAAAACCAGATCCTCTCTATCCTTGGGTTCCGTCTCAGTGTATGGACTCGGTCCTCGGGCTTTCTAACCTCCTGGCGATAAAAGTCAGGCAAATGATAAAATAGGACAGCGCCCAGAAGTGGAAAAGAGGCCATTTCTTCCTTGGGTCTATTTTTGCGAGTAAAGAAAACCTTTCCCCAGAGCCCTTCCTCAGATGTAGCCCGATGTCTCCTCTGGCCAGAATTACATGACATGTCCTTGCCTGAGCCTGGCACTGGCAGGGGGAGGGACCCGTCCGAGCCTCTTAAAGCAAGCAGTGAGCCTCAACCCGTCAGACCCAACTAGCCCTCTTGAAACCAACGATTCTTAAAACAACTCCCCTTCGGGGGCCCCTGGGTGGCTCAGTGGGTTGAAGCCTCTGCCTTCAGCTCAGGTCATGATCTCGGGGTCCTGGGATCGAGCCCCGCATCGGGCTCTCTGCTCGGCGGGGAGCCTGCTTCCCTCTCTCTCTGCCTGCCTCTCTGCCTACTTGTGATCTCTCTCTCTGTCAAATAAATAAATAAAATCTTTAAAAAAAAAAAAAAAACTCCCCTTCGATCCAGAAACAAAATTCATAGATGACATAATTTACCTATAAATACACATTGCAAGCAAGCATCAAAGGATGCTCTAACTATCGCATAAAATAGAAATGAAAAGTAACTTAACAATAAACGAATATACCTTTGAATAAGCAAATGCCCAGACAGCATAGCCCATAGGGCGGGATGGAGTCGTGAGATCCTTGCAGCTACGCACGGAAATGCCAAGGCCGTGACAGCCACAAATGCAGGCAGATGCAAGAGATGACTCAGCTAGCGCAAGGCCATTGCCACAGAACAGCACGATTTTCCAGAACGGTGAAGAACCTCTTGAGAAAGTTTCAAGCAAAACACTGTGCACTCTTCTCTTGATTGATATGTTCCTAGGGAAGTCAGAATGTTCCGAAAACATGCAAAAGATACTTGGAGTTTAATGTCGAATGCATTGAAGTTCTTAGGCTCAGAAAAGGTATTTGTGGGGCGCCCGGGTGGCTCAGTGGGTTAAAGCCTCTGCCTTCCGCTCAGGTCTTGCATTGTCTCAGGGTCCTGGGAATGAGCCCCACATCTGGCTCTCTGCTCAGCAGGGATCCTGCTTCCCCCCTTCTCTCTACCAGCCTCTCTGCCTACTTGTGATCTCTCTCCTCTCTGTCAAATAAATAATAAATAAAATCTTAAAAAAAAAAAGAATTGTTATTTGGTCTTTTTTTAAGAATGTCTCATGGGACATCAAAAACGTCTCATGGGACATGGGACCATTTTGTCAAGAAGAAGCGTCCCGCACACTGCGGGATATCTAGCATTCCTAGATCCTTATTCAGCACGTGTAGCAGGAGTGCTCCCCGCAAAGCCTCCACCTTTCCAGAACACACTTCGGGAAAGGCACCAGCCTCTTTGAGAAGTGCGGGTTTAGACCACCCAGTGCTCCTGACCCACATGAATTCATTGGGCTGGTTGCCTGAACAAAACTAGGTTTTTATAGGAAAGGCACAAGGCAACTGAAGTGAAACACACAATCAGCAGTCTGCTAATCACAGGTAACAGTTTGAATGTATTTGCTTCCAGAGTTTCCTATAGTATACCTACATTAAATACAAATAAGAGGGGCACCTGGGTGGCTCAGTCGGTTAGGTGTCTGCCTTTGGCTCAGGTCGTGACCAGCTCCGGTCATGATTAGCTCAGGTCACCATCTCAGGGTCCCGGGATGGAGCCCCGCATGGCTCCCTGCTCAGTGGGCAGTCTGCTTCTCCCTCTCCCTCTGCCCCCCACCCCCGTTCTCTCCCTAGCTCGCTCATTCTCTCTCAAATAAATAAATAAAATCTTTAAAAATATATTAAAAAAATACAAATCAGAATATCTCATTGACTGAGAAGGCAGAACTCATTGGGAATAAACGAGAAATGGCTCTGTTTTTAATGGCCTCGCTATTCTTTGGTTTGGTTCATCGGAGTTCCCCTCCTAGCCCGGGATGACAGCTGGGGCAGTCCTGGAGCTTTGCCATCACTTTGAGCTATCTTAACCCCGGGGGGAATTTTTGAGCAATGAAAATCCAGCGAGACTGGGTCTGCCATAAGTTTCTTCCTCCCTCCTGCTGGGGACCTCCCAAGGCACAGAAGGAGGGTGGAGCCTGTTCCCTCCCGCCCTCTCCAGCTCCTTCCCCAAGAAGTTCCTCAGTGTGAGCCTCGCTCGGGCTGATCTTTTGTGACGCGCCCCCTCCAGCCCCCAGTGGTCCCTTCACAGCTTCCCCATGCCCACCCCCCCACCCCCACCCTCCAGGCAGTTCTCTTGAGTGAGTATTCAAGATAGCTTAAGCCATCTTCTGGGGGGCGGGGATCCCTTTGGTTCCTAGAAGACATACACATCTTTGCCTTGCCCCAGAGGGGAAGCTCATCTTCCCAGCAAATGACTCTCCTCCGTCATCTGACATCACAGCTCCGGGTCTGTCTCCCACCTTGAGAGTTCTCCAGAGAGGAAGCAAAAGCCCTTCTCCCTTCTCTGTTCATCTTCAGTCCCAAACTGTCATGGACCCTTGCCTTGCAGTACCCCAAATATCGTCACCAACCCGCCACTCAGGCACCCCGGGGCAAGCAGGTGACTAAAGGAGAAATGCCATTCTCTCCCTCCTGGAGGAACCCCACAGTCCATGAGGTTTTCTCTTGGAGCCTCTTCTCTTGGCTTGGGGATGAACCCCCGATCTCTTCGTGAATGAAGAAAGGAAGCAAATAGAAAAACATAAATTAACTTCAGTGAATCTCTTTTTAAGTTTCTAATCTTTAGTTTCTAAGGCTTGGGAAAGAAAGAAAAGTTCTAAAAATTACAGAAAAACCTAATATTCTCTTAGATGACGCCCCACTTGGACCCCAGATCTCTTGCGATCTGGTGTGTATAAATCTGACACTTTTTGATCAGTTTACGTTTGTGTGCTTAGGAAAGATAGGGGTGCCTGAGTGGCTCAGTCGGTTAAGGGTCTGACTCTTGATTTTGGCTCAGGTCATGATCTCAGGGTCCTGGGATCGAGCCCCACGTCAGGTTCCACAATCAGCATGGAGTCTGCTTGTCCCTCTCTCTCTCTCCCCCCTTAAATAAAAATAAATAAATAAAATCTTTTTTTTTTTTTAGATTTTATTTATTCATTTGACACAGAGAGAGAGAGATCACAAGTAGGCAGAGAGGCAGGCAGAGAGAGAGGGGGAAGCAGGCTCCCCGCTGATCAGAGAGCCCAACACGGGGCTCGATCCCAGGACCCTGAGATCCTGACCTGAGCTGAAGGCAGAGGCTTTAACCCACAGAGCCACCCAGGTACTCCAATAAATAAAATCTTTTTAAAAAAGAAAATTTACTCTACTACGTGGGTGGTTTTGTTACTTACACAGACGACTTCTTGCCATATGTATTATTCTGCAACTTGGTCCCCCCCCCACACATCATGCATTGGACATCTTTTAGAGCCCATCTCACATTCTCCTGGCCTGTCTTTTGCACACAGTTGCTGTGGCAACCAACTGTTCCCAGGTGGAGCCTAATGGCTTCACCTCCGCTGCATCTCCCGTCTTCCTTCCCGCCCCAGGCATTATGGTCATTGGTAAACCCGGAAGTGCCAAGGAGTTGGGGTGGGGGGAGATGCGGGGAGGGGGACACATCCTTGACCAATGGGAGATGGGAACCCATGACTCAATAGATTCCACCCTTCTGGGTCTCAGGCACAAAATCCTATGGCGTATTCTACATGGTTTCTCAGGGGTCCCCTATTAAACTGAGTCCTGGTTGCCCGTTGCAATTATTGCCTTAATAACGCATCCCCCAACTGGCTTTCCCTGCCTCCCCATTTTATTCTTCTCAGTCCTCCAATGCCTGATCCCAGAAATCACTTCCCAAAATACGTGATCTGAATGCAATCCCTTGTCTCAGGCCTTTGGTGGAACCCAAGCGCATCACTAAATAAAACATACTGTTAAAAACAAATCTATATTGATCTATTTGAGTGCTTCTTAAAAATATGATCTGGGGACTTAGTGCCTGAGACGGTTTCTGGGGTCAAAGCACTTCCATAATCACAGTGAAGTTATCTGTCCTTTTCACTCTTACTCTCTCCTGAGTCTACAGTGGAGTTTTCAAGAAACTACATTCTATGTGGGAGTGCAGTGGTCTGAAAGCAGAAACAGATGTGAGAATTCAGCTGTCTTCTAGCAAGTAGAAGTTAAAGAGATTTGCAAAAAGATGCAACATACCATTCTCTTCCCCAAAATATTTTTGTTTTGGAAAACAGAGGCATTTTTTCATTAAAATATTATTTGCATTAATATAAATATTATGTTAATATGTAATACGGTTGACCCATGAACATGGGTTGAACCGCATGGATCCAATTACACGCAGACTTTTTCCCAATAAATATCGTAGAGTACTATGAATGTATTTTCTCCTCTTTATGATGTTCTTTTTCTTTTCTTTTTTTTTAGGGAGAGAGAGAATGTGCACACGTGCACAAGCGGTGGGACAGAGGGAATGAGAGAGAGAATCTTAAGCAGGATCCACTCCCAGCACCAAGCCCCACACAGGATTCGATCGCATGACCCTGAGATTATGCCCTGAGCTGAAATCAAGTCAGATGCTTAACCGAGCCACCCATATGCCTCAATTGATGATTTTCTTAATCATGCTTTTCTTTTCTAGTTTATTACTTTACTGTAAGGATAGAGTATATAATACATATGGTGTACAAAATTTGTGTTAATTGCCTGTTTATTTTAGCAATTAAACTTTCTTTCAACAGCAGACTATTAGTAGTTAAGTTTCCGGGAGTCACAAGTTATATGGGGATTTTCAAATGTGCAGGGGGCCAGTGCCCCCAAACCCTGCACTGTTGAAACTATAATGGTTTTTTTTTTAATTTTTAAATTTTTATTTTTTTAAAAGGTTTTATTTATTTACCTGACAGAGAGAGAGAGAGCACAAGTAGGCAGAGAGGCAGGCAGAGAGAGAGGGGGAAATAGGCTCCCTGTTGAGCAGAGAGCCGGATGCGGGGCTCGATCCCAGGACCCTGAGATCATGACCTGAGTTGAAGGCAGAGGCTTTAACCCTCAGAGCTACCCCAGGTTTTTTTTTTAAATGAATTAAAAATTCCTCAGCCATGGGGCGCCTGGGTGGCTCAGTTGGTTGAATGTCTGCCTTCGGCTCAGATCATGATCTCAGGATCCTGGGATTGTGTCTCGCATGCGGCTCCCTGCTCAGCGGGGAGGCTGCTTCTCCCTCTGCCTCTGCCGCTCCCCCTATTTGTGCTCTCTCCCTCTCTCTCTGTCAGATAAATAAATGAAATATTTAAAAAATAAAATAAAAAATAAAATAAAATTCCTCAGCCTTGTAATTTCTTTTTTTTTAGCCTTGTAATTTCTAATGCTATAAATATCAGTAGATATAACCCACATTAAAAAAAAAGGTTTTGAGGTCTCCCATAATTTTTAAGATGGCAAAGGGGCCCTGAGACCAAAAAATTTGAGAGTCACTGATCTGTTTCATTGTTTTGACTTTGAAGTCCAATGAATTCATTCTATCAGTGTATGAGCCCTGTTGATTTTATCCGTGTTCTTGATGAGCATTTAGGCAGTTTCAGTTTTGTTCAGTCACAAAGAAGGCTGCATAAACATCTCTGGAGCTGGTCCTTGTATGTGGGTGCAGGTGGTTCTTATGGTCGATTACAGGAAATGGAATGCTGGGCCACTGGGTATACGCATTTTTAGTTGTGAAAGTGACACTGTGCTCTGTATTTGCCTATACAATTTACATTTTCTGTAACAAGATACAAAGTACTTATTTATTCAGGCCCTGTCTCAACACACTTTATATTGGCCAACTTTGATTTTAACCAATGTGAAGTCCCAGTGGAATTCTCTGACCACTATTTGTCTTTGGATTTTCCTGATTACTAGTGAGGCTGGTTATCTTTTTACAGGATTATTGGCCATTTGTATCTTCTGTTTTGTGAATTGCTTGTTCATATCCTATGCCTGTTTTTTTACTGGATCATGCCTTTTCCTTTTTGATTTGTGAGAACCCTTCATATACTCTCTATATAAAACCCCTGTTCTAAGGCCAACAAGCTCTTTCATTCTATTACACATCTTTTAATTTTATGTTTTCTTTTGTCAGGCCCAAGTTGTTCCTTTTGATGTCAGATTGATCAGTTTATTCCTGTACATTTTTTCTTCATGTGTTTTGTTTAAAAATCTTTCCTACCAGCAAATCACAAAAGTATTTCCCCATATTGTTTTCTAATACTTTTTAGTGTTATTATTCTGCAAATAAGTTTTTTTTTTTTGGCAAATAAGTTTTTAATCTACTTGGAATTTTTGTCTGTTTACAATATAAAGTAAAGATTTTATTTAATTTTTCCAGATAGCTAGCCAATTATTCCTAATACCATCTATTGAATAGTCTCTCTTTACCTCATTGATTTATGACACCAAGTTCCACATATAATACCCACATAGACATAGTACCAATAAGTACCAACAAGTACCCAGGTAGACATAGTACCAATAAGTACCAACAAGTACCCATGTAGACATAGGCTCTCCATCTCTCTATCTACCTAAACCTGTTCAGTATTTCACTGTGGAAATGACCATAACTTCAAAGCATATCTTCTTACATGAGAGTTATTCTTCCTTATTATTATTCTTTTTCAGAATTAGCTTAATAGTTCTTGCCTTTTTTAGCTTTCTGGCTTAATTTTAAATCAACTTCCCAGGTTGCATTAAAAATTTTGTTGGCAGGCGCCTGGGTGGCTCAGACGGTTAAGCGTCTGCCTTTGGCTCAGGTCCTGGTCCCAGGGTCATGGGATCAAGTCCCACACTGGGCTCCCTGCTTGGCGTGGAGTCTTCTCCTCCCTCCAGCTCTCTTCTAGTTTGTTCTCTGGCTTACTCTCTCTCTAAAAAATAAATTAAGAAAAAAATTTTGTTGACAATCTCATTGGGATTACATGTACAGATTAATTTAGGAAAAATTATTTATAATATTAAGGTTTCTAATTCATTTATGAGCCTTCTTTCAATCTCTTCAAAAAATTTTATAACTTTTTGCATAAGATTATTATACATTTTTGGCTAGGTTAAGTCCAAGATACATTGTAGGTTTTTTGTACATTTGTTGCTGTTTGCTTTTAATATTATTTTTGGCATTACATTTTGATTTTCTTTTTGATTGTCATATTGTCAATCAATTTGATTGTCTTTTTTCCTATTGTATTACTAATTGATTATAGTTGGAATATATATATGTACACATATATATAAATGCTATTGGTTTTTATGTTAGTTTTTTTTTTTTTAAGATTTTGTTTATTTATTTGACAGAGAGAGAGAGAGAGATCACAAGCAGGCAAAGAGGCAGGCAGAGAGAGAAGGGGGAGCAGGCTCCCTGCTGAGCAGAGAGCCTGATGTGGGGCTCGATCCCAGGACCCTGAGATCATGACCCGAGCTGAAGGCAGAGGCTTTAACCCACTGAGCCACCCAGGCGCCCCTCTTTGTTTGTTTTTAAGTAAGCTCCATGCCTAGCATTGAGCCTGAAGCAGGGCTTGAACTCCCAACCATGAGATCTAGACCTGACTTGAGATCAAGAGTAGACTCTTAACTAACTGAGTCACGCTGGTGCCCCTTTATATGTTGATTTTATTTCTGGTCACTCTTTCAACCTTTACCCCTATATTTGTTTTAGCAGTTTGTCAATTCATTTGTTGTGAATTCTGTGTAGATGATAATACCACCCATAATTGTGATACGTTGTCTTTTTCTTTTTATTTCTTTATTCCTGTATCTCTTTTTTCTTGTCTTACGGCACCATTTAGCACAGTATTCAGTAGCAGTAGTGATAGAGGATATCGTTATCTTGGTTTTAAATCTGAATTTCTTTGATGGATAGTTTAATATTGGGCCATTGGTGGGATAAGCCCTACTTGATTGTGATGCAGGAATCTGTTAATAAGCTATTTGTTTCAGTGTAGAAATAGTTTGGTTTTTAAAGTTTACATAAATGATCATAACTTAACCTGTAATTTTCTCTATTTGTTCTATCGTAATCAAGTCTGGCATATTAACCGGTTGAAATGAGTTAGGTAAGTTCCGAAAGATTCTGAATACTCCGGGAAACTGCTCATTCTTTGAACATTTAATAGAATTTATCCATACATGACATTAACCTAATACCTTTTGCATGGTAGGGCTGAATCTAATCCCAATTCCTTACACTGTTATTGGTATGTTTTTAGTTTTTCTTCTCTTTTAGGACAATACTGATAATTTTATTCTTCTTAAAAACATTTTGTTTAGGCTTAAATTCTATTGGCATCAAGTAATTCATAGTATTCTGGTATTTGAATTTCTTGTTATGCCTCCTTTTCCATTCCTTTCATTTGTCTCTTTTTACTGATAGTATTTTCTCCAGGCTTTTCTATTTGGGTGCCTGTTAAGGATAAATCCTTTGGATTTATCAAGCAACTGCATTGTTTTGTTCTTATGTTGAATTTTACTTTTTATCTCTGCTAGTTTCCTCTTCTCTCCATCATTTTTTCCATTTTTCTAGATCAGTACTCTTCAACAGAACTTTCTATCATAATGGAAAAGTTCTGTATCTGCCACTAGACACATGTGTTTATTGAGCCCTCAAAATCTGGCTAGTGTGACCAAAGAATTGAATTTTTAACTTTATTTAATTTTAATTCATTTTAATTTAAATGGCCACATGCGGCTAGTAACTTACTATACTGAATGGTGCGATTCTAGATTCTTCGTCCGAAAGTTGAAGTTAATGTTCAATTTCTCTTGTTACTAATAAATGTTTTTAAGCCTATAAATATTTATTTGGGTACAACCCACAGATTTTAGAATGCAAAGTTTTTATTGCTGTTGAACTCCGAAATTATATTTTTCCTCTTTAGCTCTAAAATTCTGGGTTTTTTTTTTTCCAGTTGAGATTAGGAGTGTGCTTTTACTTGTATATGGAGGTGTGAGGATAATGGAATTTTTAAAAAAATATTTTATTTATTTATTTGACAGGAGAGAGATCACAAGTAGGAAGAGAGGCAGGCAGAGAAAGAGGGGGAAGCAGGCTCCCCGCTGAGCAGAGAGCCCAATGCGGGGCTCGATCCCAGGACCCTGAGATCATGACCCAAACCGAAGGCAGAGGCTTTAACCCACTGAGCTACCCAGGTGCCCCAGAGGATAATGGAATTTTTGTCATTAATGTCTAGTTTCCAGTTTTCATGTGGTCAGTACACATGGTCTGTAGGCTACTGGTATTGAGGTTATTTGCATGTTTGGGGTAACTGGGGATTTAGAACCTCACATATAGTCAATGTTAATAACTCTTCCATATGTGTTGGAAAAAATGCATATCCTTTTCACACACATTCCCGCAAAGTAGAGGGAGTTCTAAATACTTTCCAGCTTGCCCCCGAGGCCTCCTATGTACTTCTTCGAATGGAGACACTAAACATGCTCTGAACCAAGGAGACTCTCTTCTTTTCAAGCCTAGTTATGCAGTCATCACCTTTTATATTTTTCCGTCATTATTTTTCTGCTTATGGTCCCCAAAGGGAAGGTGCCTGCCCACGCTCACTCTACCATCTTGAAACGATTGATTTGCAGACTTTCTAGCTCGAGGACAAAGCTCTTCTGCCATGTCCAGCAGTCATGGAGGTGCCTGCCACTGTCCCCCCAGCCTCTCTGCTTTAGTAACCACTTGGGGGAGGCAGGTCCTGCATGGAGAGGATGGAGGGTGCACTCCAACTGCAGGGCGAGCCTGGAGGGATGAAAAGGTGAGGGTAGCTCAGGAGGGCACAAAGGATGGCAGAACCTCTACTTTTAAAGTGGTGATGTGCGAGGGGCGCCTGGGTGGCTCAGTGGGTTAAAGCCTCTGCCTTCGGCTCAGGTCATGGTCTCAGGGTCCTGGGATCGAGCCCCGCATCAGGCTCTCTGCTCGGTAGGGAGCCTGCTTCCCCCTCTCTCTCTGCCTGCCTCTCTGCCTACTTGTGATCTCTCTCTGTCAAATAAATAAATAAAATCTTTAAATAAGAATAAATAAATAAAATGGTGATAGGGGAAGCCTGGGTGGCTCAGTTGTTTAAGCATCTGCCTTCAGCTCAGGTCGTGATCCCCGGGTTCTGGGATCGAGCCCCGCATCGGGATCCCTGCTCAGCGGGGGAGCCTGCTTCTCCCTCTGCCTGCTGCTCCCCCTGCTTATGCTCTCTCTCTCTCTGACAAATAAATAAATAAAATCTTTAAAAAAAAATTAAGTGGTGGTAGGAGACAGTTAAAGAAAAACTAAAAATCAAGGTACCTCTGCCATCAATGAGAAAGAGAGGACAAGGGCACCGCCCATTGGTTCAATTCTGCAAGAGAGTAATAATGACATTGGGAGTACTGATTGCCTTCGCAGGGCGGGTGCACATCCAGTGACCAGACATACCCTCTCTGCTGTTCACCAGCTGTGGGACCTTGAACAAGACATCCAACGCTTGTGGACCTCATCTATTGGAAAATGGGGACATTAATACCCATATCACAGGCTGCATGTTTATTATTGTTCAGAACACAGCTTGAAAAATCTAGAACTTCTTTTCCAATCTAATCCCGCTGTCCTCCATTGAGGACAGAAGTTGAGTCTTACACACCCATGAATTCCTAATGCCTAGCACAGGATCTTGCTAGAAGACATTCAATACACGTGAAGCAAGAAAATAGCGTATGAACACCAGACGAGCTAGTTCTCCATAACTGGTAAGGATACAAAGGTTCAAGGCATCGTCAATGTCAACAATGATAGTGGTCTAGGCAGTGGAAAATGAGTGCCTTCAACTTGGTCACTAGGTCCCTAGCGTCAACAGGACTCTTCATCAGGAGGTGTTTTCAGTAAACTAGAAGCGGATATCTACTCTGAGCATTAGCAACACTGGGGCCATTGGCTCAGGAGCCTGCAGCTAAAGAGGAAGGAAGTAACTGGCACACAGTTCACCCCTTGAAGACTCCTACCCCGGAAAGACCCGGGAGAACCAGTGTGAAATCCGTCCTTACTTCATGGACCACTCTGAAGTCCCAGGAACAACGAATGCAGATATTTGTTGAGTAAATCAGTGAATGGTCACTGGGCTTTATGAAGAAGATAACTAGCTGCCCGTGAAGCCTAGGAGACATTTCAAAATATCCAGAGAGGATGAAGATTTGGGCACAGTCCTTGTCTCTTTTTTGCATCACCTAAGACCTTTCTTCCTGTGCCTCCCTCCTGAGCTCCTTCTCTGCTTGGCCCTCTTCTCTGCCCTGCTGCAGGATTCTCAGGCAATCACCACCATGGCCCCTTGACGTTTTGTTTCCCTGGTTCGGTCTCCACCTTCTCCTGGATGTTTATTTCCCTGATTCTGAGGAGTTGGATGTAAAGTTCTGTTTCCGCCTCTCCTTCTTCTTCATCTTCCCCTTACTGCTATTTTGCCCCATTTCCCCTCTAGCTTTTACTGTCCTGTCTGCCCACAGGGCTGTCCACAGAGCGGGGCTGAGCCGGTATGGGGTTGAGAAGAATGTCCAGGGATTAAAAGCAGCCTGGGACTGAAAGAAAATGAGGGTGATCTAAAAAGAGCAAGGATTTTGGAACCACGAAGAACTGGGTTCAAGTTCCTGCTCTGCCAGGCGTTAGCTGGGGGACTTTAGGTAAACCACTTACCAGCAAATTTAACATTTATAAAGTGAGGATGATAAGAATAATCCTCATTACAGGATTGAGGTAATCATGTGAAGTGCTCAGAACAGTGCCTGGTACACTGTAAGTGATCAATAAATGTTGACCGTTGTTACTTCACTCTGCACAGAAGACAAGAACACGTCTCAGAAAAGGGAAGTGTCCCACTCCGGATGACTTTTCTAGGGCCGTCATAACAAAATAGCACAATCCAGATGGCTTAAACCATCAGAAATCTATTGTCTTGCAGCTCTGAAGGCTAGAATTCCAAAATCAAAGTGTGGGCAAAGACATGCCCCTTCTGAATCCGGTAGGGGAGAATCCTGCCTTGCCTCTACCTAGTTTCCGGTTGTAGCTTTCAGTGTGGCAGCATCTCTCCCATTTCTGCCTCTGTTGTCACATGGCATTCTCCCTGTGCCTCTACGTCCAAATTTCTCTCTTCCTATAAGGACATGTTGGATTAGGACCCATCCTGATGACCTCATCTTAACGTGGTTACATCTGCAAAGACACTCTTTCTAAATAAGGTCACGCTGAAAGATACAAGAGTTTAGAGCTTCAACATATCGTTCTGGGGGACACAACTCAACCTGTAATACCTGCCAATTTTTAAAAATATTTATCTTCTTGGCACTCAGGTTGTTACAACCAGGTGACTTTGGCTGAGGGACTGGACTGAGAACACTAACAATTCTTTCTTTTCAGACATTGGCATCCCTTGCCGGCATCACAAATTCCTGGAAGGCTTCCCAAATTCCCTTGGGAGTTTGCTCAAAAAAAAAAATTTTTTTTTTTAAGGTGTCCATCTGGAAGCAATGGCTCCCCAACCTCTATTTCCAGGTCTGACCTTATCTTGCAAATCTAGCTGCTTAAAATCGGGAAGATAAAAACCTTACCCAGCTGCCTCCTACGTGCTTCATTCTGAAGGTTCCTGCTTCATCTCAATCTTTCCATGTCTGATGCTAATCTCAGAGGAGGAGCAAGATGGTGGAAGAGTAGGAGGTTGAGATAGCGTCGGATCCCAGAAGTTCAGCTAGATTAGTTATCAAACCATTGTAAAAGCCTGCAAACTCAACAGGAGAGAGAAGAGAGGAAGAACAGCAATTCTAGGAGTAAAGCTAATCTCAACTCTTCCCCACCTCTGCTTGTGCCAGTGTCTCAGGAGAACTAACCATTCTTCCAGACTATGAATCTTTGAGTCATTCTTTTTTTTTTTTTTAAAGATTATATTTATGTGATGGAGAAAGAGAGATCACAGGTAGGCAGAGAGGCAGGCAGAGAGAGAGGGGGAAGTAGGCTCTCTGCTGAGCAGAGCCCAATGCAGGGCTCGATCTCAGGACCCTGAGACCATGACCTGAGCCGAAGACAGAGGCTTAACCCACTGAGCCACCTAGGCGCCCATCTTGGAGTCATTCTTGACTCATCCCTTACTGTAGTAGATCCCAATGCTATAGCTCCAAGATGGCAGTTGAAAAAATTATTTTCAACATCTCAGGAAGCTAAATGGAAACCATGCCTACAATGAAACATCAAAGTTAACCAAAGGTCAAGTTCTCCGCTGTTGTCTGGTAAGGTATTGATTCTGGGAAATACCAGCTATATAATGATGGCCAGAAGCCCTGATTGGCTGTATTTGAATCAGAATCCAAGCACAGCTCCCAGCTTCTGCATAGGTGACTAGACTCTCATGAGTTCTAACATCACAGGCTGCCTATGTTTCTTTAAGACAGCAGCCAGGCATGGGCTAAGCCACTGGAACTCTCTGGCAGGTTCTGGACTCAAGATTCAATCTGATTTCACCTTAACCTGCTCTCTGACCCTCCAGGCCAGAATATCCAAATAGCCTGAGATGGTCCTAGTGGGGACTGGCCAAGTGGTTGTAAGCTATTCCTGCATGTAACTCCCTGCCCCCCAATCTTGTATCCCACAGCCACTAACGACCACCATTCACTCTCCTCACCTGGATCCCCAACACCCAAATTATGCAGAAGGACTGGGATTCAGACGCTCTCGGATGTCTACACTTGAGGGGGTGAATTTGAGACAAGAAGGAAGATTGAGACTCTAATCAACCAAATCACAGAACCAATACGTGCCTGAACCTTTCCTTCTCTGCCCATCTGGACCAGTACATCTGCTTTCCCGAACAAACTATGAGGAACAAATCCAGGGTGCGGAAAATAAAAAGTCCAAGAGAATTCGTCACTAGCAGACCTGCTTTGAAAGAAATGATAAAGGAAGTTCTACAGGCTGAAGTAAAATGATACCAAAGGAAAACTGGAAATGTCAGGAATGAAGGAAGAACAACAGAAATGCAAATGTCTATGTAAATAGAAATACTTTTCTGAAGATGTTTATGACTATTCAAAGCACAAATTATAATGGTATCTGGAGTAGTTTTCGTGTAAGACATGTATTACTCGTAATACACATATGACAGTTATAAGATGAAGTCCAGTGGGGGAGGGTAAAGGGACCTCTATAGTTACTTCCACATTCAATTTGAAGTGGTAAAATACTGGGGCACCCAGCTGGCTCAATCAGTAGAGCATACAGCTCTTGATCTCAGGGTTTCGAGTTCGAGCCCCATGTTGGGTGTAGAGATTACTTAAAAATTTAAAAAAAAATCTTAAAGGGACGCCTGGGTGGCGCAGTTGGTTAAGCAACTGCCTTTGGCTCAGGTCATGATCCCAGCATCTTGGGATCGAGTCCCGCATCGGGCTCCTTGCTCCGCGGGGAGCCTGCTCCTCTCTCTGACTCTGCCTGCCTCTCTGCCTGCTTGTGTTCTCTCTCTGTTAAATGAATAAAAAAAAAAAAATCTTAAAAAAATGAGGTGGTAGGGACACCTGGGTGACTCAGTTGGTTAAGTGTCTTCCTTCGGCTCAGGCATGATCCCAGGGTCCTGGGATTAAGCCCCACATCGGGCTCCCTACTCAGCAGGGAGACTGCTTCTCCCTCTCCCACTCCCCCTGCTTGTGCTCTCTCTCTCTCACTCTCTCTCAATGGAAAAAAAAAAATCTTTAAACATAAAATAAAATAAAGTGAAGTGGTAAATTATTAACTCTAAGTAGACTGTTAAAGTTAATTATTGCTATGGGTTGAATAGTGTCTCCCCTCAAATCCATACACGGAAGACCTCAGAATGTGACCTTTTTAGGAGCTAGGGTATTTACAGAAGTAATCTGTTAAAATGAGGTCCTTAGGATGGGCCTTCATCCGATATGACTGTGTCCATATACAAAGGGGAACTTTGGACACAAAGATACAGACACAGGGAGAGCACCATGTAAACATTGGAGTTATGCAGCCACAAGCCAAGGAACTACCAGAAGCTTGGAGAAAGGTCTGAAATAGATCCTTCCCTACTGCTTTCGGAGGGAGCCTGCCTCTGCCAACACCTTGATCTTGAGAGTTCTGGCCTCCAGAATAAATCTCTGTTGTTAAAGCCACCCGGTTCATGGTCCCTTGTTACAGCCGCCCCAGGAAATAATACAGTTATATATATATATATTAGATTCCGTAGCACAACCATTAAGAAATACAAATAGATATAGGTAAAAAGCCAATAAACTAAAATGAAATACTAAAAAAAAATTTGAATAATCAAAAGAAGGCAAAAGGCAGAAAGCAGGGGGGAAAAACAGAGGAATAAATAGAAAACAAATCATAAAATGGTTGAACTAGGGGCACTTGGGTGGCTCAGTCAATTTAGTATATGATTCTTGATTTTGCTCCAGTCATGATCTCAGGGTCGTGAGATCGAGGCCCATGTCAGGCTTTGTGCTGGGTGTGGAGCCTGCTTAAGATTCTCTCTCCCTCTGCCCTTCTCTCCACTCACACACACACATGCATTCTCTCTCTCAAAAAAAATAGTAGAACTAAATCCAAATATATATATGTGATATATGTAGATGTAGATCATATATCTACATCTAGATATCATGTATCATATATCACATATCATATCACATATATATGATATGTGATGTCATATGTATCATATTGTATATATGTATATCATATATATTTGAATAAATATATATGCATATATCGATATATATGCATATATATTGATATATATATACATATATATCATTTGATATATATGTATATATATTTGATATATATGTATATATATCAAAAATAACATTAAATGTAAGGAACCTAAATCCTAATTGAATAGCAGAGATTGTCAGATTGGATTTTTTTAAAGACCCTGCCATATACTGTCTTCAAAAAAGAAATTTTAGATATAAAGATATAAATAAGTTAAAAGCAAAAAGAAGGAAAAAGATATGCCATGCAAATATTAATCAGAAGAAACCAGGGCGCCTGGGTGGCGCAGTTGGTTGGGCAACTGCCTTCGGCTCAGGTCATGATCCCGGAGTCCCGGGATCGAGTCCCACATCGGGCTCCCAGCTCCGTGGGCAGTCCGCGTCTCACTCTGACCTTCTCCCTTCTCATGCTCTCTCTCACTCTCTCTCTTTCCTAATAAATAAATAAATAAAATCTTAAAAAAAAAAAAAAAGAAGAAACCAGAGTGACTGTTTTCTTATCAAAGTAGCCTTCAGAAAAAGGAATATCATCGTGCACAAAGCATGACATTATATGGTGATAGAAGGGTCAATTCGATCTTGAATATGTATGCACACAACAACAAGGTTTTAAAACGCATGCAAGGAAAACTGATTGGAGTAGATACAGAAATACATAAATGCACAATTGTATTAGGAGACTTAACAGTAATTCAGAGAAAAAGTAGACAGACAACTAGTAAGGATATAGAAGGAATGAATAGCATCATTCCCAAGCTTGACCTAATTGACCCAAAGATAGCAAAATACATTCTTCATGGGGGCGCACAGAACACTCATCACAATAAAACATATTCTGGCCCATATGGGAGGAAAAAAAGCTTAAACAACTTAAACGGATGGAAAACATACAAAGTATCTTCTCTGACCTAACAAAATTAAATTAGAAATCAGTGACAAAAAATACCTGGGAAACCCCCAAATATTGGAAAATTAAACAACAGACTTGTGAAGTTTTTCATAGGTCATAGATGATTACACTAGGGAAATTTGAAAATATTTTGAGTTGAATAAAATCAATACATCAAAACTTATGAGTTGCAGCCAAAGTAACACTTCTAGGGAAGTTCAGAGCATTAAGTGATTATAGGAGGGGCAGAAAGATCTCAAATCAATAATATTAGCTTCCAACTTAAACTAGAAAACTTAAAACAAATTAAACTGAAAGCAAGCAGAAGGAAGGAAATAGTAAAGATAAGATCAGAAAACAAATTCTTTCACTGAAACACTGTATTAAGAACCACAGAATGAACGAAAGCAAAAAATGTTTCTTTGAGAAGATTAATAAAATTGATAGATCTGTAGCCAAGGTGACCAAGAAAAAGAGAAAACAGAAATTTTGAATATCAAGAATGAAAAAAATGAACAGAGATGGAAAAAAAATCTACGAAATGTTAGCAAACTGAATCCGACCCAAGATAAGAAGGATAATACATCTTGACCACTTGGCATTTATCACAGGAAGGCAAGGTTTGTCCAACATTCCAAATCAATCAAAGTAATTTACCGAATAAAAGACTAAAGAAGAAAACATGTAGCCGGCAATCAAAAGAGATGCAGGACGAGCATGTAACAAATTTCAATATCCATTCACGATAAGAGGAAAACTCTCAGCCAATTCGAAACAGAAAGGCCCTGCCTTAACCCGATTAAAGGCATCTACAAAAAACATACAACTAACATTATGCCTAACAGTGAAAGACTGAAAGCTTTCCTCTGAGTTCAAGAGCAAGGAAAGGACGTCCACTCACCACTTGATTTAACATATTTTGGCGGGCGTAGCCAGGGCAACGCTTGAGTAAACAGATACACAAATGCAACTATGTGTGTGTACATATACATACATATTCTCATATGCTGCTTGTATATACATATGGATAAATACAAATGCAGGGCCCCAGGGTGGCTCAGTTGGTTAAGCAACTGCCTTAGGCTCAGGTGATGGTCCCGGAGTCCTGGGATCGAGTCCCACATAGGGCTCCCTGCTCAGCAGGGAGTCTGCTTCTCCCTCTGACCCTCCCCCATCTCATGCTCTCTCTCTCAAAAATAAATAAGTAAAACCTTTAAAAAAATAAATGAATCAGGGGCACCTGGGTGGCTCAGTGGGTTAAGCCTCTGCCTTTGGTTCAGGTCATGATCTGAGGGTCCTGGGATCGAGCCCCGCATCGGGCTCTCTGCTCAGCAGGGAGCCTGCTTCCCCCTCTCTCTCTGCCTGCCTCTCTGCCTACTTGTGATCTCTCTCTCTGTCAAATAAATAAATAAAATCCTTAAAAATCAATCAATACAAATGTGTGTGTGTGTATATATAAATAGTCTCACACATTGTGTGTACATGTGTACGAATACAAATAAACACGTGTGTGTCTGTATATGTACATACATGCAAACTCTCCGCTATTTCTTGTGTGTACACATACAGAACGGTTCCACCACTTTGGAAAAGAGCTTGGTGGTTTCTTAGAGTGTTAGCATAACTTATCGCATGGCCCCGCAATCCCGCTCCTTGGTACGTATCCAAGAGAAATAAAGCATATGTTTGCACAAAAACCTGTATACAAGTGTTTATAGTGGCTGTATTCGTAATCATCCAAAACTGGAAACAACTCACCGTGTCCTTTGAGTGGTGGAAGGATAAATGAATTGTAGTACACACAGACAAGGAATCCGTGCTCAGCAATATAAAGAAATAAACTACTGGGGCGCCTGGAAGGCTCAGTCAGTTAAGCGTCTGCCTTCCGCTCAGGTCATGATCTCAGGATCCTGGGATCGAGTCCCAGCAGGGTGGCCGCTTCCCCCTCTGCCTTTGCCCTTTCCCCTCTCCCTGCTCCTTGTTTCTCATTCACTCTCTGTCTCAAATAAAAAAATAAAATCTTAATTAAAAAAAAGAAAAAGAAGTGTACCACCAATACACAGACAAGAACATCATGAATCTCAAATGCATTATACTGAGTAAAAGACGCCAGAGTCGGGGGGGAGGGCTGCATATTGTACGATTCCATGACATTCTGGTAAATGTCATGGACATTCTATGACATTCTGGAAAAGGCAAAATTATAGGAACAAATCAGTCGTTATCAGGGGCTAGAGGCTAGGGGAGAAAATGCCACAGAAGGGGCAGCAAGAGGGCATGGCGAGGACCGGGGCGGTCCTGTAAATTGATTCTGGGAGTGATGACATGACTACATGCGTTGGTCAAATGAAAAGTGTGGATTTCCCTCTATGGAGATAAGTGTTTAAAAGTGAATAAAAAGAACATGGAAACTGGGAGCAAAGAGGCGGGAGCTAGATCAGGGCTGCAGCCAGACTTAGGAGGTCAGGGTGACGGTTTGAGCCAACGATATGGGGCAGCTGTAGCAGAAGGGCTCAGGGGGGTGAGGACGGGGCGGAAGGACCCATTGGGGCTCCACCAGAAAGACAACAGTGACATAAAAGCCTGAGATCGGTCTCAGACATCACGTCCCCCACTTCCCCAACTCGATGTGTCTCAGAACCACTTGGAGAACGCGGTGGGAAGACAGAGCAAGCTGTGTCGCTCAGGGGCTCCCTCTGGTCTAGAGCGGGTCCCTCTTTTGTGGACAGCTGAGGGGGGTCCAGCACGGGCCACGGCCCCTGAGAACAGGGAGGGAGGCAGACCTGAGAACAACTGTCACATCTGCGTGAAAGGGGCCGGGCAGGAGGCAAGAGGCATGAGCTACTCTGTGAGAGCCTTAGCGAGCCCAGATTCAGGCTCGGACAGAGGCGGTGCAAGAGGCGTAGCTCACACAGCAGCCCAGGGAGGCTGTCAACAGAATTGCCGCATCCCGGGGAAGCCTGGGTGGCTCAGGT
>CM052810.1:82616097-82639989 GCA_028533885.1 Nasua narica | reverse complement strand
CCCCCCCCTTTTTTTAGAAGAAGATTTTATTTATTTGACAGAGAGAGAAAGAGATCACAAGTAGGCAGAGAGAGAGGGGGAAGCAGACTCCCCACTGAGCAGAGAGCCCGATCCGGGGCTCGATCCCAGGACCCTGAGATCATGACCTGAGCCGAAGGCTGAGGCTTTAACCCATTGAGCCACCCAGTCTCCCTAAGAATGGGCCTCTTGCTTTAAAACAAGGAAGCTTGCCTTTTTAAGCAGTTACTCAAACCCTAAGGTCAAGCTGGCTCTTTTCGTCCCTCCCGGGGGTTGGAGGGGCATGTGCCTCTTTTTCCCACTCATATTCTGTCCTTGCCAGCCCAGCCCCAATCCAGGGGGCTGTGGGGGTTACACAACTTGGAGAGGGGAGAGAAGGGGTGAGGATGGGCCACTCTAGGTGGTTTTCAAACATTCAACTGCAGAATTCCCACTTCCTCCTGCTACCCTCTGCAGCTGGGCCCGCCACCTATCCAGCCTCCCCAAACCTCTGCACGTCCACCCTTCACGTCCTTGGCATGCCATGGGCACATCTTGGATCACACCTGAAATGACAGTCATCATCCCTGAACTCTCGGTACCCCACATGCCAGGCCCTGGGCTGAGCGCATTATACCCGTGAGCGCATTTGAACCTTCAACTCTCTTGGGAGGTAGAAAATATTGTTCTCCCGATGGTATAGCCTTCCCAAGGAAACACGAGGCTTCAATCCATTCTTCCCCCCGAACTTGAGGCTCCTGACCACTACCTATACACGCTTGTCCAAATTCTGCCTCATTTAGTCATTCAACAAACATTTCCCAGCACCACCTGGGTGCCAGGTACTCGAGACGGAACCGGCTAGGGCTGAACAGGCTGTTGGGGCAGATCGGGGACTGCTCATTGAGGCAGCATCACAAAGGCCCCCGTGGTCACTTCAACGCAGGGCAGAAGGCGTCCCTCCCACTCACACGTGGAACGCGGTCGTCGGACAGTTACTTGCATAGCCCTTCCTAATCAGCCTGTCCTCCTCAGTCACCATGGTCACCTGGCAGAATGTGGGATAGGTGGGTGCCAACTGTCCTGCGATCAGGCACTAACTTCCACCTCTCGCTCCCGCTTCCTGGGAGCCGGGTGGGATGTAAGCGATCACGTTCTTAAGTCTTCCAGAACTATCCAATTAGGAGATTCAACCGTAGGAGATAGAGCCCCGAGATGAGAAACTCAACCACAGGGAAATGTAAAGGCATTTGGGGACGGGGGAATGGGGCGGTCTCTGTTCCCCGGTGTGGGGGGTGGGGTGGGACAGCAGGTCTCCCAAAGCTGGGGTGTGAGGGTCTCTGCTGGATGACCCTTGACTGTCACATCTGTCTGTGGTGTGGCCATCAGGCTGTCGGGAAGGTGGGTTCGGGACGTCCCAGCATGCCTGGCAGTTGGGACGAGGGTCTCTCTGCAGGTCAATCATTTTCTGGGCACACAGCGGGAGGCTGTTGGCCGTGACACGGGCCCTCCAGGTAGAGTCTGTGCCAGGGCAGGGTGACCCGCGGCATCACTTGCGGTGGCCTTTTGGAATGCGAGGGGCCTGTGCCGGGGCAGGGTAGGGGAGCCCGTCACCACTGTCCAGTGAATCAGCCCCGACCAGGGGTGGGACAAGGCCCCCGGCGGTTGGTCCGTGCAGGTGGCTTCTGGCTGGCCAGGAGTAAGGTGGTGCCCGGAACCGGAAGGGAAGGAAGCGAGCCTGTGCTGGGCGGGGCAGCCAAGGGTTGTGCTGGGGGCTGGGGACTTCTATCCAGGAAAGCCCTGCCCTCCCAGCGTTCCTGGATCAGAGGGCTGACAATGAACCTGGTGTGTGTCGCCTGTTGGGCCTGTGCCCTCCTGTAACCTTTGCTCCAGTTCTTCTCGAATGTTCTGTGCTGGCATGGCTGTGTGTAGCCAAGGGAGAGGGGGAGCTCAGGGCGCACAGCTGAGGGCTCATTGACCACCCCGGGACACGGGGGACTCACAGCCAGCCTGGACCCCTCTCGGAACCGTAGACATGCCCCTGTCTACTTACACCCGGAGGGTTTGCTTTCATAAGAAAGGGTGAGGTCCTGGGGTGCCTGGGTAGCTCCGTCGGTTAAGCGTCTGCCTTCGGCTCAGGTCAGGATCTCAGGGTCCTGGGATCGAGCCCCGCATCCGGTTCCTTGCTCAGTGAGGAGCCTGCTTCTCCCTCTCCCTCTGCTTGCAGCTCCCCTTGCTTGTGCTCTCTTTCTTTCTGATAAATGAATAAATAAAATCTTGAAAGGGAGGGAGGGAGGAAGGGAGGATGAGATCCTGACAGTACAGCTTCTCCAAGGGGATGGGAGACCACCCAGAAGCTTTGAGGAGACAGAGAACGCTGAGCCCGCCCCAGCTCCTGAATCAGGGGTACTGGGGCTGCCCCAAAACCTGCAGCCCAAGGGGGACCCACAGGCACCTATGGGCTCCCAGTGAGCAGAATACTATGAGCAGGCTGTGGGGATGCCTAAGGGTACAGGGCAGCAGGTCCCTGCCCTCGGGGAGCCTACAGTCCCATCGGGAAACTGGGTGAGCCTCCAGAGTACCAGCTTGCAGCAGAGGGAGAAGATTCTGGGGTAGCAGGCAGTGAGTGGTCCCCAGGAAAGCACAGGAAATGTGTAAACCAGAGCAGTTTGAAGATGCGGTCTCGGGGACGCTTTCCCATCCGCTGCTTAATGGAACCATCAGAACAGAGAGGGAAAGGCATCTGGGCAAGGTCTCACCGCCGTCTGTGCGCCCTGGCCCCTACTGGACGCAGGGGGTTCAAGAATACCCCTGCCCACGGGAGGTCTCTCTCTCTCTCTCTGGCCGAAGAGACAGGACACGGGCACAGCGGTTGGACGACCGTGCAGCCCCTGCTCTGCCCCGAGTAATGACAGAGTGAAGCTGCCCAGAGCCTGCTGGGTGTATTCTGGTTCTCAAAATGAGCAGGGTTCCTCAAAACTACCATTTTTGAGATCACCAGATTTCAAACGAGTGGAAAGCCGTAGAATATACTTGTCCTAAGATGGGACATGGTATAATTAACTTCGATGATTAAAAAAAAAAAAGCCTCCAAACTCTGCCCTCCCTCTGGTCTGCCAGCGTGGCCTCCGGGGTCGCTAGAAAAGCCGTTGGCCACGGGCGTGCTCACGCCCATCCCGGCCTCGCCCTGGTGACGGCGCACAGTCTTATGTGGGTCCTTCTGTCTGTCCTTCTCCCCACTGTGGGCACCAACTAGCAAATAAAGACAACCACAGAGCCTTTGTCGGCACAGAAACTCTGAGAAAATGATCACGAAGCCCATGACAGCCACGGTGATTGCGATAAATTACCCCTGCGGCAATTGATAAATTGCCACTTTCTGCAGCCATTATGTTTGGCTTTGTAACCCGAAGAGTAAACGCACCTCCCTCCCACTCTCTCCCTCTCTTTCACACACACACGGGGAGGCAGCCTCCACCCGGCCCTCGATGACATTTATTCACTCTCTGCGTCCTGGGTTTTGCTGGCTGTCCAGCAGTTCCTGTGGCCGAGACACTGGATTCTGAGCCACTCATTATCCCCGGTGAAGTTTCCTCCCCAAACAGGAACTATCAACCTGAAAGGCTCTCTCGCTGTGCACTTTGCAACCGGGCATCCGTCACTGCTCCCGGTCCAGGAGCCGGCCCCCGAGGCCAGGAGCTGGAGTAGGCTGACCAGGGCAGCAGCCCGGCCGGTCCCCCGCCTCTGAGGGTCAGCCTGAGCCCTGACTTCAAAGACAGAGTCAGGCTGCCATACATCAGAGGGAGCCCCGAGCAAGAGGCAGCGGCCTGGATCACAGCGGGGTTGCCAAGGGACTCAGGCTTCAGATGCCAGCATTGGCCACGTCACAGCAGCCCGCCGTTGGTAAGTGTGGGCAGGGCACAGATCCACGGCGGCACGGGATGGCGTGTGGGCTCTCCCACCAACGCCGCCAACCCCTGGCCTGTTTCCACGTGCCCCAGCACCTCGGGGAGTCCTCAGAACTAGGGCTCCGTGGCCTCGGTGTGGGCGCCCCTGATTTGGAACTGGCCGCAGAGAGCACAGCGTCATGGAGTTCTTGCCAAAGTAAAGCGGGAAATAAGATCATCCCGTACATGAAGTTGGGAACCTTTTTGCAAAGTAAAGGGTTCAACGATTTATCGCGCACGGTGCCTTCGGTTAGTGAGAGCGATGGCTTTGTGGGTTCTGGTGTATTTAAAAAAAAAAAAAAAAAAGATGTTACTGTTTACAGTGCAAGTCTGTGGAAGGCTGGCCCCTGGGGAATTGTAAATTTTACTTATTGGGAACCATTTCTGGGTTCGTTTAGCACAGACCTGCTGCTGGAAGTAATCGAACCGGATTTTTCTAGAATGATTAAGAAATCTAGATGTCTGTAAAGAGCCTTATCAATTATTCATTCATTTGCAAAGTGGTGTGGTGATAGACCTCTCTTTTCTGTCATGCTAAACTTGCCCGTATGTGTACTTGTGTGTGGATTGGCGTGTGTGTGTGTGTGTGTTTGCGTGTGTGCCTGAGCTGCTTTTTCTGTTCTCTTTTGTAGGAACTGTCAGCCTTTCTTTTAGAAATATAATGATTTTTTTATGATGTCTAAATAACGATTCCAGGCAGTATTACAAGAAATGTAACAGTAAAATGTTTTGTAAGAGTCCATCAGAAAGGAAAAATGCCCACAGAGAAAATAGAAATGTACCAATTAAGATGTGTGTGGCTTTAACCCAGCTTTTAAACCCTGATTTGAGGCTGGCATCCTTTATCCTGTCCCCCGTCCCGACCAGGTCAGCTGTGAAGGATCCGAGGGCCGGGTGCCCGGACTCGGGTGGGGCCTCGATCTTGCCTCCTGGACCCCCAGCCGGAGAGAGAGGGAGGGCCGGGGCCCCGCGCTGCTGTGGTTTGGAAGCTAAGATAGAGGGCGGCCCCGGATTTGCAGAAATAGCCGAGAATGAGAGGCTGGAAAGTCTGAGTCCTGCGGCTCAGCAGGACAGCGGGAAAGCTGGGCAGAAGGGAGCAGCCCACCCCAGAGCCCCACGTGACCAGCTATTAGCCATTCCCGCGGCGATGCCCGCCCTCACCACCCTGGAGGCAACTGGAATGCTGCAACCGGCTGGGACTATGGCCAGAGCCAACTCTGGGACCTTACGGAAGTCCTAACTGGACCTCAGTTTTCTCATCTGTAAAATGGAAGCAACGATAGCCTTCCACAGGCCACACCCCGAGCGTGCAAGTCCGCAGTCAGGATCTCCAGGGTGTGAGTCTGGCCTCCCCGTGATTGCTCTTCTATGATCGCAGGTGCGCTACAGGTCAGGCCCCGGCTAGGTGCCGGGATGGGCCCGCCCAGCTGCCCCTGCAGGAGCTTGGACCTCACTGCCCCGGGGAGGCCCGGAATTTCCACATGATGTGGCTTTAGGGGCAGTCACGCGGAGGGAAGGGGGAACTAAGGGACTTCCCTTAAGCTGCTTCTCATTTGCATAGCAAATAGCCTGCTGGGTGGCTGGGGGGGTTCATTCTGTCTCGAACAGGAGGCCCCAGGCCCCATGCGGGCTTCACGGAGAAGGCAGCCTTTCTGCTGGGCCTTGAATTTTGTCGCTTGGAGGGAAGGGGCCTTCCAGGCAAAAAGATTACATCTGTATTCGGAGCAGAAAAAAGCATGGGGTCTGAGTGGGGAGGCCACAAGGGGGCCTCGCCTGCCCTAGACACCCCTCATGGGCAGACCATCTCGAATGGTTATTCCCTCCCCAGACTCCACCACTCCCCCCATCCCAGGCTCACAAGCCCATGGGCCCTGGAGCCACTGACCCAGCATTCCTGAAGCCCCCTTCCGTGGGTACCCACATACCAGCTGTACCCTGATAAGGCTCACAGCTGCTGTTTGGTTTTCTACTTTGGCCACAGCTGCATGAGTCCCTTTGTGTTTTTCCCTTCATTTTCAGTGTTTAAACTCATCTGTGCCTAAGTCTTCTGCGTGATTAAGTGTATCGAATAGTGAGATGCCTGGCCAGGTCTAACAACGCGATCGGGGCCATGGTAGGGATTAGAAAGTCACGGTGGTATTTAATCACCCCTGACATAAGAGGGCCCATTAGGTTCCGAGAACAGTCAAGTTCAACTAAGTACGCTCTGCCTCTAGGTACAGAAACGAGCGGTTGCGTCGTTCAAGCCACAAGCATTAATTGAGCACCTAGTCGGTGCCAGGCCCCAGGCTAGGTGCTAGAGACATAGAAACGAGAACAAAGTGGCCCCTATAGACGGGAAAGCAAACTAGCGAGTGCCGTCAATGGTCACATGCCAAATGCAAAGGTGAGGCTGGGAGTATGAGATCTCTTCTGTTTTAAGGGTCTGGGAGGAAGTCAGGAGGTCTCCCAGGGCTGCCTGAACCAGCCTTTTGAGCTCTCAGAGATTCTTGCCAAAGTCAGAGGTCTGCACGGAGCCAGCCCATGGTGGGTGGGTGGGAGGTCAGTGCAGGACCCTATGCACAGTTGGAAAGTGGAGGCCAACTTCCAGTATTCCTCAGATCCCAGAGGAAGATGCTGCTGAGGGACCAGGAAGGCCTCTCTGAGGCTTCTTTGAAAAAGCGGCCCATGGGCTGGGCAAAGCAGGGAAGCATCCGTCCATCCCCAACCATCCATCCCCAACCATCCATCCATCCCCAACCTACAACCAAGCCCAGGAACCAGGCCAGTGAGGCAGGCTGAGAGCCAGGCTGGTTTGTCTTAGCCGCCTCTGCCCCCTTTCCCTGCCCCACACCTCCTTCTGCCCAGGAACCGGGAGCTCTGACCTCTGATTCTGCAAACCTGCACCATGGCAAGGGGAGAGGGGTCCGGGGCCGCCACAGACCTTGAGACCCATTTGGCTCCGGGCTCTGTGGCTCCAGGTGTCCCTGGAAAGCTAGAAGGCACCCAAGCCCAGACGCTGAGACTGCAGATTCAGCTGCCGCCACCTGATAGCCTCCAGCCTGGCTGGATGAACCAGCCGTAGGGAGCTGGCTGCCCCACGTGCCAGCACCCTGACCTCATTGGGCAGAGATAAGCCACTCCCTGGCTCCCACAGCGCCTGGGCATGCCCTCGTGCCAGCACTCTTCTCACCACAGGCTGTAGCTGGCCTCAAAGAGCCCCAAGAGGATAGACCGTCTTCTGGCTACCTGCCAGAATACCTACCGGGTACATAGTAGGTTTTCAGGGAATAGCAAATGAGGACATTTTTCAGGATTGGTAGGACCAACTGTTGCATAACACTGCACAGGTTGTGCACTGCGCAACTGCAGAGGTTACTATTCATGTGGATTACAATGGGGATGGGGCCCCCTGAAGTTGCGCAGCATGAGGACCCTAAGGGCTTGAGCATCTCCCCTGCCTCAAACGCTGGCCTTGGTGCTGACCATGGGGATTTCCCCCTTCCGTTCCTCCTAAACAGCATGGACCACCACCATCCTGCCTGTGTGTGGGCCGTGGTGGTGATGAACTCCTTCAGTGAACACTTCTTCCCAGCCTCGTTGTCAAATTGAGGTAGTGGAAGAGCCCCAGAGGCCGAGTCAGGCCATCCGAATTCTTGGCCAGCCAGGAAACTCAGTCCTCCTGGAAAATGTCCCCAGTTAGGGTGTTGGGGGCTCCCAGGTCCCCAGAATCTTTATGGGGACAGCCCAGAGCTGCCCCCGTCTTTTCCCTCCAGCCGCAGTGGGTCTAGTGACCCACATATGGAAGGGAGGGCCTGTGGGAGCGCCTTGTGGAGAGTTTGCCTCACGGGCTGAGGGAGCAATGTTTTCATGGCCCTGACCCCCTTTTCCCCGGAAGGACCCAGCTCTGGGCAGCCAAGGGGGGTGCAGGGGTGAGGCCCGGGCACCTATCCCTCAGGATTGAGAGGAGCGTAGGGCGACAGCAATTACGCAAGGGGTCCCGGGGGAGAGGGGCAGGGAAGACTTAAAGAGGAGGCCGGTGAAGAGCTGGGCCTGACTGTAAGACACCAGGAAAAAAAGTCAAATCTGGAGTGGTTCACCCTTCACGTAGCACCTTTTGCAAAGATCTCCTTTGGTGGCAGTGGTTTTTCAAAGTGTGGTCTTGGGAACAGCAGCATCGGAAATTCGGGGGATGGAGCCCAACAGTGAGTTTTAACAAGCCATCTAGATGACCCCGGTGATGCTCAGGTTTGACCCGATAGGGATCGGGCGCTGGGCTAAGTGCCTGGCTAACAAAAGGGAATTTGACTCAGTTCCCACGCGTGAGGAGCTTAGGGTCTGGGGAGAAGGCAAACGGGAGAGCAAGCAATGCAGTCAGTGGGAAAGGGGCTGCTCTTGGGGCTGTGGAAGCAGAGAGGCAGCTGATGTGGGTTTGATCCAGGACCTGGGGGTCCCGGTGAGGAAGGGGAGCCAGGGGACATCAGTGGCATGGCGACCATCCCTTGTAGGGAGCCGGATGTTGGGACTAGCCGTCCTCGGAGAGTTCAGGGGCCCCACGGCCCAGTCCCAGACCACCCTGGTGCCCCACTCCTGACCACCAGCCTCTCCCCCCATACTCCCCCTGTCCCTGTTCCGCTGCCCCCTCGTCTTCCCACTCCCTGAACCCCAAAGAGCCCCGGTCCCTCCCTGCAATTGCCTTTGTGGGAAACGTGTGCATCGCTCCAGGCCATTATCTCAGAGCACATTTTTAGAAAATTTCCGAGTAAATTTTCCATTCAGCAGAGAACGCCATGTATTGATTTGGGCGCATCTATTTCTGCTTTACACAGAAGGGTTTTAAAAATCCTGGACAGAGAGGAACAAAATGGAAAAGGAGTGGTGAATCGAACGGGTTCGGATCGCGGCACTTTGCTGATAGCGTATAATCCCCCGTACGTCTCCTTTAAGTAGTAATGTTACTCTGTAGTACAGATAAGGAAACCGAGGCTCAAAGAGGTAAAGGGACTTGCCGAGGCTACTCCGCGAGTAGGTGGTTGGGCTGAAAACTGACCCCAGCCGCCTCCAAGCCTGTGTTCTCGCTAGCCTGCCTTGCGGTTTAGCAAGGCGAGTGAACCTGTAGAAGTCCCAAGTATCCAGATGTTTCGGATCCGACCTGATGCCAGCAGAATTGCGGCTGGGTGCTAGTTTCCAGCTGCGTGTCCTTATAAAAACCCTCTGCCATTTGCAACAGTAGCCGATGATGCTTCCTTATCGCGCCCCCCCCTCCCACTGGAACGCATCCGCCTTGTTCATGGACCCATCCCGGGAGCTGGAGGGGTGGGCCTCCGACCCGGGAACTGGAGGGGTGGGCCTCCGACCTCGGCACCTTCCGTGGACGCCCTGCACGGTGGTCCTCGGTGGCTCTCTGCTCACGATGGAGCCCAGAGTGGGAGCTGCGCGAGCAAAACCTGCCAGGTCCCCTCAGAAACCAGAGGACCAGCCGGTGGTACCGTCCCCTCTACAACAGTTATTAATAGTGGGGACTACGCTTTCACTTTTCTAGAGGTCGCGGGGCCGAGAAACTCAGATATATGGGAGACAACTAACTTAGAGCCACTAGCACGGATGTCACGGAATCCATGCTCTGAGCTCATGGGGAGGCCTTGGATTCCCACCCAAACCCAAAGCAACTTTACTCTTCATTCACGGACATCAGTAGCACACATCAGGCTATGCTATCTCAGTGTCCCTTTTTTTTTCTTTTTAAGGTTTTATTTATTCGTTTATCAGAGAGAGAGAGCACAAGCAAGGAGAGCAGCAGGGAGAAGGAGAAGCAGGCTCCCCGCTGAGCAAGGGGCCCAATGCGGGACTCGATCCCAGGACCCTGGGATCATGACCTGAGCCCAAGGCAGACGCTTAACCGACTGAGCCACCCAGGCATCCTTCAGTTTCTTCTTCTTTTTAAAATAGCAACTTCATTGAGCTATAATTCGCATACCATACAACTCCCCCATTTCAAGGATACGACTCAGTGGTTTTTAGTATATTCACAGAGTTGGGCGGCCCTCACCACAATCCATTTTAGAATCCTGTCATCACCTCCGAAAAGAAACCCTACACCAACGAGCACTTTCCATCCCCTCCCCCCAGCCCCAGCCCCCTTCCAAGGCAACCACTAATCTACTTCTGTCTTTGTAGACTTGCCTCTGGGAGGCATTTCCTATAAACGGGGTCCTACAGCATGTCGCCTTTGTGACTGGCTTATTTCATTTAGCCTCGTGCTTCCCAGACCCGGGCTGCTGTGGGCCCATAGTCGTGCTTCCTTGCTCCTTGTTGCTGAATCAAACTCTTGTTGTGGGGCCGGAGTACGTTTGGTTTCTCCGTTCTCGGGTCGGTGAACACTGGGTTGTCTCTACGTTTGGGGAAGTATGAATCCTGCTACCAGGGACCTTGGTGTACACATTTTTATGTGGACAATGTGCTCTCAGTTCTCCTGAATGTTTAACTAGGAGCGGGATCGCTGCGTCGTGGAGAAACCCTCTGTCCCACCTTGTGGGAAATTTCCAGACTCTTTCGCAGTGGACACACGTTTTATGTTCTTAGGCCAACAGTGGATGTGGGTTCTGATGTGTCTACATCCTCACCAACACTTCCTATGTCTGCCTTCGTGGATTAAGCCATCCAAGGGGGTATGAAGTGGCATATCATGGCTTTAATCCGTGTTTCCCTGGGGGCTCACGAGGTTGAGCATCTTTGCGTTGTTCGTCATGACGATGTGTGTATCTTCTTGGGGGAAACGTCGACTCAAGTCCTTTGCCCATGTTTATATCGGTTACTTGTCTTTTCAGTACTGAGTTTCAGAGTTCTTTATGTGTTTGAGAACAAGTCCCGTATCACATCAGATCAATGACTTGCAAAAATTTTCTCCCATTCTGTGGGCTGTCTTTGTGCTTTCTCAGTGGTGTGTGGCCTGTGTTTCTTGTCCACAGCGGGCCCTGGGAGGGCTTTAAGAGGCAAACAGGCAGAGAGAGAGCTGAGATCAATGTCCTGACAACGAGGGAGGATTTAAATCTGTAAACTTATAAAAAAGCTTTATAACAACAAGGCCAAAACCCAAGGACATCCCCTCCTTGCCGTTTGGGGTGAGGCCAGGGTTCTCAGTGAGGATCTGAGCGCTTCTCTTGAAATATGCACTGCATTTTGGAAGGATTTTTTGGTCCCCAAGGAGAAGCAGAGTAAGTTTTGAAGCCATTGGATCCAAGATATTTGCCTTTCTTCAGAAATGTACATGAAATCCTCCCAGCCTCCCTGGCTGGATTGCAGAGTTAACAACCCTGCAACTGAATGTGTCAGTCTCTCCCTTGCCAAAGCTGACAGGAGCATAAAGCAGCTCAGTGAGCCCAGGAGCCACCAGGCGAGGACTCTCAGAGAAGTCCCCAACTGTTGCAGGAGGAAAACCTTGGGCTTGGGTCTCCAGGATGGGTATGGGCCTCCCAGGGATTGTAAAGGATTATTCCCTGGGGCCGGCAAGAACACTTAGAGTTTCTATAAAGTTTAGCCTTATCCTTTCACATTTATCTACATTGACATTTATGTTAACCTAGGATTTATTCTGTGTATAACATACAGCACAAATTACAGCATTTTCAATATATTTAACTTATAAGGGAAAATAGCAGTAGTAGGAATGTGTCTCCCTCCCCACCCTCAAATTTAATTTTACTGACCAGATAAAACCCAAACAAAGTTAGAAAATAACAGTGGGCTTCCTGAGGATAAGAGCTGTATCCTGGTCCTCTCTCGGTCTCCAGGGGTGGCTGGGGCCACAAATGTTAGCTCAAGCCAACCTCTGCGTAGGAGGGGGAAGGCACCCCCGCCCACCCGCAAGCCACCCCTCCTCCATGCAGCCGCAAGGTGCCACAGCCACCGCCTGTGACCCCACCCTGACCCCTTCCTGGATGGGGACTGCCCTGGCCACGTGAGCCTGGAGTGCTGTCCACTGCCCTCGCAGAAGAGGCCGTCAGGCTGTCCGTGGCGTGACTGGCCACCATTAGTGGCCAGCCTGAGAGCGGGCGGGAGCGGGAAGTGGGCCCCATAGGGCTCCGAGCCACAAACACAGCCCATGTCACGACCTTGCCGGGGAAGTGGGAGGGACCAGGCAAGCCTGGGCAAACCCCCAGAGAGGACGAGGACCTGTGGTCTGTGCCAGTTTCTGCACAATGGAGCCTCAGTGCAGTTTTGTCCTCTGCTTGGTTGGGGGGGGGCGGGGGGGAGGGCGGGGTGCCTCCCAGGGAGGTCCAGGGCAGGTGGACAGCCCACAGCCCACAGGCCCCAGCCTGTAATTTGATCCCCTCCCTCCTCCCTCGGCCAGCTCTGTAAATAGAACCACCAGGGAGCCATGGCCCAGCCAGGATCAGTCACTCACCTTAGGGCCCCCAAGGACAGGCGACAGGGGCTCCGCTGGCCCTACCCCCCCTCCCCGGGCCGCTGGGACTTGTACCACCCACTCTCCTCTGTCCTTCAGGCTGGCAACAGACCCTGTGCTGGGCACCAGGAAGGCAGAATTTGGGGAGGCGACCGTGGCCCGGGAAGCCCCTTAGAGCATGGTACACACACACACACACACACGCACGCACGCACGCACGTGCACGTGCACGTGTCGGTCAGGAAACCTGCCTCTGAGCTCTTGTACCCGTTAAGTCATTTCATCCTCAGAACAGCCTTGGAGGAAGTACAAATAGCTCCCCATTTAAAGGAGGGGGACTGAGGCACAAAGGGGTCCCCCTAGTAAGTGACGCAGGGCCCCGGATGGACCCCAGCACCACAGCCGGGGGGCTCTGTCCCTGCATCGGAACTTGTAGAGGCCGGAGCTGCCCCTGCGGTGGGAGGCCTCCCAAGGCAGCATTACAACCAGGCATTTTCCTGTCCCGAGGACCCAGTCTTGGTGGCAAGAAGCACTTAGGGGTCCTTTGTGTTTGGTTTCCATGTGACCTACGACTGAAGGGAGGGCCCTAAGTGTGGGGCCGTTAATACCCCAGGAGGGAGCCGCAGGTGATTTGGCGCAGCCGCTTGGTTAGAGAAGCCGCCCAGAGAGGCTCGGCGACACTCCAATGTCCCACCGCTAGGTCTGGGCACAGCCCAGCCGGGACCAGCCCCAGGTCCCCCCTCCCCCATCCCCTGCCCACGGCTTCCCTATGCTGCAGCTGCCTTCACCCCGGCCCCCTGAAAGGAAGCAATACCGAGTCATGTTCGGAGCGCAGAGCCTCGGGAAGTAGCCCCGCAGAAGTCCTCCCCACCTCGACCTTGGGGTGCTCAGTCTGGGGCTCAACGAGGACAAGACTCAAAGCCCGGGTGTCACCGACTTCCTCCCTTCGGTCCAGTTTGCCGTGAGGCTGTAAACCACGGGGTTTGTCCCCTAGCCCGCTGGTGCCGCGTGTGCCAGGAAACCCTCCCTGGTTTCCCCTTGGGGGGTGTCCGCTTCTGGGCTCCGGCCTCTGGCGCTCTGTGCCCAGTCGTGGATTGGATGGACACGTCTTATGTCCCCCTGCCACAGGCGCGCGCACACACGCACACACGCAGTTGTAAACCATCCAAGAGTGGGCGCCACGTCTTTCTCATCTTTATTCTCTGTTCAGCACATGTGATGGGAGGAGAGAGCAAAGGAGACGCTTCTGGCCAGGAGGGACCTCTGTGGGACCCTCCGAATTGCGAGTGGACGTGGAGAAGGCGGTATGGGGGCTTCAGGGCGGTTACGCCCCCTCCCCATAAAGGCAGGCCTCACCCCAGGGCTGGTGTCTTTAGGTGGCTGCTGCAGGGACAGGGGAAGGCCCCCTGTGGATCCGTCCCAGGCTTGACCACAGGGAATGCTGGGGTCCCCGTGGCGGGGGGTGGTTTACATTCAACTCGGCCCAAATGCCCCCAAGCAGGCCTGGGAACCCGAGGCCACCGGCAGAGCCCCTGTCATGACTCTCCCTGCTTTCCCAGGGGTAGAGAGGGCCTGGCCGGGGCTTCTGGATCTTTCCTTCGCCTTGTCCCTGCTACGGGTGCAGCGCTGGCACCAACATCAGCTTACGATTACTGACCCACGCCCGCCGAGTGCCACGCTGTGTTAAGTGCTTTACACATACTGACTTATTTGTTCCCACAACCTCCCCTGAAAGAAGGTGCCGTGATTGTCTCCCTCCGATCGCTGGGGAGACGGAGGCACTGGCAGGCCCACAGCCACAGCTAGCGAGTGGCAGAGTCAGAATTAGAACCCAGGCAGAGTTGGGTGCCGAGGGTGGCCTTCCATGGACCCGCGACTCCGGGTCTGCACTCGAGGGATCGTCAGGAGCCCCACTGGCGTCTACTAAGTGGCGTTCATCACCATCCGGAAAAATATCCTTGTCCCCAGAACCAGGCGGAGAACGCTCTCCCATGTTGCAGGGAAGGTCCTGTCCCCATGAGGGCGCAGAGTCGAGTCCCACGTGTAGCAGGATGGGGACCCTGGCTGCAACGCGTGTCCCCTGACTCTTGGAATGGACAGTCAGTGTGTCCCCTTCTACCCTTGACCCCCTCTTCTGAGCCACAGGGTCCCAGCTCTGCCACTCAGCAGGTCCTCTCTCTGGACAGGAGGACTCGGTGAAGCTCACTGCAGCGGCTGGTTGACCTGCGTCCCGTTCTCCTTTCCCCATCACCCTCTGTGCTGCCTGGAGCAAGGTCCTCAACCTCTCTGAGCTCAGTTTCTTCCCCCTTTAATTCGGGGAGAATCATAGCACCGGCTTTGTGGGGTCCTATGAGGCCTAGATGACCATCACTTGTGGAAAGGTCTTAGAGAAATGTCCCGCATGTGGTAGGCATGCTGCCG
The DNA here is from genome assembly GCA_028533885.1 of Nasua narica. Lineage (NCBI taxonomy): Eukaryota > Metazoa > Chordata > Mammalia > Carnivora > Procyonidae > Nasua > Nasua narica. Next base: position 82,625,241 of record CM052810.1, on the reverse strand, counting down.
CCTTGTCAAATGTCCAGGGCACAGTTTTCAAGACCTTTTATGATTGCATTATCTGTCATCTGGGAGCTGAGATCATGACCTGCACTTGCAAGGGCGGAAGCTGGGGCCCAGAGAGGCACAGGGGCTTGTCCAAGGACACACAGCTGGCCCACGATGGAGCCGGAGCACAGCCTTCTTGCTCTCCTGCTCCGCCCTTGCATTAGACCCTGAACCCCCATACATATAGGCAGAGCCCTTACCCACGAGACTGCTGTGGAAAGTGGGAGAAGGGGGTTGGCTACAAGCCATCCCTGCTGCTCCATTGCTGGCAGTGGCCATCCTTCTCTGCCGAGGATTCCCATGGACCCATAGGCTGGTGAGGCCCCTGGACTTCTGCTCAGAGTAATGCTTTAACAGAAAGGGGGAACCCTCTTACCCTGTTGGTGGGAATGCAAGCTGGTACAGCCACTCTGGAAAACAAAATGGAGGTTCCTCAAAAAGTTGAAAATAGAACTACCCTAGGACCCAGCAATTGCCCTACTAGGCATTTATCCCAAAGATAGAAACATAGTGATTCGAAGGGGCGCCTTCACCCCAATGTTTATAGCAGCGATGTCCACAACAGCCAAAATATGGGAAGAGCCCAGATGCCCATCAACAGATGAATGGATAAAGAAGAAGTGGTATATATAGATAATGGAATACTACTCAGCCATCAAAAACAATGAAATCTTGCCATTTGCAATGTATGGAGGCAACCGGAGGGTGCATGTTAAGTGAAATTAGAGAAAGACAAATACATATAATTTCACTCAGATGTAAAATTTAAGAAACGGCAGATGAACATAGGAGAAGGGAAGGACAAATAAGATGAAATCAGAGAGGGAGGCAAAGCATTAGAGACTCTTAACTCTAGGAAACAAGCTGAGGGTTTCCTGGGGGGCTGGGGTAACTGGGTGATGGACATTAAGGAGGGCATGTGATATAATGAGCTCTGAGTGTTCTATGCAACTGATGAATCACTAAATTCTACCCCTGAAACTAATAATGATAATGATAATAGTAATAATAATAAACACTTCTAATGTCAAGCAAGATGTTAGTTGGAAGAAAAAAAAAAAACCTCTCCTACATGCCCCAAATAACATAGGGTTACAAACGAGACCAATTATAGTGAAACATGGTTCCCAAAATGTTTTTAAATGTGTCATAGTAATAGGCATGCTTCTTTATGAATATGATAAATAACAATATCTAGTGGCTGGTCTAATATTTACTATCGTTTTATTTTTTTATTTTCCCCCCGTCCCTACTGAGGTTTGATTGACAAAACGGTAGATTTAAGGTGTACAATGTAATCATTCAATATACAAGTAAGATCATGCAGTATTTATTGTTCTGTGTTGGCTTATTTCACATAACATCATGTCCTCCCGGTTCATCCATGTTGACACAGATGTCAGGATTTCCTTCTTTTTTGAGGTTGAATAATATTCCATTGTGTATATATACCACATTTCCTTTGTCCATTCATCACCAATGGACACTTCCCATTGTTCCCGTATCTTGTCTACTGTGAGTGATGATGCCTTGAACATGGGATACAGATATATCTCTTTGACAAAGTGATTCTTTTTTTAAAAAGATTTTATTTATTTGTTTGTCAGAGAGAGAGAGAGCACAAGCTGGGGGAGCGGCAGGCAGAGGGAGAAGCAGGCTCCCCATAGAGCAAGGAGCCCAATGCGGGACTCGATCCCACGACCCTAGGATCTTAACTGGAGCCAAAGGCAGACGCCTAACCGACTGAGCCATGCAGGTGTCCCTGAGATAGTGATTCTATTTCCTTTGAATCCATACTTAGAAGATGGATTGCTGGATCATATGGTATTTCTATTTCTAATATTTTGAGGAGCCTTCATGCTGTTTTCTGTAATAGCTCCGCCAATTTATATTCCCATCAACATTGCACAGTGGGTCTCTTTTCTCCACATTCTCTCTCCAACACTTATTATCTTTGGACTTTTTGATCTTTTTGATAATAGTCACCCTGACAGGTTTGAGGAGATACATCGTTGTGGTTTAGATTTACACTTCCGTGATGACTAATGACATTGAGCATCTTTTTCATATACTTGTTGGCCATTTGTATGTTGTCTTTGGAAAAATGTCCGTTCAGGTCCTTCACCCATTTTTTTAATGGGGGGTGGTCTTGTTTTATTTACTTTTTTTTTTTGGTGGAGTCTTTAGAGTTTTCTATAAATAAGATCATTTCTTTTGCAAACAGAAACAAATTTTACTTCTTCCCTTCGAAAGTGGATGCCTTTTCTTTCTTTTTCTTGCCTAACAGCTCTGGCTAAGACTTCTCGTGCTGTGTTGAATAGAAGTGGCAAGAGGGGCATCCTTGTCTTTTTCCTGATCTTAGAGGAAGAGCTTTCAGCTTCTTACCATTGGGTATGATGTTAGGTGTGAACTTGTCATAGATGACCTTTATTATGTGGAGGTGTATTCCTTCAATATGAATTGCGTTTTTTTTTTTTTTTTTTTTTTATTAGAGAGAGAGAATGAGAATGAGAGGGGAGAAGGTCAGAGGGAGAAGCAGACTTCCCGCAGAGCCGGGAGTCCGATATGGGACTCGATCCCGGGACTCCGGGATCATGACCTGAGCCGAAGGCAGTCGCTTAACCAACTGAGCCACCCAGGCGCCCATGAATTGCGTTTTTATCATGAAAGGATGTGAATTTTGCCAAATGCTTTTTTTTCGTGTGTTGATAGGATTGCATGATTTTTATCCCTCATTCTGTACATGTGCATCACATTTCTTTATTAGTTTGTGAATATTGAACCATCTTTGCATCCCTGGGATGAATCCCACTTGATAGCGGTATAGGATCATTTTAATGTGCTGCTGAATTTAGTTTGCTAGTAGTTTGTCGAAGATTTTTTTCATCTGTGTTCATCAGGGACATTGGCCTATAATTTTCTTCTCTTGTAGTATCCTTATCTGGCTTTGGTATCCGGGTGACTCTAATCTCATAAAATGAGTCTGGAAGTGATCCCTCCTCTTTGATTTTTTTTGGAACAGTTGGAGAAGGGCTAGCGTTAAATCTTGAAATGCTTGGTGGAAGATTTCTTATTTCTGATTCATGAACCTTACTCATTATTGGCTTGTTCAGATTTTCTATTTCTTCATGCATCTGTCTTGGTAGAGTGTAGGTTTTTAGGAACTTATCCATTTCCTCTGGGTCATCCAATTTTTTGCCATATAATAGCTTGTAGTAATCTCTTGTGATCTTTGGTATTTCTGCAGTAGCAGTCGTAATATACCTTTCATTTTTTATTTGGAGTCTATTTTTCTTCGTCTTGCTAAAGTTTTGTCAATTTTGTTTATCTTTTCAAAAACCCAGGTCTTAGTTTCATTGATCTTTTCTATTGTTTTTCTAGCCTCTATTTCATTTATTTCTACTCTGACCTTTGTTATTTCCTTCCTTCTGCTAGAACTTTGGAATTGTTCTTTCTCTAGCTCCTTGAAGTGTAAAGGTAGGTTGTTTGAAATCTTTCCTTTTTTGTAAGGTACACATTAAGCTACAGACATCCCTCTTAGAGCCGCTTTTGCTGCATCCCATAAGTTTTGATACATTGAATTTCCATTTTCATTCGTTTCAGGATTTTTTGGATTTCCCTTTTGATTTCTTCTTTGGCTCATTGGTTGTTCAAGAGTGTATTGGTTTTTTGGGTATTGAGTTTGCTACATTCTTTATAGATTTTGGATACTAACCCTTTATCAGATATGTCATTTGCAGATATCTTCTCCCATTCATCAGGTTGCCTTTTAGTTTTGTTGATTGTTTCCTTTGCTGTGCAGAAGCTTTTATCTTGATGAAGTCCCAATAGTTTGTTTTTGCCTTTGTTTCCCTTGCCTCTGGTGACGTGTCTAATAAGAAGTTGCTCTAGCTGAGATCAGAGAGGTTGCTACCTGTGTTCTCCTCTAGGATTTTTGATGGATTCCTGTCTCACATTTAGGTCTTTCACCCATGTTGAATTCGTTTTTGCGTATAGTGTAAGAAAGTGGTCCACTTTCATTCTTCTATGTGTTATTGTCCAGTTATCCCAATGTCATTTGCTGAAGACACTATCTTTTTTCCACTGGACATTGTTTCCTGCTTTGTCGAAGATTAGTTGACCATAGAGTTGTAGGTCCTTTTTTGGACTTTCTATTCTGTTCCATTAATCTAGGTGTCTGTTTTAGGAGTCAGAGTGTATTATGTCAAGCAAAATAAGTCAGTCAGAGAAAGACAAATACAACATGATTTCACTCATACGTGGAATTTAAGAAACAAAACAGATGAACACATGGGGGGGGGCGGAAGTGGAGAGAGGGAAACAAACCGTAAGAGACCCTTAAAGATGGAGAACAAACTGAGGGGTGATGGCGGGAGGTGGGTGGGGGATGGGCTAGGTGGGTGCTGGCCATTAAGGAAGTGGCTTGTTGGGATGAGCACTGGGTATTGTATGTAAGTGACGAATCTTGACACCAGTATTATGCTGTATGATGACTCATTAGGGTTTAAATACAAATTTGAAAAGGAAAAAAAAAAGTGTATTCCTTAATTTCTACATTTGTGAATTTTCCCATTTTCGAGTTATAGAGCATTGTGGTCAGAAAAGATACTTCCTATGATTTCAATCCTTTTACATTTGTAGGACGCATTTTATGACTTAATGTGTGATCTGTCCTGGATGGTGTTCTGTGCGTGGATGAGAACATGGATTCGGCTGCTCTTGGATGGGATGCTCTGTGTATGTGTTAGGTTCATTTGGTCTCAAGGGTAGTTCAAGTCCAACGTTTCTGTGCTGATTTTCTGTCTGGACGATCCATCCATTGTTGAGTGCGCGCGGTAGCGAAGTCCCCTATCATTTTCGTGTTGCCACCTATTTCTTCACATCTGTTAATATTTGCTTTATAAGTTTATTTTATGTCTACCGTAATTTTAAGTAAGTGATAAGTTTAAATAGTATTTGAAGAACTCTTTCACGGTTAAACTTGGGATCTGGTCAGCACTGACTCCCAGTACTATTGGGGTCTGCTGCTTACGTTCGTGCTCGAAGGAAATGGGCAAATTTCAGTTTGAAGCTGGTTGACAAGGCCAGCAGAATTTTTCCCACCCAAGTTTACTGTGATACGAGCTCCTGGCCCAAGGCCAGGTCTTCCACCATGGCCCCTCATGTGTCAGGCTCAGTAAAGGAGATCCCAGGGCACCCATGCCATCTCGGGGTCCCACTCACTGTCACGTCCCACTCCAGCCCTAACCTCAGAGAGCAGATGTCAGTGTTCATTCGCTCACTTAGCAGACATTGAACTCCAGCTCTGTACCAGGCCCCGGGACAACAGTGGTGAGACCCAAAGTCAAATAAGATGAGGTCTCTGCCTTCAAGCTGCTCTTCGTCTACTCAAGGAAGAGCACAGAAGTACCACCGTGTGGTTACAGTGGAGAAGGAAGAGGAAGGTGATATGAAGGACAGTCTGGGAGCTCTCCACTGATCGAGTTCCTGCTTTCTTTCCAGCCACCCAAATGTCAGGAGAGATGGACAAGCCACTGATCAGCCGCCGCCTGGTGGACAGTGATGGGAGCCTTGCCGAGATCCCCACTGAGGCCCCCAAAGTGGGCATCCTGGGCAGCGGGGACTTTGCCCGCTCCCTGGTCACACGTCTTGTGGGCTCTGGCTTTAGCGTGGTGGTGGGGAGCCGCAACCCCAAACGCACAGCCGGGCTGTTCCCCTCAGCGGCACAAGTGACTTTCCAGGCGGAGGCAGTGGACTCCCCTGACGTCATCTTCGTGGCCATGTACCGGGAGCACTACTCCTCGCTGTGTGGCCTCAGCGAGCAGCTAGCTGGCAAGATCCTCGTGGACGTGAGCAACCCTACAGAGCAGGAGCACCTCCAGTACTGCGAGTCCAATGCTGAGTACCTGGCTTCGCTCTTCCCCACGTGCACAGTGGTCAAGGCCTTCAACGTCATCTCTGCCTGGACCCTGCAGTCTGGCCCAAGGGATGGGAACCGGCAGGTAGGTGCCGGGGGGGTGGGGCGTGGGGGGATACCAACCATCAAAAACAATAAATATAAATGGCTAATTTTTGTTGTGGACCCTCAGTACGCCAGGCTTATCTCACATCACTGCAGAGTTCCATTTTACAGAGTGGGGCACTGTGGCTCAGAGATGCTAATGAACTTGTGTACACCAGGTCCCACGGCTGGGGAGCTGGGATGTGAACCCAGCTCATATGAATCTGAAATTCATGTCCTTTCTTCCGTGGTAACTTGATTTCTGAGGGGATGAGGCGGAAGACGCTTTCTTTTTACTGTCTTGGAGTCAAGAAGAGGAGAGACTCTGCTTTGAGAATGGACTTAGAAAGAGGAAAGTAGCACATTTATGTGCCAGGTCCCGAGGAAGCAGGCAGGTCCCAAACTTGAGCACTTGAATTCCAAGAGCTTTCAAGAACTGAATCCATTTCCCAGAACAGTTAATAGTGGGTTTTTTTTTTTCTGGGGAGGTGGAAAATGTCTCCAGGAAATGGCTAGAGCTGCATACAGTTCGTGGTGGGAGGGGCTCCTGTGAAGATAAGGTGATTTTTATTTATTTATTTTTAAGATTTTATTTACTTATTTGATGAGAGAGAGAGAGGGAGAGAAAATACAGGCGGGGGAGTGGGAGAGGGAGAAGCAGCTTCCCAGGGAGCAGGGAGCCCGACGCAGGGCTTGATCCAAGGACTCTGGGATCATGACCTGAGCTGAAGGCAGATGCTTAACGACTGAGCCACCCAGGCGCCCCAACAAGGTGGTTTTTAATGCTGAGAGCCCATCTCCCTTCCCCTGGAGGAAGGATGTCAGGCTGTACGTGTGTGAGAATTTCCACCAATTCGTCTAGCCCGGATGCCTCCTGTGCCCGGCTCTGTGCCAGGCTTTGGGAGAGCCCACGGGGGCTCTCGCTGCCCCTGACCAGGGGGCCTTGCGTGCAGCCTGCGCCTTAGGACTCCCGTGTGTGGACAGGCAAGGAATAGTGCGTGAGGACTGGGTGGCAAGGCCTAGAAGGAAACAGAGCTGGCAGCTGGCTAGGGAAGACTTCGAGGTCAGCTTTGGCCTGGTCCCACTTCCTGGTGTCAGGTACACGGAGCGGGGAGGACATCCCAGGCTGCGGGGACACCTTGCCAAGGTACAGAGGTAATGATGCTCCTGGACCTCAGTTTCCTCACCTGCAAAATGGGGCTGTACCGACCTGTAGGCTTGTGGTAAGGCGGCGGGACCGCATGTGTAAAGCCCAGCGCATAGTAGGTGCTGAGCCCGTGACCAGATGGACCTCAGCCGTGTGAGCAAGGCCACGGTGTCCAGAGATCCGAAGACACTGCCCGGAGCTCATGGTGAGAAGCCATCGGCTGGCTGGGGCTGGCTTGTGTGTTAGCTGAGGGCCGGCGGGCTGAGGGACACCACGGAAGGGGATGCTTGTGGACCGAGGGACGGAGCTGCATCCGCAGCTGTACGTTCTGGGCTGTGTTCAAAGCCCATTTACTGAGCGAGCCCCAGAGCAGGCGGCCGTTCCCCAAGCACCTACTCCAGGGGCTCCTCGGGGCGCCCCCAGGCGGCATGTTGCTTGCAGTCGCCGATGGCCATGAACTGGACAAAATGCTCACTGTGACCCCGTCTGATGCCCCTTCCCTTCCTCCCCACAGGTGCCCATCTGCAGTGACCACCCGGAAGCCAAGCGGGCCGTCTCGGAGATAGTGCAGGCCATGGGCTTCATGCCCGTGGACATGGGGTCCCTGGTCTCGGCCCGGGAGGTGGAGGCCATGACCCTGCGCCTCCTCCCCGGCTGGAAGGTGCCCACCCTCCTGGCCCTGGGGCTCTTCATCTTCTTCTACGTCTACAACTTCGTCCGGGATGTCCTGCAGCCCTACGTGCGGGACGGCAAGAGCAAGTTCTACAAGCTGCCGGTGTCCGTGGTCAACACGACGCTGCCGTGTGTGGCCTACGTGCTGCTGTCCCTGGTGTACCTGCCCGGCGTGCTGGCGGCCGCCCTGCAGCTGCGCCGCGGCACCAAGTACCGCCGCTTCCCCGACTGGCTGGACCACTGGCTGCAGCACCGCAAGCAGATAGGCCTGCTGAGTTTCTTCTGCGCCGCGCTGCACGCGCTCTACAGCTTCTGCCTGCCCCTGGGCCGCGTCAGCCGCTTCGAGGTGGTCAACCTCGCCATCAAACAGGTACAGTCTGCGCATGCGCAGCACCCGGCTCCCCGCCCCCCCCCCCCCCCCCCCCCCCCCCCCCCGCTCCCCGCCCCCCTGCCCAGCAGCCCGCGGGGGCCTGGCACTGCAACTGCGCAAGATGCCGAGGACCAATGAGCCAGGCGGTGCGGTGCCGGCGCTGGGGGATGCAGCCCAAGGCTGGGGGTGGCGGGAGAACAGGCGCAGGATGAGTTTTAGAGACTCCGTAGCAGGTCCTGGGTGCTAAGGAGAAAAGCCAAGCAGGGGAGAGTGGTGGAGCTCAGTCTTAAAGCAGGTCTGGGGACGGGGGGGACGTCTTGCTGAGGCGGTGACAGGTGAGCGGGGGCAGAAGGACGTTGACAGAGGCAGCCAGCCCAGGGAGCAATGAGAGCAGAGACTCTCGGGTGGGAGCCTGCAGGAGGCCAGTGAGGGGTGGTGGGCCAGGCCTGAGTAGTTGAAGCCAGGCCAGGGAAGCTCTGAAGGCAGAGGAGGGGCTTTGGCCTTGGGCTCTGAGTCAAAACAGGGAGCCAGTGAAGGGTTTTGAGGAGGGGAGGTTCTCTGCCTGACGTTTCAGCTGGCTCATTCTAGCTGCTGCAGGGAGAACAGGCAGCAGGGGTCCAAGGCACAAGCCAAGAGACCCATTGGGGGCCACGCAGGAGCCCAGATGAGAGGCCACAGGGGCCTGGAGTGAGGTGGGAGCGGCAGAGGGCAAGAAAGTACTGAAGGCAAATTTTGAGGCCAGATTGCACAGAATTTCGAAATAGAGGGTATGCAGGGTGGTCAAGAATGACTCCGGGTTTTTGGCCTGAGCACCTGGATGGAGGCAGTTGCCATCAGGTGACATGGGGAAGGCCGCAGAAGCAAGCTGGGGGGCTGGGGAGAGGCGTTAGTGATTCATTCATCTAGGAAACCCGA